>CM038680.1:328390797-329081786 GCA_021605205.1 Aegilops longissima
TAAGTGATGGACAAACAGATTCCACAGATCGACGCTATGATTTTGGATCTACAACAATTTGGAAAATAAAATAATTTTTAGACCTAAAGTGAAGGCAGTGGAAGAGCACATGTATTTGGATGGATCTTATACAGAAAAAGTACCTACTACAGTTGGAAAAAGGGATGCTACGATGCTACCGCGTGTTTTCAATATCATCTTCAGATTCAACCGTGCGATCTAGAGAAGAACAATAAAGAACAGAGGGGGACTCCGATGAACTGGGACTAACCCTAATGAAGATCTGCTATGAGGAAGAAGAGGTACTTATTGATGCTGCTGGACAGCGGAGGTGTGCCGCGGTGTTTTGGTTCGTTTAGGTTGATGCAGTGGCCGGAGTTGAGGAAGTTGACGAGGTCGACCGCGGCGGAGCTCAGGCGGAGTTGAGGAAGTTGACGAGGTCGACCGCGGCGGAGCTCGGGCGTGTGTGGGCTTTGCGAGGAGGAAGACGAAGACGAGGAGGCAAGGGGGAAAATGAAAAGGACCCTTCTTGAGGGAGTCCTGGACTAAGGGGTCCTTGGGCGTCTGGCCTATTTGCCATGGGCCGGACTGATGGGCTGTGAAGATACAAAGACCGAAGACTCCTACCCGTGTCCGGATGGGACTCTCCTTGGCGTGGAGGGCAAGCTTGGCGTCTGAATATGAAGATTCCTTTCTCTGTAACCGACATTGTGTAACCCTAGTCCCCTCCGATGTCTATATAAACTGGAGGGCTAGATCCGTAGAGAAGAAGGATCATATGCATAGTCAGACAGGCTAGACTTCTAGGGTTTTAGCCATTACGATCTCGTGGTAGATCAACTCTTGTAATACTCATATTCATCAAGATCAATCAAGCAGGAAGTAGGGTATTACCTCCATAGAGAGGGCCCGAACCTAGGTAAACATTGTGTTCCCTGTCTCCTGTTACCATCGACCTTAGACACACAGTTCAGGACCCCCTACCCGAGATCCGCCGGTTTTGACACCGACATTGTTGCTTTCATTGAGAGTTACGCTGTGACATCAAAAGATAGGATCGATGGCTCGCATTGTTCTAAAGGACAATGTCACCTCCGGAGGAGCACTGGCCCCAGGCTAGACCCTCCGGCTGGGCGGCTTTACCATGACCGCCCGTTCGGCCGTTAAGCCGACGATGACTTCTCGGCTCGTCGAAAATCCCCTCCATGTTGATTCCAAATACTCCAAGCAGATGGATCCGGAGGAGTTGTCGTCTTTAAACGAGCTCCTGGATCGCATCTCCGCCCTGGGGGTCGCCATAGACTATGATCGGATTGGGCTTAAACCCGACGAGAGAGAAATTAAAACTCCACCGATCACCCATCAGATAGCGGTAGTAGAGGAGCAAGACGACAACTCTTCCTCTATAATGAGGACGAACTATGTTCGGATCTCCAAGCTTGAAGAGCCGGACACCTGCCTGCAGAAAGACACGCCTTGTCCTCCGAACATAGAATCGGACGACAAGCCTAAAAAATCGGTTGATATCCCGGAGCCTGAACTATTAAGTTCAGAAGTCCTTCAGACTCCGGATCCCAAATTGGGCCAGGATTTGGATTCAACCGCGTCGAGCCATTAAATCCCAAGTACTGAACTAGGCATGTCGAATCACTAATAGACGATTTACGTCTCACATTCGACAACCTCCGTGCATATGACATCAAGCTCAATCCGGAAAAGTGTGTTTTCAGCGTCCCCGCTGGAAAACTGTTGGGCTTCATTGTTTCCAATAGAGGAATTGAAGCAAATCCAGCCAAAATCCGATCTTTGTCACAATAGGCTACGCCAACGGACCTCAAACAGGTCCAAAAACTCGCCGGATCGTGGCAGCTTTAAGCCTCTTTATCTCCATATTGGGAGAAAAGGCATTGCCACTCTATCACCTTCTCCGTATCTATAATTTTTTATTGTTCCATGCTATTATATTATCCATCTTGGATGTTTATGGGCTTTATTTTACACTTTTATATTACTTTTGGGACTAACCTATTGACCCAGAGCCCAGTGCCCGTTCCTGTTTTTTTCCCTTGTTTTAGTATTTCGAAGAAAAGGAATATCAAACGGAGTCGAAACGGAATGAAACCTTCTGGAGAAGTTATTTTTGGAAGGAAAGCTACCGGATAAACTTGGACTGCATGTCAGGAAAGAAACGAGGGAGCCACGAGGTAGGGGGGCGCGCCCACGCCCCTAGGGCAAGCCCTCCACCCTCATGGGCCCCTCGTGGCTCCCCTGACATACTTCTTCCGCCTATATATATCCATATACCCTAAAAACTTCGAGGAACAGAATAGATCAGGAGTTCCGCCGCCGCAAGCCTCTGTAGCCACCAAAAGTCAATCGAGACCCTGTTCCGGCACCCTGCCGGAGGGGGTAACCCTCACCGGTGGCCATCTTCATCATCCCGGCGCTCTCCATGACGAGGAGGCAGTAGTTCACCCTCGGGGCTGAGGGTATGTACCAATAGCTATGTGTTTGATCTCTCTCTCTCTCTCTCTCTCTCTCTCTCTCTCTCTCGTGTTCTTGATTTGGCACGATCTTGATGTATCGTGAGCTTTGCTATTATAGTTGGATCTTATGTTGCTTCTCCCCCTCTACTCTCTTGTAATGGATTGATTTTTCCCTTTGAAGTAATCTTAACGGATTGAGTCTTTAATGACTTGAGAACACTTGATGTATGTCTTGCCGTGCGTATCTGTGGTGACAATGGGATATCACGTGATTCACTTGATGTATGTTTTGGTGACCAACTTGCGGGTTCCGCCCATGAACCTATGCATAGGGGTTGGCACACGTTTTCATCTTGATTCTCCGGTAGAAACTTTGGGGCACTCTTTGAGGTTCTATGTGTTGGTTGAATAGATGAATCTGAGATTGTGTGATGCATATCGTATAATCATACCCACGGATACTTGAGGTGACATTGGAGTATCTAGGTGACATTAGGGTTTTGGTTGATTTGTGTCTTAAGGTGTTATTCTAGTACGAACTCTAGGGCTGTTTGTGACACTTATAGGAATAGCCCAACAGATTGATTGGAAAGAATAACTTTGAGGTGGTTTCGTACCCTACCATAATCTCTTCGTTTGTTCTCCACTATTAGTGACTTTGGAGTGACTCTTTGTTGCATGTTGAGGGATAGTTATATGATCCAATTATGTTATTATTGTTGAGAGAACTTGCACTAGTGAAAGTATGAACCCTAGGCCTTGTTTCCTAGCATTGCAATACCGTTTACGCTCACTTTTACCACTTGTTACCTTGCTGTTTTTATATTTTCAGATCACAAAAACCTATATCTACCATCCATATTGCACTTGTATCACCATCTCTTCGCCGAACTAGTGCACCTATACAATTTACCATTGTATTGGGTGTGTTGGGGACACAAGAGACTCTTTACTATTTGGTTGCAGGGTTGCTTGAGAGAGACCATCTTCATCCTACGCCTCCCACGGATTGATAAACCTTAGGTCATCCACTTGAGGGAAATTTGCTACTGTCCTACAAACCTCTACACTTGGAGGCCTAACAACGTCTACAAGAAGAAGGTTGCGTAGTAGACATCAAGCTCTTTTCTGGCGCCGTTGCCGGGGATGTGAGTGCTTGAAGGTATATCTTTAGATCTTGCAATCGAATCTTTTTGTTTCTTATTTTAGCACTAGTTTAGTTTATAAAAGAAAAGTACAAAAAAATGGAATTGAGGGTACCTCATATGCTTCATCTTTTTAATGTCTTTCGTGAGTATGATGGAAAGGAAAATTGTGCCAAAGTGCTAGAAGAAGAATTACATAGAATGCTTGGCATAAAATATGTGAATGATGAGCATGATTGCAATGTTGTTAGTATGAATTCTTTGAATATCCATGATGCTAATGATATGCAAAGCCACAAGCTTGGGGATGCTACGTTTAATGAAGATGATATTTTTAGCCTCCCAAGTTTTGATATGCAAATTTATAAGAATGATAGCATGCCCCCTACTTATGATGATTATATTGATGAAAGTGGGTTTGGAAGAGTGTCAACTTTAGGAAGTAGTGATCCCACAATATTGGAGGATGTTGAATCTTATTGTGATAATTATGAAAGTGGATTTGAGAGGTCATGACTTTATTTAGTGATGTATCCACTATTTGGAAGAGGTTTCAATCGATTATGATGAGAACAAAGTTGCTACTTATGATGATTATTGTGATGAAACTTATGCTATAAAAAGTAGTGATGATTATATTTATAAAACTTGTCATGATTATGATTACCCTTCTTCTGAACATTACTCTTTTAATGTGGAAACAATTTATAGTATTCAAGTCTTTTATGATACTCCCACTATCCTGAATGAGAAGAATTTTGCTTATGTGGAGAGTAGTAAATTTTCTATGCAAGTAGATCATGAAAAGAATGCTTTAGGTGCTGGCTATATTGTTGAATCCATTCATGATGCTACTGAAAATTATTATGACAGAGGATCGTATGCTTCTACAAATTGCAATAATATCAAGTTTCCTCTCTATGTGCTTAAAGTTTTGAAGTTATGCTTGTTTTGCCTTCCTATGCTAGTTGATTATTGTTCCCATAAGTTTTTTGCTCACAAAATCCCTATGCATAGGAAGTGGGTTAGACTTAAATGTGCTAGTCATATTCTTCATGATGCTCTCTTTATGTTTCAATTCTTATCTTTTATGCGAGCATCATTGAAATCATCATGCCTAGCTAGGGGCGTTAAACGATAGCGCTTGTTGGGAGGCAACCCAATTTTATTTTAGTTTATTGATTTTTGTTTTTGTTTAGGAATAAATAATCCATATAGCTTATGTTTAGATGTGGTTTTGTGTTTTAATTAGTGTGTGTGCCAAGTAGAACCTTTGGGAAGACTTGGGTGAAGTCTTTATGGTCATGCTGTAAAAAACAGAAACTTTAGCGCTCACAAGATTAGCTTCAACTTTTTACTGGAGAGTGCTATTTAGTTGATTCTTTTTGCATACGATTACTAGACAAATTCCTCAGGTCCACCAATTTATTTTAGAATTTTTTGAGTTCCATAAGTTTGCGTTAGTTACAGATTACTACAGACTGTTCTGTTTTTGACAGATCCTGTTTTTCGTGTGTTGTTTGCTTATTTTGATGACTCTATGGATAGTAAAATAGTTTATAAACCATAGAGAAGTTGGAATACAGTAGGTTTAACACCAATATAAATAAAGAATGAGTTCATTACAGTACCTTGAAGTGGTGTTTTGTTTTCTTTCGCTAACGGAGCTCACGAGATCTTCTGTTAAGTTTTGTGTTGTGAAGTTTTCAAGTTTTGGGTAAAGATTCGATGGACTATGGAATAAGGAGTGGCAAGAGCCTAAGCTTGGGGATTCCCAAGGCACACCAAGGTAATATTCAAGGATAACCAAGAGCCTAAGCTTGGGGATGCCCCGGAAGGCATCCCCTCTTTCATTCATCGGTAACTTTACTTGGAGCTATATTTTTATTCACCACATGATATGTATTTTGCTTGGAGGGTCATTTAATTTTCTTTAGCTTTGCTTGCTGTTTGAATAAAGTACCAAGATCTGAAATTATTAATTGGGAGAGTCTTCACATAGTTGAATAATTATTAGACTACTCATTGATCTTCACTTATATCCTTCAGAGTAGTTTGTTGTTTGCTCTAGTGCTTCACTTATATCTTTTAGAGCACGGTGGTGGTTCTATTTTGAAGAAATAGATGAACTCTCATGCTTCACTTATATTATTTTGAGAGTCTTAAATAGCATGGTAATTTGTTTAACCAATCCTAATATGCTTGGTATTCAAGATTAGTAAAAATTCTTATGAGTATGCCCCTAGGGCGCGCCCTCCACCCTCGTGGGCCCCTCGTGGCTCCCCTGACGTACTTCTTCCGCCTATATATATCCATATACCATAAAAACTTCGAGGAACAAAATAGATCGGGAGTTCCGCCGCCGCAAGCCTCTGTAGCCACCAAAAGTCAGTCGGGACCCTGTTCCGGCACCCTGTCGGAGGGGGGAACCCTCACCAGTGGCCATCTGCATCATCCCGGCGCTCTCCATGACGAGGAGGCAGTAATTCACCCTCGGGGCTGAGGGTATGTACCAATAGCTATGTGTTTGATCTATCTCTCTCTCTCTCTCGTGTTCTTGATTTGGCACGATCTTGATGTATCGTGAGCTTTGCTATTATAGTTGGATCTTATGTTGCTTCTCCCCCTCTACTCTCTTGTAATGGATTGAGTTTTCCCTTTGAAGTAATCTTATCGGATTGAGTCTTTAATGACTTGAGAACACTTGATGTATGTCTTGCCGTGCGTATCTATGGTGACAATGGGATATCACGTGATTCACTTGATGTATGTTTTGGTGACCAACTTGCGGGTTCCGCCCATGAACCTATGCATAGGGGTTGGCACACGTTTTCATCTTGATTCTCCGGTAGAAACTTTGGGGCGCTCTTTGAGGTTCTATGTGTTGGTTGAATAGATGAATCTGAGATTGTGTGTTGCATATCGTATAATCATACCCACGGATACTTGAGGTGACATTGGAGTATCTAGGTGACATTAGGGTTTTGGTTGATTTGTGTCTTAAGGTGTTATTCTAGTACGAACTCTAGGGCTGTTTGTGACACTTATAGGAATAGCCCAACAAATTGATTGGAAAGAATAACTTTGAGGTGGTTTCGTACCCTACCATAATCTCTTCGTTTGTTCTCCACTATTAGTGACTTTGGAGTGACTCTTTGTTGCATGTTGAGGGATAGTTATATGATCCAATTATGTTATTATTGTTGAGAGAACTTGCACTAGTGAAAGTATGAACCCTAGGCCTTGTTTCCTAGCATTGCAATACCGTTTACGCTCACTTTTACCACTTGTTACCTTGCTGTTTTTATATTTTCAGATCACAAAAACCTATATCTACCATCCATATTGCACTTGTATCACCATCTCTTTGCCGAACTAGTGCACCTATACAATTTACCATTGTATTGGGTGTGTTGGGGACACAAGAGACTCTTCGCTATTTGGTTGCAGGGTTGCTTGAGAGAGACCATCTTCATCCTACGCCTCCCACGGATTGATAAACCTTAGGTCATCCACTTGAGGGAAATTTTCTACTGTCCTACAAACCTCTGCACTTGGAGGCCCAACAACGTCTACAAGAAGAAGGTTGTGTAGTAGAAATCAGGCGCACCGATCACTTCGACTGTACGGATGCGGCAACGGCCAGACTGGAAGAAATAAAAGCCCTTCTAGCAAGCAACCCAATCCTGGCCGCACCGAACGTCTGTGAACCCATTTTATTATACATATCGGCAACACACCAGGTGGTGAGCGTCGTGCTCATCGTCGTGCGAGAGTAGGACGGACACAAATTCCCGCTTCAGAAGCCGGTATACTACGTATCCACTGTCCTCACACCATGCAAATCCCGGTACCCTCATTATCAAAAGATAGCGTACGCGGTCTTCATGGCATCCCGGAAGCTACGACACTACTTCTAGGAGTGTTTGATCATGGTGGCTTCCGAAGTACCACTCAATGACATAATAAACAACCGCGATGCTATGGGCCGAATTGCCAAATGGGCCATTGAGCTCCTTCCATTTGACATAACATACAAACCGTGTCAAGCCATTAAATCCCAAGTACTGGCTGACTTCATCGCTGAATGGACTGTGGTCGAACTCCCTAAAGAGTATGGCACATATTCCAACTGGGTTATGTATTTCGATGGTTCCAAAATGCTGGCAGGGTTAGGAGCGGGCATCGTTTTAACGTCCCCCACTGGAGATTTAGTCCAGTACGTACCCCAAATATTATACACAGACTCCAATAACGCAGCCGAATACGAGGCCTTATTGCATGGTCTTCGGATGGCTATCTCCATAGGCATACAACGCATAGAAGTGCGCGGGGAATCAAACCTCGCAATATCTCAAATAAATGGAGATTTCGACACCAAAGATCCAAAGATGGTAGCTTACCGTAATGCCGTTCTCAAAATGTCAGCTCGATTCGAGGGGCTCGGGTTCCATCATGTGGCTCGAGAAAGCAATCAAGCAGTGGATGTCCTTGCCCGCATCGGCGCCAAGCGAGACCCCGTCCCACCTAATATCTTTCTGGAAAGGCTTTTAAGCCTTCCATGGTGTGGCAAGGGGAGAGCGGCAACACCAGTCCGGATCCGACCACATGCCCAGATTTTGAACACACTGACATCATCGGCGGCTCAGCCACCGAAATAACACCGTCGGCCCATCTCATCATGGCAGTCATCACCCCATGGACCGAACCCTTCTTGGCCTACCTTAATAGGCGAGAACTCCCTGAGGATCAGAATGAGGCTCGCTGCATTGTCCGGCGTTCGAAAGCCTACAAGGTTCACGTCGGAGAACTCTACAAGAAAAGCGGTACCGGAGTACATCAAAGATGTATCTCCGAGGAGAAAGGGCGGCAGCTCTTGGCTGAAATTCATGCCGGTCTCGGTGGTCACTGTAAGTGCATCTAGTGCCCCTTAGTGATTTTGGTGTATTGAAGACTTATAGGTTAAGGGACTAATGTGTTTATGAGTGTACATAGGTCTATAAGTCTATGAGGAGTTTGATATTTACAAAGAAAGTCGACCCCTAAAAATGAAGTTCTTCGACTGAAGACTTTGGATTTTTGAAGACTATGAAAGTGAAGAAATTGGTGTGACCTTGAAGACTTGGTATTCATTCGAGGAACATGGAGCGTGAAGACTTTTGTTTTCGTAGTTTCATTTTATCTTTCTTGAGTCATAGGAAACACCGTACTGTTAAAGGGGGTCGAGGAAATACTAAGGAAAAATTTCCATGTGATGCTCAACTCAAAATCCTACACCTACCAATACCTTCGAGTGAAGCCATTGAAATCTCATACAGTTCAGTCATATTCTTGATGTGATGAGACGAAGTTCTTCTGGTCTCTGAGGAATTTGTTCTGACTGAGGAGTTAGGAATTTGCCAGTGCGGATTGCCTACACTGTGAGGAACATGATAGCCCTGAGGAATTTGAGCCTCAAATTTCCGACCGTTGTTGTGCCTTGTGCCAGCTGTCCCAAAATATCTACCCACCTAACAGTCATATCATTGAAGGGCATTTATGTCTTATCATGTCAGGCTGCTCCCTAGGCTATAAATAGCCGCCCCTACAACCACTAGCTGGTTGGCTGCTCCAAGAGAAACTGACACTTGTCATTTGAGAGCATCCATCCTCCGAGGACTTTGAGCGAAAATCAACAAGTGACGAAAACCCAAACCCAAACACCTACAAACCCAAAGTGATTGAGCATCACTGAAGAGATTGATCTTGTGTGGATCCGACGCTTGTTACCTTTAAAGACTGTGCTTCTTCCAGACGGTTAGGCGTCATGGTCTGAGCATCCAAGAGGAAATTGTGGATCGCCGAGTGACCGAGTCTGTGAAGGTTTGGAAGTCACCTGAAGACTTACCAAGAGTGATTGGGCGAGGTTTGTGTGACCTTAGCTCAAGGAGAATACGGTGAGGACTGTGTGTCCGGGACTGTGTGTCCTCGGGTTTAAATACCTAGCCGCTCCAACCAAACGTACAACTGAGACAGCAGTTGGAACTGGTCTACCAAATCATTGTCTGCACCAAGCTTACTGGTTCTATTTACTCAACTCTTTCATTTCCTCATAAATGTGTTATGTGCCTGTTCATATCTATGTTTGAAGACTTTGACTGAAGACTTTCTCAATTTCCTCAGTTCAATTTCTTCAGTCTGTTTGTCTTCATCATGTGTTATCCTGTGCTTACGCTTTCTGTACTCTGTGCTCGTCTTCATTTCATCATGTTGACCATGCTAGTGTTCTGTTATGTTTACTTTTGAGTACTTATTCCGCTGCAAGTAGTTCTTCGCTAAGGAATTTCCTCACCCGCAAATTTCTCAGTGAAGAATTCATAAAAATCACCTATTCACCCCCCCCCCCTCTAGTTGATATAACACACTTTCAATTGGTATCAGTGCAAGGTACTCCCTTCTTCTGTGTGATTTTGGTTTAACCGCCTGGAGTTTTAGTTATGTCGACTGCAGGTATGATCAAGGTCTATGTTGGGTGTCCTACCTTCGATGGGACGGACTACCCCTACTGGAAGAATAAGATATGAATACATCTTGAGGCAATTGATAACGATCTCTGGTATGTTGTGGAAAATGGTGTTCCCTCAGTCACACCTTCCCTGAATGCTGCTGATGTGAAGAGATTCAAGCAACTCGATTCTCAAGCGAAGAATATCATATGTGGCCATCTGAGCAAAGGACAGTATGGAAGAGTGAGTGCTTTGGAAACTGCTAAGCTTATCTGGGATAGGCTATCCAAAGTCAATGAAGGAGTCTCAACACAGCGTGACTCTCGAGTTGATGTTCTTCACAATCTCTTCAACCTCTTCAAAAGACCCGACAATGAAAATGTTCAACAAACCTTCGATCGCCCCACTGACATCTCAAATGAGCTTCAAGCACTTGGTGCCACTAACATCACCAACCATGAGGTGGTGAAGAAATTGCTGAGATCGCTTGATTCCTCATTTGATACTCTGGCATTGATGATACAAGAACGTGCTGATTACAAGTCACTTGATCCCGCTGATATCCTCGAGAGGCTAAATACTCGTGAGTTCCAGCTTGCTGAGAAGAGAGATCTCTATGGTTCGAGCTATGGCAGATCACGTGCCCTGAAGGCCAAGGTCGTCTCTGAATCTGAAGGTGAAGATTCTGGTAGTAGCCTTGGTGATCCTGAAGAACTGAGCCAGGAGCTAGCACTGCTCGTGAAGAAATTCCAAAGGTTCTCAAGACGTGGTCGCTTTGGAAAAACCTCAAGGAGCAATGATTCCTCATCTAGTGACTACAAGAAGAGGCTATGCCACAAATGCAAGAAGCCTGGTCACTACATTCAAGATTGTCCTCAGTGGGAAAAGGAATCAAAGAAGAAGAAATACAAGGATTAC
This sequence comes from Aegilops longissima, assembly GCA_021605205.1. NCBI lineage: Eukaryota > Viridiplantae > Streptophyta > Magnoliopsida > Poales > Poaceae > Aegilops > Aegilops longissima. Next base: position 328,401,832 of record CM038680.1, read on the forward strand.
AGTTCTGATGACGCGAAGAAGAAGAAGAAATCGTCAAAATCTTCATCATCAAAATCCTCGAAGTCTTCATCTCACAATAAGAGCAGCTCCAAGAAGGCTCGGGCATTCATTGGCAAGGAAATGTTCTCTGAGGCTGAATCTGAGGAACATGAGGAATAGGAGGCATCTGAGGAGTCCGAGTCTGGTGTGGCGAGTCTAGCTCTCGCTACTGCATTCGTCAGCAATTCTATCTTCAACTCTGAAGAAAATGGCTTCACCAACAAGGCTGATGAAGGCAATGATGACTACGCTCCCACCTATTGCTTCATGGCAAAGGGTGCCAAGGTACTCAAATATACCTCCTCTGAATCAAGTGAGAATGAATCTGATAAAAACCTCAAGCCCAGCTACTCTAAACTTGCTAAGATTGCTGTGAAACAACAAAAGTCTTTTGAAAAGGTTCAAAACATGCTAGACAAAAGTGATGATATGTTGGGTGAAGTAATGGATCGCACTAAAACCTTGACTGGAAATCTTCAAAGACTTCAGTCTAGGTTTGACAACCTTCAAGGTCATCATAACACTCTCTTATCTGATCATGAGAAGCTTTCTTATGAATTTCTTAAAAGAAAGCAAGATCTTGAGAAGCTAAGAGTGAGTTATGAAGATCTTCAGAAGGAGCGCGATTCATTACTTGCTCAACAAATCAGCGCTGCTCAGGAAGAATTTGTTCCTCCACGCTTGAAGTGCATTGAACATGAATCTGCTAATTCTTCACCTGAATGTTCAAATGCTTCTAATGCTACAAATTCTTCACCTACCTCTACTATCACTAATTACTCATCTGAGGACATTGCTAGTATCACTGATGATGCAGGGTTGAAGGAATTGTACATGACAGGCATGTACAAAAGCCTCAAAGGGTATCAGACTCTTTGTGATGTGCTTAAAAAGCAGATCCTCAACAGGAACCCTAGGAAAGAGGGTATTGCCTTTGAGAGGAAACTCAATGCTAATGGTACATACTGGAAGCCTAAGCAGTACCCCAAAACCTCATGGGTTGCTGCAAAGGGACCTCCAGTTGATCCATCCAATTTATCTGGCTTTACATGTGAATCTCCTCATTCTTCTGATGAGTCATTTGACTCCAACTATAAACTGTTCAAAAATCAGAATGGTGAAGTATTTGCTAGATATGTTGGCACAAATGCAGGAACGGTTCTCCTATGATGAAAATCTGGGTTCCCAAAAGATGCCTTGAAAATCTTCAGGTGAATGTCCTCATGACACCACCAGCGAAGAACAGGAACCCCAGATCAAATTCTTCATATGGACCAAATTCTTCATATGGATCCAAGTCATCATACGGACCAAATTCCTCACGTGGATAAAATTCCTCAAAAGGATCAAAGTCCTCATATGATTATCATCACGCTAACCCCTCTGTTTCGCAGGGAAGAGCTAAGGGCTATGAATATGAGCATTATTCTTCTAACCATTATGTTCATAAGTCCTCGAAGAATTTCTCTTCTTATTCATATGCTTATCCTAACTCCTCTTATGTGAAACAAAATGGACTGGCTTCTATGCCACCTTTCTCGTATGGAGCTCGCAGAGTGATGAACTCTTTGCCACCCCTTCAGATGTGGGTGGTGAAGAAAAAGAACTAATTTCTTCTGCACGGTCAGGTCTCCAGACGTGCGAAAACGTCTGAAGAATTTGCTGGAGACCTGAGAGTGCCTGAAAGGATGCAGGCTAATCATGAAGAAATGAACCTTCATTTCTCACGTCCACACATTGCTTTATCTGTACTATTACTTGATGAAATTGGTCTGATGAATTGTGATGTCATATTCTTCACTGATGAAGTATATGAGTTCGTAAGCTGCACTAATTCATCTGCAGGATGATCAACCCAAAGCCAATGAGTGGGTCCTCGATAGTGGATGTACAAATCACATGACTGGTGACAAGAATCTATTGATGGATGCTCCCTTATCTCCATCGCATCTGAATCATATCATCTTCACGACAAAGGCAAAAGTCGTATTGGGTCTAGGTAAGGTTGCGATCTCGAAGGATCGACACATGGACAAAGTCATGCTTGTCGAGTCCTTAGGATACAACCTCATGTCTATCTCAATGCTTTGCGATCTTGATATGGTTGTTGTCTTTGGCAAGTATCATTGTGTTGTGATCATGGAAGCGACAATTCCAAAGTCTTCAAGGCTTTAGGAGAGGAGACTTGTATATTGTTGATTTCTCTACAGACCGAACCAGCCGTGTGCCTACTTGCAAAAGCTTCGTATATTGGCTATGGCATCAACGACTTGGTCATGCAGGCATGAGGAATTTGCACACGCTTGCAAAGAAGAAGCATGTCATTGGCATTGAGAATGTCAAATTCCTCAAGGATCACTTATGCGGAGCCTGTGAAGCTGGAAAGATGACCAAGGCCAAGCATCCAGCAAAGACTATCATGACTACTACTCGACCATTTGAATTGCTTCACATGGATCTCTTTGGTCCTAACCATTATTCTGCAGTTTCAAATGAGGCATCTCAATATGGCTTTGTTATTGATGATTACTCATGTTACACATGGGTACACATTTTTACATACAAACATGAAGTGCAGGAAGTCTTCAAACGATTTTCCTCGAGGGCTTCAACCAACTTTGGTGTGAAGATCAAGCACATCAGAAGTGACAATGGAACTGAGTTCAAGAATTCTGGTCTTGATGACTATCTTGATGAACTTGGTATTGCTCATGAGTTATCTGCTCCTTATACTCCTCAGTAGAATGGCGTCGTGGAGCGTAAGAATAGGACTCTTGCTGAGATGGCTCGCACTATGCTTGATGAATAAAAAACGCCTCGTCGTTTCTGGATTGATGCAATTGATACTGCGTGCCACATCATCAACAGAGTATATCTTCACAAATTCTTCAAGAAGACTGCCTATGAACTCCTCACTGACAAGAAACCCAATGTGAGTTATTCCAAAGTCTTCCGTGCTGAATGTTGGATTAGAGATCCTCATCACAACTCAAAATTTGCACCGAAAGCACATGAAGGTTTTATGCTTGGTTACGGAAAGGACTCACACACCTACAGAGTCTTCAACAACGTTCTTCACAAGGTTGTTGAAATCGTAGATGTGCGGTTCGATGAAACTAATGGCTCGCAAAGAGAGCACCTACCTTCTGTGATAGATGAACCAGTACCTGAGGAATCTATCAAGTTCAAGGATACTGAGGATGTCATTCCGACCGAAGAATCTGCCGAAGAATTCATTCCAGAACGTGAAGAATGTCGAGCTAATGCACCTGAAGAAAATGCTGAAGAAAATGCTGATCAAATTCCTCGACGACAACCAGCTCATCCTCGCATTGCAAAAGAAGTGCAAATTGAGAAGATCATCGATGACATTGAAGCACCAGGTCCTCTCACACGCTCAAGAGCTTCACATTTATCTAACTTTTGTGGGAACTTTGCTTTTGTCTCTATCACAGAGCCCACTAAGGTAGATGAAGCATTTATGGAGCCTGAGTGGATTCAAGCTATGCAAGAAGAATTACATCAGTTCGAGCTCAACAACGTCTGGGAACTGGTCAAACGTCCAGATCCTCACAAGCACAATATCATTGGCACAAAGTGGATCTACCACAACAAGCAAGATGAAAATGGCCTTGTGGTGAGGAATAAGGCACGGCTTGTAGCTCAAGGCTACACACAGGTTGAAGGAATTGATTTCGATGAACTTTTGCACCTGTTGCTAGACTTGAGGCTATTCGCATATTACTTGCTTATGATAACCATCATGATATCACTCTATATCAAATGGATGTGAAAAGTGCATTCCTCAATGGTAAGCTTGAGTAAGAAGTATATGTTGCTCAACCCCTAGGTTTTGAAGATCCAAAGAATCCTGACAAAGTCTTCAGACTCAATAAGGCCCTCTATGGCCTCAAGCAGGCCCCTCGGGCATGGTATGATACTTTGACGGAATTCCTCATGAAGAAAGGCTTCAAACCCGGTTCACTCGACCCTACTTTTTTCACTAAATCTTATGATGGTGAACTATTTGTGTGCCAAATATATGTTGATGATATTATCTTTGGCTGTACTGACCAACGTTGCACTGAAGAATTTGGTTATATGATGAGATAGGAATATGAAATGTCTATGATGGGAGAATTGAAATTCTTCTTAGGTCTTCAAATTCGTCAACAACGCAATGGCATATTCATATCTCAGGAGAAATGCCTCAAGGATGTACTGAGGAAATTCGGCATGCAAGATTGCAAAGGCGTCAAAATTCCTATGCCCACAAATGGCCATCTGTGCACTGATGAAAATGGTATTGACTTCGATCAATAGGTATATCACTCCATGATTGGTTCTTTATTGTACCTATGTGCATCTAGGCCAGATATTATGCTTAGTGTTTGCATGTGTGCCCAATTTCAAGCTACACCGAAGGAATCACACCATAAGGCTGTGAAGCATATTCTTTGATATCTAGCTCACACACCAACACTTGGATTATGGTACCTGTCGGTGTCAAAACCGGCGGATCTCGGGTAGGGGGTCCCGAACTGTGCATCTAGGCGGATGGTAACAGGAGACAAGGGACACGATGTTTTACCCAGGTTCGGGCCCTCTTGATGGAGGTAAAACCCTACGTCCTGCTCGATTGATATTGATATTGTGGATGTTTACAAGAGTGGATCTACCACGAGATCAAGGAGGCTAAACCCTAGAAGCTAGCCTATGGTATGATTGTAAGGGTTGTTGATGTTGTTGTCCCACGGACTAAAGCCATCCGGTTTATATAGACACCGGAGAGGGCTAGGGTTACATAGAGTCGGTTACAATGGTAGGAGATCTACATATCCGTATCGCCAAGCTTGCCTTCCACGCCAAGGAAAGTCCCATCCGGACACGGGAGAAGTCTTCAATCTTGTATCTTCATAGTCTTGGAGTCCGTCGATGATGATAGTCCGCAGATGATAGTTCGGTGATGATGGTAGTCCGCTATCCGGACACCCCTAATCCAGACTCCTCGGAGCCCCCGAACTAGGCTTCAATGACGATAAATCCGCGCGTATGTTGCTTGGCATTGCAAGGCGGGTTCCTCCTCCGAATGATAGAAGATTGTGAACACCAGGATAGTGTCCGGCTCTGCAAAATAAATTCCACGTTCCACCGTAGAGAGAATAATAATATATACACAAGTTCAATCTGCTGACGTTTTTTGTGGCATGACGTCACACCACTGCCAAGCCATTGCTTGAATTGTTTTTACTCTACCACCTAAGCGCATTTAGCGAGGCGGTTTCCTTGGCACGTCTTGTCGAAGCAGAGATCGTGTTTCCCCTTAATCCGGGATTCTCATCAATACGGACGTGGGTAACCCAACCGCGCCATTGATGGTGCCACTTAGGAGATAAGCGAGTTTTACCAGGCCGGTGGGGGACGCGTAAGACTTCGCCCGCCAATATAAGGGATAAGGATTTACCTTCTCACCTACACCTTCTTCCTCCTTTGCTTATCCATCTCTCCAAGCTTTTCGAGCTCCAGCGCCCAAGTTCGCGCATCTCATCTCAACCTTCTCCGACCATGTCCGGAGCGGGAGGTAAATGGTTGGCCTCCACCGTTAAGGAGGAGCACATCGCCAAACTGTGCAGCGCCGGATACCTCTCCGGCGACATCGCGCACCGGCTGCCCGACGAGGGGCAGCTCATCCCCACCCCCAGGCCCCATGAGAGGGTTGTCTTTCTTTCCCACTTCCTCCGCGGACTGGGCTTTCCAATTCACCCCTTTGTCCGGGGGCTCATGTTCTACTACGGCCTGGATTTCCATGATCTGGCGCCGAACTTCATCCTCAACATCTCGGCGTTTATCGTCGTGTGAGGCCTTCCTCAGATCCAGCCCCACTTGACTTGTGGCTCAAGACCTTCAATGTCAAGCGAAGGTAGTGAAGGGCATTCAAGCGGAGTGCGGAGGCGCCATGTTGGGCAAGATGCCCAATGTCCTTTGGTTCGAAGGGGCCTTCGTGGAATCCGTCAAGGGGTGGCAATCGGGGTGGTTCTATATCACCGAGTCGCGTGACCCTAAATGGGCGGCAGCCCCCGAGTTTAGATCTGGTACCCCTACGCAGCTCACTTCCTAGAAAGAGAAGGGCTTGCTGTGGGGTAGTTCGGAGGAGCTGACGGGACTCCAAGCCTGTATCAAGAAGCTGGTGAAGAAGCTCAGGCTGGTTAACGTGGTCCAGGTCATGCTCGTCCGCCGGATACTCCCATGCCAAGAGCGGGCATTCAATCTGTGGGAGTTCGATCTGGAACTGCACCAGGCGCTGAGCAGGCTCTTCGACACGACGTACGAAGGTGCTTGGAAGGTGCTGTTCAAGGCGCGAAGCCCCGCATCCGCGATCAAGATCGCGGATTTCGCTCGCAGCCGCCAGCCGACGAGGTAAGTGATTCTACCCCTTTACGGGACACTTGTTTTCATAGTTTGACTCTATCTGGTTTTAATTTCCCTATTCCTTTGACAGACTGGATGAGGAAGGCGGAGCAGATTACTGTCCGGCTCCTATGCCGAAAATCCAGAGACGCTCATCTAGTGAGGCTGCTGGTTCCGCACCGCACGTGGTGCCGGAGAAGAAGGCCAAGAAGGAGGCCACGGGTGCTCGAAAGAGCTCCGTTTTCAGGTGTCCGACGACTGGGCGGACTCCTCCCGAAAATGAGGAGGAGGAAGAGGACTCTCTCGGAGGAGGAGAGAGGAAGAGGAAGGCTTCCCCACAGGGGAGGCGGAAGGGTCAAGAGGGAAGGACTATTCCCGGACAGCTCCGCCAACATCAACGTTGGCGAGGAAGAATGGCCTTCAAGGGCCGGGCCTCCGGCGAGATCGTAAGTATCTGGATTCTGAATGATTTATAATTTTTTTTCGCGTCACACAAGTGTCATTACGATGCCGCATGCTGCCTGTAATCCGGCCGGTGATGATCTCCCGCTTCATCGAAGGGTCGTTGGCTCCGTCGGATGTAGACTCCATCCCGACCGCCTCCACCCTCGCGACACCGAGGACGCCGAGGTGGGATCCCAAGAAGGGACCCATCGGGAGGCTCGGGCGCCACAAGGCGTCCTCCGGACTTTGCGCCGGACTCCACATCGGAACCCGCAGTGGTTCCGGAGTCGGCCGGGCGCCCTTCGAGCGAAGGGCAAGACTGCGGACGCCGGCGGCTTCCGCCCAACCGGGCGCCGGGTAATTTGTTGAGGCGCTGCAGGCGCTTCCATCGAGAAGAACACCGCACTATTATGAGTGCGGTGATCCGAAGGTGCAGCTCGCCAAGAGCGGGTTGACGAAGCTCGCAGTAGCCTTCTATCGGGCTTTGAGGTAAGAAGTTAAAATATGCAATGTAATACCGCATAGACAGTAGCCCCGATGCTCGGTTCGGTGTTCGGAAAGAAAAGTCGGATGAGGATCTGAAAAGAAGATATACGCAGGGTTGCTAAAAAATTATGTCAATATGGGTTGCAGGCTGCGCTGCTGACCTCTGCCGCACTGACTGCGGAGGTCGGTGCTGTGAAGCAGGAGCTCGAGCCGTCCGAGCAAGAGCTCGGCTGCGCCAGAAGCAGCTCGGGACAAAGAAGGTGAGTAACACCACTTTGAACTTGTACCTTCTGAGAAAAGGATTTAGGTTGCAACAAAAAAGAACAAGGATAACATGGGTGCTGCGGGGGCCACGAACGAGGTGGCGGCCTGAAGGAGGCCGTGTCTGTGACAACATAATGCGCCACGGAACGGGCAGAGCGAGAAAAGCAGGAGGCCTGGGTGGCGGTGGTTCAGCAAGAGCTCCTGTGCTCTCATGGAAAAGCATGAGAGTTTGGGCGTGACTCAAAGACTCGAGAGTCCGAGCTTGCCTCGGCTCTCGAAAGTGCTAAACCGCCAAGGCCGAGGCCCATAAGTCCCTTCAGAGATTGAGTTGATGAGGAAGATAGCGGCGGGTAAGGCATTTTTCATGCAAAGCAAGCATGTGAATGTAAATTACGTGTTACTTACCCGAATTTGGAGCTCTCGAGGCGTTGGCAGATCTGCCTCAGCGTGTGTCGATGCGCCGCATTCTACCGGGCCGAGGAGGGAGCTCAGCGGAGAAGGTCTTCGGTCTCGGTATCTTTGAGACCGCCATCCAGTGCCCCTAGCGACCAGCTTAAGCAGCTGGTCGAGCCACAAGGTGGCCGAGCAGGCCATGAAGGGCCTCATAGTCCGGTGTGGCTGGAGAGGCCATGCACAGGAGCTACTTCGGCCTCGTCGACGGCTGGTGGATCGTGCCCTCAGGTGGAGGTTATCAAGCGCTCCCTTTGTATTGAAGGTGCTCGTCGGGCCCTTGCCCGCGCAAAGGTGCATTGGGGCAAGCTGGATGCGGAGAAGCAAATCATCGACGCGCCACCAGCGGGCAAGGAACATCGTCGCCGAAATGTACTATAAGGCTGTCTGAAGGGTGCCCGCAAGATTGCGGATGAGTGCCCCAGGATGTAATTTTGAGCAAATTAGCAATGTGTTATCACGTGCGCTGAAAACTTTGTTCATATCGCTAAGCAACGCTTGTTATTTTAAAATATTACCTTACATGCGGCCGTTTATTAAATCTGAGAGATGGCAAGTCGTCGGCTTCGCCCCCATGCCACGAAAGTCTTTGGGGTGTTAGGGATAAACTTGGCGCTCTAGTTCCCATTTTGGGTCCATCTAGGAGGCGCTCAACAACGAACAAGGCAACCGGACTTATAGTGCTTGAACACTCTCACTTAGCCATAGAATTCTATAATTTTAAATTTTGGCGAAGCCCCTAGTATTCGGAGGACCGAATTGGGGCGCTATCCATGCCTTAAATCGGACATAATCCGAACTTCGCTCGAGCGGGCGAGGTCTTTAAGGACCTGAAAGGACCTCTCGAACAGCGACCAGTCTCGCCTTATCATGTGATCAGTTTTAGCTTTCTCCATCGAGGCGTTAACCGGCTCAACCGGGCGCAATCGCAGTGGTTCTCCCAGTGCTACCTTAGCCGATAGAACGGAACGTAAGGTGCCAAACATGGGAGCCGGGCAAACCCAACTATTGACCCAAGACATGATTCGGAGCCGATTCATATAATGCTATAAGTTCGGGGTGCCGCACTTGTGAAAGTGTCGGACTTTATCACACCATAATGCGGAGAACATAAGCCCCTGGTGTATTTGGCCGTACCAAAATGTACGGGTGCAACATGTCGTAAATGAACATATATATAAGGTAATGCAATTATGGGCAAAAAAGTGCTGCATTTTATTCGAGAAAATATGCTATGAGTGCGGAATGATACAAATAGTGCGGAAAGCAAGGGATGGGACGAATTAAAGGCGTCTCCCTCCAGGGGTAGGCCGCGGAATGTTTGTATTTAACAAATTTAATGCTCGTGATGGAGACCACCTGAGTGTTCGTCGAGGCCTTTGTCCTTCCCTGGCTGTTGCATCATGAGTTCGGCAGGGTCGCCGCCGGACAGAGTTCTGTATAAAAAAGAGAAAAATAAAAGAAAAAAACGCGACACACTTGGGAGCCCCTAATGTGGTTGAACCGCACTCTGAGTCTGTTGTGGTTGTGCCTTTCCCCCTATGCCCATGGTATCTCCAAGGCGTAATTATGTATGCGGAGAGTTTGTCTTACAATTTTGCGAGGGCTGGGGTTGAGGCCGCATTACTCTGGCGATGCTCGGGCGTGCGGTGGTCTTGATTGATGTTGCTCGGGCGCGTTTGGTCGTGTCCGGTCGTTTAACGGCCGGACTCGAGAATTGCCTTAAAAGGCTGCTCAGACTTCGCCGCGAGAACCGCTGTATGTTCCTCCGTTCGGAGGAGCGTTCCGTGTTTCCATTGACCGTGATGACTCCACGAGGGCCTGGCATCTTGAGCTTAAGGTATACATAATGCGGCACGCGTTGAATTTCTTGAACGCGGTTCGTCCGAGCAGAGCGTGATAGCCGCCATGAGCGGGACTATGTCGAAGATTAACTCCTCGCTTGAAATTATCCGGGATCCAAGACCACTTCAGTGTAAGCGAGCCTGTACAATTGGCCTCGACACCGGTATGACACCTTTGAAGGTTGTCTTTGTAGGTTTAATCCTTGAAGGGTCTATGCCCATCTTGCGCCTTGTATCCCGATAAAGCAGGTTCAGCTACTGCCGCCGTCCATCGGACTCTCGTGAGGTGAAATGCATCAACGATTGGGTCTAAAACCAATGCGGCGAATCCGCCATAGCGGATCTTGGTCGGATGGTCTCTTGATTGAAAGTGATCGGGCAAGAGGACCATGGGTTGAATTTTGGGGCGATGGCTCCATCGCGTATCGTCCCTTAGTGCACGCTTCGCTCCCTCTTGGTAATATCGTTGCGTATATCATGTTTACCGTCCGAACTTGAGGGGGAATCCCTTTTGTCCTCTATTGTTGGCGGCCGGTCTCCTCCTCGTCATCGTTGTGTAGCCCCTTGTCACTGTTTTGGCGATTAATTTGCTGCTGCTTGAATACCCAACAATCTCTGTTGGTGTGGTTAGCTGGCTTTTCGAGGGTTCCATGTACTTGACAGAGCGGTCGAGTATTCGGTCCAAATTGGGCGGGCCCGGAGTGGTTCTTTTAAATGGCTTCTTCCGTTGACGGGTTTGGAGCCTCGAATCCGGTGTTGACTGCCGTATCCTCATTCTTTGTTGCCGTTAATCGGCGTTTGTTTTGTTTCGACGCAACCTGCCATTGCGGTCCTTGGTATCCGGACTGCCAGCGTTTTTTTGAGGTTATTCTTGTGAGCTAGCCAGCTATCCTCTCCCTACGAAGCGGGTCATGAGTGATGTGAGGGCTGCCATGGATTTCGGCTTCTCTGTCCTAGGTGCGGGCCAGCCACTCGTCGCGGATGTTATGTTTGAAGGCAGCGAGGGCCTCTGCATCCGGACGGTCGGCGATTTGATTTTCTTTGTTAGAACCGTGTCGAGAATTGCTCGGCGATTAAATCGGCTGCTGGATTATGTGGCTTAGGTCATCTGCGTCCGGTGGTCGCACATACGTGCCCTGGAAGTTGTCGAGGAATGCGGCTTCTAGGTCTTCCCAGCATCCAATTGACTCTGCGGGGAGGTTGTTAAGCCAATGCCGAGCTGGTCCTTTAAGCTTGAGCGGGAGATATTTGATGGCGTGAAGATCGTCGCCGCGGGCCATGTGTATATGGAGAAGATAATACTCAATCCAAACCGCGGGGTCTGTTGTGCCATCGTGGGATTCGATGTTAACGGGTTTAAACCCTTCAGGGATTTGATGATCCATTACTTCGTCAGTGAAGCATAGTGGGTGTCTTGGCGCCTCTGTATTGAGCAATATCACGGCGTAGCTCGAGAGAGCGTTATGCTGCTGTGTTCGCCTGGCCGAGTAGTTATATCCGCGCGACGGTATTAAATCGTGGGTCTTGGGCTGCCCACGTGATCCATAGATAGATCTGGATTGTCTTGCATTGTCCTCAATATATCCATAAGTCCGCGCGTTCCCCGTGGCTTCATGCTTTTGAGCGATGCCGGGTGCGGTTTTAGTGGAGGGCTTGCACGCCTCTCTGTCGGCCACGAGGTGGCGGTCTGCCAGATTGCGTTGGTGATGCAGGTTTATCGCCTCCTCCTCTAATCGGGGAGCAACTTGCGTTTTGGGTAACTTTTGGAGGCGTTCGAGTTCATACCCTTGACGCGAGGACCTCGGTCCATCTGTCGGCCAAGAGGTCTTGATCAGCTTGAAGCTGTTGCTGCTTTTCTTTAGGCTGTTTGTCATGGCCATTAGCTGCGTCTGAAAGCGCTCTTGTTCGACGGGATCCTCGAGCACGACAATTCGTTGTCGCCGAGGCTTGCCTCATCTCCGGAGGGAGGTAAGTAGTTGTCATCCTCGACCTCTTAAATGCCGCCCTCTCGTGAGGGCTGGCTTCCGCCTCCTCTGCGCTGGATCGTCTTTGGAGGGAGTTGTCTTCGGCACTTTACGGGGTGTTATTATCTCTGTGCGGAATCTCCATTGCCGTGGCGGGATTTAAGCGCGCGCTGGCGTCGGCGCTTGGGCTATTCTTTAAGGAATCGGCCTCCGCTGCTTCTTCGCCGTCCCCATTTTTGGGGTGTCCACCATGTATATGTCGTATGAGGTGGTCTTCCGGTGTCTGTAGGCTTTGGTTCTTTATAGTCTCCGGCATCGTCGTCCATACCGTCGATGTCTTGAGTCGTAGCCGAGTAAGTCGGTTAAATAAATCGACGGTGGCTCTGAAGTGGGTGGTGGGTGGGCTCTTAATTTCTTCGTCGTCTGCGTCCCAACCGTCGACCGTAGTTCGGCCAGGCTCTCCGGATAGCGAGAGATGCTTGATGAATTTATGATATCGCCGAAGGCGAGTCTTTGAAAAGATGTCCGCAGCGGTGAATTCCATGATCGGCGCCCAATCGGATTTTGGCAGGGGCGCAGGAGGTTGAGTCCGGCACCTCGGAGTCATGAGCTTTATGCGGGACAAGGTAAGTGTTCGCACCATCGCCGTAGAAGTTGCAGCCCTCGGCGGTGTCCAGCCATCCGTCCTCGATCCGAGCAATCGGCTCCGGACTATGGGTCGGAGCGGATTAGTGTCTGACCTCAAGGTGTTGTCCGCGGCGAGTTAGGTCATGCCCATCGTGTGCAGCTGCACGCTTGGCTGTGGCTCAGATCCATCAAGATCAAGTCCCGCGGATATCGGCCGTGAAGTTTAGGCTTCAAACCTGACGGCGGCCAGGCGTAGCTTCGATCTGCTCGGATGGCCAAGTGAGTTGGCCCGCGATGCGAAACCGCCCGAATCTGAAGATCTGTCCGGGAGAAAAGTCTCACCGGGACTGCGTCGTTGTTGATTGAAGAGGCCATCAAGCCTATCGGTGGCGCATACGAGGAACTCTCAATGAATGCACCAATGTCGGTGTCAAAACCGCGGATCTCGGGTAGGGGTCCCGAATCTATGCGTCTAGGCGGATGGTAACAGGAGACAAGGGACACGATGTTTTACCGAGTTGGGCCCTCTTGATGGAGGTAAAACCCACGTCCTGCTCGATTGATATTGATATTGTGGATGTTTACAAGAGTGGATCTACCACGAGATCAAGGAGGCTAAACCCTAGAAGCTAGCCTATGGTATGATTGTAAGGGTTGTTGATGTTGTTGTCCTACGGACTAAAGCCATCCGGTTTATATAGACACCGGAGAGGGCTAGGGTTACATAGAGTCGGTTACAATGGTAGGAGATCTACATATCCGTATCGCCAAGCTTGCCTTCCACGCCAAGGAAAGTCCCATCCGGACACGGGGAGAAGTCTTCAATCTTGTATCTTCATAGTCTTGGAGTCCGGTCGATGATGATAGTCCGGCAGATGATAGTTCGGCTGATGATGGTAGTCCGGCTATCCGGACACCCCCTAATCCAGGACTCCCTCAGTAGCCCAAGGGCTCGGCTTTTGATCTCATTGGATATTCTGACTCTGACTATGCTAGTGATCGTGTGGACCGCAAGTCAACATCTGGCACATGCCATTTCCTCGGACAATCTTTGGTCTGTTGGTCCTTGAAGAAACAGAACTGCGTATCACTGTCTACTGCTAAAACTGAGTACATTGCTGCTGGTTCTTGTTGTGCTCAATTGCTATGGATGAAGCAAACTCTCAAGGACTACGGCGTCAACGTGAAGAATGTGCCTCTCTTCTGTGACAATGAGAGTGCCATCAAGATTGCTCACAACCCAGTTCAGCACTCGAAGATAAAGCACATTCAGATTCGTCATCATTTTCTTCGTGATCATATGTTGAAGGGCGACATTTCTATTGAGCATGTGAAGACTGAAGAACAGCTAGCCGATATCTTCACAAAGCCCTTGGATGAGAAGAGATTTAGCAAGTTGTGGTGTGAGCTAAATATCTTAGAATCTTCGAATGTTCTTTGAAAAGGACACTCATCCTAACACTTATGCAAAAATTGATGACTTAGATGTGCAACACATGAAGTAAAGTTTTTCTTCAATCAATGAAGAATAACACTCTAAGTGTGAAGAAATTAATGAACAATTTGATTCTCAGAGCCCTACGACATTTGTACGTGGTGTCTGAAATCATGTGTCACGCCCAATATGCGACCCTATCCAAAAGGAACTCGACTGTCCCACCAAGGATAGACCCGCATATTGAAACGCTTTTGCAAGGTGGATATCATTACATCAACATTACATAATAGATGGGGATACATACATAAGGCACAAATGCCACAAGAATACATCAACATCATACAAGAACAACATCCGACTACGGATGAAACATAAACAGAAACTCAAACGACATCCACCCTGCTAGCCCAGGCTGCCGACCTGGAACCTATCCCCTGATCGAAGAAGCAGAAGAAGAACTCCAAAACAAGCAAGCATCGCTCTCGCGTCATGATCATCGCAAAACCTGTACCTGCAACTGGTGGTGTAGTAATATGTGAGCCACGAGGACTCAGCAATCCCATTACCATGGGTATCAAGACTAGCAAAGCTTAAAGGGAAAGGAAGGGGTAAAGTGGTGAGGTTGCAGCAGCGGATAAGCATGATATGGTGGCTAACATACGCAAATGAGAGCGAGAAGAGAAACAAAGGAACGGTCGCCAACTAGTAATGATCAAGAAGTGATCCACGAACTCCTACTTACGTCGGACATAACCTAGAAACCGTGTTCTCCTCTCGATCAACCCGAAAAGAGACACTCACGCAGTTACGCATTACGGTTGATGTATTTTAGAAGAGTTTGCTTCAAGTTTACTACAACGGATATTAACAAATTCCCATCGCCACATAACGCGGGCACGGCTCTCGAAAGTTTATACCCTGCAGGGTGTCCCAACTTAGCCCATGATAAGCTCTCGCGATCAACGAAGGATATTCCTTCTCCCGAGAAGACCCGATCAGTCTCGAATCCGGCTACAAGACATTTCGACAAGCAATAAAACAAGACCAGCAAAGCCGCCCGGATGTGCCGACAAATCTGATAGGAGCTGCACATATCTCGGTCTCGGGCACACCGGATGAGCAAGGCGTCGGGTTGGCATAGACCACGATTGCCTAGGGGCGCCGGACATCGCTCGGTTTGGGCCAGCACTTGGACAAGCTTTGGTCCGGGGGTAAAATAAAGATGACCCTTGAGCGCGACTCCCAAGGGAAAAAGGACTAGGTGAGGCAAATGTAAAACCAAGGTTGGGCCTTCTTTGGAAAAGTCTTATTCAAAGCGAACTGTCAAGGGGTCCCATAAATCACCCGACCGCGTTAGGGACGCAAAATCCGGGAACATAATACCGATATGACGAACACTAGGGCGGCAAGAGTGGAACAAAACACCAGGCATAAGGCCGAGCCTTCCACCCTTTACCAAGTATATAGATGCATTAATTAAACAATAGATATTGTGATATCCCAACAAGTACACATGTTCCAACAAGGAACAACATCTCCATGTTCCAACAAGGAACAAACTTCATCTTCACCTGCAACTAGCAACGCTATAAGAGGGGCTGAGCAAAGCGGTAACATAGCCAAACAACGGTTTGCTAGGAAGGGTGCAAAAGGTTAGAGGCTAACATGGCAATTTGGGATGGCTTGATAAACAGGTAATAGGTAGCGCAGCATAGCGGTAGAACGGAGCAACTAGCATAGCAATGATAGTAGTGAGATCCAGGGTAGCGGTCATCTTGCCTGAAATCCCGCTAGGAAGAAGAACGAGTCCATGAAGAAGATGAACGGGAGTAGTCGAGCGTGATCCTCACAATCGCAACATTACCGAAACCGAGAAGCAACATCAGAAAGAAACAAACAACATGGTAAACGCACAAGCATAAACATGGCATGATGCACAATCAAGTATGATGCATGTCCGGTTTAATAAGGCATGGCATGGCAATGTGCAACAAACAATACTACAAGTTAAGTGGAGCTCAATATGCAGCGAGTTGCATATTGACAAAACACCACATTGACATATTTAGTTTGATCTCGTTTAAGCTACCAAACAATATTAAATGTTGTTAAACATGGCAAGAGGTGGAGCATAATTAAAACTACCTATCTAAGCAAGTCTAAATGAGGCCGGAACAACAAAACAACAATTCTGAAAATCCCCATATGCATATTTTAGATTCGGTACTGTTCTGCCCTAAACACAATTTTAATGTTGTTAAACAGGAAAATAAAGTGCACCATGTTAAACTAGGCATTTTTCCACCCCATTTGCATATAAAGTTTATTTAAAACCGAGCTACGGTTATTTAGTTATGAAATAAATCATTTTAACATGGCATTATGCAAATTTAAACAAGCATCATGTTAAACATTTTAAACATAGATGAAAGTGGCATATTATTAATCTACACAATTTTCTGAGCATTTTACATATAAAGTTTGTTGAAATCCGATGCACGGTTAATTAGTTATTAAATGCATGAAGTTAAAGGGGGTTTTTCTGCAAAACTGTAAGTACTGGATAAATAGACAAATTCACAGCGCAGGAAAAAAACCTACGCGGGCTAATCTGTGTGGCCCAAAGTGCACAGGAGAGGGGGAGGGGTCTGCTCACCCTGGGCCAAGGCCCGGCTGGAAGCAGAAGAGGCCGACTGGGCTTGGTGGAGAGGGAGGCCTGCAGGGGCGCTGGGCCTTGGGGAGGCGCTGGGCCACGCAGCGCGCTGGATGCGACCCAGGCGTGGTCAACGCGCGACGACCCGGATCGGGCTGCGCTGCTTGTCTCGCTCGGGCAAAACAAAGGCGCGACAGCGGACCTCCGTGAAGGGATGGCAGCGGCGAGGGCGCGGACGACGCGGATCTGGCCGGAAGAGGAGATGCTCGGCGTGGGCTGCGGATCTTGGCGGATCCGAGGCGGACGGCTTGCGGCAACCGGGACTTGGGGCGCGGAGGTGGGCCTGCCGGCGGGATCCGGCCGGGAGCAGGCAAAGGCGGCGGAGGCCGGCCTGATCTGGGCGCGGAGGAGGTGACGACGCTCAAGCGGAGAAGGAGGCGTGGAGCTCCAGCTGGGTGTCCATGGCGATGCAGAGGACGGGATGGCTCAGAGACAGCGGGCCGTCGGCGGGATGGGGCGGAACACCGCCCGAAGGAGGTCGTCGCCTCTGACAGGCGCGAGGGGCGAGGCCGAGCGCCCTGCTCGGGACCTCGAGCAGCTTCACGACGAAGAAGAGGGAGGCAGGGGGGGAGGCGACGCGGCAAGGCGGGGGACCGAGGTGCTCAGGCGCGAGGCTGTGTGGTGATCTTGCATGAGCTCGAGGTGGGAGTGCTCTGTGGTTGGCTAGGTTTGCAATTCGAGGAGGTGGGGATCGACTGGATGGATCGGGAGGAGATCCCGAGAAAAACAGTGGCGGCGGCGGACATGGAAGGATAGGGGTCTATATATATAGGAAGAATTAGCTTAGGGCTACCTAGTCCCTCCAATCAAAATCGGACGGACGAGAATAAATATGCTAGGGAGTTCAAAAACAAAAGCGGAGATGTTTTATAGGCGTTTGGGGATGATCTGAACCCATCGGTAACGAAAGCCCGGTCGGGTTCGGGAAGTTTTGGACGCCTGAAAGAGGGGGGTCGGTGGCTGGACAAGAGGGGCAGCTTACGGTTGGTCTCGGAATGGTCAACGAAGCCAAGGGGGACGCGGGAACCACAAACGACTACGAGAGGATGCAAGTTTGGAAACAATGACGGCAACAGAGTGCCGATGCAATGCGAATGATGCGATGATGAATGCAACAAGCAAATAAAACACACAACAACAACGAAATAAATGGAAGGCTTCTGAAGCATCGGTCTCGGGGCGTTACATCATGATTCTTATACGATGGGTCACGGCACCACCAAAGTTGAAAATCTTCAATTTGAGTTTTTCCTCAGTTTTTTGAAATTCCTCAGTTGTTCATTTTCTTCAAATTTGCATTGTCTTCACCATTTCCGTCATTTTTTCTTCATTATATATATATATATATATATATATATATATATATATATATATATATATATATATATATATATATATATATATATATATATATATATATATATATATATATATATATATATAGTGTTACTATTCATCATCGAGTGCAGAATAAGTTATTCTTCACCGAGGTAATCTTACGATCATTTCCTAAATAAGTTCGTTTGAAATTCAAAAGTTACATTCTTATTGATTCACTCGTCAAATTTGGCATAAGAAAATAAAATGTAGGTCATAAGACAAGAAAATTTGCAGTTTATGTATATTTTACACTATGTTTTTACGTTTGTAAATTTACATAACATAAAATATTTTTTACGGTGACTATATGTTTTCTTACAGTCTCTTTTTACATCAGAAATAAGAAAAAATTTATGGAACGTAAAATTACGGTGCATTGATGGTAAAATAGAGGTGGGTGAAGAATAACTATTCCTCACCCAGGGTGACGAATAGTCAATCCCTATATATATATATATATATATATATATATATATATATATATATATATATATATATATGTGTGTGTGTATGTATATATATATATGAGTTTATGTCCTCTATAGCATTCACTTATTGCTATCTCTTCAAGTTGCTTGCTCTGCTAAGTGAATGTGATCGGACCCTTCCCCCTCTATGCTATACTCAACCTAATCTATTCACAAATTCTTCATGTGCGTTCTATTTGAAACTCGTTCAAAATCTTCACTGTGTCCTTGTCAGTTGAAGAATTTGCAAACGCAACGTTAAAACTTATCTTATCCAAAGTTTTCAGTTTTGCCGCTCAAACCGTTCCGCATCCCACGAAAACACTTATCTATTCACCCACGATCTCACATGATCTCCACTTCTCAGTACGTGGGTGACACATGTCAAGCGAATGAGAAGGGTCAGGGGCACGTTCGTCCAAATTCTTCGGGTGAACAGGTTTTCACCGTGGCTATATATACCCCTCCCCTTCCTCACTTCTCTTTTACTTTGCTCGACCTCACTCCAGCTCAAGCTTCTCAAACCCTAGCGCCGCCGCTACTTCATCTTCGCCGGTGAGGCTTCATTGCCTCGACCTCGTCGTCGTCGTACTCGCGCCGGCCACGGATTTCTTCACTCCACCGTCGTCGTAGCCCTCAGCCAGGTTAGGGCGTGGAAGATCTGAACTGACGAACTTCACATCTACACTTCCCAGTTCGTCATGTTCTTCGTCCAGGGTAACTAAAGTTAATTTTACTACCCTCTTTGATTCAAATGTTCTCTACAAAATCATCAAAGGTGTTTTTCTTCAAATCTTCACACACAAAACACCTCACATGTCATCTGTTCTTGATTCATTTCTCTAAGCTACATTTTTCTTCAAGATTCCTCAATTGTGTGGATTTTAGATCTGTACAACTCTGGAACCTAAGACAAAGAACGCTTAGTGAAATTCTTCAAGACTCATCTGGTCAAATTCCTCAAACTTGTTCTTTTTACAAAACCTTCTGAGAACGCATATGACCTCTCCAAATTCCTCGCAACTATACTCTCATTCACGGTACTCATGTCATTGCTGAATCACTAGGTTCTCATCAACTTAACTCATTTGCAGCATTCCTCGAAGAAAAGTTGCATACATCTTCAGAGAATTCCATTGTTCAAATTCCTCATCTGAAGAAAATGGCTAATGGAAACAAGCCACAAAAGGGAGGAAAGAGGCCTGAGGTTAATACTGCTTTTGAAATCCCTGATGACATATATGCGGATTACTGCACTCCTGATGAGGCTAAGTTTGGAAAAGAGGACAAAAATCAGCGCAAGTTGCGCATCCAGAGGATAGAGAGGAGATGGGCAAGAGAGTGGAGGGAGTACAGGTATGTTACTCCCAAGTACATGAAGAAATTCGCTCTCAATCCTCCATGCCCAAGACCTCCATTGGCTTTGGCCAAGAAGAGATCCCACCAGCCTCAAGCGCGGTGAGGATTATCGATGAATGGGCCAGCGCCTTGAGCCAAGTTGGCGGACAAGCAAGAGAGGCAGTGAGGAAATTCAACGAAGACTCTGTTGCTGCTGCTGCCACTACTGAGGCCTCTTCTAGCAAGCCGAAGAAGGCCATGGCAAAGAAGCCTGCGCATAAGCCAAGTGCTTCACCTTCAATGCCCTCACGGCCAAGTTCCTCAGCAATGCCCTCACGGCCAGATTCCTCAAAGCCCTCATGGCTAACTCCTCAAACTGCTCCTGCTCCTCCAAAGTCCTCAGCTCCTCCACCAAAGTCTTCGGCTGCTCCGACCAAATCCTCAGCACTTGTGCATCTAGCTATGTGCCAAAGGACAGTAGGCATATCTATTACTTCAGGAGCCTCTGCAAGTTCCTCAGCTGGCATGTCTCTGCTGAAGAAAAAGGCCACTGCTGGATGAGGCACTCACCCAAGTCCTCATAAGAAGCAGGTCGCCTTTCAAGTGTCGTCCGATGAAGATGAAGCTGATGATGATGAATTGGCTGAAATCATCAGAGACAGACAAGTCAAGGCCGCTAGAGCCAAAGGAAGCAATGTGCCACTGCTTCTGAATCCGAAGCTAATCCTAGACTTCATCGACCTCTGGCACAAGGATCGCAACACACCTTTGCCGGAAATGAACCTCACTCCTGGTCAAAGTCATGTTTTGACTGCCTTCATTGAAGAAGAAAAATGGAAATTTGAGAAGGCCAGGCAGCTGAAGAAAGCTCAGTACAGGAAGGAGCGCTTCCTGAAGAAAAACATTGTCTCTATGACAACTGACGAACTTGTGAAGATCCAAACTGAAATCAAAGGCCTCAGTGATGATTTCAACGCTTAATATGCTGATCGGCAAGGAGCCAAGGTTAGGTTTGTAAGACTGACTGAGAAATTCACTACCAAGGTTGCAGCTCCATCGCAACCAGAAATTCCTCAAGCCGAAGCATCTACTCAACCAACAGAAGAGCACGCCAGCACCGCTGATGAAAATCAGGCTACTGAAGAAAATATGAGTTCCAGTGCTGATGACTGCATTCTAGCCGCTGGAGAAATTGCCAGGGCATCCACTAGTGGTGCGCCTGAAGAAAATGAAGAAGTCTGGGCAACTGCATCAGTTGTGCCTGAAGAAATTCAACCAAATTTCTCTGCTCCTCCTGCGCCTACCCCAACTCCGATCCTTCCATCTGCATCAGATGTGAAGAAGACCAAGGCTGCAGAGCGTGCGGCTATGAAGAGAAGGAAGGCATCAACTTCATTAGATTCTTCAGCCCCGAAGAAAACCATTGACTAGCTCATTTGACAACCCAATTGATGCTATTCCTATCTCAACCATGCCATCAAAGGACCTTGTTCCTTTTGATGAAGATTATGTGATTCCAAGTGAATCCGATGAAGACATTCCCTCTGCTGCTTCCTCAGAGCAGATGGATGAAGAAATTGAAGCGGACGCAATCCCTTCAACTCCAATTTTCTCCTCGCCCATGCCTCAGTTCACTACTGAAGAGGCCAGCGTTGAGGAATTCGATGAACAAAATTCTGACGTGGACATTGGGAGTACTACTCCATTGATGAATGATGATTTTTGGGTTAGTCAGCATCCCAACTCTCCTCTGTTCATGCCATTGCAGCAAATCCCTCAGTCCCGAGCACATACTGTTCCATTGGGCTCTGAAGAAACTCACCCCACTCCGTCTGTTCGTGAAGAAATTCCAGCCACTAGTGCTGAAGAAACTGCTGCTGCTGAATCATTGAAGACACAAACTGCCACTGAAGAGGAACCAGAAATTCCTCAGCCTGAAGAACCTGAGATTGCGATTCCTGAGGTTACTGACTGACACTCCTCAACCCAAGCCAAAGGATCCATTCTCCAGGAAGCAAAAATTCAAGACTAATGATTTCTTCGGCGAGCACGTATTCTTCATAGATTACAACCCCTATGACTCTGCTCGCATTAGGAAGAGGCGTTTCTGGACTACCAGCTAGGAAAATTTCTATTCCTCGGTGTTGTTCAACAAAGACAAAGTCTTCGATCATGAGCACATTCCTCACGTGGATATGGAATCTCTTTCATGCTTCGTGCCAGTCCTCAGTGTTCTTCACGACGCTGGACTGTTAAATTTCTACACTGATATCTGTGATTGGAATGAAGAACTCATTCTTCAATTTTATGCAACGCTGCACATCACCGGAGACTCTGAAGATGTGAATTCCTGGGTACTGGACTGGATGACCGAAAACACTCACTATAAGGCACCAGCTACTGAATTGCTTCGTGCTTTGCCTCTCAGTCCTCCCCATGAAGCTGCTCGTTGCTTGTACCAAGAGCCTGAGCTTACAACTCACTATATGCAAGTGCTAATCAAGCCATTGAAGCCAGGTCAGGCCCCAAGAACCAAATTCCTCGTGAAGGAATTGCTAAATGTGCCTCGGACTGTCTATCGCATTCTGACAAAGACATTGAGTCCTATCAAGGGCCACGAATCGAATGAAGAAGAAGTCGTTGGCATCATGAAGAATCTGCTTTTCAATATCGTGCATGGCGTTCCCGTCAACTTCCATGATTTCTTCATGAGGACTCTGGCCAATGTCGCAATGTCACCGTTTGAGTTGAAGCCTTATGCTCCGTGGATTATGAGATTCATCAGATCAAGGTCTTCACCCAACTACAAAGCTGATACACTGAACCATTGCACCTACTTGCCCCCGATTGAAGTCCTCAAATGGACATTTTCCCCAGCTGATGGCAAGGGCAAGGATTCTGCTGTTATTGATGAAGGCATTCGTCCATTGGATGGTCAATTTCACAAAGCTGCATCCTACTCCACCAATGACGACTCTGCCACCCATGACTCTGCCGCCAACGCGACCAAGCAAAATCCTCAAGGCACAGCTCCCAGGGTGATGACTGATCGTGAGCTTCTCCTCGGTCTTCACCAGAAGGCTGATCGAAATCACAAATGGGTCAAGCGTCAGTTCGGTTCAATTCTTCAAAACATGACTACTACCCACAATGCAGTGAATAAAAACCATTACTACCTCCATGAAACCTTCAACCGTACCTAGGTTGTTCTGTCTCACATTTATAGCGAAGAAGATCTGAAGAAAATGGGTCTCAAGGAAGATTTTGACTGGTCTACTCCTCCACCGAAGAAGTACAAGAAGGTCAAGGTTCCTTCCTTGGTGGCTAGCTCCTATTCTTCATCATGTGACACCGCCGAGCATGAAGACTTGGATGACACTGCGGCAGGCCCAACATCAGCAAACGACCCCAACAACGCTGGCGCTCCTTCATCCACTTGAGATTCTTCAGGGGCGTTAGTCCTCATTTTAGATCCTTTTGGTCATTCAATGACAAAGGGGGAGAAATTTGAGTTAGTCTTCAAGCGGGTCTATCTATATGGGCATTTTTTTTGGTGAAGTTACAACTCTCGTTCTTCTGATGACTTTGCTAGATTGAGTTGTAAACTTAAACTCTATGGTGGTCTGATACTTTTGTTGTGGTTTTATGCATGCTTATTCCTCATTAATGTTCATGCACGCATGCTGAATTACATCAGTCACCATGTTTCATCATGCATTTCAAATTCTTCATATATTATGTCAAATGCGTGTATGAATTACAAGATATAGGGGGAGATCTCCATGATTCAACTCTTCAAGTGTGCATTGCTTCAAAAGAAAATTCCTCACTATGCACATCTTCAGGGGGAGTTCTTCTATATCTTGCAATCAAATTCCTCAATATCCGTATTTACACTTCATATGTTTATCCCCGTTGAAAACTTAACCTATATTGTCATCAATCACCAAAAAGGGGGAGAATGTAAGTGCATCTAGTGCCCCTTAGTGATTTTGGTGTATTAAATACTTATAGGTTAAGGGACTAATGTGTTTATGAGTGTACACAGGTCTATAAGTCTATGAGGAGTTTGATATTCTGAGATAAAAGTCGACCCCTAAAATGAAGTTCTTATTTGAAGACTTTGGATTTCGAAGACTTTGAAAGTGAAGAAATTGGTGTGACCTTGAAGACTTGGTATTCATTCGAGGAACATGGAGCGTGAAGACTTTTGTTTTCGTAGTTTCATTTTCTCTTTCTTGAGTCATAGGAAACACCATACTATTAAAGGGGGTCGAGGAAATACTAAGGAAAAATTTCCATGTGATGCTCAACTCAAAATCCTACACCTACCAATCCCTTCGAGTGAAGCCATTGGAAATCTCATACAGTTTAGTCATATTCTTCAGTGATAGAGACGAAGTTCTTCTGGTCTCTGAGGAATTTGTTCTGACTGAGGAGTTAGGAATTCTCCAGTGCGGATTGCCTACACTGTGAGGAACATGATAGCCCTAAGGAATTTGAGCCTCAAATTTCCGACCGTTGTTGTGCCTTGTGCCAGCTGTCCCAAAATATATACCCACCTAACGGTCATATCATTGAAGGGAATTTATGTCTTATCATGTTGGGCTACTCCCTAGGCTATAAATAGCCGCCCCCTACAACCACTAGCTGGTTGGCTGCTCCGAGAGAAACTGACACTTGTCATTTGAGAGCATCCCATCCTCCCAGGACTTTGAGCGAAATCATCAAGTGAGGAAAACCCAAACCCAAACACCTACAAACCGAAAATGATTGATCATCACTAAAGAGATTGATCCTGCGTGGATCCGATGCTTGTTACCTTTGAAGACTGTGCTTCTTCCAGATGGTTAGGCGTCATGGTCTGAGCATCCAAGAGGAAATTGTGGATCGCCGAGTGACCGAGTCCGTGAAGGTTTGGAAGTCACTTAAAGACTTACCACGAGTGATTGGGCGAGGTCTGTGTGACCTTAGCTCAAGGAGAATACGGTGAGGACTGTGTGTCCGGGACTGTGTGTCATCAGGTTTAAATACCTAGCCGCTCCAACCAGACGTACAATTGAGACAGCAGTTGGAACTGGTCTACCAAATCACTGTCTTCACCAAGCTTACTGGTTCTATTTCCTCAACTCTTTCATTTCCTCATAACTGTGTTGTGTGCCTATTCATATCTGTGTTTGAAGACTTTGACTAAAGACTTTCTCAACTTCCTCAGTTCAATTTCTTCAGTCTGTTTGTCTTCATCCTGTGTTATCATGTGCTTACGCTTTCTATACTCTGTGCTCATCTTCATTTCATCATGTTGACCATGCTAGTGTTCTGTTATGTTTACTTTTGAGTACTTATTCCACTGCAAGTAGTTCTTCGCTAAGGAATTTCCTCACCCGCAAATTTCTCAGTGAAGAATTCATAAAAATCGCCTATTCACCCCCCCCCCCCACTCTAGTCGATATAACGCACTTTCAGTCACCATGCCGCGGCTCGGGCCCTCGTAAGAAAGGCCTTCCGTACAAGTTTCTATTGGCCAACGGCCCGAGCAGATGCACAGGACCTTGTCCAACATTGCGTCGGATGTCAGCTTTTTCGCCAACCAAAGCCATATGCCACCCACTGCCCTACAAACGATCCCCATCATTTGGCCTTTCATGGTCTGGGGGCTCGATATGGTCGGACCCCTTAAAGGAGGAAGCCATAAGAAAAAGTATCTGCTGGTCATGGTGGATAAATTCACTAAGTGGATAGAGGCCAAGCCAGTTAAAACGGCCGAGGCCGGGCCAGTGATAGAATTCATATCCGGTGTTGTGCACCGTTATGGTGTTCCACACAGCATCATCACCGATAAGGGCTCCAACTTCACAGCCGACGAGGTGAAAACCTGGTGTGCTAATCTGGGCATTAAGCTCGATTACGCCTCTGTCTATCACCCGCAAACAAATGGTCAAGTCGAATGGGCCAGTGGTCTTATTATGAGAGGCATTAAACCCAAACTAGTGCGGTCTTTGAAAGAATCAGACAAGCACTGGGTTGAGGAGCTCGACTCCGTACTCTGGGGGCTGCGGACCACGCCCAACCGCACTACTGGATATACACCTTTCTTCATGGTGTACGGCGCGAAGGTTGTGTTGCCCTGTGATATTATTCATGACTCACCACGAGTGCGCATGTACAAAGAGAGAGAGGCTGAGCTTGATCGGCAGGACAGCCTAGATACCCTGGAGGAGGAGCGCGATGTTGCAAAAGCCCGTTCCACATTCTATCAACAACAGGCCCGCAGATATCAAAGCAGAGGAGTACGGACAAGACTTATAATGTTGGCGAACTCGTTCTACGCTTGCCGGAGAAGAAAAAGGACAAACTCAAGCCCAAATGGGAGGGTCCCTTCATCATTGACGAAGTTCTCACTGGAGGAGCGTACTGCCTGCAGGATGCATCAGACAATCGCCTAGAGCTGAACCCCTAGAACGCGACCAGTGTCAGGACCCTGATTCCAAGTCACATCGATCTAGCCGGTAACACCTCATATCACTTTGCGGCCTCACGCACGGTATTCCCACGGGTGTCGCCTTACCATGGCCCGGGACCGTTTGCGCCTTTTGGCTCACGTATATGATAGTGTCGCTGAAGGAAATATGCCCTAGAGGCAATAATAAAGTTATTATTTATTTCCTTATATCATGATAAATGTTTATTATTCATGCTAGAATTGTATTAACCGGAAACATAATACATGTGTGAATATATAGACAAACAGTATGTCACTAGTATGCCTCTACTTGACTAGCTTGTTAATCAAAGATGGTTATGTTTCCTAACCATGAACAAGGAGTTGTTATTTGATTAACAAGGTCACATCATTAGTTGAATGATCTAATTGACATGACCCATTCCGTTAGCTTAGCACACGATAGTTTAGTATGTTGCTATTGCTTCCTTCATGACTTATACATGTTCCTATGACTATGAGATTATGCAACTCCGTTTACGGAGGAACACTTTGGTACTACCAAGCGTCACAGCGTAAGCGGGTGATTATAAAGGTACTCTACAAGTGTCTCCAAAGTATATGTTGAGTTGGCATGAATCAAGATTAGGATTTGTCACTCCGATTGTCGGAGAGGTATCTCTAGGCCTTCTCGGTAATACACATCACATAAGCCTTGCAAGCATTGCAACTAATGAGTTAGTTGTGAGATGGTGTATTACGGAGCGAGTAAAGAGACTTTCCGATAGCGAGATTAAACTAGGTATTGGATACCGACGATCGAATCTCGGGTAAGTAACATACCGATGACAAAGGGAACAACGTATGTTGTTATGCGGTTTGACCGATAAAGATCTTCGTAGAATATGTAGGAACCAATATGGGCATCCAGGTTCCGCTATTGGTTATTGACCGAGAATGGTTCTAGGTCATGTCTACATAGTTCTCGAACCGTAGGGTCCATGCGCTTAAGGTTTCAATGGCGGTTATATTATGAGTTTATGCATTTTGATGTACGAAGGAGTTGAGTCCGGATGTGATCACGGACATGACGAGGAGTCTCGAAATGGTCGAGACATAAAGATTGATATATTGGATGGTTATATTCGGACACGGAAAGGTTCGGAAGTTTCGAAGAAAACGGAGTGCCGAGAGGTTACGGAACCCCGGGAAGTTATGGGCCTTATTGGGCCAAGAGGGAGAGAGGGATGCACCAGGAGGTGGCCCCCCTCCATGGGGAGTCGAATTGGACTAGGGGGGGCGCAGCCCCCTTCCCTCTCCTCTCCCTCTCTTTCCTTCCCCTTCCTCTTCCTAGTAGGACTAGGAAGGGAGTCCTACTCCTACTAGGAGGAGGACTCCCCCTCCTTAGTGCGCCCCAAGGGCTGGCCGGCCCTCCCTTGCTCCTTTATATACGGGGCAGGGGGCACCCTAGAACACACAAGTTGATCTTCGTGATCGTTCCTTAGCGTGTGCGGTGCCCCCTCCACCATATTCCACCTCGGTCATATTGTAGCGGTGCTTAGGCGAAGCCTGCTGTGATAGAACATCAAGATCGTCACCACGCTGTCGTCTTGTGGAACTCCTCCCGACGCTTTGCTGGATCGGAGCCGGGGATCGTCATCGAGCTGAGCGTGTGCTAAGAACTCGGAGGTGCGAATGCGGTGCTTGGATCGGTCGGATCGTGAAGGCGTCGACTACATCAACAGCGTTGATATAACGCTTCGCTTTCGGTCTCACAGTGCGTGGGCGGATACTCTCCCCTCTCGTTGCTATGCCATCACCATGGTCTTGCGTGTTCGTAGGAAAATTTTTGAAATTACTACGTTACCCAACAGTGGCATCCGAGCCTGGTTTTATGCGTTGATGTCATATGCACGAGTAGAACACAAGTGAGTTGTGGGCGATACAAGTCATACTACCTACTAGCATGTCATACTTTGGTTCAGCGGTATTGTGAGATGAAGCGGCCCGGACCGACATTACGCGTACGCTTACGCGAGACTGGTTTCACCGCTGTGAGCACTCGTTGCTTAAAGGTGGCTGGCGGGTGTCTGTCTCTCTCACTTTAGTTGAACCGAGTGTGGCTACGCCCGGTCCTTGAGAAGGTTAAAACGGAATCTATTTGACGAAGTATCATTGCGGTTTTGATGCGTAGGTAAGAACGGTTCTTGCTCAGCCCGTAGCAGCCACGTAAAACTTGCAACAACAAAGTAGAGGACGTCTAACTTGTTTTTGCAGGGCATGTTGTGATGTGATATGGTCAAGACGTGATGCTATATTTTATTGTATGAGATGATCATGTTTTGTAACCGAGTTATCGGCAACTGGTAGGAGCCATATGGTTGTCGCTTTATTGTATGAAATGCAAACGCCATGTAATTTCTTTACTTTATCACTAAGCGGTAGCGATAGTCGTAGAAGCAATAGTTGGCGAGGCGACAACGATGCTACGATGGAGATCAAGGTGTCGCGCGGTGGCGATGGTGATCATGGCGGTGCTTGAGATGGAGATCACAAGCACAAGATGATGATGGCCATATCATATCACTTATATTGATTGCATGTGATGTTTATCCTTTATGCATCTTATCTTGCTTTGATTGACGGTAGCATTATAAGATGATCTCTCACTAAAATTATCAAGTAGTGTTCTCCTGAGTATGCATCGTTGCCAAAGTTAAATCGTGCCGAGACACCACGTGATGATCGGGTGTGATAAGCTCTCGTCCATCTACAACGGGTGTAAGCCAGTTTTGCACACGAGAATACTCAGGTTATACTTGACGAGCCTAGCATATGCAGATATGGCCTCGGAACACGGAGACCGAAAGGTCGGCGTGAATCATATAGTAGATATGATCAACATAAGATGTTCACCATTGAAAACTACTCCATCTCACGTGATGATCGGTTATGGTTTAGTTGATTTGGATCACGTGATCACTTAGATGACTAGAGAGATGTACATCTAAGTGGGAGTTCTTAAGTAATATGATTAATTGAACTTTAATTTATCATGAACTTAGTCCTGGTAGTATTTTGCAAATTATGTTGTAGATCAATAGCTCGCGTTGTTGCTTCCCTATGTTTTCATATGTGTTCCTAGAAAATTGTATTGAAAGATGTTAGTAGCAATGATGCGGATTGGATCCGTGATCTGAGGTTTATCCTCATTGCTGCGCAGAAGAATTATGTCCTTAATGCACCGCTAGGTGCGGACCTATTGCGGGAGCGGATGCGAGGCGTTATGAGCGTTTGGCTAGCTCAATATGATGACTACTTGATAGTTTAGTGCACCATGCTTAAGCGGCTTAGAATCGGGACTTCAAAGACGTTTTGAGCGTCATGGACCATATGAGATGTTCCAGGAGTTGAAGTTAATATTTCAAGCAAATACCGAGTTGAGAGATATGAAGTCGCAACAAGTTCTATAGCTAAAAGATGGAGGAGAATCGCTCAACTAGTGAGCATGTGCTCAGATTATGCAGGTGCTTCAATCGCTTGAATCAAGTGGGAGTTAATCTTCTAGATAAGATAGTGATTGACAGAATTCTCTAGTCACCATCACTAAGTTACTAGAACTTCGTGATGAACTATAATATGCAAGGGATGGCGAAAACGATTCCCGAGCTCTTCGTGATGTTGAAATAGGCGAAGGTAGAAATCAAGAAAGAGCATCAAGTGTTGATGATTGACAAGACCACTAGTCTCAAGGAAAAGGGCAAAGGGAAGAAGGGAACTTCAAGGAAAAGCGGCAAGCAAGTTGCTGCTCGAGTGAAGAAGCCCAAGTCTAGACCTAAGCACGAGACTAAGTGCTTTTGCTGCAATGGAACTGGTCCTTTGGAAGCGGAACTACCCCAAGTATTTGGCGGATAAGAAGGATGGCAAAGTGAACAAAGGTATATTTGATATACAGATTATTGATGTGTATTTCACTAGTGTTCATAGCAACCCCTCAGTATTTGATCTGGTTCGGTTGCTAAGAGTAGTAACTCAAACGGGAGTTGCAGAATGAGCGAAACTAGTTGAAGGGAAGTGACGATGAGTGTTGGAAGTAGTTCCAAGATTGATATGATCATCATCGCACACTCCCTATACTTTCGGGATTAGTGTTAAACCTAAATAAATGTTATTTGGTGTTTGCGTTGAGCATGAATATGATTTGATCATGTTTATTGCAAAACGGTTATTCATTTAAAGTCAAAGAATAATTGTTGTTCTGTTTAAATGAATAAAACCTTCGATGGTCATACACCCAAAGAAAATGGTTTGTTGGATCTCGATCGTGTGATACACATATTCATAATATTGAAACCAAAAGATGCAAAGTTAATAATGATAGTGCAACTTATTTGTGGCACTGCCGTTTAGGTCATATTGGTGTAAAGCGCATGAAGAAACTCCATCTTGATGGATTTTGGAATCACTTGATTATGAATCATTTGATGCTTGCGAACCGTGCCTTTTGGGCAAGATGACTAAAACTCCGTTCTCGGAACAATGGAACAAGCTCTTGACTTATTGGGAATAATACATACCGATGTATGCGATCCAATGAGTGTTGATGCTCGTGGCAAGTATCGTTATTTTCGACCTTCACAAGATGATTTGAGCAGATATGGGTATATCTACTTGATGAAACACAAGTCTGAAAAATTTGAAAAGTTCAAAGAATTTCAGAGTGAAGTGAAGAATCATCGTAACAAGAAAATAAAAGTTTCTACGATATGATCGTGGAGGAAAAATATTTGAGTTCGAGTTTGGCCTTCAATTAAAACAATGTGGAATAGTTTCACAGCTCACGCCACATGGAACACCATAACGTAATGGTGTGTCCGAGCGTCATAACCGCACTTTATTTGATATGGTGCGATCTATGATGTCTCTTATCGATTTACCACTATCGTTTTGGGGTTATGCATTAGAGACAGCTGCTTTCACGTTTAATAGGGCACCATCTAAATCCGTTGAGGCGACACCGTATGAACTATGGTTTAACAAGAGACCTAAGCTGTCGTTTCTTAAAGTTTGAATTGTGATGCTTATGTGAAAAGTTTTCACCGATAAGCTCGAACCCAAATCGGAAAAGTGCGTCTTCATAGAATACCCAAAGGTAACTATTGGGTACACCTTCTATCACAGATCCGAAGGCAAGTTTTTCGTTGCTAAGATGGATCCTTTCTAGAGAAGAAGTTTCTCTCGAAAGAAGTGAGTGGGAGGAAAGTAGAACTTGATGAGGTAATTGTACCTTCTCCCTTATTGGAAAGTAGTTCATCACGAAATCAGTTCCGGTGATTCCTACACCAATTAGTGAGAAAGTTAATGATGATGATCATGAAACTTCAGATCAAGTTGCTACCAAACCTCGTGGGTCTTCCGAGTAAGATCCGCACAGAGTGGTACGGTAATCCTATTCTAGAAGTCATGTTACTAGACCATGATGAACCTACGAACTATGAGGAAGCGATGATGAGCCCAGATTCGCGAAATGGTTTGAGACCATGAAATCTGAGATGGGATCCATATATGAGAACAAAGTGTGGACTTTGATGGAGTTGCCCGATGATCGGCAAGCCATATTATATAAATGGATCTTCAAGAGGAAGACAGATGCTGATAGTAGTATTACTATCTACAAAGCTCGACTTGTCGAGAAAGGTTTTCGACAAGTTCAAGGTGTTGACTACAATGAGATTTACTCAAGCTGTAGCGATGCTTATGTCTGTCCGAATCATGTTAGCAATCGCCACATTTTATGAAATCTGGCAAATGGATGTCAAAATACATTCTTTAATGGATTTATTAAAGAAGAGTTGTATATGATGCAACCAGAAGGTTTTGTCAATCCTAAAGGAGCTAACAAAATGTGCAAGCTCCAGCGATCCATCTATGGACTGGTGCAAGCATCTCGGAGTTGGAATAAACGCTTTGATAGTGTGATCAAAGCATATAGTTTTATATGAGACTTGCGGTGAAGCCTGTATTTACAAGAAAGTGAGTGGGAGCACTACAGCATTTCGATAAGTATATGTGAATGACATATTGTAGATCGGAAATAATGTAGAATTATTCGCAAAGCATAAAGGAGTGTTTCAAAGGAGTTTTTCAAAGAAAGACCTCGGTGAAGCTGCTTACATATTGAGCATTAAGATCTATAGAGATAGATCAAGACGCTTGATAAGTTTTTTCAATGAGTACATACCTTGACAAGATTTTGAAGTAGTTCAAAATGGAATATCAAAGAAAGAGTTCTTGCTGTGTTACAAAGGTGTGAAATTGAGTAAGACTCAAAACCCGCCACGGCAGAAGATAGAAAGAGAATGAAAGTCATTCCCTATGCCTTGGCCATAGGTTCTATAAAGTATGCCATGTTTGTGTACCAGATCTATTGTATACCCTGCACCGAGTTTGGCAAGGAGTACAATAGTGATCTAGGAATAGATCATGGACAGCGGTCAAAATTATCCTTAATGGAATAAGGATATGTTTCTCAATTATGGAAGTGATAAAAGGTTAGTACGTAAAGGGTTACGTCGATGCAAGTTTTGACACCGATCTGGATGACTTTAAGTCTCGATCTAGATACATATTGATAGTGGGAGCAATTAGCTAGAGTAGCTCCGTGCGAGCATTGTTGACATAGAGATTTGCAAAATACATACGGATCTGAATGTGGCGGACCCGTTGACTAAGATTCTCTCACAAAGCAAAACATGATCACACCTTAGTACTCTTTGGGTGTTAATCACATAGCGATGTGAACTAGATTACTGAATCTAGTAAACCCTTTGGGTCTTGGTCACATGGCGATGTGAATTATGGGTGTTAATCACATGATGATGTGAACTATCGATGTTAATCACATGGTGATGTGATCTAGATTATTGACTCTAGTGCAAGTGGGAGGCTGAAGGAAATATGCCCTAGAGGCAATAATAAAGTTATTATTTATTTCCTTATATCATGATAAATGTTTATTATTCATGCTAGAATTGTATTAACCGGAAACATAATACATGTGTGAATATATAGACAAACAGATGTCACTAGTATGCCTCTACTTGACTAGCTTGTTAATCAAAGATGGTTATGTTTCCTAACCATGAACAAGGAGTTGTTATTTGATTAACAAGGTCACATCATTAGTTGAATGATCTGATTGACATGACCCATTCCGTTAGCTTAGCACACGATCGTTTAGTATGTTGCTATTGCTTCCTTCATGACTTATACATGTTCCTATGACTATGAGATTATGCAACTCCGTTTACGGAGGAACACTTTGGTACTACCAAACGTCTGGCGAATCGGGTGATTATAAAGGTACTCTACAAGTGTCTCCAAAGTATATGTTGAGTTGGCATGAATCAAGATTAGGATTTGTCACTCCGATTGTCGGAGAGGTATCTCTAGGCCTTCTCGGTAATACACATCACATAAGCCTTGCAAGCATTGCAACTAATGAGTTAGTTGTGAGATGATGTATTACGGAACGAGTAAAGAGACTTTCCGAACGAGATTAAACTAGGTATTGGATACCGACGATCGAATCTCGGGTAAGTAACATACCGATGACAAAGGGAACAACGTATGTTGTTATGCGGTTTGACCGATAAAGATCTTCAGTAGAATATGTAGGAACCAATATGGGCATCCAGGTTCCGCTATTGGTTATTGACCGAGAATGGTTCTAGGTCATGTCTACATAGTTCTCGAACCGTAGGGTCCGCACGCTTAAGGTTTCAATGGCGGTTATATTATGAGTTTATGCATTTTGATGTACCGAAGGAGTTCGAGTCCGGATGTGATCACGGACATGACGAGGAGTCTCGAAATGGTCGAGACATAAAGATTGATATATTGGATGGTTATATTCGGACACGGAAAGGTTCGGAAGTTTCGGAGAAAACGGAGTGCCGGAGGGTTACGGAACCCCGGGAAGTTATGGGCCTTATTGGGCCAAGAGGGAGAGAGAGGGATGCACCAGGAGGTGGCGCCCCCATGGGGAGTCCGAATTGGACTAGGAGGGGCGCAGCCCCTTCCCTCTCCTCTCCTCTCTTTCCTTCCCCTTCCCTCTTCCTAGTAGGACTAGGAAAGGGGAGTCCTACTCCTACTAGGAGGAGGACTCCCCCTCCTGGTGCGCCCCAAGGGCTGGCCGGCCCTCCCCCTTGCTCCTTTATATCCGGGGGCAGGGGGGCACCCTAGAACACACAAGTTGATCTTCGTGATCGTTCCTTAGCCGTGTGCGGTGCCCCCCTCCACCATATTCCACCTCGGTCATATTGTAGCGGTGCTTAGGCGAAGCCCTGCAACAGTAGAACATCAAGATCGCCACCACGCTGTCGTCTTGTGGAACTCCTCCCGACGCTTTGCTGGATCGGAGCCGGGGATCGTCATCGAGCTGAACGTGTGCTAAGAACTCGGAGGTGCCGAGTAACGGTGCTTGGATCGGTCGGATCGTGAAGACGCGTCGACTACATCAACAGCGTTGATATAACGCTTCGCTTTCGGTCTCACGAGTGTACGTGGCGGACACTCTCCCCTCTCGTTGCTATGCCATCACCATGGTCTTGCGTGTTCGTAGGAAAATTTTTGAAATTACTCGTTACCCAACAGTGGCATCCGAGCCTGGTTTTATGCGTTGATGTCATATGCACGAGTAGAACACAAGTGAGTTGTGGGCGATACAAGTCATACTACCTACTAGCATGTCATACTTTGGTTCAGCGGTATTGTGAGATGAAGCGGCCGGACCGACATTACGCAGACGCTTACGCGAGACTGGTTTCACCGCTGTGAGCACTCGTTGCTTAAAGGTGGTGGCGGTGTCTGTCTCTCTCACTTTAGTTGAACCGAGTGTGGCTACGCCCGTCCTTGAGAAGGTTAAACGGAATCTATTTGTGAAGTATCGTTGTGGTTTTGATGCGTAGGTAAGAACGGTTCTTGCTCAGCCCGTAGCAGCCACGTAAAACTTGCAACAACAAAGTAGAGGACGTCTAACTTGTTTTTGCAGGGCATGTTGTGATGTGATATGGTCAAGACGTGATGCTATATTTTATTGTATGAGATGATCATGTTTTGTAACCGAGTTATCGGCAACTGGTAGGAGCCATATGGTTGTCGCTTTATTGTATGAAATGCAAACGCCATGTAATTGCTTTACTTTATCACTAAGCGGTAGCGATAGTCGTAGAAGCAATAGTTGGCGAGACGACAACGATGCTACGATGGAGATCAAGGTGTCGCGCCGGTGACGATGGTGATCATGACGGTGCTTCGGAGATGGAGATCACAAGCACAAGATGATGATGGCCATATCATATCACTTATATTGATTGCATGTGATGTTTATCCTTTATGCATCTTATCTTGCTTTGATTGACGGTAGCATTATAAGATGATCTCTCACTAAAAATTATCAAGTAGTGTTCTCCCTGAGTATGCATCGTTGCCAAAGTTCGTCGTGTCGAGACACCACGTGATGATCGGGTGTGATAAGCTCACGTCCATCTACAACGGGTGTAAGCCAGTTTTGCACACGAATACTCGAGTTATACTTGACGAGCCTAGCATATGCAGATATGGCCTCGGAACACGGAGACCGAAAGGTCGGCGTGAATCATATAGTAGATATGATCAACATAAGATGTTCACCATTGAAAACTACTCCATCTCACGTGATGATCGGTTATGGTTTAGTTGATTTGGATCACGTGATCACTTAGATGACTAGAGAGATGTCTGTCTAAGTGGGAGTTCTTAAGTAATATGATTAATTGAACTTTAATTTATCATGAACTTAGTCCTGGTAGTATTTTGCAAATTATGTTGTAGATCAATAGCTCGCGTTGTTGCTTCCCTATGTTTTCATATGTGTTCCTAGAAAATTGTATTGAAAGATGTTAGTAGCAATGATGCGGATTGGATCCGTGATCTGAGGTTTATCCTCATTGCTGCGCAGAAGAATTATGTCCTTAATGCACCGCTAGGTGACAGACCTATTGCAGGAGCAGATGCGACGTTATGAGCGTTTGGCTAGCTCAATATGATGACTACTTGATAGTTTAGTGCACCATGCTTAACGGCTTAGAATCGGGACTTCAAAGGCGTTTTGAGCGTCATGGACCATATGAGATGTTCCAGAGTTGAAGTTAATATTTCAAGCAAATACCGAGTTGAGAGATATGAAGTCTCCAACAAGTTCTATAGCTAAAAGATGGAGGAGAATCGCTCAACTAGTGAGCATGTGCTCAGATTATGCAGGTACTTCAATCGCTTGAATCAAGTGGGAGTTAATCTTCTAGATAAGATAGTGATTGACAGAATTCTCTAGTCACCATCACTAAGTTACTAGAACTTCGTGATGAACTATAATATGCAAGGGATGACGAAAACGATTCCCGAGCTCTTCGTGATGTTGAAATAGGCGAAGGTAGAAATCAAGAAAGAGCATCAAGTGTTGATGATTGACAAGACCACTAGTCTCAAGGAAAAGGGCAAAAAGGAAGAAGGGAACTTCAAGGAAAAGCGGCAAGCAAGTTGCTGCTCGAGTGAAGAAGCCCAAGTCTAGACCTAAGCACGAGACTAAGTGCTTTTGCTGCAATGGAACTGGTCTTTCGAAGCGGAACTACCCCAAGTATTTGGCGGATAAGAAGGATGGCAAAGTGAACAAAGGTATATTTGATATACAGATTATTGATGTGTATTTTACTAGTGTTCATAGCAACCCCTCAGTATTTGATACTGGTTCGGTTGCTAAGAGTAGTAACTCAAACGGAGTTGCGAATGAGCAGAAACTAGTTGAAGGGAAGTGACGATGAGTGTTGGAAGTAGTTCCAAGATTGATATGATCATCATCGCACACTCCCTATACTTTCGGGATTAGTGTTAAACCTAAATAAATGTTATTTGGTGTTTGCGTTGAGCATGAATATGATTTGATCATGTTTATTGCAAAACGGTTATTCATTTAAAGTCAAAGAATAATTGTTGTTCTGTTTAAATGAATAAAACCTTCGATGGTCATACACCCAATGAAAATGGTTTGTTGGATCTCGATCGTAGTGATACACATATTCATAATATTGAAACCAAAAGATGCAAAGTTAATAATGATAGTGCAACTTATTTGTGGCATTGCCGTTTAGGTCATATTGGTGTAAAGCGCATGAAGAAACTCCATCTGATGGATTTTGGAATCACTTGATTATGAATCATTTGATGCTTGCGAACCGTGCCTTTTGGGCAAGATGACTAAAACTCCGTTCTCGGAACAATGGAACAAGCTCTTGACTTATTGGAAATAATACATACCGATGTATGCGATCCAATGAGTGTTGATGCTCGTGGCAAGTATCGTTATTTTCGACCTTCACAAGATGATTTGAGCAGATATGGGTATATCTACTTGATGAAACACAAGTCTGAAACATTTGAAAAGTTCAAAGAATTTCAGAGTGAAGTGAAGAATCATCGTAACAAGAAAATAAAAGTTTCTACGATATGATCGCAGAGGAAAATATTTGAGTTACGAGTTTGGCCTTCATTAAAACAATGTGGAATAGTTTCACAGCTCACGCCACATGGAACACCATAACGTAATGGTGTGTCCGAGCGTCATAACCGCACTTTATTTGATATGGTGCGATCTATGATGTCTCTTATCGATTTACCACTATCGTTTTGGGGTTATGCATTAGAGACAGCTGCATTCACGTTTAATAGGGCACCATCTAAATCCGTTGAGGCGACACCGTATGAACTATGGTTTAACAAGAAACCTAAGTGTCGTTTCTTAAAGTTTGGAGTTGTGATGCTTATGTGAAAAAGTTTTCACCGATAAGCTCGAACCCAAATCGGAAAAGTGCATCTTCATAGAATACCCAAAGGTAACTATTGGGTACACCTTCTATCACAGATCCGAAGGCAAGTTTTTCGTTGCTAAGATGGATCCTTTCTAGAGAAGAAGTTTCTCTCGAAAGAAGTGAGTGGGAGGAAAGTAGAACTTGATGAGGTAATTGTACCTTCTCCCTTATTGGAAAGTAGTTCATCACGAAATCAGTTCAAGTGATTCCTACACCAATTAGTGAGAAAGTTAATGATGATGATCATGAAACTTCAGATCAAGTTGCTACCAAACCTCGTAGGTCTTCCGAGTAAGATCCGCACTGAGTGGTACGGTAATCCTATTCTAGAAGTCATGTTACTAGACCATGATGAACCTACGAACTATGAGGAAGCGATGATGAGCCCAGATTCATGAAATGGTTTGAGACCATGAAATCTGAGATGGGATCCATATATGAGAACAAAGTGTGGACTTTGATGGAGTTGCTCGATGATCGGCAAGCCATATTATATAAATGGATCTTCAAGAGGAAGACAGATCTGATAGTAGTATTACTATCTACAAAGCTCGACTTGTCGCAGAAAGGTTTTCGACAAGTTCAAGGTGTTGACTACAATGAGATTTACTCAAGCTGTAGCGATGCTTATGTCTGTCCGAATCATGTTAGCAATCGCCACATTTTATGAAATCTGGCAAATGGATGTCAAAAATACATTCTTTAATGGATTTATTAAAGAAGAGTTGTATATGATGCAACAGAAGGTTTTGTCAATCCTAAAGGAGCTAACAAAATGTGCAAGCTCCAATGATCCATCTATGGACCTGGTGCAAGCATCTCGGAGTTGGAATAAACGCTTTGATAGTGTGATCAAAGCATATAGTTTTATCAGACTTGCGGTGAAGCCTGTATTTACAAGAAAGTGAGTGGGAGCACTACAGACATTTCGATAAGTATATGTGAATGACATATTGTAGATCGGAAATAATGTAGAATTATTCGCAAAGCATAAAGGAGTGTTTCAAAGGAGTTTTTCAAAGAAAGACCTCGGTGAAGCTGCTTACATATTGAGCATTAAGATCTATAGAGATAGATCAAGACGCTTGATAAGTTTTTTCAATGAGTACATACCTTGACAAGATTTTGAAGTAGTTCAAAATGGAGCATATCAAAGAAAGAGTTCTTGCCTGTGTTACAAAGGTGTGAAATTGAGTAAGACTCAAAACCCGCCACGGCAGAAGATAGAAAGAGAATGAAAGTCATTCCCTATGCCTTGGCCATAGGTTCTATAAAGTATGCCATGCTGTGTACCAGATCTATTGTATACCCTGCACCGAGTTTGGCAAGGAGTACAATAGTGATCTAGGAATAGATCATTGGACAGCGGTCAAAATTATCCTTAATGGAATAAGGATATGTTTCTCAATTATGGAAGTGATAAAAGGTTCGCAGTAAAGGGTTACGTCGATGCAAGTTTTGACACCGATCTGGATGACTTTAAGTCTCGATCTAGATACATATTGATAGTGGGAGCAATTAGCTAGAGTAGCTCCGTGCGAGCATTGTTGACATAGAGATTTGCAAAATACATACGGATCTGAATGTGGCGGACCCGTTGACTAAGATTCTCTCACAAAGCAAAACATGATCACACCTTAGTACTCTTTGGGTGTTAATCACATAGCGATGTGAACTAGATTACTGAATCTAGTAAACCCTTTGGGTCTTGGTCACATGGCGATGTGAATTATGGGTGTTAATCACATGATGATGTGAACTATCGATGTTAATCACATGGTGATGTGATCTAGATTATTGACTCTAGTGCAAGTGGGAGATGAAGGAAATATGCCCTAGAGGCAATAATAAAGTTATTATTTATTTCCTTATATCATGATAAATGTTTATTATTCATGCTAGAATTGTATTAACAGGAAACATAATACATGTGTGAATATATAGACAAACAGATGTCACTAGTATGCCTCTACTTGACTAGCTTGTTAATCAAAGATGGTTATGTTTCCTAACCATGAACAAGGAGTTGTTATTTGATTAACAAGGTCACATCATTAGTTGAATGATCTGATTGACATGACCCATTCCGTTAGCTTAGCACACGATCGTTTAGTATGTTGCTATTGCTTCCTTCATGACTTATACATGTTCCTATGACTATGAGATTATGCAACTCCGTTTACGGAGGAACACTTTGGTACTACCAAACGTCACAACGTGAATCGGGTGATTATAAAGGTACTCTACAAGTGTCTCCAAAGTATATGTTGAGTTGGCATGAATCAAGATTAGGATTTGTCACTCCGATTGTCGGAGAGGTATCTCTAGGCCTTCTCGGTAATACACATCACATAAGCCTTGCAAGCATTGCAACTAATGAGTTAGTTGTGAGATGGTGTATTACGGAACGAGTAAAGAGACTTTCGATAACGAGATTAAACTAGGTATTGGATACCGACGATCGAATCTCGGGTAAGTAACATACCGATGACAAAGGGAACAACGTATGTTGTTATGCGGTTTGACCGATAAAGATCTTCGTAGAATATGTAGGAACCAATATGGGCATCCAGGTTCCGCTATTGGTTATTGACCGAGAATGGTTCTAGGTCATGTCTACATAGTTCTCGAACCGTAGGGTCCATGCACGCTTAAGGTTTCAATGACGGTTATATTATGAGTTTATGCATTTTGATTTACGAAGGAGTTCGGAGTCCGGATGTGATCACGGACATGACGAGGAGTCTCAAATGGTCGAGACATAAAGATTGATATATTGGATGGTTATATTCGGACACCGGAAAGGTTCCGGAAGTTTCCGGAGAAAACCGGAGTGCCGGAGGGGTTACCGGAACCCCCCGGGGAAGTTATGGGCCTTATTGGGCCAAGAGGGGAGAGAGAGGGCTGCACCAGGAGGTGGCCCCTCCATGGGGAGTCCGATTGGACTAGGAGGCGCAGCCCCCTTTCCTCTCCTCTCCTCTCTTTCCTTCCCCTTCCCTCTTCCTAGTAGGACTAGGAAAGGGAGTCCTACTCTACTAGGAGGAGGACTCCCTCCCTGGTGCGCCCCAAGGGCTGGCCGGCCCTCCCCTTGCTCCTTTATATACGGGGGGGGGCACCCTAGAACACACAAGTTGATCTTCGTGATCGTTCCTTAGCCGTGTGCGGTGCCCCTCCACCATATTCCACCTCGGTCATATTGTAGCGGTGCTTAGGCGAAGCCCGCAACGATAGAACATCAAGATCGCCACCACGCCGTCGTCTTGTGGAACTCCTCCCCGACGCTTTGCTGGATCGGAGCCGGGGATCGTCATCGAGCTGAACGTGTGCTAAGAACTCGGAGGTGCCGAGTAACGGTGCTTGGATCGGTCGGATCGTGAAGACGTCGACTACATCAACAGCGTTGATATAACGCTTCGCTTTCGGTCTCACGAGGGTGCGTGGACGGATACTCTCCCCTCTCGTTGCTATGCCATCACCATGGTCTTGCGTGTTCGTAGGAAAATTTTTGAAATTACTACGTTACCCAACAGTCGCTAGCATCCATATGACAGAGAACACGGGCCGGCATGGCTAGTCGTGAACCCAAAGCGGCACTAACCCATGGGGACAGGCATACATGAATTACATCGAGCATGTCGGTCAGGAGCGTGTGAATCCGGGCTGTAGCACTGGGCTAACAGGACTCCGGGAACCCGGGCTGTAGCAGGCTAGGCAGGACTCGGATGTCACCGCATGACATTTCCCGAAGGGATGACCACAGAACGAAGTGAAACACATGCCGGCCAGTCAAGTGTCCCGAGCAGAGTGTTGGGCTAGCAGGACTCGGTGAACAGGCTGTAGCGGACTACTATGGCTCAAGGAAGCACTAGAGTACATTTCCCCATAAGAGAGGCTGCCAAGGATAAACAACTAGATTGTCGGATCCCACACATACCAAGCATTTCAATCATACACACAATATGCTCAATATGTGCAAATACAACATGGCATCACAACAAGACTCTACGACTCAAAGTATTTATTCATTAGGCT
Organism: Aegilops longissima; assembly: GCA_021605205.1. Taxonomy (NCBI): domain Eukaryota; kingdom Viridiplantae; phylum Streptophyta; class Magnoliopsida; order Poales; family Poaceae; genus Aegilops; species Aegilops longissima. The sequence continues at coordinate 328,444,071 of CM038680.1, forward strand.
CCGAGGAGCGAGATATTACAAACAGGGGTCTCATGACCCAACATTCAGAGCATACAAGTCAAAGCACACATGTGGAAGCTTAACATGTCTGAGTACAGACATCTACAAATGAAAAAGGCTGAGAAGCCTGACTATCTACCAGATCCTGCCGAGGGCACAAGATCATAGCTGAGGTATCAGGCTAAACGTCAAAGTCCACACGGAACTACTAGCGAGACTGACATCTCTCTGCAAAACATAAAATAAGCAAACGTGAGTACAAATGTACTCAGCAAGACTTACATCAGAACTAGCTACACATGCATCATTATCAACAAAGGGGTGGTGGAGTTTGACTGCAGCAAGCCAGCTTTGACTCGGTGGCTATCCTGAACTACGACTGCAAGTAACTCTTTTGAGGTGGCGCACATGAGTCCACATATTCACCAATCAATACACCACTATGGATCCGATCCCGTCTTCCTACGAGAACGCCATCCATAGCACTCACGCTTATCTTGCGCATTTTAGAGTATCCAATTTCACTTGTCTATGAACTGTTATAGGCAACCCAGAAGTCCTTTTCCGTGGACATGGCTATTCTAATAGATCATGTTAACCCTGTAGGGGTGTACTTTTTCACACATGCTCTCACCACTTACCGCCGTTTACACGACATGTACTCGGCAACCTTTAAGCGGAAGCCCAACGTGGGTGTCGGCCTGACCTACCTAAACACTCAAGACTCTAGTCTAGGTTTATCACCTATTCAGGTTCCATTCGCAGGAGTCCGCCGAGGTTTCCACTCGGCCCCGAACGATGTGTGCAGGGTCCCGAGATACCAAACAGGCATTTGGTACACCGGCGGACGGTGTATCTACCGCATCATAGCCCACCCCTAGGGTCAGCGCCACGCACGGCCTCCAACACATATCCTACAAACACGAAACTAGTTGCAACTCCGGACAGAGAACAAGGGTGGTTAAGAAGCCGAGGGTCCATTGGTTTCGGGCGAATGCGTGGTAGTAGCTGTTTCATGGATCACAAACACAGAACTGAGTTCACGAGGACGGCTGCAATGAGACAACCCACCATGTACTCCTACATGGCCTCTCACCGCTACCTTTACCAAATCGTGTTCACATATTTAGCTCACACACAAGAGGACATGTTCACACACCTCCGATTCATCCCGATGAATCGGACCGACTCAACTCTAAGCGTATACGCATGACAAACAAGCATGAATGAGTTGGCACATCAGGGCTCAAACAACTCCTACTCATACTAGTGGGTTTCATCTATTTCTTGTGGAATGACAGGTCATGCAGAGGATAAAGGGTTCAGCTACGCAGCAAGTAATGCAGATGAATCGTTGTTGTCCTAATGCAAGAAAAGAGAGCAGGAGCGAGAGAGTGGGATTATATCGGAATGAACAAGGGGTTTTGCTTACAGCACTTCGAAGATAATATAGCTCTTCATCGGTGTCATCGATCTCATCGTTGAAACCACGTCTATCGAGAGGGACAAATACCGGCAACAGAGAAGAAACACAATCAATGCAATGCACAATATGATGCATGATCATGACATGGTAAAATGAGTGTGTTGGGCTAATGCAACTACAACCAGATGGGTTTGAGCTATTTTGAACCAAAGATTCAAAGTTCAAACACATTTAAGATCTTAAATAGTGCTTTAACATGTTTTGCACTAAACAGCAAGTTAACTTGTTTAAACATGCATGAAACTAGTACAGATGGATATATTGGATTTTTCTGATCATTTTTCATATATAAAGTATTTGATTTGGAGCTACGGTTGATTTTCTATGAATTTTAGAAGTTTGTACTATTTTCTGGAATTTCCTGTATAAGAATAAATCCAGAAATTGAATTAATGCGTCAGCATGACGTCACTGTGATGTCAGCAGTCAACTGGGTCGCCCAGAGTCAAACCTGACGGCTGGGACCCACGGGTCAGTGTAACAGGGCAAGAACAGGGGCTGACCAGTGGGGCCAGGTCAACATTGACGTGGCAGGGTCAACTGACAGGCGGGGCCCACTGTGGTTAGTGCTAATCTAACAAAGGAAAATACTAATTAGCTTAGGCACTGGGGCCCACATGTCATTGACCCAGGGGAGGTCAAATCCCGTGGTCAACCGGGGCTAAACCACCGGTGGTCAAAACGGTCAACCCGCCGGGGTTTAGCCGCCGGCGAGGCCGAACGCGGCGGAGGGCTCGGGATTGCTCCTCCGGCGCCCAATCGAGCAGCGGAGGGCACGCGCGGGGAGCTGGGGCTCGCCCGCATCCATGGCGGCATGAGGCAACAGCGGGGACGGCCAGAGCTCGCCAGAAATGACCTCGCGGCGGCACCGGAGTTCGGTTGAGTGCGGGGTTGGCGCTGTGATGCGCGGGAGGGCGAGTTAGCATGTGCGTTAGGCTCCTGGTGGCTTCCTGAGTGCGGTGACGCGCTCCATTGTGAGCTTGCGCGGCTGTGGCCACGGCTGCGCCATGGCCGACGGCGAGTAGCTCTCGGACGCGGTTGGGGATCGGGGCTAGAGGATGAACGCGTTGATGGGGAGAGGGGCGAGGGGCGTAGGAGCTCACAGCGGTTCCGCAGGGTTGGTCAGTGGGCTCGGGGAGAGGCCGGAGCAAGCGGGGCGGCGATGGAGATCTCCGGCGTCGGGAGGTTGAAGACGACGGCGTGGAGGCGCTCGAGGGCGTCCGACGTTGCACAGCTCGACGAGGAGGAAGAGGGGTACTAGGCGGTGCTCTTGGGCATCTCGAGCGTCGCGGGATGGCGGTGTCCATGGTGGTGGCGGCGGCGATGGACGTGTTCGGGTCAGGGGTGCGGAGGCGAGGGAGAGAGCAGGGGGAGAGAAGGGCCACGGGAAAGAGTGAGAGGGGTCAGGGGGGTGCGTGGCGCTCGGGGATGACTCGAACAGCGGCAAGCAGGCAGGAGGTGGCCGTGCGCGTGCCGGCGTGCGGTGGCCACGCGCCTCGGTCCTTCTGGCAGAGGAAGGAGAAGACACGGGAGCCCCTGGTGGGCTAGGCCGCCAGCTGGGCCACCAGGTGGGCTGGAAGGCCAGGTAAGTTAGCCCAGGTGGTTCACTCTCTCTCTCTCTTTTAATTGTTTTTGTTTTTCTATTTATGTTATTTTGTTTTGATTTGATTTAGAATATCAAATCATTTATAAACTTTCTGTAAATTGTTATGTGATCTCAGGACTAGCCCAAGGTCACATGCAACTTACAAAAATGTTTGGGCTTTATTTCTTATATAATATAAATAAATCCAACTCAAATATGTTATTGATTTAAATCAAAGGCCCAAAATAAATTATTTCTGTGACTCCAAAAATATTGGTTTGAATTTTATCTCATGCCAATATTTTCACGTAATATCTTGAGGAATTTTCTTGGACTCATTTGATGAGGTTTAAATGTTGGTTATTTTTAGGGGTTTTCTGAGGCTTGAAAATTCCTCAATTCAAATTTTCATGAAATTTAAACATGATGCATGGATGCAAAGCCACTAGTTACAAACAAACTCTAGGGATGTGACAGCCAGACTCTGAAGATTCTATGCCTAGCGCCGAACTATTTGTTCATCTCCTTCTCCCTGTTGTTTCCATTATTTTTTCCTCTCTTTTCGATTTTCCTTTTTCTTTCCAGCCTTAAAGCTTTCGCGCGGCTAAATCGTGCACCTGTGACGTACACATCTTCGAACATGTACGTCCACTATACGTGGGGGCTTCCCGGACAGAAGCTTATTATTATTATTTTCCGAGCATCAAGCTCATCACATATGCGTTTTTACATATGTACCTTTTCTTCACCATTATATGCATCGATATGACTTAAATTTTGGCCAAGATGGGCTGCCTGGCTCCTGTGCTTATGCCCTACGTTCCCGTTAGTTCAGCTAGGGCATAAAGGGAGCACCTCTGCGATTGTTACTGCCGGGTCATCCGGATGTGTACCTCAGACTGGGTCAAGCAGAAGGCTAGCGTTCTTAAGGCAATATTCGGTCGGTGGATTAAAGATGTTTTTGCATTCACCCCATTGTGAACCCCCAGATGTTACGTATACTGTGTTTCTTTCAATCACAGTTTGGACATGCACATTAACGCATGCACACCCAGGGAAAGGAACCCTTAATGGAACTATTCTCTCAGGAAGATTTTTCTTACAATCATAATGTAATATAACATAACTAGCCGAATACAACTTGTCTGTTAAAGCAACATGATCCCTACGCCTGGTTTCCATGCATACCCCGGTCTATTTTGCCGATCAGGTATTCATAAACACTACGCACCTTTGGGTCTAGAGGTCGAAGCGAAAAGATCTGCCATGACAATCGTTTTACAATTCAGCTAGAGTTACATATGTCAAGGAAAGTACATAGTCACTTGGACTCAAAAATTTCCCACTCTATACCGTCTAGCAAGCTGTCTAACTTACAATCCTGCTGGGAATACTTGGCGGCTACTTCTACTTGGTCATATACCAAACTAACGGGAACCTCTTTTCCATCTGACCCTAGAGGTCCGACCCGGGCCATATGATTCGGATCAAGCTTGGTATACTGTGTTTTCACCATGGCCCAGGCCTCTCGTGCACCTTCTCGACAGGCCGATATTTTCCATAATCGGAAACGCCACCGCGCTTCCTTGAATAGCTATACAAGCTGCTCCATACTTCCTGGAGGGGAGGTCGATGGCCATAAGGCCTTGGCAACACTTCGCATCGCCTGCCGAGCTTGACAGCTCTTGCAGCAGATCGCTTGACAATCCGGACATCTCCTCTTCGGGACGACCCGTCAGCATACCTACAAACATAACTTTGTTAGTTCCTTTCACCTCCGAATTACTCGAAGGTAAGTTTTACCACATACTGTATATGCCGCCTTGCAGCCTTTATTTTCCTTCACGGAGTCAGCCAGCTGGGCCCGCACATCTTTTAGTTCTTCGCCCAGCTGGGTGTTGGAATCCTGGAGCTTGTTTTTCTCCTCCCTGACTCGAGTCAACACACGTTCGCCCGCGGCGAGTAGTCTTTTGGATTCTTTCTCTCCCGCTTGAGCGGCTTTCAGTTGCTCATCCAGTTGATCTGACGATCCTGTCATGAGATAAGCAACAGTATTAGCATAGCTGGCATATAATTATCATTCCTCGATGGAGGGGAATATTACCAGGTGACGCCTTCTTGGATTTCTCCAGTTTGGCGGTAACAGCAGTAAGCTGTGTCCGACACCTTTCTGGCTCTTGAGACAACCGGTTGTTCTTCTCCGTAAGCACATGGTTGTACAATGATCCTTAAATCAGTTGTATCAACTGATTCAAGTCTCGGGGGCTACTGGTATATAATTATCATATCGGGACAATATAAACTTACCTGCACATCTTTTAAATGTTGGTTTGTGGCTCTGGTAAGCCCATCTCGAGCAGCTCGGATGTATGCATCAGCCGAGCTGAAGGCATTAAATGCCTCTTCTGTAAAGCTGGGGTCTCGTAAAATGGCCCTCCGGCACCGATGATTCATGGCGCTCTCCACTTTCGAGTTCGTGAAGGATACATCATCCGACTCCTCTGCCGAAGGATAATCCAGCCCCGCTCCCGTATCAGCCCCTGCCTTTGCGGCAGGATCTGGATCCCGGCTGTTGGGAGTACGGCCGGCCGGACCCCTGGACATAGTCCGGCGAACTCTTTTCCTAATACAGGACAAACAAAAAGTCACATTGGATGTGACTGCCAAGGGGCATATTTGCAAATCCATACCTCTTCGATGTAGGCTCGGCCGTGCCTTCATTTGCTTTCCTCTTCGAAGGCTTGCCCGGCGTGGGGCCGCTCTCTTTGGAGTTTCCTCAGGGGTAGCATGGTGCGCCGAACGCCTCCCCTTTTGAGCATGAGATAGTGCGGTGGGTGAGGTAGGACGAGGGAACTCTTTTGGAGGAGATGTCTCCTGATTACTTATGTGTGAAGCAGGGAGAAGACCGGGATAGTCGGCGGTGATGGCCACTTCCGTGTCGTCATAGCTCGCCTGGTAAAACACCCCATCCTCGAGCACCACGAATATATCCGGATCCTCTTCGAATCCGGGGTCAAGGTCTCGGTTGTGGCCCTCGGGCTGTGGGGCGGGGCTGTGAAGCCCCTCGGAGATCTTTCTCCATTGCTGTTACCAATGGGCGGATTAATATTCATTAAAGATGACTCAGGGAGTGGAGTGAATAGAACAGAGAGGTTGGGACTTACCCAGCTAGGAGGATTGTACATGGAAAATCCATCTCTGCGCTTAATACGAAGAAATTCCTCTTCCTCCCCTTTGAACAGTTCGGCCAATATTTTGGCCAGAGCGGCGGGGGTGTCCGGACACTTTCGACCGCAGCGGGAGGCGTCATCCTCCCCATTATAGTGCCACATGGGAAGCCCTCGGTATTGGAGTGGCTGAACCCCCCGTACTATGGAAGTCGCCATTACCTCAACTATTGATAATCCGGACTGGGCGAGCGTCTTTATCTTTCTCATGAGTTGACGAACTTCCGCATTATCTTCCTCCTCGAGGCTCCGAGGGCGCCAGCTATGGCGTCTCTTTAAAGAACGCTTGTGAACTCGGGAAGACCCCTCCGAACTGGGTCAGGAAGTGTGACGTCTTCGATATAGAACCATTCGGAAGGCCATTCTTCGGATGCCTTCTTTGGTCTGCCGAACAGGTATCCGGTGTTGGTCACATGACGATGTGAACTATGAGTGTTAATCATATAAAGATATGAATATTGGTGTTAAATCACATGGCGATGTGAACTAGATTATTGACTCTAGTGCAAGTGGGAGACTGAAGGAAATATGCCCTAGAGGCAATAATAAAATTATTATTTATTTCCTTATATCATGATAAATGTTTATTATTCATGCTAGAATTGTATTAACCGGAAACATAATACATGTGTGAATACATAGACAAACATAGTGTCACTAGTATGCCTCTACTTGACTAGCTCGTTGAATCAAAGATGGTTAAGTTTCCTAGCCATAGACATGAGTTGTCATTTGATTAACGGGATCACATCATTAGGAGAATGATGTGATTGACATGACCCATTCCGTTAGCCTAGCACTTGATCGTTTAGTACATTGCTATTGCTTTCTTCATGACTTATATATGTTCTTGTAACTATGAGATTATGCAACTCCGTTTACGGAGGAACACTTTGGTGCTACCAAGCGTCACGTAACTGCGTGATTATAAAGGAGTACTATAGGTGTCTCCAAAGGTACATGTTGGGTTGGCGTATTCGAGATTAGGTTTTGTCACTCCGATTGTCGGAGAGGTATCTCTGGCCCTCTCGGTAATGCACATCACTATAAGCCTTGCAAGAAATGTAGCTAATGAGTTAGTTACGGAATGATGCATTACGTAACGAGTAAAGAGACTTGCCATTAACGAGATTGAACTAGGTATTGGATACCGACGATCGAATCTCGGGCAAGTAACATACCGATGACAAAGGAACAACGATGTTGTTATGCGGTTTGACCGATAAAGATCTTCGTAGAATATTTAGGAGCCAATATGAGCATCCAGGTTCCGCTATTGGTTATTGACCGGAGGCGTGTCTCGGTCATGTCTACATTGTTGTCGAACCCGTAGAGTCCATGCGCTTAAGGTTTCGATGATGTTATATTATGAGTTTATGAGTTTTGATGTACGAAGGAGTTCGAGTCCCGGATGAGATCGGGGACATGACGAGGAGTCTCGAAATGGTCGAGACGTAAAGATCGAGTGATTCGGGTATTTTTTGGAGTACCGGGGAGTTACGGGAATTCGCCGGGGAGTATATGGGCCTTATTGGGCCATACGGGAATAGAGGAGAGAGGCCAAAAGGAAGGAGGCCTGCGCCCACCCTCTGGTCCGAATTGGACAAGGGGGGCAGCCCACTTTTCCTTCTCCCTCTCCTCCTCTTTCCTTCTCCAACAAGGAAAGGAGGAGTCCTACTCCTCCTCTTTCCTTCTCCTACAAGGAAAGGAGGAGTCCTACTCCCGGTGGGAGTAGGACCCCCCCCTTGGCGCGCCTCCTCCATAGGTCGGCCGCCTCCCCCCTTGCTCCTATATATATGGGGGCAGGGTGGCACCCCAGAGACACAACAACAATTGATCCTTGAGACCTATTAGCCGTGTGTGGTGCCCCCCTCCACCATAGTCCTCCTCGATAATATTGTAGCGGTGCTTAGGTGAAGCCCTGCGACGGTAGAACATCAAGATCATCACCACGCCGTCGTGCTGACGGAACTCTCCCTCGACACTCGGCTGGATCGGAGTTCGAGGGACGTCATCGAGCTGAACGTGTGCTAGAACTCGGAGGTGCCGTAGTTTCGGTGCTTGATCGGTCGGGCCGTGAAGACGACGACTACATCAACGCGTTGTGCTAACGCTTCGCTTTCGGTCTCGAGGGTGCGTGGACAACACTCTCCCTCTCGTTGCTATGCATCACCATGATCTTGCGTGTGCGTGGAAATTTTGAAATTACTCGTTCCCCAACGGTGGTATCGAGCCAGGTTTTATGCGTTGATGTTATTTGCACGAGTAGAACACAAGTGAGTTGTGGGCGATACAAGTCATCTTGCTTACCAGCATGTCATACTTTGGTTCAGCGGTATTGTTGGATGAAGCGGCCCGGACCGACATTACGCGTACACTTACGCGAGACTGGTTTACCGCCGTTTCGCATTACAGGTGACTAGCGGTGTCGGTTCCTCCAACTTTAGTTGAACCGAGTGTGGCTCGCCCGGTCCTTGCGAAGGTTAAAACAGCACCAACTTGACAAACTATCGTTGTGGTTTTGATGCGTAGGTAGAACGGTTCTTGCTAAGCCCGTAGCAGCCACGTAAAACTTGCAACAACAAAGTAGAGGGCGTCTAACTTTTTTGCGGGGCATGTTGTGATGTGATATGGTCAAGGCGTGATGAGATATAAGTTGTTGTATGAGATGATCATGTTTTGTTGAAGTTATCGACAATCTGGCAGAAGCCTTATGGTTGTCTCTTTATTGCATAAGATGCAAGCGCCAAATAGTTGCAAGAGCAATAGTTGGCGAGACGACCATGTGTACGACACATTGATATAGATCAAGATGATGGAGATCATGGTGTCATGCGGTGACGATGGAAATCATGACGATGCTTTGGAGATGGAGATCAAAGGCACAAAATGATGATGGCCATATCATGTCACATATTTTGATTGCATGTGATGTTTATCTTTTATACATCTTATTTTGCTTAGTTCGGCGGTAGCTTTATAAGATGATCTCTCACTAAATTATCAAGAAGTGTTCTCCCTGAGTATGCACCGTTGTGAAAGTTCTTCGTGCTGAGACACCACGTGATGATCGGGTGTGATAGGCTCTACGTTCAAATACAACGGGTGCAAGATAGTTGCACACGCCGAATACTCGAGTTAAACTTGACGAGCCTAGCATATAACAGATATGGCCTCGGAACACGAAGACCGAAAGCGTCGGCGTGAATCATATAGTAGATATGATCAACATATTGATGTTCACCGTTGAAACTACTCCATCTCACGTGACGATCGGACATGGTGTAGTTGATATGGATCACGTAATCACTTAGAAGATTAGAGGGATGTCTATCTAAGTGGGAGTTCTTAAGTAATATGATTAATTGAACTTTAATTTATCATGAACTTAGTCCTGGTAGTGTTTTGCAAATTATGTTGTAGATCAATAGCTCGCGTTGTTGCTTCCCTATGTTTTTGCTTCCCTATGTTTTTATATGTGTTCCTAGAAAATTGTATTGAAAATGTTAGTAGCAATGATGCGGATAGGATCCGTGATCTGAGGTTTATCCTCATTGCTGCCTGTAAGAATTATGTCCTTAATGCACCGCTAGGTGACAGACCTATTGCAGGAGCAAATGCGGGCGTTATGAGCGTTTGTCTAGCTCAATATGATGACTACTTGATAGTTTAGTGCACCATGCTTAACGGCTTAGAATCGGGACTTCAAAGGCGTTTTGAGCGTCATGGACCATATGAGATGTTCCAGGAGTTGAAGTTAATATTTCAAGCAAATACCGAGTTGAGAGATATGAAGTCTCCCACAAGTTCTATAGCTAAAAGATGGAGGAGAATCGCTCAACTAGTGAGCATGTGCTCAGATTGTGCAGGTACTTCAATTGCTTGAATCAAGTGGGAGTTAATCTTCCAGATAAGATAGTGATTGACAGAATTCTCTAGTCACCATCACTAAGTTACTAGAACTTCGTGATGAACTATAGTATGCAAGGGATGATGAAAAGCGATTCCCGAGCTCTTCGTGATGTTGAAATCGACGAAGGTAGAAATCAAGAAAGAGAATCAAGTGTTGATGATTGACAAAACACTAGTTTCAAGAAAAGGGCAAAGGAAAGAAAGGGAACTTCAAGTAGAATGACAAGTAAGTTGTCACTCCATGAACAAGCCCAAAGCTAGACCAAAGCCTGAAACTAAGTGCTTCTCTGCAAAGGAAATGGTCCCGAAGCGGAAATGCCCTGAATATTTGGTGGATAAGAAGGATGGCAAAGTGAACAAGAGTATATTTGATATACAGGTTATTGATGTGTGCCTTACTAGTGTTTATAGTAGCCCCGAGTATTTGATACTGTTCGGTTGCTAAGATTAGTAACTCAAACAGGAGTTCTGAGAATAAGCAGAGACTAGTTGAAGGGAAGTGACGATGAGTGTTGGAAGTAGTTCCAAGATTGATATGATCATCATCACACACTCCCTATACTTTCGGGATTAGTGTTAAATCTAAATAAATGTTATTTGGCTTTTGCGTTGAGCATGAATATGATTTGATCATGTTTATTGCAATACGGTTATTCATTTAAATTCAGAGAATAATTCTTGTTCTGTTTACATGAATAAAACCTTCAATGGTCATACACCCAATGGAAATAGGTTATTGGATCTCGATCGTAGTGATCGACATATTCATAATATTGATGCCAAAAGATGCAAAGTTAATAATGATAGTGCAACTTATTTGTGGCACTGCCGTTTAGGTCATATTGGTGTAAAGCGCATGAAGAAACTCCATACTGATGGGCTTTTGGAATCACTTGGTTATGAATCATTTGATGCTTGCGAACCGTGCCTTTTGGGCAAGATGACTAAAACTTCGTTCTCCGGAACAATGGAACGAGCTACTGACTTATTGGAAATAATACATACCGATGTATGCGATCCGATGAGTGTTAAGGCTCGTGGCAAGTATCGTTATTTTCTAACCTTCACAAATGATTTGACCAGATATGGGTATATCTACTTAATGAAACATAAGTCTGAAATAGTTGAAAAGTTCAAAGAATTTCAGAGTGGAGTGGAAAAACCATCGTAACAAGAAAAATAAAGTTTCTACGATCTGATCGTGGAGACGAATATTTGAGTTATGAGTTTGGTCTTCATTTAAAACAATGTGGAATAGTTTCACAGCTCACGCCACATGGAACACCACAGCGTAATGGTGTGTCCGAACGTCATAACCGCAGTTTATTGGATATGGTGCGATCTATGATGTATCTTACCGATTTACCACTATCGTTTTGGGGTTATGCATTAGAGACAGCTGCATTCACGTTTAATAGGAAACATCTAAATCCGTTGAGATGACACCGTATGAACTATGGTTTAGCGATAAACCTAAGTGTCGTTTCTTAAAGTTTGGAGTTGTGATGCTTATGTGAAAAGTTTTCACGATGAGCTTGAACCCAAATCGAGAAGTGTGTCTTCATAGAATACCCAAAGGTAACTATTGGGTACACCTTCTATCACAGATCCGAAGGCAAGTTATTCGTTGCTAAGATGGATCCTTTCTAGAGAAGAAGTTTCTCTCGAAAGAAGGGAGTGGGAGGAAAGTAGAACTTGATGAGGTAATTGTACCTTCTCCCTTATTGGAAAGTAGTTCATCACGAAATCAGTTCGATGATTCCTACACCAATTAGTGAGGAAGTTAATGATGATGATCATGAAACTTCAGATCAAGTTGCTACCAAACCTCGTAGGTCTTCGAGTAAGATCCGCACTGAGTGGTACGGTAATCATGTTCGGAAGTCATGTTACTAAAACATGATGAACCTACGAACTATGAGGAAGCGATGATGAGCCCGAGTTCATGAAATGGCTTGAGGCCATGAAATCGAGATAGGATCCATGTATGAAAACAAAGTATGGACTTTGATTGACTTGCTCGATGATCAGCAAGCCATGTTAAATAAATGGATCTTCAAGAGGAAGACGGACAACGATAGTAGTGTTACTATCTACAAAGCTCGACTTGTCACAAAAGGTTTTCGACAAGTTCAAGGTGTTGACTACAATGAGATTTTCTCAACTGTAGCGATGCTTAAGTCTGTCGAATCATGTTAGCAATTGCCACATTTTATGAAATCTGGCAAATGGATGTCAAAACTACATTCTTTAAATGGATTTATTAAAGAAGAGTTGTATATGATGCAACGAGAAGGTTTTGTCAATCCTAAAGGAGCTAACAAAATGTGCAAGCTCCAATGATCCATCTATGGACTGGTGCAAGCATCTCGAGTTGGAATACACGCTTTGATAAGTTGATCAAAGCATATAGTTTTATCTGAGACTTGCGGTGAAGCCTGTATTTACAATAAAGTGAGTGGGAGCACTACCGTCTTTACGATAAATATATGTGAGTAACATATTGTTGTTCGAAATGATGTAGAATTTTACGGAAAGCATAAAGGAGTATTTGAAAGGAGTTCTTTAAAAGAAAGACCTCGGTAAAGCTACTTACATATTGAGCATCAAGATCTATTGAGATAGATCAAGGCGCTTGATAAGTTTTTCAATAAGTACATACCTTGTCAAGATTTTGAAGTAGTTCAAAATGGAGCAGTCAAAGAAAAGTTCTTGCCTGTGTTGCAAAGGTGTGAAATTGAGTAAGACTCAAATCCCGACCACGGCAGAAAATAGAAAAGAGAATGAAAGTCATTCCCTATGCCTCGATCATAGGTTCTATAAAGTATGCTATGCTATGTATCGGACCTATTGTATACCTTGCTCTGAATTTGGCAAGGAGTACAATAGTGATCTAGGAGTAGATCCTTTGGACATTGGTCAAGAACATCCTTAGTGAGGACTAAGGAAATATTTCTCGATTATGGAGGTGATAAAAGAGCTCGTCGTAAAGAGTTACATCGATGCAAGCTTTTTACACGATCCAGATGACTCTAAGTCTCAATCTGGATACATATTGAAAGTGGGAGCAATTAGCTATAGTAGCTCCGTGCGAGCATTTTAGACATAGAATATTTGCAAAATACATACGGCTCTGAATATGATGCAGACCGTTGACTAAGCCTCTCTCACGAGCAAAACATGATCACACCTTAGTACTCTTTTGGGTGTTAATCACATAGCAATGTGAACTATATTATTGACTCTAGTAAACCCTTTGGGTGTTGGTCACATGACGATGTGAACTATGGGTGTTAATCATATCTGAGATATGAATATTGGTGTTAAATCACATGGCGATGTGAACTAGATTATTGACTCTAGTGCAAGTGGGAGACTGAAGGAAATATGCCCTAGAGGCAATAATAAAATTATTATTTATTTCCTTATATCATGATAAATGTTTATTATTCATGCTAGAATTGTATTAACCGGAAACATAATACATGTGTGAATACATAGACAAACATAGTGTCACTAGTATGCCTCTACTTGACTAGCTCGTTGAATCAAAGATGGTTAAGTTTCCTAGCCATAGACATGAGTTGTCATTTGATTAACGGGATCACATCATTAGGAGAATGATGTGATTGACATGACCCATTCCGTTAGCCTAGCACTTGATCGTTTAGTACATTGCTATTGCTTTCTTCATGACTTATATATGTTCTTGTAACTATGAGATTATGCAACTCCCGTTTACCGGAGGAACACTTTGGGTGCTACCAAACGTCACAACGTAACTGCGTGATTATAAAGGAGTACTATAGGTGTCTCCAAAGGTACATGTTGGGTTGGCGTATTTCGAGATTAGGTTTTGTCACTCCGATTGTCGGAGAGGTATCTCTGGGCCCTCTCGGTAATGCACATCACTATAAGCCTTGCAAGAAATGTAGCTAATGAGTTAGTTACGGAATGATGCATTACGTAACGAGTAAAGAGACTTGGCATTAACGAGATTGAACTAGGTATTGGATACCGACGATCGAATCTCGGGCAAGTAACATACCGATGACAAAGGGAACAACGTATGTTGTTATGCGGTTTGACCGATAAAGATCTTCGTAGAATATTTAGGAGCCAATATGAGCATCCAGGTTCCGCTATTGGTTATTGACCGGAGACGTGTCTCGGTCATGTCTACATTGTTGTCGAACCCGTAGAGTCCGCACGCTTAAGGTTTCGATGACAGTTATATTATGAGTTTATGAGTTTTGATGTACCGAAGGAGTTCGGAGTCCCGGATGAGATCGGGGACATGACGAGGAGTCTCGAAATGGTCGAGACGTAAAGATCGAGTGATTCGGGTATTTTTTGGAGTACCGGGGAGTTACGGGAATTCGCCGGGGAGTATATGGGCCTTATTGGGCCATACGGGAATAGAGGAGAGAGGCCAAAAGGAAGGAGGCCTGCGCCCACCCTCTGGTCCGAATTGGACAAGGGGGGCAGCCCACTTTTCCTTCTCCCTCTCCTCCTCTTTCCTTCTCCAACAAGGAAAGGAGGAGTCCTACTCCTCCTCTTTCCTTCTCCTACAAGGAAAGGAGGAGTCCTACTCCCGGTGGGAGTAGGACCCCCCTGGCGCGCCTCCTCCATAGGTCGGCCGCCTCCCCCTTGCTCCTATATATATGGGGCAGGGTGGCACCCCAGAGACACAACAACAATTGATCCTTGAGACCTATTAGCCGTGTGTGGTGCCCCCCTCCACCATAGTCCTCCTCGATAATATTGTAGCGGTGCTTAGGTGAAGCCCTGCGACGGTAGAACATCAAGATCATCACTGCGCCGTCGTCTTGACGGAACTCTCCTCGACACTCGGCTGGATCGGAGTTCGAGGGGCGTCATCGAGCTGAGCGTGTGCTAGAACTCGGAGGTGCCGTAGTTTGGTGCTTGATCGGTCGGGCCGTGAAGGCGATGACTACATCAACCGCGTTGTGCTAACGCTTCGCTTTCGGTCTCACGAGTGCGTGGACAACACTCTCCCTCTCGTTGCTATGCATCACCATGATCTTGCGTGTGCGTAGGAAATTTTGAAATTACTACGTTCCCCAACGGTGGTATCGAGCCAGGTTTTATGCGTTGATGTTATTTGCACGAGTAGAACACAAGTGAGTTGTGGGCGATACAAGTCATCTTGCTTACCAAACATGTCATACTTTGGTTCAGCGGTATTGTTGGATGAAGCGGCCCGGACCGACATTACGCGTACACTTACGCGAGACTGGTTTACCGCCGTGCTGCCGCACACGGTGACTAGCGGTGTCAGTTCCTCCAACTTTAGTTGAACCGAGTGTGGCTACGCCGGTCCTTGCGAAGGTTAAAACAGCACCAACTTGACAAACTATCGTTGTGGTTTTGATGCGTAGGTAAGAACGGTTCTTGCTAAGCCCGTAGCAGCCACGTAAAACTTGCAACAACAAAGTAGAGGACGTCTAACTTTTTTTTGCAGGGCATGTTGTGATGTGATATGGTCAAGACGTGATGAGATATAAGTTGTTGTATGAGATGATCATGTTTTGTTGAAGTTATCGGCAACTGGCAGAAGCCTTATGGTTGTCTCTTTATTGCATAAGATGCAAGCGCCAAATAGTTGCAAGAGCAATAGTTGGCGAGACGACCATGTGACGACACATTGATATAGATCAAGATGATGGAGATCATGGTGTCATGCCGGTGACGATGGAAATCATGACGATGCTTTGGAGATGGAGATCAAAGGCACAAAATGATGATGGCCATATCATGTCACATATTTTGATTGCATGTGATGTTTATCTTTTATACATCTTATTTTGCTTAGTTCGGCGGTAGCTTTATAAGATGATCTCTCACTAAATTATCAAGAAGTGTTCTCCCTGAGTATGCACCGTTGTGAAAGTTCTTCGTGCTGAGACACCACGTGATGATCGGGTGTGATAGGCTCTACGTTCAAATACAACGGGTGCAAGATAGTTGCACACGCGGAATACTCAGGTTAAACTTGACGAGCCTAGCATATAACAGATATGGCCTCGGAACACGAAGACCGAAACGTCGAGCGTGAATCATATAGTAGATATGATCAACATATTGATGTTCACCGTTGAAACTACTCCATCTCACGTGACGATCGGACATGGTGTAGTTGATATGGATCACGTAATCACTTAGAAGATTAGAGGGATGTCTATCTAAGTGGGAGTTCTTAAGTAATATGATTAATTGAACTTTAATTTATCATGAACTTAGTCCTGGTAGTGTTTTGCAAATTATGTTGTAGATCAATAGCTCGCGTTGTTGCTTCCCTATGTTTTTGCTTCCCTATGTTTTTATATGTGTTCCTAGAGAAAATTGTATTGAAAAATGTTAGTAGCAATGATGCGGATAGGATCCGTGATCTGAGGTTTATCCTCATTGCTGCCTGTAAGAATTATGTCCTTAATGCACCGCTAGGTGACAGACCTATTGCAGGAGCAAATGCGGGCGTTATGAGCGTTTGTCTAGCTCAATATGATGACTACTTGATAGTTTAGTGCACCATGCTTAACGGCTTAGAATCGGGACTTCAAAGGCGTTTTGAGCGTCATGGACCATATGAGATGTTCCAGGAGTTGAAGTTAATATTTCAAGCAAATACCGAGTTGAGAGATATGAAGTCTCCCACAAGTTCTATAGCTAAAAGATGGAGGAGAATCGCTCAACTAGTGAGCATGTGCTCAGATTATGCAGGTACTTCAATTGCTTGAATCAAGTGGGAGTTAATCTTCGAGATAAGATAGTGATTGACAGAATTCTCTAGTCACCATCACTAAGTTACTAGAACTTCGTGATGAACTATAGTATGCAAGGGATGATGAAAACGATTCCCGAGCTCTTCGTGATGTTGAAATCGACGAAGGTAGAAATCAAGAAAGAGAATCAAGTGTTGATGATTGACAAAAACACTAGTTTCAAGAAAAGGGCAAAGGGAAAGAAAGGGAACTTCAAGTAGAATGACAAGTAAGTTGTCACTCCCGCGAACAAGCCCAAAGCTAGACCAAAGCCTGAAACTAAGTGCTTCTACTGCAAAGGAAATGGTCACTGGAAGCGGAAATGCCCTGAATATTTGGTGGATAAGAAGGATGGCAAAGTGAACAAGAGTATATTTGATATACAGGTTATTGATGTGTGCCTTACTAGTGTTTATAGTAGCCCCGAGTATTTGATACTGTTAGGTTGCTAAGATTAGTAACTCGAAGCAGGAGTTCAGAATAAGCAGAGACTAGTTGAAGGGAAGTGACGATGAGTGTTGGAAGTAGTTCCAAGATTGATATGATCATCATCACACACTCCCTATACTTTCGGGATTAGTGTTAAATCTAAATAAATGTTATTTGGCTTTTGCGTTGAGCATGAATATGATTTGATCATGTTTATTGCAATACGGTTATTCATTTAAATTCAGAGAATAATTCTTGTTCTGTTTACATGAATAAAACCTTCAATGGTCATACACCCAATGGAAATAGGTTATTGGATCTCGATCGTAGTGATAGACATATTCATAATATTGATGCCAAAAGATGCAAAGTTAATAATGATAGTGCAACTTATTTGTGGCACTGCCGTTTAGGTCATATTGGTGTAAAGCGCATGAAGAAACTCCATACTGATGGGCTTTTGGAATCACTTGGTTATGAATCATTTGATGCTTGCGAACCGTGCCTTTTGGGCAAGATGACTAAAACTTCGTTCTCCGGAACAATGGAACGAGCTACTGACTTATTGGAAATAATACATACCGATGTATGCGATCCGATGAGTGTTAAGGCTCGTGGCAAGTATCGTTATTTTCTAACCTTCACAAATGATTTGACCAGATATGGGTATATCTACTTAATGAAACATAAGTCTGAAATAGTTGAAAAGTTCAAAGAATTTCAGAGTGGAGTGGAAAAACCATCGTAACAAGAAAAATAAAGTTTCTACGATCTGATCGTGGAGACGAATATTTGAGTTATGAGTTTGGTCTTCATTTAAAACAATGTGGAATAGTTTCACAGCTCACGCCACATGGAACACCACAGCGTAATGGTGTGTCCGAACGTCATAACCGCAGTTTATTGGATATGGTGCGATCTATGATGTATCTTACCGATTTACCACTATCGTTTTGGGGTTATGCATTAGAGACAGCTGCATTCACGTTTAATAGGGAAACATCTAAATCCGTTGAGATGACACCGTATGAACTATGGTTTAGCAGTAAACCTAAGCTGTCGTTTCTTAAAGTTTGGAGTTGTGATGCTTATGTGAAAAAGTTTTCACCTGATGAGCTTGAACCCAAATCAGAGAAGTGTGTCTTCATAGAATACCCAAAGGTAACTATTGGGTACACCTTCTATCACAGATCCGAAGGCAAGTTATTCGTTGCTAAGATGGATCCTTTCTAGAGAAGAAGTTTCTCTCGAAAGAAGGGAGTGGGAGGAAAGTAGAACTTGATGAGGTAATTGTACCTTCTCCCTTATTGGAAAGTAGTTCATCACAGAAATCAGTTCCAGTGATTCCTACACCAATTAGTGAGGAAGTTAATGATGATGATCATGAAACTTCAGATCAAGTTGCTACCAAACCTCGTAGGTCTTCGAGTAAGATCCGCACCGAGTGGTACGGTAATCATGTTCGGAAGTCATGTTACTAAAACATGATGAACCTACGAACTATGAGGAAGCGATGATGAGCCCAGTTCATGAAATGGCTTGAGGCCATGAAATCTGAGATAGGATCCATGTATGAAAACAAAGTATGGACTTTGATTGACTTGCTCGATGATCAGCAAGCCATGTTAAATAAATGGATCTTCAAGAGGAAGACGGACAACGATAGTAGTGTTACTATCTACAAAGCTCGACTTGTCACAAAAGGTTTTCGACAAGTTCAAGGTGTTGACTACAATGAGATTTTCTCAAGCTGTAGCGATGCTTAAGTCTGTCCGAATCATGTTAGCAATTGCCACATTTTATGAAATCGGCAAATGGATGTCAAAACTACATTCTTTAAATGGATTTATTAAAGAAGAGTTGTATATGATGCAACGAGAAGGTTTTGTCAATCCTAAAGGAGCTAACAAAATGTGCAAGCTCCAGCGATCCATCTATGGACTGGTGCAAGCATCTCGAGTTGAATATACGCTTTGATAAGTTGATCAAAGCATATAGTTTTATCTGAGACTTGCGGTGAAGCCTGTATTTACAATAAAGTGAGTGGGAGCACTACCGCCTTTCGATAAATATATGTGAGTAACATATTGTTGTTCGAAATGATGTAGAATTTTACGGAAAGCATAAAGGAGTATTTGAAAGGAGTTCTTTAAAAGAAAGACCTCGGTAAAGCTACTTACATATTGAGCATCAAGATCTATTGAGATAGATCAAGGCGCTTGATAAGTTTTTCAATAAGTACATACCTTGTCAAGATTTTGAAGTAGTTCAAAATGGAACAGTCAAAGAAAAGTTCTTGCTGTGTTGCAAAGGTGTGAAATTGAGTAAGACTCAAATCCCGACCACGGCAGAAAATAGAAAAGAGAATGAAAGTCATTCCCTATGCCTCATCATAGGTTCTATAAAGTATGCTATGCTATGTATCGGACCTATTGTATACCTTGCTCTGAATTTGGCAAGGAGTACAATAGTGATCTAGGAGTAGATCCTTTGGACATTGGTCAAGAACATCCTTAGTGAGGACTAAGGAAATATTTCTCGATTATGGAGGTGATAAAAGAGCCCGTCGTAAAGAGTTACATCGATGCAAGCTTTTTACACCGATCCAGATGACTCTAAGTCTCAATCTGGATACATATTGAAAGTGGGAGCAATTAGCTATAGTAGCTCCGTGCAGAGCATTGTAGACATAGAATATTTGCAAAATACATACGGCTCTGAATATGACAGACCCGTTGACTAAGCCTCTCTCACGAGCAAAACATGATCACACCTTAGTACTCTTTTGGGTGTTAATCACATAGCAATGTGAACTATATTATTGACTCTAGTAAACCCTTTGGGTGTTGGTCACATGACGATGTGAACTATGGGTGTTAATCATATACAGATATGAATATTGGTGTTAAATCACATGGCGATGTGAACTAGATTATTGACTCTAGTGCAAGTGGGAGACTGAAGGAAATATGCCCTAGAGGCAATAATAAAGTTATTATTTATTTCCTTATATCATGATAAATGTTTATTATTCATGCTAGAATTGTATTAACCGGAAACATAATACATGTGTGAATACATAGACAAACATAGTGTCACTAGTATGCCTCTACTTGACTAGCTCGTTGAATCAAAGATGGTTAAGTTTCCTAGCCATAGACATGAGTTGTCATTTGATTAACGGGATCACATCATTAGGAGAATGATGTGATTGACATGACCCATTCCGTTAGCCTAGCACTTGATCGTTTAGTACATTGCTATTGCTTTCTTCATGACTTATATATGTTCCTGTAACTATGAGATTATGCAACTCCGTTTACGGAGGAACACTTTGGTGCTACCAAAGCGTCCTGGCGTAACTGCGTGATTATAAAGGAGTACTATAGGTGTCTCCAAAGGTACATGTTGGGTTGGCGTATTTGAGATTAGGTTTTGTCACTCCGATTGTCGGAGAGGTATCTCTGGGCCCTCTCGGTAATGCACATCACTATAAGCCTTGCAAGCAATGTAGCTAATGAGTTAGTTACGGAATGATGCATTACGAACGAGTAAAGAGACTTGCCATTAACGAGATTGAACTAGGTATTGGATACCGACGATCGAATCTCGGGCAAGTAACATACCGATAACAAAGGGAACAACATTATGTTGTTATGCGGTTTGACCGATAAAGATCTTCAGTAGAATATTTAGGAGCCAATATGAGCATCCAGGTTCCGCTATTGGTTATTGACCGGAGGCGTGTCTCGGTCATGTCTACATTGTTCTCGAACCCGTAGGGTCCACATGTAAGGTTTCGATGGCGGTTATATTATGAGTTTATGAGTTTTAATGTACGAAGGAGTTGAGTCCGGATGAGATCGGGGACATGACGAGGAGTCTCGAAATGGTCGAGACATAAAGATCGATATATTGGACGACTATATTCGGACTTCGGAAAGGTTCCGAGTGATTCGGGTATTTTTTGGAGTACCGGAGAGTTACGGGAATTCGCCGGGGAGTATATGGGCCTTATTGGGCCATACGGGAATAGAGGAGAGAGGTCCGATCGTCTGAAATTACCCCTTGTCCCTTCGTAAGTTCGGTGAAGATCCGGAAGGAAGAACGACAACTTCATCATGATGCATTGATGCAGAGAAATGAAGACATCAACACAATGGACTGACCTCTTCGATAAGAGCAACCAATACAAGAAGACTCGTTAGAATTTTGTAACCAGAAGTTTCCCTCTTACTCTACCTCTTAAATCTCGGGACGAGATTTCTTATAGTGGAGGAGAATTGTGACGCCCGAATAGTAAAGCTACAGTAACCTCTACTAATGATGTTGCATCACCTCGGTTACTATTGATAAACTCGCGTTGATTCGAAACGTGTTCGAATTCAAATTCAAAATCAAGCAAACAATTAAAGTTTTCAAATACTAAAACTAAAATGTGCAGAGTGAGCCAAATAATTCATAATTAATAATGGTGGAGAAACCACATTTTTATAAAATGTTTAAATGCACTAAAATAATAGAAACGACAGCAAAAACAATTAATTAAATGCCTTTCTAAAACGTTGTAGAAATATAAACTAGTTTATTAATGTGCCAAACTTTTGAGGTAGTGGGTTACTTTGCAGCTCAAATTATGGAGCAAGTTTTGCATTTAACAAAACTAAAATAAAAAAGTAAATAAAAAGAAACAGAAACAAACATGAAAGAAAAGAAAAGGAAAATAAAAGGAAAACAACCCCCCCACCCGACTGGGCCTCGGCCCAGTTGACCAAGCGGCCCAGCCGCCCCCTATATGGCCACTCCACCACCAACCCAAACCCTAATCCCCCACCCTCCCACAATCTGTATCCCCCCTCCCCCCGATCCCGATCTGGATTGGGCCGCGACAGCGCCCCCGACGCCCCCTCGCGTCCCCGACGCCAATGATGCCCCGACCACCGCGCCCGACGTCATCGTCCTCTCCTTCATCGACCTCGTCCCCATTGCCGCTCGTCGTCGTCCCCGTCCTCCTCCCCGTGCCCCGCTGCCATTTTTCCTACGGCCCCGCGGGGAGGCCCCCGGCCTCTCCTCCTCTCTCCCTCGCATGTCACGGTGCCGTCCGCGCTGGCCGGCGCTCACTGCTTTGGCCGGCCCATGCTGGCCTCGCCACGCACAACCTGCGCCTGCTGCCGCTACTTGTCTGCATCACCGCTCGCCGCGCGCGCCCGCCTCCATGCTGCGACCGCGCCGTGTTGCGGCTTACGTCTGCTGGCTCAGGCGCCCCGATGTCGCTGCTCCCGCCGGCCATTACCCCTCCCGTCCTGCTGCTGCAACCGTCGCGCCGCACCCTCGCCTCCGTCCACGCCGTCGCCCGCCCGTTGTCGGCGTCCTCGCGTCCACCGCAGCCGCTGCCTCGCCGCCGCACCTTGTTGCCGGCCCGTGCTCGCCCGCCTCTGCGGCCCCCACCGCCGCTCGCCCCGGCTACCCATAGCCACCGGCCTCCCCCTCGTCGTGCTGCTCCGGTGGCCCACCGTGGCCGACGCCCCCTAGTAGCCTGGCCGTGCGCCCAAACGGGCTAGCGCCCCGCGCCAACGCCCATTGTACCCGCCTCATTGAGCCCCCTGGCCTTTGACATGTGGGGCCCAGCCCCCAGAACAAGAAAGTAATATAAAATTAAAAAATGAATACAAATAATAATATTAATAGTAAATATTAATTAATTAATTAGTACAATTAATTAATTTAATTAACCTGTGTCTGTTAATCTAACTAACTAACTAGTCTAATTATTCTGTAGTTAGCTAGTCACTCATTGACGACCGGGCCCCACCTGTCATTTTGACTGGTCAACGGTCAATGTTGACCGTAACGTCATGCTGACATCGTGATGATGTAATAAACATTTTCGAATTTGACTAAATCTGTTATTTCTAGAAATTGATTAAATCTTTAAAAATTCATATAAAATAATCCATGACTCTAATGAAAATACTTTGTACATGAAAGTTGCTCAGAACGACGAGAAGAATCCAAATATGAAGTCCGTTCGTTCACCACACGTCCCTAGCATAGCGAACATGCAACAATCCACCTCCGGTTCATCTATCATAAAACGTCAAACACCAGGAATACTTTCCCGGATGTTTCCCCCCTTTGTCGATATCACCTACTACCGCGTTAGGGCACACCTAGCAACGCTATTTGCTTTGTCATGCATCTGTTTGCAATGTATTCATTGTTTCTTCCCCCTGTTCTCTCCGGCAGACTACGAAACAGACGCCACTGCTGCCCCGGTCGACTACTTTGTTGACGACCACTCCTTCTCGACTGAGCTTCCAGGCAAGCACCCCCCCCCCCCCCTTGATCAATCCGATATCACCTATTCCTTCTCTCTACTTCTTGCATTAGATTAGTATAGCATGTTATTGCTTTCGGTTAATCCTCTTCCGCTGCATAGCATGTGTTGGGGAACGTAGTAATTTCAAAAAAATTCCTACGCACACGCAAGACCATGGTGATGGCAAAGCAACGAGAGGGGAGAGTGTCCGTCCATGTACCCTCGTAGACCGAAAGCGGAAGCGTTATAACAACGCGGTTGATGTAGTCGTACGTCCTCACGATCCGACCGATCCAAGCACCGAACGTACGGCACCTCCGTGTTCAGCACACGTTCAGCTCGATGACGATCCCCGGGCTCCGATCCAGCAAAGCATCGGGGATGAGTTCCGTCAACCTGACGGCGTGGTGGCGATGATGATGCTCCACCGGCGCAGGCTTCGCCTAAGCTCTGCTGACGATATGACTTCACCGGCGCAGGGCTTCGCCTAAGCTCATGACGATATGACCGAAGTGGAATATGGTGGAGGGGGCACCGCACACGGCTAAGGAACGATCCGTAGATCAACTTGTGTGTCATGGGGTGCCCCCTGCCCCGTATATAAAGGAGCAAGGAGGAGGTGGCCAGCCAAGGGAGGCGCGCAGGGGGAGTCCTACTCCCCGGGAGTAGGACTCCTCCTTTCCTAGTAGGAGTAGGAGAGAAGGAAGGGAAGAGAAGAAGGGTGCGGCCCTCCCCTAGTCCAATTCGGACTAGGCCTTGGGCGCGGCCTGCCCTAGGCAGCCCCTCTCTCTTTCCGCAGGGCCCAATAAGGCCCAATACTTCTCCCGGCGAATTCCCGTAACTCTCGGTACTCGAAAAATACCGAATCATTGGAACCTTTCCGAACTCGAATATAGTCATCCAATATATCGATCTTTACGTCTCGACCATTTGAGACTCCTCGTCATGTCCCCGATCTCATCCGGGACTCGAACTCCTTCGATACATCAAAACTCATAAACTCATAATATAAGCATCATCGAAACCTTAAGCGTGCGGACCCTACGGGTTCGAGAACTATGTAGACATGACCTAGAACTATTCTTGGTCAATAACCAATAGCGGAACCTGGATGCCCATATTGGCTCCTACATATTCTCGAAGATCTTTATCGGTCAAACCGCATAACAATATACTTTGTTCCCTTTGTCATCGGTATGTTACTTGCGAGATTTGATCGTCGGTATCAATACCTAGTTCAATCTCGTTACCGGCAAGTCTCTTTACTCGTTCCGTAATACATCATCTCACAACTAACTCATTAGTTGCAATGCTTGCAAGGCTTATGTGATGTGTATTACCGAGAAGGCCCAGAGATACCTCTCCGACAATCGGAGTGACAAAACCTAATCTCGATTCATGCCAACTCAACATATACTTTTGGAGACACCTGTAGAGTACCTTTATAATCACCCATTTACGTTGTGACGTTTGGTAGCACACAAAGTGTTCCTCGGTAAACGGGAGTTGCATAATCTCATAGTTGCAGGAACTTTGTATAAGTCATGAAGAAAGCAATAGCAACATACTAAACGATCAAGTGCTAGGCTAACGGAATGGGTCATGTCAATCAGATCATTCTCCTAATGATGTGATCCCGTTAATCAAATGACAACTCATGTCTATGGTTAGGA
Organism: Aegilops longissima; assembly: GCA_021605205.1. Taxonomy (NCBI): domain Eukaryota; kingdom Viridiplantae; phylum Streptophyta; class Magnoliopsida; order Poales; family Poaceae; genus Aegilops; species Aegilops longissima. Next base: position 328,469,487 of record CM038680.1, read on the forward strand.
AACATAACCATCTTTGATTAATGAGCTAGTCAAGTAGAGGCATACTAGTGACACTCTGTTTGTCTATGTATTCACACATGTATTATGTTTCCGGTTAATACAATTCTAGCATGAATAATAAACATTTATCATGATATAAGGAAATAAATAATAACTTTATTATTGCCTCTAGGGCATATTTCCTTCAGCATGTCCTTGTTACTTCTGTTGTTACATTTACCTGCAATCCTAAATGCTTAGTATAGGGTGCTAGTTATCATCAGTGACCCTACATTCTTGTCTGTTTGCCATGCTATACTACCGGGCTATGATCACTCGGGAGGAGATCACGGGTATATATTTACATACATATTATATATGATACATGTGGTGAATAAAGTTGGGTCGGCTCGTAGGGTACCCGTGAGTGATTCACCGATTGGGGGTTGAAAGGACATTTGTCCCTACGGCCCTCTGAGTGGATCTTTATGGCGGAGCGACAGGGCAGGTTGAGACCACCTAGTTGAGAGGTGGGCCTGGCCCCTGGTCGACATCCGCGGTTACTTCAAGATAACATGCTTAACGAGATCTTGGTATTTGATCTGAGTCTGGCCACTGGCCTATACGCTCTAACCAACTACACGGGAATAGTTATGGGCACTCGACGTTGTGGTATTAGTCGAAGCCTTCTTGACGTTAGCTACTGAGCGGCGCGTGCTGGGTTGGACCGCGTAACACAACTTCCTTTGTAATGGAGGTTGATAGGTCTGCTCACCGGCCGCCCTCACAACGTGCAGGTGTGGAGCGGGCGATGGGCCCAGACCCCTGCGCGCTTAGGATTTTAGACCGGCATGTTGACCTCTCTGTTGTGCCTAGGTAGGGTTGCGACGTGTCGATCTTCCGAGGCCGGGCATGACCCAGGAAAGTGTGTCCGGCCAGAGGGATCGAGCGTGTTGGGTAATGTGGTGCACCCATGCAGGGAAGTTTATCTATTCGAATAGTCGTGTCCCTCGGTAAAAGGACGACCCAGAGTTGTACCTCGACCTTATGACAACTAGAACCGGATACTTAATAAGACACACCCTTTCATGTGCCAGATACAACCCGGTGATCGCTCTCTCACAGGCGACGAGGAGAGGATTATCGGGTAGGATTATGCTATACGATGATACTTGGTGAACTTACCAGCTACTCTCTTCTATATGCTTCAAGATGGAGGCTGCCAGAAGCGTAATCTTCAATAGGACTAGCTATCCCCCTCTTATTCTGGCATTCTGCAGTTCAGTACACAAATACTACCCATTTCATTGATACCAATGCATATGTAGCGTAGATCCTTGCTTGCGAGTACTTTGGATGAGTACTCACGGTTGCTTTACTCCCTCCTTCCCCCTTTTCCTTTCTTCTCGGATGCTGCAACCAGATGCTGGAGCCCAGGAGCCAGACGCCACTAACGATGACTCCTACTACACCGAGGGTGCCTACTACTATGTGCAGGTCACCGACGACCAGGAGTAGTTAGGAGGATCCCAGGCAGGAGGCTTGCGCCTCTTTCGATGTGTATCCTAGTTTGTGCTAGCCATCTTATGGCACCTTGTTTAACTTTATGTCTTTACTCAAATATTGTTGCTTCCGCTGACTCGTCTATGATCGAGCACTTGTATTCGAGCCCTCGAGGCCCCTGGCTTGTATTATGATGCTTGTATGACTTATTTATTTTTATAGTTGTGTTGTAGTATCTTCCCATGAGTCCCTGATCTTGATCGTAGACGTTTGCGTGTATGATTAGTATATGATTGAATCGGGGGCGTCACGATATCACAAACGGTGCGAGCAAACTAAATGTTTGTGATAGTCGCCTTATCATACACGATTTACAATCATGAACTATTTCTGATGTGGTATGCATTGTAAACATTGCACCACAGAATAGCATGTGCAATAGTTATCTTGTACGACACTGTTACACGGTCCGACATTTCGTAATCCTATCCGACACTCATATGATTATTAGCTAATCTTCTTAATTAGTTATCGCATACGGTTGGGAAAAGTGAATGTGTGTGATTATCTGCTTATCATACACGTTCTATAATCATGAACTGTTTGTGATGGACCGCGCGTCGTAAACGCAGCACCATAGAATACCTACTACGATGGTAATGCCAACACACACGAGTAGCAAGGATGGAGCATTTGGGATATTAGATATATCCCAAACAGTTGTGTGAAGAATCGGGTTTCAGATAGGTGCAGGCATCGCATACGCTTTGTTCTAGAAAACGTATGCATTCCTACTCCCTATCCTTGACGCTTTCTGGGTCGAGTGGGAAGGTCCCCCCTATCGCCCACAGTAGCAAGGCGAGGTTTAAAATGTCATCACGAAAAGGGGTTAAAAACTGATTGTATAGCAGCTCGTTGTACCATTGATGTTTGGGAGCATTACCTTCAACCACGTGAATTTGTCATACATACCGATCATGAGACGGTAAAGTATCTAAAAGGTTAAACCAAGTTGAATAAACGGCATGCCAAATGGAGTGAATTTATTGAGTCCTTTCCTTGTAACACCAAGTATATCAAGGGTATGGAAAATGTAGTGGCGGATGCTCTTTCCCGCAAGTGCATGTTGGTTACTCAACTTGAACTAAATGTTATTGGCTTTGAACCCATTAAAGATTTGTATGTGCACGATCCTTCTTTTGCGACTCCTTATGCAAAATGTCTAACTAACACTTATTGGAAGCGATATTATCTCAAGGATGGTTATCTTATGCGGGCTAACAAACTTTGTGTACCCGAATCTTCTCTTTGTTTGTTGCTTTTGCAAGAGGCTCACAGCGCAGGACTTATGGGACACTTTGACCGCGACGAGACCTTTGCGACGCTCTCCACCAAGTACTATTGGTCAAAGATGTTTCGTGACGTCGCGCGCTACACCAACCGGTACTCCACATGCCACGAAGCTAAGTTCAAAGCTCAATCTCATGGTCTACTGCCACTTCCTATTCCGTACCACCCATGGGAAGATATTAGTATGGATTTCGTGCTTGGCTTTCCTAGAACTCAAAATGGCAAGGCTTTCGTATTTGTCGTTGTGGAGCGTTTCTCTAAGATGACACATTTTATTCCATGCAACAAGATAGATGATGCTTCACATGTTGCAAATATGTTTTGTAGGAAAATCTTGGGATTACATGGAGTGCCCAAGATGATTTTATCGTACCGCAACGTCAAGTTCCTAAGATACTTTTGGAATACACTATGCGCCAAGCTCGAAATAAGGCTACTCTTCTCATCAGCCTATCACCCAAAAACCAATGGCCAAACGGAGGTCACCAACCGGATACTATCTACACTCCTCCATGTCTTGATCAAGAAAAAACATCAAGGAGTGGGAAGAATGCTTGCCCATAGCCGAGTATGCCTACAATCGAGTACGACACTCTACAACCGACAAGTCCCCTTTCGAGGTGGTCTATAGCTTCAACTACAACTACAACTACAAGAGCGAACAAACTTGGACGCGAGCGCAAGAGCAAGTTGTCTCAAGAAGATGCATGAAGATACAAGGCACACGATTGAATGCCAAGTGCAACGCCTCGCCACCAAGCTCAACACCAAAAAGCACCCCATGGTGTTCAACCACAGAGATCTTGTGTGTCTACACCTTCTCAAATACTGTTTCACCTGTTGGTGTCGGATTTCGGGTTCCGGCAGACCCTTGAGGTTCGAACACTGGGGTGCGCGCAGAGATCTCGCCCTCTACCTACCTGCACCCCGCCGCCTCGCTAGGATCTAAACTAGGAAAGGAACAACACAAGAGACGCAAGGTTTATACTAGTTCGGGCCACCATTGTGCTGTAATACCCTACTCTAGTTTGTGGTGTGGTGGATTGCCTCTTGGGCTGATGATGATGAACAATACAAGGAGGAACAGCCTCGCGAGGGTCTGGTCTTGGCCGGGGCGATGAACTTCTTGGAGGAGTTCAGTCGCTCTCTCTCTCTCTCTCTCTCTAGATTGCTTGACCTCTAGCTCTGTTCTGGATTCCATATCCCGCTCTCTCTCTCTCTCTCTCTCTACCCTGTGGGAGGCTAGTCCTATTTATAGGCGAAGGCCCTGGGCCTCTTCCCCAAATATTGAGTGGGAAGGGCGCCAACTATTGGCCATTTTGAAGGGGAACATCTAGTACACTTATCCTGACTAAAGTTGGTCCTTGCACATCAAAGGCTCGATGGTGGCCTTTGCTTGGGCTCCACAATGACTTCCTTCCTGCCGTTGGGCTGGTCTTGGTCTTGTTGCACGAAATGGATGCCTTTGCTTGATGCTCTCGCTGCGCTTGCTCCTTTGCACCAAAGAGGAAAGGAGGGCGCTGCTGGCTGGCGCCCTTGGCGCGCCCCTTGGTCGTCATGGCTTGCGTCATGGGCACCTCGTGAGGTACCCGCCTTGATCTCTCCGCCTCCTCGCGAGCCAGCCTGATGAGGCCGTGCACGAGAAGCTCCACGTCGTTCGCCCGTGAGGCTTGGCCCTCGCGAGGGTCTTGAGCTTGTGTTGATGAAGATGGGCGTCTTGGGCCCCCTTTGAGCCACGCCGCAGGCCGCAGGCAGCAAGTCTGGGACCCCATTCCCGAAGCATGACAGTGACCCGGGCCCAAAGCGCGCCGGGCTTGGCAGCGAGAGGCGAAGGGCAAGTCTGAGCGCGCCTGAGCCCTATAAGCTCTTGGCCTTGGGTGTCGCGTGGCGGTTGATTGGGCGTGGGCGTCTCCACTTCCCCATGACGCCTCGGCAACTGCACGAATTGACAAGTCCCTGCACGCAAAGCGGGTCATGATTACCTGCGATTGTGGAGGCCGGCGGTTGGCCTCCTCTGGCTTTAAGTACGGAATGGTGCGTGCCCTTCCAGTCTGTCCCCTCTTGCTTCTCCTCCTTCTTCATGGCTCCACCAAGGAAGTTCTCGGCCGCAGAGAAGGGGAAGGCCCGCCAGGTTGAGCCTGCCTCTCCCCCACCCAAGCGCGGTCGAGGCCGCCCTCGCAAACATCATGTGGCTCCCACGGCGACTCCCCGTGGTCGCAGAGGTGATCTCCCACGCGGTGATGGACGGCTGGCCGCAGCCGGGGCGCTATATGGCATGACCCCTAGGCCGCGCTTCAGGCCGCGGAGGTGTTGCCGAGTTTGTTGTGTGGTCGGTGAGCCCGCTTGCGCCCGGCTTCAGCTTCCTCGCTTCCTCCTAGGTGAGCTCGGTGGCGCTCGAGCGAGGCAGCTCTGCGGTCGGGCCTCCTGAAGCCGTTGGAGGTCTCCGCGGCAGGAGCCTGGCCACGACTTCATGGTGGCAGAGCGTTTGCCAGCGCCGCGTGCTGAGCCGTCGGTGCACCCTGCACTTCAAGTTTGTGGCGATGCCACCCTTTACGTGAGGTGTTCGGGAGGATGGTCGCGCTGCTGGGTGCTGCCACGAGGACAACGACGCGGCGGGGGCCCAGCCCGCGACAACGAGAGGACAGCGCCGCAGCGTGGTTGGCGGCGCTTCGGGGCTCCTCGAGCTTCATCGATTCTTCTTGAACAGCGGCTCTTCCGGCAGCGGCGCGATCAGCCCCGCCGTCGTGCTCGCTTGGAGGGTGGTAGTGGGTCTGCCTTGTTGTCGCGCCTCGGTGAAGCGCGAGGAGTCCGCTGAGCCGGAGCGGCTCGTGTCTTCCTGCGGGCTAGTGTCGGCGAGCGCGCTGATTTGTTCTTCCTTTTCTTTTTCCTGCGTAGAAAGACGGTAGTGTGGGGCCCGTGGGGCGTGTTTGACTTCGCCGTTAATCATCGTCTTGTTTTCGATATTTGGTATCGTGCCTTGGACGCCGCGCTGTAGCGTAGGTAGTTCCCAGCCTCGGTAGTGGGTGGCGACCGACCCAGTCTGTGTTTGTGTCGCGGTGCCCGTGAGGCCGCAATGGAGGGGTGCTCTGTGGTGGACCCAGGTTGGGAAACCTTGAGCGATGAGGGCAGAAAACACTTTCATGAGGGCTCGGGCTGCCCCTCGCGAGACCTTGCGCGAGATAAATCGAGGTAGGAGGGCGAAAAGTTGAAGAGCCACAAATCAAAAACGGCAACAACTTCGATAAAACGTCAAATGAGAATGAACAAGCCAACTGCAGAAAGCAAATGAAAAAGCCGCGTCCGACACCTAATCTAGTCTTCGACGTCTTCTCACCAGCGTGGAGCTAAGTGCTGCCACTGGGCGTGTGAGGGAGCCCCAGGGCCTGAGTCCGGCGCTCTTGAGACTCCGGGGCGTGTACAGCCCCAACTCATTATTACGCGAGAGTGTCACGGGCGGTGAGCTTCATAGGCGTTGGCCTTCTTCACAAGCTCCGGGCCTTTCTTGGGGGAAGCAAGCTTCACGGGCATTGGCCCTCTTCACAGGATCTGGGCCTTTTCCAAAACGCGACAGCTTCATAGGCATTCGCCTTCTTCACAGGCTCTGGGCCTTTTCCAAAAAGATAAGCTTCACAGGCATTCGCCTTCTTCACAGGCTCTGGGCCTTTTCCAAAACGCAGCAGCTTCACAGGCATTCGCCTTCTTCACAGGCTCTGGGCCTTTTCCAAAAAGATAAGCTTCACAGGCATTCGCCTTCTTCACAGGCTCTGGGCCTTTTCCAAAACGCAGCAGCTTCACAGGCATTCGCCTTCTTCACAGGCTCTGGGCCTTTTTAGGGGTAAAACCTCCGGAGGTGCTGGATGTTCCACGCGTTCTGGATTGGCACCCCCTCCTGAGTCTCCAAGCGCGCAGAGCCGGGCCTGGAAACATGAACAACCTTGAATGGGCCCTCCCAGATGGGAGAAAGCTTATGCAGTCCCTCCACAGAGAGAACCCTTTGAGCACGAGGTCCCCTACCTCAAGAGTTACGGGGCGGATGTTGCCCTTGATGGTATCGTCGCGGTGCTTGTTGGTACCTCGCCGCTCGCGTAGCCTCAGCTTCTCGACGCGCTCCTCCCAAAGCATGAGGTTCGTCCCCGCATGGCGTCTGCTGCGCCTCGTCGAGCGCCGGGACCCGTGCGGAACGACGTCGACCTCGTGAGGAGGACGCTTGGCTCCATAGATCGGGAAGAGCGGGGTCTCTCCGGTTGGCTTGGTCGTGGTCGTGCGGATGGACCACAGCACGGATGAAGCTCGTCGTACCAACCTCTGCGCGAGCCTCGGTTTCTTCACGAATGTTCGGTTTGGAGGCCCCTCGGGACCTCTGCGTTGGCCGCTTCGGCTGGCCGTTGCTTCGGGCGCGCCACCAAAGCGTAGCATATCTGCGTTCGAGTTAGCACGGTATGTTTTGAAGAGGTTACTGGTGAACTGCGAACCGTTGTCGGTGATGATGCGGTTCGGCACCCCGAACCGGCTCACGATGCCCTTGACGAACTTGATCGCAGAACTGCGGGGATGGTGCGGACGGCTTCCACTTCAGCCCACTTGGTGAACCTGTCCACGGCAGCGTAGAGTAGCGATAGCCCCTGGCGCTCGAGAAGCGGGCCGGGATATCCAGCCCCAGACTTGAATGGCCACGAGAGGGTATAGTTTGCAGACCTCTGCCGGTGATGGATCGCTTGGCATGGGCGGCGAGCCGCAAGCCTTCACTAGTTCGACGGCGTCGTTGGCCTGATAGGCCAATAGAAACCGCTCGGAACGCCTTGCCCACGAGGTTCGTGATGACGAGTGATGCCCACAGTCTCCACCGTGTATATCCGCCAGCAGTTCTTTCCCTTGCTCCCGGAGATGCAGCAGAGGACACATCATTTGGTCGCTTCTAATAGAGCTCTCCATCCCGATGCGATATCTTTGTGGCTTGCCGCGCCACACGCTCCGCTTCCTCCTCCTTCTCTGGCAGGGTCCCTTGCGTTAAGTAGCTCCGGAGCTCTGTGATCCAGCACCCCTCGTGAGGCTCCGTCGTCAGGAGCAGGCGTGCTCCTGAGGTCGGGCTACAGACCGGGGCTCCTGAGGCAGGTGGCTGGGGGAGCTCCTCCCGAGGCTGCGCCGTGTTCGATAGTGATGGCATGGCGAGGGCTTGAAAAGCGCCTCAAGGCGCCGGGCTCTGAGGTAACCGCTGGATGCTCGTTTGGCGATGTCGTCGGCCTCTGATTGGTGCCGGGGCACATGCTGCAACTCCAACCCCCAGAACTGCTTCGCCATCCTGCAGACCTCTGCAAGGTAGGCTTCCATGTGCTCATCTTTTGGCTCGTACACCTTGTTGGAGAAATTGACAAGGAGCTGCGAATCGCCTTTGATGGTAAGGCGCTTCACCCCTAGGGCAACTGCGGCCTTCAAGCCCGCTATTAGACCTTCATACTCCGCTATGTTGTTGGAGACCTTTTCACCTTGCTGGAAAAAGAGCTGCACAGCTTAGTAGAGCTTGTCCTGAGTGGGAGATAAGAGCACCACCCCAGCCCCAGCGCCATGCCTAGAGAACGCCCCATCGAAGTACATGACCCAGCCTTCTGGCACTTCGCTTCCCGGGGAGAGGGACCGATCCTCGTCGGCCTTGAGGCCCGGTGCCTCTGTCCATTCTGCCACGAAATCCGCTAATGCGGCCCCCTTGATGACTCTGGTCGTGCTGAATTCGAGCTGAAACGCTTGTAGTTCAATGTTCCACTCAGCGACCCTTCCGGCTGAGTTAGGGCTCCTGAGCACCCTTTCTAAGGGGTATCTTTGAGGCGACCTTGATGGGGTGACCACGAAAATAGTGCCGCAGCTTGCGCGAGGCCACCGAAGAGCGCAAGGAGGAGTTTACGAGGCATGGGGTACCGTGCCCTCGCGTCCCATAACACCGTCTTGACGAAGTACACTGGGTGCTCAACGAGGTTTGGGCGCCGATGCCGATGGCGCCCTCACGGGGACCGTGGCGCCTCCTGTGGCGATGGAGCCTCCAGAGGCTGGTAGTCTGGCGGAGGGACCTCTTTCGTTCCCAGTGCGCTCCCCTGCGGCGGCTGATCCTTCTCTGTCGTGGTAGTGGTTTCTGTGGGTCTTCCTTGTTCCTGCTTTGCCTTGACCTGGGTTGCTGCTGTGTTTTTGTTTTGACGCTCTTCCTTAACCGCCACGAGCTGCTTGTTGGCGGAGTAGGGAGTGGCGGCGAGTAAACACCAGGGGTTCTGCGGTCGTGGGGCCACCATGACGGAGGGCTGGTTAGGTACCTCTTGAGATCTTGAAAGCGCCTTGTCGGCCTCTTGATCCATTCAAAGGGTCCTTTTTCTTCATTAGCTGGAAGAAAGGCGGTGCTCGTTCCCCAACTTGGAGATGAAGCGCCCTAAGCGCGATCACGCGCCTAGTGAGCTTCACGCATTTCCTGAGGTCTTTGGCGGGCTCATGTCCTCGACCGCCTTGACCTTTTCAGGTTAGCCTCGATGCCTCGGTGGGATCGAGAAGCCCAAGAGCTTGCAGGGGACTCAAACACACACTTCTCGGGTTGAGCCGTGGGTTTCTTGTGTTGAGGCTCATGAAGGTTTCCTCCAGGTCTTGTATCGGGGTTCGGCCTCCGAGACTTCACCACAATGTCATCGATGTAAGCCTCAACATTCTTCTGAGTGTGGACCCAAGGTGATGTGCATCGGCCCGCTGGAAGGTCGCCCTCGTTCGCAGCCGAATGGCATGCACGTAGTAGATACACCCCACACGGGGTCGGGAAGGCCGTCTTTTCCCGTCTTCTACCGCCATCTTGATCTGGTGGTACCGGAGAAGGCATCCAAGAAGCATAACAGTCGCACTCAGCGGTGGAATCGGCGATCTGGTCGATGCGAGGGAGCGGAGCGGATCTTGCGGGCATGCTTTGTTGAGGTTGGTGAAGTCGACACATCGCTCCTTCCCTCCTTCTTTGGCACAACGACAGATTGGCCAACCAATCCGGATATCGGACCTCGCGAATGACCCCAGCGGCTTCTAGTTTGCGGGTCTCTGGGCGATGAAGGCTTGCTTTTGGTGGACTGCCGCCTCGCTTACGCTTCACGGGGCATACGTTGGCGCTGCACGTGGAGGTGATGCTCGATTCGCCCCTAGGGATCCCCGCCAACTGATCAGGCTCGGCGAATACCTTCTTGTTTCTTGCGAGGAACTTGACGGGGCCTCCTCCTGCTTTCGGGCTCGAGGTTGGCGCCTATGGTGAAAGTGGCGTCGATGGACCCATCCCGTCGACGGGTATTTTCTTAGTCTCTGCCTTGTCTTGGGTGAACAACTGTTTCTTCTTGGTTGGTGCAGCCCCTTGGGCTCGGGGTCTCCGCGTCGGTGAGCTGTCTTTGGCGCCGCCGCCTTGAAGCGAGCTTGAGCACTTTCATGATGCATCTCCGGTGTCCCCGGGCACAGTGAGGACACCGTTGCTCCGGGCATCTTCATGAGGTTGTCGCCGGGTGAGTCGCGGCCATGAATTGGGCCAGTCTTTGGGTAGCCGAGGATGGCGTTGTAGGGAGGCCGATGGGGGCGATGTCGAAATCGACCAGCTCCGTCGCGGAAGTTGTCGTAGGTGCGAAAGTTACCGCCCGACGCCCGAGAAGGGCGGCTGGGCTGCAACCGCCCAGGGGTATCTGAGAGGAGGTTGAAGGCCTCAGCGAGAACACGTTGAGGCCAGCGCCGCCGTCGATGAAGTCTGGTGGCGGCCACTGGCAGATGGTGGGGGTGCCAGCATGGGGAGCGCCCCGAGCAGGCTGAGTTGGAGGGTGGTCCTCCGAGTGAAGGTCGAGCCAGCCTTGGCGCCGACCGGTCGGGGCTCCTGCAGCGTGGAGGCGCCGACCAGCGGACGAATGGCAGCGTGGTGACTTGAAGGCGGCGCTGCGAGCCGCCCAGAGGGCGCGCGACGGCCGGGGCGCCGGTGCAGGCGTGGTGGGTGAGGAAGAGGCGCGCAGCTCTTCCCAGAGGCCACGGAGGCTGCCGGCAGTGGAGCAGCCATGCGCGTGGAAGCGCCGGTGAGGGCCATGGGAAGCCGGTTGGCCATGACCTGTCGTCACCTCCGGCCGAGGGCGGCCTCCTCGTCGCCCGTGAGAAGGCGGCGGACGGTCGCGCCGTTATGGCGGCGGCATCGTCGGCTTGAACTTGTCCGCCACCGCACCGTTGCAAGGCGGGGGCGAGGCTCGAGCCCCAGCCCCTGCTGGGTTGGCTTGGCGGCCGAGCGGGCGCGCTGCTCATCGCGAGGCGGGTCGCGGCGGTGGCGGAAGAAAACTCCGGCGCACCCGGGCGCGCCAAATGTCGGATTCGGGTTCCGCAGACCCTTGAGGTTCGAACCTTTGGGGTGCGCATGGAGATCTCGCCTCTACCTACCTGCACCCCCCGCCTCGCTAGGATCTAAACTCTGAAAGGAACAACACAAGAGGCGAAGGTTTATACTAGTTCGGGCCACCATTATGGTGTAATACCCTACTCTAGTTTGTGGTGTGGTGGATTGCCTCTTGGGCTGATGATGATGAACAATACAAGAAGGAACAGCCTCGCGAGGGTCTGTTCTTGGCCGGGGCGATGAACTGCTTGGAGGAGTTCAGTCGCTCTCTCTCTCTCTCTCTCTCTCTCTCTCTCTCTCTCTCTCTCTCTCTCTCTCTCTCTCTCTCTAGATTGCTTGACCTCTAGCTCTGTTCTGGATTTCGGATCCCGCTCTCTCTCTACCCTGTGGGAGGCTAGTCCTATTTATAGGCGAAGGCCCTGGGCCTCTTCCCCAAATATTGAGCAGGAAGGGCGCCAACAATTGGCCATTTTGAAGGGGAACATCTAGTACACTTATCCGACTAAAGTTGGTCCTCGCTTTGTCAAAGGCTCTGGTGGTGGCCTTTGCTTGGGCTCCACAATGACTTCCTTCCTGCCATTGGGCTGGTCTTGGTCTTGTTGCACGAAATGTATGCCTTTGCTTGATGCTCTCGCTGCGCTTGCTCCCTTTGCACCAAAAGGAAAGGAGGACGCTGCTGCTGGCTGGCGCCCTTTGGCGCCCTTAGTCGTCATGGCTTGCGTCATGGGTACCTCGTGAGGTACCCGCTTTGATCTCTCCGCCTCCTCGCGAGCCAGCCTGATGAGGCCGTGCTCGAGAAGCTCCTTGTCGTTCGCCCGCAATCTGGCCCCTCGCGAGGTCTTGAGCTTGTGTTGATGAAGATGGGCGTCTGGGCCCCCTTTGAGCCACGCCGCAGGCGCAGCGAGCAAGTCAGGGACCCCGTTTCGAGCGCCGACGGTTGGGGAGCGTAGTAATTTCAAAAAATTCTACGCACAAGCAAGATCATGGTGATGCATAGCAACGAGAGGGAGAGTGTGTCCACGTACCCTCATAGACCGAAAGCGAAGCGTTAGCACTGCGCGGTTGATGTAGTCGTCGTCTTCACGGCCCGACCGATCAAGCACCGAAACTACGGCACCTCCGAGTTCTTGCACACATTCAGCTCGATGACGTTCCCCGGACTCCGATCCAGCAAAGTGTCGGGGAAGAGTTCCGTCAGCACGACGGCGTGGTGACGATCTCGATGTTCTACCGTCGCAGGGCTTCGCCTAAGCACCGCTACAATATTATCGAGAAGAGCTATGCTGGAGGGGGCACCGCACACGGCTAAGAGATCAAGAGATCAAATGACAACTCATGTCTATGGCTAGGAAACATAACCATCTTTGATCAACGAGCTAGTCTAGTAGAGGCATACTAGTGACACTCTGTTTGTCTATATATTCACACATGTATTATGTTTCCGGTTAATACAATTCTAGCATGAATAATAAACATTTATCATGATATAAGGAAATAAATAATAACTTTATTATTGCCTCTAGGGCATATTTCCTTCATCACCACCGAGCGCAAGTCCAAGCTTCTACCTCGCGCCGATGGACCATTCAAGTGTTAGCGCATTACAACGACAATGCATACAAGATCAACATCCCACGCGACAAGTACAACATGAGTGAAATATTCAACATCAAGGACCTATCTCTCTTCCATGATGATGAGGTTATCAGTCTGAGATTGGATCTTTCCCAAGGGGGCGGGGGAATGATGCGGAGTATCCTTGATGTTGGATTATCCTTGATGTGGGAGTATCCTTGATGGTTGTGAGGTTATCGGTCCGAGATTCGATCTTTCCCAAGGGGGCGGGGGAATGATGCGGAGTATCCTTCGGTCATCCCCATGGACACCACACCGACTCATCAAGCACTAAGTGAACCCATGACAAGAGCTCGCGCACGTGCCATCAAAAGCAAGGTGAAGTCACTCGTCTTTGAGCTTGACATGAATATGGATGGGACTTGGTTACTACCTCACCATGGAACATTGTGTATCATTAGGTACGAGGATGGCCCCCACCAAGGAGCTAAGGAGCCTCACCAAGTCCAAGAAGAAGGACAAGAAGACTGCACGGAAGACGGAGACCAACAGCAAGAAGAAGAAGACGCACCCAGGCCGCCCCGTGCGCATGACCTATCTAGAGAGTTTCTGGATACCCCGTGCGCACGGGCCTCCAGGACCCCGTGCGCACGGGCCCCTTCGTTGTAGCTGCTGGCACCCCGTGCGCACTGGCGTGCACCATGCCCATGGGGTCCACTTAGCCCGTGCGCACGGGCTCTCCTGCGAGTTGGCTGTGTTTTGCCTCTTTTTCCCCTCCACTTCGTCCCTCACATCCAGTCACCTATATATTTTGTACCTAGACCATTTTTTAGGGTTAGCAAAGTATATGAGATCATTCAAGAGAGCTTTGCTCCTTGTACCTCCCTCTTCGAGGATCAAGACCTCCTAAGGGAGAAGGATCCCCATCATAGGATCATCAAGACCTCCCAAGGGAGAAGGATCTACCTTGATCATCAAGACCTCATCTCCTTTGGATTTGAGGAAAACCTTTACCTTTGTGCTATTTTCCCTTAATTGTTCATGTGATACTTGTGGATCTCATGTATGCTATTCTAGCGGATGTGTGATTTGGGTTTTGTTTGAGTGATTCCTCTTGTTGTTCTTATTGTTTTTCCCTTTTCACCCTCTAAGTGTGAAAAGATCATGAAATAGGGTTCCACCCTACAACAAAGAAGGTTCACCGTGTATTTGGAAAAATGTTGACCATGTATTCAAAAAAATATTCAAAACATGTATTCAGGAAAAAAAACGTATACCATGTATTTAAAAAATGCTTAACATGTATTCAGGAAAAAACGTATACCGCTAAGGCGTGCAGCCACTTGGTTAGATGCCAAAACATTGAATTCGTGTCAAAATATTGGCTGGCAGCTGAGTTTTTACGTCCACAAGCGGTCAACACGCCGGCGGCGGATTCCCTCGCCAATATATTAGAGCGCCAGCTATTGGCAAGGCGGGCGCAGGCGGGATCCAAACAGCCTTGTAGTTTGCGCGACCTAAATACCTCTCATGCATCAGCGTGCACCACGGAGGAGTAGTGATATGTTTTATTATGTATACAAGATGTGAGTTCACAATTATTCCTATGCTTAAATTTTGTAGAGATGTGAAGTATGGCTATTACTTCAAGAAAGCGTGTTGGCCTACATGATTCTCCTGTACTGTACAAAAAAAATTATCTTTCAAGGTATTACTAACATCGCATTACTCAACTTACTGATACATAAATTAGTTTTCCGGAAGTGTAATAGTTGGGTCATTGTGTCTTCAGTTAGTCCTCAACACGGAATCCATTAAATTCATTCAAGGGTTACTTGCTTATAAATTTTTAGTGGAATTTCTTGCCCACTTGATTGCCATATTTTATATACTTTTTCCATAATATATATAGTAAGAAATAATATATTTTTATTGGCTTATGATCATGACTCATGTCTAGGAGTATTCACAGAGTCCTTTCACATGGTTTTCCTTGTTAACGGTCCGATATATTTACTTTGTATAAACTGCACAGAAGGGTCATTTGAAGGATCTAGGGGCCAACTAGAGCTTATGTATGGTAGTTGGGCATGCTTGTTTTTCTCATGATGCATCTATTGAATTTTCATTGTTCTTCTAGATCAGTTAATGTCTTTCGGGGTTTCTTATTACCCCACATTTTTTGTGTTGCAGCTATACATGGAGGTACTACACTCTCCTTTCGATAGGATGTCCAGTCAAATCAAGCACTTATTTGGATTCACAGACTTTTCTCAAAGTGGTTTCTTTCTCTCCCTCCAAGCTTTTTCGGCGTGCTGGCGGGGAGAGAAATCTTGGTGCCTTCGCTTCGTCTAGTAATTTAGGTTAGGGTTTTTTTGTCCTCGCATGTAAGGTGGGCAGATGGCGGCGCTTCTCGTTCGAGTTTGTCTTCAGGGCTCCAATCATCCTCGAGTCCGTCCATCTTTACGTAGTCGACGGAGCTCTAGCGTAGATTCGTGTGGCCTCCTTGGGACGGAGAGATTAGGTTTTCTTGTCATGCATGCGCGACGATGAGATTTTGTGTCAGTTGCTTCAGTTCTATTTAAGGGTTGAACGGCGAGCATTGCGGCTCCAAGGCTTTGGTCCATAGGGGCACATGCATGAAGAGTTCCCAGCTGTCATTGATAAAGTCAACTCGACTCTGATAAGAGAGCGGCGACGAGGGGCATTGGCAGCTCATTCTGGCAGCGGTAGTGGTCTTTTGGTGGTCTAAAGACCTCGGTGTTATTTTTATTACGTTTGAGGTGCTTTGTACTTCTCATGATTTTTTATAATAGATCTAGATATTTTTCACAAAAAAAGAAGAAGATGAAGCACTTGGTTTTAAATACCACCAATTGTGTCTCTGAGACTTATAATACTATCAGTTTTATCTCATGTTCAACATTGTTTTACATGGTGGGGCATATTGGTGCAACCTAACATTAGTCTTTTCTTTATTTTAACTAAATAATTGCTCATGCATTTCAAGTAGATATAAATAGTCTAGTACGTTAGCCCATTATTTACCTGCACATATTAATGTGGTTGTGTAAATAAAAATTTGAAACCCTACCAATGATTTACCTAGCTAAATAAAAATTATTTTTTAGGAATAAATAAAAATTACTTATTTGATAAGAACTTATTGGCTTATCAAAGAAAACATAAGTTTTTTTGGTAAGTCAACAAAAGGTGAGGGATAACCGGTGAAGAAAATCAGAGATGGAGAAGGGGGGTGGGGGGGATGGAACCTTACATCTGTATGAAGTAGTATAATATTAGTAGAGATTACTACGGTTCTTGCTAATGCTGATTTGTAAAGCATCCATCTCTGAATTTATATGGTTGGTTACCAAGCCGATGTAAAAGAACATCCACCCATCGATATACAGAAATCCATGATGTGCTTGCAGTTTAGATAATTCAGTGATAACACTATGTAAATGAAGATGGATAGCACAAAACATTGCCGTTCATCTTTATGAAACATCGTTGAAATGCCATATAACCATATAAGATCTTTATGATGTTTGCAAATCATTTTGCTCCGTTTCCGAAGAACCCTGCCCTCAACCGATCCACGACTCTTATCTCGCGCCGCAGTTCTAGACTTGGCCAACCTTGATTCGTGGCAATTGGTGTTTGCTCCATAAGAAAGCACGGATAACGCTACTCAAATGAAGCTCGTATATGGAAATTTTCATGGCCCGTCAATGAACTATTCTAAAGGTGAGTTCCCAACTTCCAATCCGTGCATCTACTTACGCACGTTGTGTTCATAGTTTGTTGAAACCAAACGATGACTGAAGTAAACTAAACGTGTAAGTTGTAACATCTGAAATGTGCATTATTATTTTTGTTGTCAAGTACTCATGGGTTACATGTTTCAAATTCCCGTCAAAATTGCCTATAACAATTTCCAAAGATTACAAAAATTGTCAGATACGTGTTAGGTATGTTTAAACTCCTGAGGCGTAGCTACCATGACTATGTTTTCACAGTGTGTCCCGCCGTTGCAACGCACGGTTATATAAACAGAAGAAAAACGTTGGGCGAAAAGGTGCAAAAGTATGTCGTGCTGGGAAACCAGAGTAACACAGCTATGTGAAGTGACACTTCGAACAAGAGAAGCACCGAAATATATACTTAAGTTCTTTAGATTCTGATGCCTTTTGCACATTTCTTTCCTGAATAAAGGAATATCAGAAGGTATCATCATTTCAGTCCAAAGAGGGGCTCTAAAACTCGAGTAACACAAATTACACCCCTGAATCTGGGAAAGCTAAAGAGGGGACAGGGAGATCTAAAGTTCTTTTTCTTATGTATGGTACACAGGAAAACGTTACGATCTTTCAGGATGATCATCCACATGGGGTCGGGGTCCAACTCAAGAAATGGCAATTATCAACTATAGATAAATCATCAAAACGAGGCAAGTCTTATCTGCTGGCTGCTACACTACTGGTCTTAAATCTCACGTTTCTGCACCTTCTCAACTTGCCGATAGCTTCTTGCGCCTTCCCCTGCAGAAGATCCACATAGATGGATGCTAGCAGTGCCCTAGGGCTGTTGGGCAACATTGCAAAACCACGGCTCACCAGGTAGTTGGCCTGCTCAAGCTCTCCCTGCACTGCAGCAGTCATGCCAAGGTCAACATACAGAACCCCACAGGCTTCCTCGGGCTTGAGAGACATTGAGTGCTGAGATTCTTCTGAGGTAAGTTTTGTCATGGCAGGAGTGACTGAATCCTCGCCATCGCTGTCTTTCTCAACAGGGGCCTTTTCACGATTCTCAACACTGTAGGGCAACTCAATAGCATTGCCATCTCTCAAATAAACAGTTAACTGATCAACAGCCTCCTTTAGCCTGTTCAGCAAACATAAAGCTTCAGCTGCATACACATGGCCAAGGAATAAGTACATCCTGGAGCAGTCTGGAACCTGCAACAGTGAGTTGGCAGTAGACAAAGCTTTCAAGGGATTCTCAAGACACAATTCGACGAACGCCAGGTCCCCCAGGATGGCTTGTCGAATTTTCAGGTTCTCCTTTTTAATGACGTCATCATACATAGCAAGAGAGCTCTGCAAAGTGGCATTCAAGCTCGCGGCTCCCTTTTGTTCTCCATTTGCATTAGCTGTTGGACCAGAGTGAACTTTGGATTCCACACTCATTGTGTTCTGGCCTGAACTTTTCTGGCATTGTGACCCTTGGTTGCACTCCTCTGTATCTGAAATCACCATTTTTTTCTGCTCAGAAGCATCCATTAATAGTTGGGCGTTGAGTAGACACTGTCTAGCAAATCTGAGTGATATCAAATTTCCATGTTCACCTGAACTCCCAAAATCTGATAAATGACTTCCAGAGTTCACCGGACTGATAACTAAATGACGCCATTTCCCTGACCCCACAACATAAATTTCAATCTCATCTTTGCATGAAGTAGCACCGCTTGCAGTGAGGAAGCCCATTTCTAGAGCTAGCAGGCTACACTCAGCAAAACGGAGCCAAAAGAGGGGGCGATGGTACAAGAGCGGCATGGCCTCACGAAAACAACGAGCTGCTAACAGTGGTTTACCACACATCAAATGTTGGATCCCACAGTTGTATGATATCAGACAAGATTTGTCTTGTGATAGTGCAGACAGCTTCAATGGTTTCTCTGAACGAAGAGATAAGCTGTATTTCAGTGCTTTGCTGAAGCACAATACTGATGTATGGTTGGATCTCTGCTGATGGAGTATACAACCAAGATTGTTGTAGAACATGGCTAGCATTACTGGTTCAGTCCGATTACTGGGAGTGCTCAAAAGCTTCACAGCCTTCCGATAATTTCCTCGGGCATACTCTAGCTGAGATTTCAAGAGAAGTTCTGTAGATGAATCCCTACCACGTGCCATGTTCATTAGAACTTTGAGTTCTCGCTTGGCAACCTTCAGGTTCCTTGTGAGAAGTAGAAGCCTGACCTTGTAAATTTGTAGTCTAACTTTCAAATCAGCAGCTGTGGCAGCAAGATCAGCTGATGCCCTCGAGAACTCATTTAAGATAGGTCTGCCCAAGTGATTTCCACCATCCAGAGTAGAGTAAAAAGATTCAAACTCCAGTGTATCATCCGAGAAACTTCCAACTGAAAGAATCTCAGATCCACCAGGACAAGTATTTGAATCAGAATCTGGAGGCGTGTTACTTTTTGCAGGTTTCAGTTGAGCAGGCTGCTGCTGAACTGTGCTAGCAATTTCATTCTGGTTCCCTGTATTAGCTACTCCAAATGATCTTTCCAAGTACTGAATGACATCCTGCAAAAACAGAGAGATGAACAAAGTTCCATCTAGACAAAAGCTATGTGGCGACTTTGGAAAGGAAGACGGCTAACAAATGCTATTGCTTGTCATACAAGTTAAAATCACAAATTAATCTGATAGGACTGAGCTCAAGAATTCTAGTGCAATCAAAGGGAGAATATAATCTCAATTATTCCCAATAAAATCTAACAGACAAAAGGAACTCAATGATCAGCCACCCTAGGTCTCTGATTCTCTCCCCTCTTTAGTTTTTCATTTACCAGCAACAATCCCGTAATAAAGTATTTTCATACTGGCAGTGTCAGTGCAAGTTTTGCGTATATCAAAAATGCATGTTATAGCAGGATATACTGGCACAGTGAGTATATGGGGACAAAGTAGAGTAGACAGCATTGAGCCATTGACCATATCACGTTAAAAATAGTACTCCCTCCAATCCAAAATAAGTGTCGCAGCTTTGAACTAAGGTTACTTATTTTGGATCGGAGGGAATAATAAATTGGCAAGTTATTTTGCTATGTTAAATCCAACGTCATTAGTTTACTGTAACGCCAATTTGCTGTGTCATAAGGAGAAGCTATGACTCATGAAACATTTTCAGGGACATCCTTTGACAAAATATCACAGGCCACAAAGAATAGTTGGAAAGAAATTACTAGTTCAATGGAGCCAGACATAGATGTCAGCTGAAGGTTGTACCGTGGCAAAGGGGAAAAACTTACCGCGGCTTTTGATGCATCTTGCAAAGCTAATGTAATATCCAATAACAGAAAACATACATGAAGAGCAGTTGTCTGCAGCAGTGAAGAATGATTAGGTAAAGTAAAAAACATTTAGCTTAAGCTAAGAAATAACAAGAAATACCTCATCAATTGGTTCAATATTTCGGTACAATGGCTCCAAAACAGACAGTGCAGATTCATAATCATGAAGATGATAAAGGATTAGAGCCTGCAAATTTAACAAGTTCATTATCATATTCATCAGCATGTCTTCAGCTAAAGCTTACATCAAGGAGTATGCATAAAGCTTGAATTGGCAAAAACATTACTAACTAGATGATACCCCGCAGCCCGCGCGTTGCCGTGGGAACATTGTTAAAACAAATGCATAAATAGGTGCTGAACACAACTAAAACTAATGCAAAAGCAAATGTAAAAGTGCTCTCGGTTTATATTTTGAAACAATAGAAACATATGAAGCATGTGAACAAATGTTGAATAAGAACAGAAACTTTTGGATGACGCGAATCATGAACTACATAAATTTGCTTCAACTGTCCAACACATATACTCCCTCCGTCCCAAAATTCTTGTCTCAGATTTATCTAGATACGGATGTATCAAGTCACATTTTAGTATTAGATACATCCGTATCTAGACAAATCTAAGACAACAATTTTGGGACGGAGGGAGTACAGTCTATGACCACACAAAAATTAATGCCAAAATTTAACTTATGCTGAGGTGGCATGATTGATGGACAGATTAATACAAAAAAGTAACTTAAGACCACATGCATGACTTGATGATGCGGCATGGATGCATGGAGAGGAAAAATAGGTGGTGGATTGCAACTATTTACGAATAGAGGATAGAGGATAAATGAAAGCCGCAGATAAGATATCCTAATAATCAAACAATTACATAAACTGAAACAAGAGATCATACAGTGTTGAATGTTATTATGGTTGTGTCAAACTCATCTCCATAGGCTGTTGCATTATGTGCAGCAGAAATCAACGGTGCAATGCCACTGCCTCTTGGTTCAGAAGAAGTATTGTTCCCTACCCCATTGGCAGAATCAGCTTGTTCTCTAGATGCACAGGCAAGTTCATCGCTTCTTATCTGAATGCATGTATTAGTACAACATTAGAACAAAAGCAGTAATATAGTACAATGAAATGACACAGCAACTCCAAATTTGCAGTTGGGTTCAAACGGACAACAGAGAACATCAGTGTTTGTTAATGAATAAGGATGATGATGTGTTTCAACATATAATAAGATGTCTCTAAAAAAAACAAGTCTAAACATCATTCCACACCAAGTGATTGAAACAAACAGTTAGAGAGTAGTCACCACGGCATTTTAGAGCATGTGCTGACATGCAAACAGTCAAATATAGCCAGTTACATGTGGCATTTGAATGACAAAGAAGCACACAACTCAATAACTGAGGGCCCGTTCGAAAGTCCTCCAACTTCCCTAAATACTTAACTCCTACTCCATCCCGACTCCGGCTTCTCACGAGAAGTTCAATACGTTCAGTAGCGCTAAATCAAGTCTCAATCCAGAGTTCAAGACCATGGGCTGGTATAGCCCAGTTAGATGTAGACTGCATCTAGCCCGTTGGGGAGTTAAGAAAAAATGGGCTGCAGGCCCAGTTTGGAGGGAAAGACATGGACAGAGGCTTGCACGAACCGGTGCAGAGGAGTGGGGCATTGGCTGTGTGTCAACGCTAGCACTAAGAGGCCTAGAGCGTGCAGTTCGGCTGGACCACGGACGGGCGGGACTCCGGTGGAGTGGCGGGCGGTGCGGCGGATTGCCCAGTAAGCCACATGAACTTCTTACAATCTTGCATACTGTTTGGGGTCATTCATGGACTGGGGTCACGATCCGTGCACCGACCCAGCTCGACCCTACATCGTTCCTGACCCTCAATATGGGTTGATCGACCCCGGGACACGGAACGGACCTTCAACCCGCGAACCAGGCTACTATGACCAGGAGTAGGAATCTGGGGTCTTGATTGCAGCGAACAAAAAACTTAAACCATAAATCATGGACGTTCAGAATACACACATTCACTTGGTACAAATTATGCAACAAAAGCATCCGTGAATATGAATATAGAGGGACGTTTATCATGTACATTTGTACCTATACTAGACAGAAGCACATTTGTTTGCATCTATGCATCACTGTTGTTTTGTGTATCAATGCACATGACACCTAAAACTCTTCAGTACAAAGAAATGTTAATCTCTCGTGACAAAGATTGAGTGATATCCCAAGGCAGTGTACAAGCAGGGAAAAAAGGTGAAGATGTAGAACAAAATGAAAATATGAACAATAAAAGTCGCTAATCACACATGACAAGAAAAAAATCACTAATGTGACTGCCTTTCTGCCACTTGATGAAACTATACAAAGGT
The DNA here is from genome assembly GCA_021605205.1 of Aegilops longissima. Taxonomy (NCBI): domain Eukaryota; kingdom Viridiplantae; phylum Streptophyta; class Magnoliopsida; order Poales; family Poaceae; genus Aegilops; species Aegilops longissima. The sequence continues at coordinate 328,491,733 of CM038680.1, forward strand.
TGATGATTTCTATTCCTAACTGAGTCTAGACATGGAAAATGAAAACGAATCACATGTAATCATGTATCAAAGTACCAGAGCCACTAAAGCATTTCTATTCCTAACGGAATCTAGATGTGTTTCTACTACCAAGTCTGAACGGCAAATCAGTATGGAGATTCACTAACCTTAACATTGCCAAGAATCTCAAGCAGCTTTTTTGGATCAGGACAACCATCCACAAACGATTCTGCGATAGCCATATTATGAAGGACCTGAAAATTGAACATTGTGACATCAGATGCAACACAAAAAAACATGACAACCTATCATTTCTTCCTTGGGAGACAATATAATCAACAACAACAACAACAACAAAGCCTTTAGTCCCAAACAAGTTGGGGTAGGCTAGAGGTGAAACCCATACGATCTCGCAACCAACTCATGGCTGTGGCACATGGATAGCAAGCTTCCATGCACCCCTGTCCATAGCTAGCTCTTTGGTGATACTCCAATCCTTCAGGTATCTCTTAACGGACTCCTCCCATGTCAAATTCGGTCTACCCCGCCCTCTCTTGACATTCTCCTCACGCTTTAGCCGTCCGCTATGCACTGGAGCTTCTGGAGGCCTGCGCTGAATATGCCCAAACCATCTCAGACGATGTTGGACAAGCTTCTCTTCAATTGGTGCTACCCCAACTCTATCTCGTATATCATTATTCCGGACTCGATCCTTCCTCGTGTGGCCACACATCCATCTCAAGATACGCATCTCCGCCACACCTAACTGTTGAACATTCGCATCTCCGCCACACCTAACTGTTGGGAGACAATATAATCACTACAGAAAAATGTATTGGCTAGGACGTATACTCCTACTGCGTACCCTCACAGGTCACGGGTTAATCAGCTTAAAGGCCGGGTAACAGCCCGATTAAAAGGCATTAGCAAACAGAGATACAGTGCAGCAGTGGCTGTGTGAACAATGGGGGATGAGTTTGGATGGTTGATGTATTGGATTCAGAAAATGTGTAGTCACAATGTTGCTCACTGTTCTGCAGATGTCTAGGTCTGAAGTCTAAACATTTCTGATTATTCACTTGCTGCTCATATAGACATATCCTGAATACTGTTGTAGACACATTGGTCAGTGAATTAATGATGACAGTTCCATTGTATCCAGCCAATGTACGCCAAGTAAGGTCCACTCACATGCTACATGGTATACATATAGAACTACAAATTTAAATAAACAGAATAGTTTAAACAAACCATTGCCTATACTTCAAGAAATGTATTACAACATACTAACTAAAAAGCAGGGAAATGAGAAGCACTCCCACGCCCAGTAGCAAGCCCTGTTGGTATTCACATGCACCACCTAACACCCACGTCCACATAACCGTTGATACACACAAAATACAAATGGATACCGATCCAACACCAACACATTAAGATGCTAGTGAGCCATGCGACGATCACATACGCGGTAGCAGTGTATAGACAGGCATCAGGTATAAGCAGCACACAATCACACAACCAAGTTGCACCCAACCGCTTACAAACATATGCAGGCTCACCGCCACCCACCGTGAGAGGATGGGAGAACCATGCGGGCGGCTACAACAAGCACACCGCACAATTCACGTGCAACATACACTGAGCAAGCATATAAGCACAGTGAGTGGTGACAGAAACATCAAGCAAGCAATACTAAAAAAACGCCATCGCTGAGCAAAACATGCCGCCACGAACCCGGCGAGATACAGGATTTGCTATGTATATATTCAGTTAAAGAATATATAAAGCAATCACAGAGCATCCTAACTCTCCTCGATTTTAGACGTATAGGGAAGCAAAAGCAGAGATCCAATCGCCCACCTTGGGGTCACCCTCCTTCTTGAGCAGGAGCTGCGCGAGCACATCGGCGCACTCGGCGTACCGGCGGCTCTGGAACAGCACGGCGGCGTCCCTTGCCATAGCTGCCGTCGCGGAGAGCGTCCCGTCCTCCTCCACCGCGGGCTGTGGCTGGGGCGGCGGCGCCTCCTTCGGCGCCGCGGTCTCCATCCGCCAGATCTTGCACGAACGGCGGCTGAATCGGGAGAGCGGGTGCGACACGCGGACGCCCGATTCGCGAGCCGGCGAAGCGAATTGGACCACTGGCGGTAGGGTTTGGAGTTTGGGAGGGCTAGGGTTTGGACGCGATGGCGATGGGAGACGCCAGAGCGAGGGAGGAGGGGGGCGAAATCGACGAAGGCGATGGATAGAGAGAGAAGAGGGAGTTGCTTTCCTCTCCTGATTTGTTATTTTTCACGGTACTGCCATTTCGAGAGGGGCCGCCTACCTGATTCATGTTGGGTTTTTTTTTATAACAGTGATTCACCCTGGTTTGTTGGTCCGCCAAATTAATCTTTTCAATCTCAAATACATCTTTTTTTTCTACCACTCTCTGCACATTGTCGTGGCATATAAAAAGTCAAGCATGGATGGTTTAAGCCCTCATTCCAAAAACAGAAAAAAGGCGGTGTCATGTTGGTTTATTTATTTTGTTCGAGTCGTTAGGAAAGACGTACCATAAAAAGGGGTGCATCTTGGCACTAAGGTGGGAATCAACTTCACTTATGCATAAAAATTTCAACCAGAAAATAATCAGATGGACCAAGAAGATGATGAAGAAGAGAGTTGGGAAGGGGATGGTCACTGGGCTTTGCCTCAACAACAAGCTGGTGTAATACCTCAGCAGGAGGAACTTATGTTAGGAGAGGATGATCATATAATGCAGGAAGGAGATAGCAGTAACACCTTCATTATTTTCAGTCTCTGATGGATCTTCTCATAAAAATGGTGTTGGGGCCGAAATTAACCAACTGTCTCTTGTTGTGCTTCTTCTTCCTGTACCATAGTTCCTACCATGACCTGTTGTTGATCTTGGAGATGGTCTGTTAACTTAATGGATACGTATTTGGAGGACGAAGAGGAAGGGCTTTATCGTGTGCCTGCTACAAAGCAGCATGCTATACTGTCTGAACAAAACTTTGACTGTAATACTGCATAGTCTTACAGCATTGTTGTGGTTGGTTCTGAATCTATTGCAGAAGACATGATTGTTCCGGTGCATCTGTCATCAGAAACTGAAAATGTTGCAGTGCAATCTGAAGCTTTGGAAATGGGCAGGGCTGACACTGGTGCTGAAATAGATAGCTCACATATTTATTGCTGATGATGATGCTCCAAGGGACATGCCTATCACCACTTCAGCTGCTGCTACTAACAGTTGTGCTCCTGAAAAGAATAATATGGCTGAGGTAACAAATCAAGGTGGGAACATTAAAGAGAAATGTTTAAAACTCATGGATGACCATCATTTCAGTTAAAATTATGATGCTTCTCTATTTGGATTCAAAAACATCTAGTTAATGGCACACTCTCCAAAATTTACTGCAGTATCTGAGGAAGGACTGAGTATCTGGAGGTAGAACTTCGCAAGTAAACCAGCATCCAATGAAAAATGCCTCTCTGTTCAGGTACCTGACAACTGCTTTAATTTCATTGTCCATCTCCTCATGACACCTGATGGGTTTGGTTGGACCATTCATATGTTGAAATCTCCTCTATGGAAAATGCTCTCTGATATTGAACCCGCTGACAAATCTTACACCTTTTACATTCTTGACAAATGTGTGGTCTCTCAGGCACCTGTCTGCAAGGCTATCTGGGAAGAAGGGGAGATTAACAAGGAAAATGAAGGTGACTCAGCTAATCAGGAGAAGCACAACCAAAGAGCAAGACCTCCTGGTGCATTTTGGTTCTGCAAACATCAGGAAGAGAAGGGGGAAACACCTCTAGTTGAATCAGAGGTAAGGAGAAGTGACACGATAAAGAAAGATGATAATGGTTTTAAAAAAATTCATGTACCACATCTAGTTGCTTACCTTGTAATGTGATCCCTCGTGTAACTCAAAGAAACATTGTCAAAAACCTCACCAAGACTTTTTGCAAGGTTGCTGATGAGGAGATAGAATAGACACTACTGCAGGATGGTCCTAATGCGTTAGTACAATCAGAGACCCTTCGACGAAACTGTGTGTGATGCATTAATTGCAAACGGTGGTGTAAGAACACCGTAAAAAATGATACGAATTGTTTGCGATGGCGCAAACATCCAACATGATTCAAATCAGAGTTGCGTGTGTGATATGTGGCATACGGTTGGTCCATCGGAACTGTTTGCGATGAGCATAACAACAGAAACAGTCATCCAGATGAGTGTGTGTGAGATATACGGCATACAGTTCACTCGGATGAATTGTTTGTGATCAGGCAACACAACAGAAACGGTCAGCTAGATCAAGGTGTGTGCGATAGAGGGCATATAGTTCACTCTGGTGAACTGTTTGCGATGAGCCAAGACAACAGAAACGGTTCAAGTGAACAAGATGTGTGTGATACGCAACAAACAGGTCCGTAATCAGAAATGTGTGCGAAGACCGCTAAAAACACAGATGATTGCTGCTAATAAGCCGTGTGTGTTGCGGGCAAATGCTTGCTGGTATACAGTTGCCAGCGATTGACGAATTCATCACCGACGGGTTCCCTAGTTTACTCCGTCTACGATGTGACTTGCTCTGTCTACAGAAGAACAACATATATAACCAAAATAAACATTCAATTACATAAGTGACTATACAATTCATTTGCACACACCTCAATAAACAATTGCATGCATTCTAAACTAGGAGAAATGATCACCTAATCATTTACTTCTTGTGACGCTGTCGCCACTGCTCTGTGGCTCGATCCCTTATCTAGGGCAGGACGAAGGCACTTCCTCATGTCAACGATCCGCATGTATATCTCGTAGCTTGTGTAAGCAACCATGGCCGCGTACTTGACATCTTCTTCATCTAGTCTCTGCTCCTAGGCATTGTGCCAGGCGATCATGTCCTTCTTGCTCTCATCCTTCATCTTCATGTAGTAGGGATAGATGATGGCCAAGGCGACGTCAACCAGGGAGTTTTGATTGTTCCTGGTGGTGCCCCTGACCTTGTAGTGGTCATGGATGTTGACAAGATTCCGGCAGACCAAGCGTGAAACCTCGAGCGCTTTTAGATCGTTGGTGGTGTCCACCGTAGCGAAACTGTAGTCGAGGATGTTGATAAACATGGCGAAACACTCGCAAGGCCTTGTGGACAAGTGGTAGTGGTAGACGAGGACGTCACAGCGCACGCACAACTGGGCGAGGGCAACCTTCCGATCATGCCCGACACGACCGCCAGTGGACTCGAGGTCGAAGCCGACCATTTGGTACTTGTCCTCAGCAAGCAACCGCTCCATAGTTTGCTTGGAGCTCTCCATCGAGACTGGCTCATTCGTGTACACCACCGAGAGGTCCTTCCCCCTCACGTGGGTGTCCATTACGTGATGCGTGGTGAACTGACGTCCATTGCCGTTGTCAGCCGCTGGGAGTGTCATTGGAGCCACGGGGAGCGCCATTGGAGCCGCTGGATATCCTCTCTGTATGTGTCGTTGTGGGTGCGCTTATTGTGGCGTGTGGCGCGAGAGATTAAGGTAAATGGTCGCGGGAATAAATGGTGGACGGGCAGCCTGGATTCTCGGCACGTCCACGTGACAGTTTTTGCAACAGGTAACTGCATCGTGGCGCCGCACCCGGCGCAACCGCATGCTTAATGGCAGCACGAACATACATGATCGTGTGTCAGCCCCAAACACTAGTAGCGTGCATGAAGGGACGTGGGAAGAGCACGCGGAGGGACGTGAAAGCAGAGCGTGCGCGGCGGGACACGAGCAGAGTGCGTCGCGACCGCCTCAATTATGAGCAACCACACGCATAGAGCAGTTGAACACGTAGGAAATGGGCGTCTACAAACTGGCCGGCAGTTGCAAGCCAGCGACATGAGGTGAAACTACGTTGCGTTCCACATCACATGATGGTCGAACAATCGTTTGCGACGCCGCGTAGAGAGCGACCGTGTGCTACTTCATCCGTCCTGGTTTATTAGTCCCATTTATATTATGTGCCATATTTTGACCTTAAATTTAACTAACAAAATATTAATGCATGTTATAAAAATAATATAATTGGAAGCTATGTTCAAATAAGAATCCAAAGATATAATTTTTCATGACATGCATTCGTATTTTATTAGTCGAATCTCTAATCAAAATTTGGCACAAAAATACAAAGAGGACTTATAAACCAGGACAGAGGTAATAGGTAATTAAATCGCAAACATTTTTTATTAACCTATGTGTATGTGTCGTTTCGTCCTCCTCTCGCACGTCTTGTCACCCCGCTGTTGCAGGCGGCTTCGAGCGCAAGCTTGATCACCTCGCAGACGTTCTTTTGGCCAAACGGTGGCTCGAAGTGGCGCCAATGAATCGTCAATGAGCCTGTTACTGCGCAACAGTGCAGGTTCCCGCGCATAGTCGCGCAAGCTTCCTGCCCGACTCGGCGAAATCCCTCAAGATCCCAATGCTTACCGGCCTGCTATATAAACCCTCACGGCCGGTGAGTCATGCGTCGCATTTTCCCCTTCCTCCCTGCAGCTTATCTCGTCAGCTTCTCCCACAATCGCCAATGGCACTGGTCCATCATCGTCGCTCAGCCACTCCGCCGTCATTAGATGACAGCTCCAGCTGGGAGGCTACACCGCGGCGGCGGCGTAGTGTAGTGCGTGTGGCGTCCATGTTGGGTGTTGGTGACCCACAAGTATACGGGATCAATCTAGTCCTTTCGATAAGTAAGAGTGTTGAACCCAACGAGAAGCAGAAGGAAATTACAAGTGGTTTTCAACAAGGTAATTTCCGCAAGCACTGAAATTGTCGGTAAGAGGTAGTTTGATAGCAAGATAATTTGTAACGGACAAGTAAAGGTAATGGTAAATAAAGTGCAGCAAGGTAGCCCAATCCTTTTTGTAGCAAAGAACATGCCAAAACATTCTCTTATAATAAGCAAAGCATTCTTGAGGGCACACAGGAATTTCATCTAGTCACTTTCATCATGTTGGTTTGATTCGCGTTCACTACTTTGATAATTTGATATGTGGGTGGACCGGTGCTTGGGTGCTGTTTTTACTTGAACAAGTCTCCCACTTATGATTAACCCCCTCGCAAGTATCCGCAACTACGAGAAAAGTATTAAAATAAAATCTAACCATAGCATTAAACATATGGATCCAAATCAGCCCCTTATGAAGTAGCGCATAAACTAGGGTTTAAGCTTCTGTCACTTTAGCAAACCATCATCTAATAAATACTCCATGATGCATTCCCTTAGGCCCAAAAATGGTGAAGTGTCATATAGTCGACGTTCACATAACACCACTAAGGGAATCACAACATACATATTATCAAATTATCAAACACATATCAAATTCACATGATTACTTGCAACGTGACTTCTCCCGGGACCTCAAGAACAAAGGTAACTACTCAAATGATATTCATGCTCAAGATCATAGGGGTATTAAATAACATAATAGATCTGAACATATAATCTCTCACCAAATAAACTATATAGTAATCAACTACATGATGTAATCAACACTACTAGTCACCCACACGTACCAATCTAAGGTTCTGGTAGAAAGATTGAACACAAGACATGAACTAGGGTTTGAAATGAGACAGTGTTGTTGAAGATGTTGATGGAGATTTAATAAATATATAATATATATAATGGGTCTATTATGATAACACCCCTTAAGACCTTATTCCGCTAAGACCTGGTTATTCTCCTAACACCCCATCCGTGACCCGCACCGCACAGCCACTAGAAAAATTGCAGGAACAAAAACGCGAACCCACCCACCTCACTTATCCATTCGTCAGATCCCCACCCCCATCCCCCACGACCTCCTCTCTCTCCCCGACCAACTCCCCCACCGCCGCCCCGCCCTGCGCCGCCGCAGCCCCGAAGCATCGCGCCGCTGGCCGCCCCTACCTTGCCGCGCGGCTCCGGGACTCCTCCTCCTACCTCCCCTCGCGGCCCTACCACCTACCTCCTTCCACCGCCGCCGGCAGCGCCGCCATCACTCCTCTCCCCCGACCGCCGCGCCTCCTCTCACCCCGGTCGGCGCTCCACCCACTCCGCCCAAGCCCAACGGCCACCGCGCCTCCTCTCATACCCACCCACCGTACCTCCCCTTCCCCGTATCGCCCCACCACCCTGCAACCCACCTCTGCCACGACCTCATGGCGTGAGCCGCCATGGAGCACCTGATCTCCGACACCCCGTGGTCTCCACGCCCCCACCGCCCCCACGGCCCACCTTCTTCTTTGAGGCCCCCCCGCACCCTCACCTTCTACACGGCCGGGCTCCAACACCCCACGCGACGGCCACCGGGGACTTCGCTGACGACGATGCCCGACGAGCAGAGGTGCAGTCCGGCTCCACGAGGCATGTAGTGCGGCGCTCCCTGCCTTCCCACTGGCGGTGCGGTTCCACCCCCCGCCACGGATCCGGCGGGCACGGCCCCGGCCACTCCTCTCTTTCTCGGATTCGGTGGGGTGCAGCCGAGGTCTCCCATTTCTCTCTCGGATCTGGTGAGTGCCTCCCCAATTTCTCCCGTCTGCCTTGGATCCGCGTGTGCATTGGCCCCATCATTGCCCGCCATACAACTCCAACCGCGACCTATATGGCTCACAAGACTGAGGAAATGAGTTGCAGTGCCGAGTGGGACGCCGGATTCTGCTCGCCCCTGTCCAGACCGCAACCGGTGTCATCATGTCTAGCGGTGCCCTCCCTCGTCGTCGGCCATGGCACCCCACAGTCCTCGAGCGTCCGCTCCTCCCCCTCTATCAGCTTGTCGTTGTTGCCCCGGCCGATCCAGACAGTTTGGGTGTTGGGTGTCCCTGGCTTCCAGCTGTCGAGTTCCCGCCGGTGAGCTGGATCTCTGTTCCCCTTCTCCACCTCCCCTCCTCGCGGGAGCAACGCAGCATGTGGCTATGCAGTACAGTGACCCCCGAGGTGCAGTCCCGCGTGCGTGCTGGAGAGGTTCACTTGCGATCACACCTTGATTTTTTTTGTGTTGAGCAAAAGTTAGCTTGGTATTGCAGTTCATTGGAATAACCCACCTCTTCTCGCGCAGGTGCCTTTCGACCAGAAGTGCTATGTAGATCGGCGCTTCCGATGCTTGCAGACCGGTCTTGCGTTTTGCAAGCGCGGCCATGACATGGAGTTTGGTTAGAGCGGGCATGCGGTTTGGCTACTCGTGAGGTTCACTCCTTGTTGATGTAGAAAAAACAGAAAACACAAGGCACATACTGTTCACTATACAAAAAAAGGACAAAATGCAGTTTAGTTGGCTTCCCGTGAGGTTCACTACTTGTCCCAGGCTGTCTTAGACAAAAGAAATCATGAATTCATTGTTTGAGAAAATGCAGAGAGAAAATGAGAGTAAAGAGATGTGGATGAATTCTTGTGTGTAATGTGTAGCGTGCAAACAAACAATGCAGTCCACTCACCTCGTCCCCGCAGTGCATATTTCATTTTTAAACCAAAAATAGATATATATATATATGCAGTGCACTATGGGAAAATCAAAACTCTGTAGAGAAAAAGAAAAAGAAAAATGCAGTGCACTTCGGTCTTTAAAAAAGCCCGCTCCAAAGGACTTTGTAGTACACTCTTGAAAATTTTTACGTCCGACAAAAGAAATCATGAAGTGCGCTTGCTCATCCGATGCAGTGCGGTTTTCGTCTGAAGCAGTGCATTCCACCTCGTTTGGGAAAATTGAAATCATGCAGTGCACCTGTCTGTTCGATGAAGTGCGGTTTTTAGTCTGAAGCAGTGCACTCCACCTCGTTTGGAAAAATTTACGTCCCAAAAAAAATCATGCAGTGCACTTGTCTGTCCAATGAAGTGCGGTTTTCTGTCTGATGCAGTACGGCCCGTTTACGGTAGTCTCGAGGTTCACTTTTCATAGTATTGCGGTTCACCAAACACTCGACATGAAGTGCACCCCCCCTCGTTTATGAAAATTTACGTCCCACAAAAAAAAAATCATGCAGTGCACTTGTTTGTTTGATGAAGTATAGTTTTTTGTCTAAAAGAAGTGCGGTTTTCTGTCTGATGCAGTACATACGACGATTTTGGTGTCGCCAAAAAACAGTGTCCGCATTTTGTTAAAATCAAAATTGCTCCTAAATCGTAAGGAATCGGAGAGAGTGTTCTATATGAAAAAGTTGTGCCTCATCGATATCTTTCCAACGGCGTATAATTTGAATCATTTCGACCAGCAGTTTGTAAAAATTTCGCGAAAAATGGCCGGTGCCTCTCGTCGTCAGCCACACGATTTTTAAAATTAACTAAAAACTGTAAGGAATTTCAAAAACATTTTAACATATGAAAATTGCGCCTCGTCTGTAGCTTTCCAACGGCGTATCATACGCCTCATTTCGAAAAATGGTTAAAAAACTGGAGCGAAAACAGTACCGAAATTTTTTAAAAAATTTGAAAAACAGAATTCCGCAATTTAGTAAATTTAAAATTGCTCTTAAACCGTAACAAATTAGAGAAAATAATAAATATGAAAAAGATGCGCCTCGATGATATCTTTACAACGGTATATCATTTGCTTCGTTCTGACGAGCGGTTTAGAAGAAATCGCAAAAAAACGCTCGCTGCCACTCGTCATGGGCCGCACCATTTTTCAAAACTGCTCTTAAACCGTGTGGAATCTCGTAAAGTGTTCAACATGTCGAAGTTGCGCCTAATCCATAGCTTTTCAATGGTATATTACACTCCTTGTTCCGATAAATGGTTAAAAAACTAAAGTGAAAACAGTACCAAAAAAACAACATGTGCAGTTTTTTTCGACGGGAAGTTCACTCGTGTGAGTACTGCAGCACACTTGATTCAAACAATGGCGTGCACTTGCGTTGAGCGTGCAGTGCAGAAGTGTTATCAGAATAGTTGTTCTGCTAATATTAGCAGAATAGACCGGCTGTATATATAGGGATAAAAATTTTATATTGCTTAATTAATATTAGATTAGGTTAGATTAGATTAATATGTGATTAGGTAAAATGTTGGGGAACGTAGTAATTTCAAAAAATTTCCTACGCACACGCAAGACCATGGTGATGGCATAGCAACGAGAGGGAGAGTGTCCGTCCCACGCCCTCGTGAGACCGAAAGCGAAGCGTTATAACAACGCGGTTGATGTAGTCGTGCGTCTTCACGATCCGACCGATCCAAGCACCGAGCGACGGCACCTCCGAGTTACGCACACGTTCACTCGATGGCGATCCCGGACTCGATCCGGCAAAGTGTCGGGATGAGTTCCGTCAAGACGACGGCGTGGTGGCGATGATGATGCTCCACCGACGCAGGCTTCGCCTAAGCTCATGACGATATGACTTCACCGGCGCAGGGCTTCGCCTAAGCTCATGACGATATGACCGAAGTGGAATATGGTGGAAGGGGCACCGACACGGCTAAGGAACGATCCGTAGATCAACTTGTGTGTCATGGGGTGCCCCCCCGTATATAAAGGAGCAAGGGGTGCGGCCAGCCCTAGGGGAGGCGCTGGAGGAGTCCTACTCCCACCGGAGTAGGACTCCCCTCTCCTAGTTGGATTAGGATTGGAGGAGGGGAGAGGAAGGCGCCGCCTCTCCTGTCCTATTCGGACTAGAGGGGAGGGGGCTCGGCCTGCTGGCGGCCCTTCCTCTTCTCTCTTCTGGCCCATCAAGGCCCATAGACCCCCGGGGTTCCAGTAACCCGGTGTTTTGAAAATTCTGTTTTCATCCGGAACCTTCCAAGTCAAACATAGGCTTCAATATATCAATCTTTATGTCTCGACCATTTCGAGACTCCTCGTCATGTCCGTGATCACATCCGGGACTCGAACTACCTTGGTACATCAATACTTATAAACTCATAATGAACTCACATCGAAGCGTTAAGCGTGCGGACCCTACGGGTTCGAGAACTATGTAGACATGACCTAGAACCATTCTCGGTCAATAACCAATAGCGGAACCTGGATGCCCATATTGGTTCCTACATATTCTCTGAAGATCTTTATCGGTCAAACCGCATAACGATATCGTTGTTCCTTTTGTCATCGGTATGTTACTTACCCGAGATTCGATCGTCGGTATCAATACCTAGTTCAATCTCGTTACGGTAAGTCTCTTTACTCGTTCCGTAATACATCATCTCACAACTAACTCATTAGTTGCAATGCTTGCAAGGCTTATGTGATGTGTATTACCGAGAAGGCCCAGAGATACCTCTCCGACAATCGGAGTGACAAAACCTAATCTCGATTCATGCCAACTCAACATATACTTTTGGAGACACCTGAGAGTACCTTTATAATCACCCATTTACGCTATGACGTTTGGTAGCACACAAAGTGTTCCTCCGTAAGCGGAGTTGCATAATCTCATAGTTGCAGGAACTTTGTATAAGTCATGAAGAAAGCATAAGCAACATACTAAGCGATCAAGTGCTAAGCTAACGAAATGGGTCATGTCAATCACATCATTCTCCTAATGATGTGATCCCATTAATCAAATGACAACACATGTCTATGGTTAGGAAACATAACCATCTTGATCAATGAGCTAGTCTTGTAGAGGCATACTAGTGACTATCTGTTTGTCTATGTATTCACACATGTATTATGTTTCGGTTAATACAATTCTAGCATGAATAATAAACATTTATCATGATATAAGGAAATAAATAATAACTTTATTATTGCCTCTAGGGCATATTTCCTTGATCTCCCACTTGCACTAGAGTCAATAATCTAGATTACACGGTAATGATTCTAACACCCATGGAGTCTTGGTGCTGATCATGTTTTGCTCGTGGAAGAGGCTTAGTCAGCGGTCGCAACATTCAGATCCGTATGTATTTTGCAAATCTCTATGTCTCCCACTTGGACTTGGTCCCGAATGGAATTGAAGCGTCTCTTGATATGCTTGGTCCTCTTGTGAAATCTGGATTCCTTTGCCAAGGCAATTGCACCAAGATTGTCACAGAAGATCTTCATTGGTCCCGATGCACTAGGTATAACACCTAGATCGGAAATGAACTCTTTCATCCAGACTCCTTCATTTCTCGCTTCAAGCAGCTATGTACTCCGCTTCACATGTAGATCCCGCCACGACGCTTTGTTTAGAACTGCACCAACCGACAGCTCCACCGTTTAATAAAAATCGTATCCGGTTTGCGATTTAGAATCGTCCGGATCGGTGTCAAAGCTTGCATCGGCGTAACCATTTACGACTAGCTCTTTGTCACCTCCATATCGAGAAACATATCCTTAGTCCTTTTAGGTATTTCGGGATGTTCTTGACCGCTGTCGATGATCCACTCTGGATTACTTTGGTACCTTCTGCCAAGCTTACAGCTAAGCATCGTCAGTCGGTACACAACATTGCATACATGATAGAGCCTATGGCTGAAGCATAGGAACATTTTCATTTTCTCTCTATCTTCTGCTGTGGTGGGGCATTGAGTCGACTCAATCTTACACCTTATGTCTGGTAAAAACCTTTCTTTGCTCGATCCATTTTGAACTTCTTCAAAACTTTATCAAGGTATGTGCTTTGTGAAAGTCCAATTAAGCGTCTTGATCTATCTCTATAGATCTTGATACCCAATATGTAAGCAGCTTCACCGAGGTCTTTCATTGAAAAACTTTTATTCAAGTATCCTTTTATGCTATCCAGAAATTCTATATCATTTCCAATCAACAATATGTCGTCCACATATAATATTAGAAATGCTCTGAGCTCCCACTCACTTTCTTGTAAATCAGGCTTCTCCAAAAGTGCATATAAAACCATATGCTTTGATCACACTATCAAAGCGTTTATTCCAACTCCGAGAGGCTTGCACTGGACCATAAATTGATCGTTGGAGCTTGCACACTTTGTTAGCACCCTTTGGATCAACAAAACCTTCTGGTTGCATCATATACAACTCTTCTTCTAGAAATCCATTCAAGAATGCAGTTTTACATCCATTTGCCAAATTTCATAATCATAAAATGCGGCAATTGCTAACATGATTCGGACAGACTTAAGCATCGCTACGGGTGAGAAAGTCTCATCGTAGTCAACCCCTTGAACTTGTCGAAAACCTTTTGCAACAAGTCGAGCTTTGTAGACAGATTACATTACCATCGGCGTCGGTCTTCTTCTTAAAGATCCATTTATTCTCAATAGCTTGCCGATCATCGGGCAAGTCTACCAAAGTCCATACTTTGTTCTCATACATGGATCCCATCTCGATTTCATGGCTTCAAGCCATTTTGTGGAATCTGGGCTCACCATCGCTTCTTCATAGTTCGTAGGTTCACCATGATCTAGTAGCATGACTTCCGAATAGGATTACCGTACCATTCAGTGCGGATTTTATTCGGTTGATCTCTGAGTTCAAGTGACAACTTGATCTGAAGTTTCATGATCATTATCATTATCTTCCTCGCTAAGCTGGTGTAGGTGTTACGTAAACTGATTTCGTGACGAACTACTTTCAATAAGGGAGCTGGTACTATTACCTCATCAAGTTCCACTTTTCTCCCACTCACTTCTTTCGAGAGAAACTCCTTCTCTAGAAAGGATCCATTCTTAGCAACGAATGTCTTGCCTTCGGATCTGTGATAGAAGGTATACCCAATTGACTCCTTTGGGTATCCTATGAAGACACATTTTTCCGATTTGGGTTCAAGCTTATCGGGTTGAAGTTTTTCACATAAGCATCGCAACCCCAAACTTTCGAAGCGACAACTTTGGTTTCTTGCTAAACCATAGTTCATAAGGCGTCGTCTCAACGGATTTTGACGGTGTCCTATTTAACGTGAATGCGGCTGTCTCTAAAGCATAACCCCAAAGCGATAGCGGTAAATCGGAAATAGACATCATAGATCGCACCATATCTAGTAAAGTCACGATTCGACGTTCGGACACACCATTACGTTGAGGTGTTCCGGTGGCGTGAGTTGCGGAACTATTCCGCATTGCTTCAAATGTAGACCAAACTCGTAACTCAAATATTCTCCTCCACGATCGATCGTAGAAACTTTATTTTCTTGTTACGATGATTTTCAACTTCACTCTGAAATTCTTTGAACTTTTCAAATGTTTCAGATTTATGCTTCATCAAGTAGATATACCCGTATCCGCTTAAATCATCTGTGAAGGTGAGAAAATAACGATATCCGCCACGAGCTTCAACATTCATCGGACCACATACATCTGTATGTATGATTTCCAATAAGTCTGTTGCTCTCTCCATACAACCGAGAACGGTGTTTTAGTCATCTTGCCCATGAGGCACGGTTCGCAAGTACCAAGTGATTCATAATCAAGTGATTCCAAAAGTCCATCTGTATGGAGTTTCTTCATCGCTTTTACACCGATATGACCTAAACGGCAAGTGCCACAAATAAGTTGCACTATCATTATCAACTATGCATCTTTTGGCTTCGACATTATGAATATGTGTATCACTACTGTCGAGATTCAACAAGAATAGACCATTCTTCAAGGGTGCATGACCATAAAAGATATTACTCATATAAATAGAACAACCATTATTCTCGATTTAAATGAATAACCGTCTCGCATCAAACAAGATCCAGATATAATGTTCATGCTCAACGCGGCACCAAATAACAATTATTTAGGCTAAACCTAATCCCGAAGGTAGATGTAGAGGTAGCGTGCGACCGCGATCACATTGACTTTGGAACCATTTCCCACGCGCATCGTCACCTCGTCCTTTGCCGATTGCTCGTCTATTCCGTAGTCCTGTTTGAGTTGCAAATATTAGCAATGTAACCAGTATCAAATACCAGTGCTACTACGAGCTCTAGTAAGGTACACATCAATAACATGTATATCACATATACCTTTGTTCACCTTGCCATCCTTCTTATCCGCCAAATACTTGGGGCAGTTCCGCTTCGATGTCCGATCGCTTGCGGTAAAAACACTCGATTTCAGTGCTTAGGTCCGACTTGGGTTTCTTCTCTTGATCAGCAACTTTCTTGCTGTTCTTTTGAAGTTTCCTTCTTCTTTCCTTTGCCCTTTTCTTGAAACTAGTGGTCTTGTTGACCATCAACACTTGATGCTCTTTCTTGATTTCTACCTCCATGCTTTTAGCATTGCGAAGAGCTCAGAATTGTCTTAGTCATCCCTTGCATATTATAGTTCATCACGAAGCTCTTGTAGCTTGGTGGCGTGATTGGAGAATTACATCAATGACACTATCATCCGGAAGATTAACTCCCAGCTGAATTAAGTGATTATTATACCCGGACATTTTGAGTATGTGCTCACCGATGAACTATTCTCCTCCATCTTGCAGCTATAGAACTTATTGGAGACTTCATATCTCTCAATCCGGGCATTTGCTTGAAATATTAACTTCAACTCTGGAACATCTCATATGCTCCATGACGTTCAAAACGTCGTTGAAGACCCGGTTCTAAGCCGTAAAGCATGGCACATCGAACTATAGAGTAGTCATCGCTTTGCTCGCCAGACGTTCACAACTTCGGCGTTGCTCTCTGCAGCAGCTCGGCACCAGCGGTGCTTCCGGGCGTAATTCTTCTCAGGCAGACAATGAGGATAATCCTCAAGTTACGGACCCGATCCGTGTAATTGCTACCATCATCTTTCAACTTTGCTTTCTCAAGGAACGCATTAAAATTCAACGGAACAACAAAGACGAGCCATCTATCTACGAGAAGCATAGACAAGCAAAATACTATCGGTACTAAGTTCATGATAAATTTAAGTTTAATTAATCATATTAAAACCTCCCACTTAGGCAGACATCTCTCTAGTCATCTAAGTGATTACGTGATCCAAATCAACTAAACCATGTCCGATCATCACGTGAGATGGAGTAGTTTCAATGGTGAACATCACTATGTTGATCATATCTACTATATGATTCACGCTCGACCTTCGGTCTCCGTGTTCGAGGCCATATCTGCATATGCTAGGCTCGTCAAGTTTAACTCGAGTATTCTGCGTGTGCAAAACTGGCTTGCACCCGTTGTAGATGGACGAGAACTTATCACACCCGATCATCACGTGGTGTGCGGGTACTACTGAACTTTTAGCAATGGTGCATACTCAGGAGAACACTTCTTGATAATTTTAGTGAGAGATCATCTTATAATGCTACCGTCAATCAAAGCAAGATAAGATGCATAAAGGATAAACATCACATGCAATCAATATAAGTGATATGATATGGTCATTATCATCTTGTGCTTGTGATCTCCATCGCCAAGCACCGTCATGATCACCATCGCCACCGACGCGACACCTTGATCTCCATCGTAGCATCGTTGTCGTCTCGCCAACTATTGCTTCTACGACTATCGCTATTGCTTAGTGATAAAGTAAAGCAATTACATGGCGTTGCATTTCATACAATAAAGCGACAACCATATGGCTCTCGCCATTGCCGATAACTCGGTTACAAAACATGATCATCTCATACAATAAAATATAGCATCACGTCTTGACCACATCACATCACAACATGCCTGCAAAAACAAGTTAGGCGTCCTCTACTTTGTTGTTGCAAGTTTTACGTGGCTGCTACGGGCTGAGCAAGAACCGTTCTTACCTACGCATCAAAACCACAACGATAGTTTGTCAAGTTGGTGCTGTTTTAACCTTCGCAAGGACCGGGCGTAGTCACACTCGGTTCAACTAAAGTGAGAGAGCAGACACCGCCGGTCACCTTTAAGCAACTAGTGCTCAAGCGGTGAAACCAGTCTCACGTAAGCGTCACGCGTAATGTCGGTCCGGGCCGCTTCATCTCACAATACCGCTGAACCAAAGTATGACATGCTGGTAAGCAAGTATGACTTATATCGCCCACAACTCACTTGTGTTCTACTCGTGCATATGACATCAACGCATAAAACCAGGCTCGGATGCCCTTTGTTGGGGAACGTAGTAATTTCAAAAATTTCCTACGCACACGCAAGACCATGGTGATGGCATAGCAGCGAGAGGGGAGAGTGTCCGTCCACGTACCCTCGAGACCGAAAGCGAAGCGTTATAACAACGCGGTTGATGTAGTCGTGACGTCTTCACGATCCGACCGATCCAAGCACCGAACGACGGCACCTCCGAGTTTCGCACACGTTCAGCTCGATGGCGATCCCGGACCGATCCAAAGCAAAGTGTCGGGATGAGTTCTGTCGACGACGGCGTGGTGGCGATGATGATGCTCCACCGACGCAGGGCTTCGCCTAAGCTCGCGACGATATGACTTCACCGGCGCAGGCTTCGCCTAAGCTCATGACGATATGACCGAAGTGGAATATGGTGGAAGGGGCACCGCACACGGCTAAGGAACGATCCGTAGATCAACTTGTGTGTCATGGGGTGCCCCTTCCCCGTATATAAAGGAGCAAGGGGTGCGGCCAGCCCTAGGGGAGGCGCTGGAGGAGTCCTACTCCCAGGGAGTAGGACTCCCCCTCCTAGTTGGATTAGGATTGGAGGAGGGAAGAGGGAAGGCGCGCCCCCTCTCCTTGTCCTATTCGGACTAGATGGGGGGGGGGGCGCGGCCTGCCTGGCCGGCCCTTCCTCTTCTCTCTTACGGCCCATCAAGGCCCATAGACCCCCCGGGGGGTTCCGGTAACCCCCCGGTGTTCCGGAAAATTCCTGTTTTCATCCGGAACCTTTCCGAAGTCCAAACATAGGCTTCCAATATATCAATCTTTATGTCTCGACCATTTCGAGACTCCTCGTCATGTCCGTGATCACATCCGGGACTCCGAACTACCTTCGGTACATCAATACTTATAAACTCATAATGAACTGTCATCGAAACGTTAAGCGTGCGGACCCTACGGGTTCGAGAACTATGTAGACATGACCTAGAACCATTCTCGGTCAATAACCAATAGCGGAACCTGGATGCCCATATTGGTTCCTACATATTCTCTGAAGATCTTTATCGGTCAAACCGCATAACGATATCGTTGTTCCTTTTGTCATCGGTATGTTACTTACCCGAGATTCGATCGTCGGTATCAATACCTAGTTCAATCTCGTTACGGTAAGTCTCTTTACTCGTTCGTAATACATCATCTCACAACTAACTCATTAGTTGCAATGCTTGCAAGGCTTATGTGATGTGTATTACCGAGAAGGCCAGAGATACCTCTCCGACAATCGGAGTGACAAAACCTAATCTCGATTCATGCCAACTCAACATATACTTTTGGAGACACCTGTAGAGTACCTTTATAATCACCCATTTACGTTATGACGTTTGGTAGCACACAAAGTGTTCCTCCGTAAGCGGAGTTGCATAATCTCATAGTTGCAGGAACTTTGTATAAGTCATGAAGAAAGCATAAGCAACATACTAAGCGATCAAGTGCTAAGCTAACGAAATGGGTCATGTCAATCACATCATTCTCCTAATGATGTGATCCCATTAATCAAATGACAACACATGTCTATGGTTAGGAAACATAACCATCTTCGATCAATGAGCTAGTCTTGTAGAGGCATACTAGTGACTATCTGTTTGTCTATGTATTCACACATGTATTATGTTTCCGGTTAATACAATTCTAGCATGAATAATAAACATTTATCATGATATAAGGAAATAAATAATAACTTTATTATTGCCTCTAGGGCATATTTCCTTCATAAAAGTGATAGATAGGTATGATTTTTATCTTGAATAGTATTTACTGTTCACTAGGTAGGGCACTATTCCCAATAGTGCTCTACTATTTAATACACTATTTGGAATAATATTACACTATTCACAGTAATATTTAAATCTTTGGTATTATATGCTCGTTCTGTATTCACTAAGCAGCTTATATCTTAACGCAGGATCTATTTAGAGGCTGGCGAGGCCAATAATTTGTCCGGCGGTGTGCGCAAAGGTGTAAAATCCTACTCAGTACTCATCATATTTTTCATTATGTTGTATCAGATGTAGCTAGTTACGTTCACTTAGCAGTTTTAATTGCAAATTTATGGGGTAAATTCATATCGTCTTCCCAGGCAGTTCCAGCCGAAGGGAACACTTCTCTACGGCCACAAGGTTCTCATTCAAACACCACTCTGGGCTACATAGAGAACTACACACACAGATGTTTCTTCTATAGGATCCCTAGCATAAGAACTCGTTCCATAAATTCATAAATAAAAGCACCAAGTGAAACCAAGAAACTACATCATTTCAACAACATAATTTACATATGGTTTTCCCTTTCGGGAGGCCCCGAAAGGATTACACAAACTAAAGAAAATTACTTTCTAACTACCTTCTTGAGCCTTACAATGCTCTGGATATGGTGGCTCTTATTGCAGGATGAAAACTACTACTACTACTACTACTGAGCAACGAGCTTGCTAGCTGGGTCGCAGCTCTTTGCTCTATCGGTGGCTGGTGGCTCTTCTCTGTCTGGTGTTGTGTTCTTGATCCCAGCGTCTCCTTTTATAGCCGCGAGGGGTGACTGCAAGGGAGGCCTTCGGGAGCCTTCCTTCACTTATTTTGCACACGGTAGTATGCACACGTGTTCTACTAGGGTACACGCGTGTCCTTTTAATAATATAGAAAAGTGCGAGAGAGTGCCGACAAGCTTCAATCTTCAGGAATCTTTGCTTTCTTCACGTGGCATCGTCTCTCGGTGAATAATTGGCTGGCCTTTGTGTACCAGTCTTTGCTCTTCGGCCATACAGATCTTCATGCGATTAGCCTTGAGAGCTTATTCTGTCTTCAAGAATCCTTGTGCCAGTGTATGCGTACATACATGACAAGGCTGCTTACATGTTCAACATTGCTTAATATTATATATATATACACACACATGGGGTCTTCCCTGCCCATATGATTGATAATACCTTATCAATATTAAAAAAAATTATTATGGGAATTTCTATCAATATTTGGGTCGGGTATAGGTCCTCCGCGCCCGAATAATTGATAGCAATATCAATATATGCATTTTGGGCTTTATTCAGGCCGCTGCCCATGCCCTGCTATGTCCATATGATCATCATCATTTAACAGATTGAAATCATATTTTTCATCACATTCTTTCTTTATTTCTTCAAATTTTTCATCCATTTCTTGCCTTAATTCTTTTAATATTTCCTCCTTTAATTCTTTATTTATTATCTTTGAAAATTCTTCAAACATTTTATCCGTTTCTTGATCTATGTATTCACTGTCTAAAGTGTCAAGCCCCTTTAGAAGGCATTCTTGATATGTCTTATATTTTGGGGATTCTTCCTTCTTTATATTTTTTGAGTTTGATGCCTCCCCCATTGTGGGAGTTGGTGAAGCAGGTATGCCTTTTCTCATTTGGATATAGTCTTTAGCCTTTGGGTCAATATAATAATCTGGTCCTAATACCTTTCTTGGCCAAAGTAAGGCCTCATCTATACTATAATACCTTTTGAATGTTAAATCTTGTCCCTTTCTTTTTGCATCTAATTTTTCAATCATAATATTTTCCCATTCCAAATATATGTCAGGTTTATTTCCATCAAATATAAGATATAGTGTCTCTCATTTTGGTATTTACACATTTTCTGGCTTTGGCAAATTTTTGTTTAATTCATTAAAATATTCTGCCAAACTATTGAGAATTGATAAAAAATATCCTTTTTCCTCTCTCTTGAGAGTATATTGGAACCAAAAATTATCCAATATGCATCTTTGAGCTTCATCAAGCTTGATATGGGCTTTTGGCTTGAAATTGAATGTATTTGGCTGAAACATTTCAGCCTATTTTCTTCTCCAAAGAAGAGATATTCATCCTTGTTGGCGAATAATCCTCTCCTCATTTCTGCAAATTTGATGCACGAGAAAATATGTCAGGTAAGGTATTATCCTTTCCCTTAATATGCTCAAAAATAACTTTATAACCATTCCCAGCTATAGTGTCTTCAAATAAAACCCATCTTCTGGTTGAGCTTTTCTTACTATTAATTTTATTGTAATATCGGCATATGGCTTCACAATCCGTTCACACTGTAAACTCTTTAAATCCTAGATATAGCCTAAATGCATTTATTGCATTTACAACTGCAAGGATTTCCCTATCAATATTGTTTACGTCTTTAATTTGTAACTTCCCGAAGCATATCTGCATATTTTTTCATCTGCCTTTGGAGAGTATTTATTGGGCTTTTGTTTTAGTATCGCACCCCATCCTACCTTAGATGCATCTGTCTCAATTATGAAATAATTGTCTTCTAGAGGCAATTCTAGGGGTTTTAAATTCTTGACTTTTTATTTGATGGCCTTTACTAATTTTATATCTTCAGAATTGAAGTATCTTTGACCATTTTTTCTTAATTTAGCATATAAAGGTCCTGCTAGCTTTGCTAAGTTATCTATATAGTTTCGCGCATAGTTTACAATTCCTAAGAATTGCTGTAAAACCTTTTGATCACTCATATTATCAGGAAACTCTAATATTTTCTTTGCAATATGATCTTGTAGGTATATCTTTCCTTCTCCTATTTCATGACCAAGGAAATTTATTTTTTCTTTGCAGATTTCCATCTTCTTTTTAGATAGTATGAGCCCATTTTGTTTTACCTTTCGAAAGAACACTTCAAGATGGGCTATATGCTCTTTGTATGATTTTGAGAATACTAACAAATCATCTATGTATACTAATATAAATGCTTGGTTTTCATTAAATATAATTTGCATCTTTCAATTGTATTAATTTATCTCCTTTTTATCCCTTACTGTTACCGTTTGCTCTTTCATTTCAGTGTTTTTTGGAACATTATTATATTGCTCTTTACTAGTTTCTAGCTCATCTTTAAGTTTTTATAGCTCTGCTTCTAGCTTATTTATTCTATTTTCTAAATTTCTAACCCTACTGGATAATATTCGCTCTTCTGGTTCCAATTCTATCTCTTGTCTCCACTTTTGATTATTGGCTCTTAGACATGAGGCACATGCTTGTTTTAAACACAAGCTACATGTGAACCTATTATCTTGGCTTGAGTAATATATACAGAAAGCACATTTTATGTTATAATCACCTTTTCCTCTAATCCAATCATGTTCGCAATCTACTTGGTTCATCATTTCAATTCTTAAACCGGCTAATTCATCTATTAGGTCTATTTCATCTTCACTTGATTCATATTCTGGAGCCTCATTTTCCACTTCATCTATTTCTATAATTGAATATATTAACTCGTCGTCTTTTATTTCATCATCACATACTAATATATTTTCATTAACGCTATCTATAATTAACACTCTCTCTTGTTCTTCATATTTGCTAGAGTATCTTTTCTGGTCTTTATTAGGGCAAGTTCTACTTAGATGATCAGGAGAGTTACATATGAAACACCTGCATGTTTTATCATAAGTTTTCTTAGGATTATATCTTCTTACATTCCTTTTATGCAAGAATGGGGCTCTATTGTCTGACCTTCTTAAGAAATATCTTTTCTTTGTCCTAAAATTTCTATTATCTCTCCTTTGTGGCTTATAATATTTATTTTTTCTATGCCTTTCTTCCCCATATGTTAGTGGTATTTGGACAATATTATTGCAAAAATTGTAGTCTGATTTTTTCATAGATCTTTGTGCTTGAATGCTAGTACATACCTTTCTTAGCTGTTTGAAAACAAATGTTACAGCTTGAGATATATTTACCACGTTTCCCGCCGTTTCCTTTTTATATTCTTCAAATATTATTGACCCTAGGGGGTCAGGCAACTTATTAAAATATCTTTCTACTACGCCTACATTAAAACCTTGTTTAGCAGTAGTAGCATTATACAAATAATGCTGGGAAAATTCTTTAATACCTTTCCAACTAGTTAATGTTAATTTTTCTATTTCTCTTAACCTTTCATTTTGCAATGAGGTATGACCTAATTCTGGATCTTCTGCTATGATCATATTTGAGATAACATTCGCAAAGTTATTAGGGTTACTTCCTGCCCTTTTTAATTCTTCATATTGACTAGGGTATGATTCTACCCATTGTTCCCAAAGAACTTTTACAGATTCTCCTAAAAATGTTTCAAGATATGTTAACATATCTTCTACCTTAGTGCCTATATTATACTGATTTTGTATGTATTTTTATACTATTAAACCTTTCCATATGCTGATTATATTTGGCCAATCTATTGGATCATGAGCTGCTAGGTTTAATATAGCACCATCATTTTATAATTTTGGAATTGCACTGGTTTTCAAAATCTCTTCTTTTAGTACCCATGTATCTATATTGTCCTGGGATATATGTAGGTGGTAATCATCTTTTTCTGGAGGCCATTGTCCACTATCCTGGTAGGTCTCTCTTTCTCCTTCTCATTTTACAGATGATTCTCCATATCCCTTCTTCTTTTACCACTACTTTCTACTTCCATGGCTTCCATTGCATTGTCTAAATTATGTAGTCCCACATCATCTAGTGAGTTATAGAAATCACTATTTTGTTCGAATCATCATATCTTTCATCTTCTAACCACATTTCTTTTATTAATTCTTCCTCCTCCTCATAACTTTCTAATAATAACTTATTATTGATATCCCATTGCTCTTCTTCACTAATAACTTGTTCTTTTTGAAAATATTCTTATCTTTATTATTATTATTATTATTATTATTAATGATAGCATTTTTATTAATAATAGCATTTGCTTTTCTTTCTCATGGATGCTATAATTTTATCTTCCATGGTTGAACTACTAGTGGCAAACTTCTTATCATTTTTTTAGTTTCTTTAGCCTTGCAATTTCTCTAATAATAAATAGTTCTCTTTATCTTATTTTGGGCCAATCATTTGTCATCGAATGACTATATTCCCATTCAATATGCTTTAGTTTCTTTTCCCAATGATTTATTTCATCTTCTAAATTAGCCTTTTCCATACATTCAGATATACCTTTATTCTTATCATCATTAATTTCCAATTCTGACATAAATGATTCAAAGTCTTCTATTGATGCAACTTTATAGTTCATAAATCGAATACTGCTACTTCCTTCACAATTTTGATAGCTTATGTAGTTTTCAGGTTGCTTTAATTCTTCTTTCTCTATTAATTCTCCTATCTTCCATTCTTCTCCTGCTCTTTATTCAGAGCCAATTTTAAGAGGATTCATAAATTTAATACCTTTTGATTGCATACTATCAATTACGTCATTCACATTCACTCTATATCTTGAGCTACTTCTATTAGTGAGCCTTCCTATAAATTCTATGCTTACTAGCAAATTTGTTCCTTTAAAATCTTCATAACCTTTAGTTTGGAAACCAAAACTCATTTTTCAATAAATTCTTTTACGGGCATCATTAGGTGCGGAGCTATATAGGTTATTAATCTATTTTCATTCATGTCTCCTTCTAAAAATCCTAATGCTGCTTTGTCTCTGATTCCCATCTTCTATCTAATAATGTTATTGAAACTTTTGCACCTAATTTCTTTCTTGTCATACCTTTGATTCCTATGATATACATACCTTGATGAATATATTTATAACCACAATATTTAAGTTCATTTTCAATATTTTTGCTTACAATTCTTAAATCTACTTGGTGTGTTAACACACTTAATTCTACTTCTCGAGATATTCTGTATAAACCACTCTTACTTTCAAACATACCCATATGATATACTTGTTGCGGCTTTATTTTTCTTAGGGTATATTTTTGATATCTTTCTAGATCTCTTTGTATATCTATAACTTCTTCAATGCTATCAATATCATCAGCTTTGCATGATAATCTATGCTTCATGGCCAGAGATCTTGAATCTTGCCTTACTAATTGGAGAGTTTTGTCTCTTCTAAGGAAGCCTTTAGATACGTCCATTTTTCTGAATTAATATTTCTAGTAGAGGCAACTATTCCATATGATGATAGCACAATTTCTTTGTTGCTTTGAACACTTTTTAGCTTATCTAATACTTGAACTAATAGTTGGATGATTGTGTTAATTTCTTTGACAGGAGGTGACAGGTATTTTGCTACTTCGTTTAATGCTTGAGTATATTCAGTCATAAAATTATGAGATAATCAAAGTTTTAACCTCTTGCACCAACTTTTTAATTTGAAGTATATCTTGTCTTGTATCAGTGCGTGGGAGTGACTCTTTGCCTTTACTTAAGTAACGACCTATTTATAACACTTCCTCTTTAATATAATCGTTATTCTTGCAAACTGTATTCTGTCTTGCTTTTGCTTCCTCTAGCTTATGTAAAGCTAGATCAATTTTATTATTCAAACCTGAATACTTATCAGCAAGCTTTTTGGTATTCTTTGAATAAACTTTCAAATTTTTGGTCTAAATTATCTTGCCTTTTCCCCCAAGATATGTAAAGTTATATATCAAATCAATGACTGTATTTAACTGGTTATGAGATGAATGCCAAATATGCTCTTCAGAAGGATTTACTCTACACCTTATATTTAGATTTTCCTTAGTATTTATTACTTTACCCGCGCTAACTTCTAAGTTTAAATATTTTAACCTTTCAATGATTAAACGCTGGACCTGATACCAACAATATGGGGATAAAAAATATATATTTTAATAACTTTATTTAGCTTAATATGTGATTAGATTTTGATTAGGTTAATTTGGGATTAGGTGAAAGTGGTAGACATGTATGCTTTTTATCTTGAATAGTATTTACTATTCACTAGGTAGGGCACTATTCACAGTAGTGCTCCACTATTGAATACACTATTTGGAATAGTATTCCACTATTCACAGCAATATTTAATTTAATATGATTACCTTCACGTTCTAACTTGATTATATATTTGATAGAGGATCTATTCTGGGCTGGCGAGGCCAACAATTCTACTGATGATGTACGCAGAGGTGTAAAAATCCTACTCAGTACTCATCATATTTTTCATTATGTTGTATCAGATGTAGCTAGTTACGTTCACTTAGTAGTTTTAATTGCAAATTTATGGGGTAAATTCCTATCGTCTTCCCAGGTAGTTCCACCCGAAGGAAACACTTCTCTACGACCACAAGGTTCTCATTCAAACGTCACTCTGGGCTACACAGAGAACTACACACGCAAAAGTTTCTCCTACAGGATCCCTATCATAAGAACTCGTCCCATAAATTCATAAATAAAAGCACTAAGTGAAACCAAGAAACTACATCATTTCAACAACTTAATTTACATATGGTTTTCCCTTTCGGGAGGCCCCGAAGGGATTACACACAACTAGGAAATTACCTTCAAATTCTTGGCGAACTAAGCGCCTTCTTGGCTATTCCACTAGCAGTGGTGGTGGCTAAACTACAACGGAAGTGGTGCTTTGGTGGAGAGTCTCGATGCTCTGAGTGCTTCATGCTCTCCCGTCTTGTGTTCTCTTCTTGAGCCCAGCGTCTCCTTTTATAGCCGCGAGGGGTGGCTGCAAGGGAGGCCTTCGGGAGCCTTCCTTCACTTATTTTACACACGATAGTATGCACATGTGTCCTACTAAGGTACACGCGTGTCCTTCTAATAATATAAAAAAGTGCGAGAGAGTGCCGACAAGCTTCAATCTTCAGGAAACTTTACTTTCTTCACGTGGCATTGTCTCTCGATGAATAATTGGCTGGCCTTTGTGTACCAGTCTTTGCTCTTCGGCCATACATATCTTCATGCGATTAGCCTTGAGAGCTTATTCTGCCTTCAAGAATCCTTGTGCCAGTGTATGCGTACATACATGTCAAGGTTGCTTACATTTTCAACATTGCTTAATATTATTATTTATTTATTTATTTTTTTTACAGGGGGTCTTCCCTGCCCATATGATTGATAATACCTTATCAATATTTAAAGGATCTATTATGGAAATTTCTATCAATATTTGGGATGCTTTCCACTCTCAGGTGATCTCGTGCACACCATTGCACCTGGTTAGTGCGTCTGGCTACTTAGCGCACCGGCTGGCTCGAAGTGGCCGGAGCGTACGATAGCCACAATGAGCGCAGGCATACTTTAGCAAGCCTATATATATACATAAACACTATTCTGATCACGGGATCAGAATAATATTCTGATCACAACCTGAACTGCCTGAGTAACGCGCCTGAACTTCTCTCTGTACGAACCCGACCTTCGGGCTATCTTCGCAACCGTGCCTTCTACCGCGAGTTTTTCTTGTTAGTCGTGTTCCATGTGATGTAAGTGCAATCTTCAAACGATTTTTAGCAACTAAATACTCGTTTTAGATAGGAATCTCGCTCATAGGCGGATTTTACACTCGGGTCGTGAAGAACTCGCGTTTTTTGCGATTTTACTGCCTGAGTTGTTCGACCTGAACTTCCCCATGTGCTAGGTTGAACTTCCCGCAACATTGCCCAAATAGGGCTTGCTATATACCGTTGGAAAGCTATGGACACGAGTATCATGACCCAAGTTAATTTTTTTGCAAAATGTAAGCGGTTTAAGAGCAGTTTTGAAAACCGTTTTTTCTTCACACAAAAAACGTGAATCGTAATTTCGATCCATTTCTAAACCGTTTATCGGAATGAGGCAAGTAATATGGCTTTGGAAAGCAGCTGCAAAACCGCTCCTTCCACATGTTGAAAGTTTTCTCTAATTCCCTACGGTTAAAGAGCAATTTAGAAAATCGTAAAATTTCACAAACCGAACAACCGAGTTCGTATTTTCGATGTCATTTCTAAACGGCTAAACCAATTGAGGCACATGATATGGCGTTGGAAATCTTATGAAAATGCGCTAATTTTTCATGTAGAAAGTTTTTTCTAATTTGAACGGTTTAAAAGTGATTTAGAAAACGGTACAAGCTTCACCGAGTTCGTATTTTCGATCTATTTTTTAACCCTATGTCCGAATGCAACAAATGATATGGCGTTGGAAAGCTTGAGGAAATGCGAAATTTTTTGGTATATATTATTTCTCCCAATTCCTTACTGTTTTATGTCAGTTTTCAAAATGGCTAAAAACGTATTTTCGCTGTAATTTCCACAAACTTCATCGGAATGGGGCAAATAATATACCGTTAAAAAGCTAAGGAAAATGCTAAACTTTTTCATGTTGATGGTTTTCTGTGATTCCCTGCCATTTTCAAGTAATTTGGAAAATGGCGAGATCATTCGATTCGCCTTTATCGCGAAATGCATTCGTGAAAAATGCATCGCGTGAAGTACGAACTTCTCGGTATGAAACCTTGAACTTCACTCTGTTTTTCACGTGCTTTTTTGCCGTAGCTCTCCATCCACCGCTCGTAGCTCTCCATCCACTCACGGAATTGAGCAAATGATATACCGATGGAAAGCTGCTGTAGACACGCAACTTTCCCGTGTTGATCATTTTTTCATACTCGCAACGGTTTTAAAAGTTTTTCATCTAAAATTCATTCAGTGTAGTTGTTGGGCTTCTAGCTGTTTTCACGTTGAACTTCCGTGACGTATTTTCGTTTTGTAATTTTCTCATACATTCGTCAATGTCACACAAATGATATTTCTTTTGTACAAACCTCTCTCAAAATAAATTTTTGAACTTTCTTCGACCGAGGACTTGAACTTACACAAATGATTTCCTACTGTTTTGAAGTCAATTAGAAAATGACGAGATCATGATTTCTACCTTCATCGCGAATGGGAATACACTGCAGGAAGTAGTTGAACTTCTCGTGCATGTCTGTTCGAACTTCACACTGTTTTTAACGTGTTGTTTTTTGCACTGCGTGAAGAAGTTGAACTTCTAGGACGTTTTTGTTCGAACTTCACTCTGTTTTCGACGTGCTGATTTTTTTACGTGGTGTTTTTTGCAATACGTGAAGTAATTGAACTTCTGGGGCATCTCTGTTTGAACTGCACCCTGTTTCACTTTTTTTGTATTTTTTCTTATATGAAATTCACACCACGTAGTACGTGAACTTCCGGTTGTTATCACTTTGAACTTCTCTCTGGTTTGAGAGAATTATTTTAAAACACAAAAATAACATATTTTTTTATGTATTTTGGACATCTAAATACACAGTGAATCTCTCTCAGAAGAATTTTTCAACTTTTCCTCGCCGAGCATCGAACTTCTAGCAACCATTTTTCGTTTATGAGTTGTTTTTAAAAGTGCAAAAAATGATGTTGTGTTTTTTATTTTTTGACCAGGTAAATCCTATTGTTTAATTTGGACTTCTCTAATTTTTTGAAATGCTCCTCTTTTTTAATTTGGACTTCTCTGATTTTTGAAATGCTCCTCTTTTTTAATTAGGACTTCTCTGATTTTTTTATAAACGAGGAAAATCCATTATAAAGATTTTTGAAGTACCTTTTTATTTGAAATTCTTGCTCAAAATTTCGACCTTCCAAATTTGACTTCTAGATATTAAAAACTTCATTTTTTTAACGTCGACCTGCTTTGGTATTTAAGTTTGAACTTCTTATAGAATTTTGTCGTGACATTTTTATGCATTTTTTGCTTTTTAGTGAAATGGCCTCGGCGGTCTTTTTTTTTTCATTTGATGATTTTTCTTTTGTATGTACTACACATGAACTTCGGAATTTCTGAAACATGAACTTCCCGTGCTAATTTTTTTTATGAAACTCCATAGTTTTTAGAAACAATGTGACGTCGATACGTCAGACGAGATGGGAGGAGGAAGTGGGGAGAAGAGAGAAGGAGGAAGATGCAGCAGGAGGAAGTTGTTCGCGGGAGGGAGGGTGGGGATGGAGCTGTGGCGGAGGAGTAGCAGGGCGCACCGGAGTAGAGGGCAGGCCGCGCAGGAGGGGAGGGAAGGTCACAGTGGCTTACAAGGAATGTCACGCCGGACGGGAGGGGCGCGCCGTAGGGGAGGTAAGGGCACGCCCCACTGCACCACCGGGCGATGGACAGTGACATCGCGGCGGCCGAATCCCGCCGTGGGGGCGGCGGACGGATCCCGAGGTGGGGGCGGCGGTCGATCCCATGGGTGAAGGCACTGCTGGCGGATCAAGCGTGTGGCAGAGTGGCAGCCGGGTCTGGGGGACGGTGGCGGCATTGTGGCGGCGGGGTTGCAGGAGGAAACCGGCGGCGGGACCCATGGGCAGGGGAGCGCTCTGGGAAGATGGCAGCAGCGCGCTGGGGAAGATGGCGAAGGCGGTGGGGCGGCGGCGCTCTAGGGAAGAAGGGGCGGTCGGACCTAGCGTGGAGCTGGATCTGCTCGCCGGCGGCGGAAGTAGGTGGCCGGAGTCAGGCGGGGGTGGGGTGGTGCGAGGGCACATGGGTGGGCTGCGCCCGAGGGAAATGAGGCATCTATTTTGTTTTCTGGAGTTTCAGAACATCCCATCGCGCCTATATATAGGGGCTCTTGTGATCAAATAACTATTCTAATCCCAAGATTAGAATAGTGATGTCTATATTATGAGCTATATATATATATATATATATATATATATATATATATATATATATATATATATATATATATATATATATATATATATGAGCAAAAAGTTTCAACCGGACACACGAAAGATAGGGGCTTATAGTTTCGCCTCCCAATTTATTCACCTCAAGGATGATGTCAACAATAATAACTCATGATCACTCACATCCAACTGGATATATGTGCATAGATGTTTCCTTGCCACATGATGCTTGCCAAAGAATAAAATAGAAAGGAATATAGAAGAATACTTTGACACTTGCATAAAAATAAATACATAAAAGTAAAATATAGGTCCTTCGCAGAGTGAAGCAGAGGTTGTCATGCGCTTTTTGGTTTGTATGCACAATCTCTTAATGCAAAAGAACGTCATGTTATATTGCCCCTTATGATAGCAACCTTTATTATGCAGTCCATCGCTTTAATTACTTTGCCATCACAAGTTTGTACAACGCTTAATTTCTCTTACACTAAATGATCAAACACATTTAGAAACAATTTTTATTGCCTTGTTGTACTGATGACAACTTACTTGAAGGATCTTACTCAATCCATAGGTAGGTATGGTGGACTCTCAAAACATGAGTTTGGGTTTAAGGTATTTTGGATGCACAAGTAGTATCTCTACTTAGTGCGGACTTTTGGTTAGCAAAGATATTGAGCAAGCACCACATGTTTGATGCGTCCATTGTGCATCATGCTTTTATATCGATATTTATTGCATTATGGGCTATTATTACAAATTATGTCACAATACTTATGTCTATTCTCTCTTATTTTACAAGGTTTACATGAAGAGGGAGAATGCCGACAGCTGGAATTGTGGGCTGGAAAAGGAGCAAATATTAGAGACCTATTCTGCACAACTCCAAAAGTCTTGAAACTTCACGGGAGCACGTTTTGGAATATATAAAAAATACTGGAGCAAGAATCAACTAGAGGGTGCCCATACCCTGGCCACGAGGGTGGGGGCGCGACCCCTGTCTCGTGGGCCCCTTGGCAGGCCTCCGGTGCCCATCTTCTGCTATATGAAGTCTTTCGTCCGAGAAAAAATAAGAAGGAAGCTTTCGGGACGAAGCGCCGCCGTCTCGAGGCGGAACCTGGCAGAACCAATCTAGGGCTCCGGCGGAGCTGTTCTGCCCGGGAAACATCACTCCTGGAGGGGGAAATCATCACCATCATCATCACCATCGATCGTCTCAGCGGGAGGGGGTCAATCTCCATCAACATCTTCACCAGCACCATCTCCTCTCAAACCCTAGTTCATCTCTTGTATCCAATCTTTGTCTCAAAACCTCAGATTGGTAGATGTAGGTTGCTAGTAGTGTTGATTACTCTTTGTAGTTGATGCTAGTTGGTTTATTTGGTGGAAGATCATATGTTCAGATCCTTTATGCATATTAATACCCCTCTGATTATGAACATGAATATGATTTGTGAGTAGTTACTTTTGTTCCCGAGGACATGGGGGAAGTCTTGCTATAAGTAGTCATGTGAATTTGGTATTCGTTTGATATTTTGATGAGATGTATGCTGTCTGTCCTCTAGTGGTGTTATGTGAACGTTGACTACATGACACTTCACCATTATTTGGGCCTAGGGGAAGGCATTGGGAAGTAATAAGTAGATGATGGGTTGCTAGAGTGACAGAAGCTTAAACCCTAGTTTATGCGTTGCTTTGTAAGGGGCTGATTTGGATTCACATGTTTCATGCTATGGTTAGGTTTACCTTAATACTTCTTTTGTAGTTGCGGATGCTTGCAATAGGGGTTAATCATAAGTGGGATGCTTGTCCAAGGAAGGGCAATACCCAAGCACCGGTCCACCCACATATCAAATTATCAAAGTAACGAACGCGAATCATATGAACGTCATGAAAACTAGCTTGACGATAATTCCGATGTGTCCTCGGGAGCGTTTTCCTTTATATAAGAGTTTGTCCAGGCTTGTCCTTTGCTACAAAAAGGATTGGGCCACCTTGCCGCACCTTGTTTACTTTTGTTACTTGTTACTCGTTACAAACTACCTTATCACAAAACTATCTGTTACCCATAATTTTAGTGCTTGCAGAGAATACCTTACTGAAAACCACTTGTCATTTCCTTCTTCTCCTCGTTGGGTTCGACACTCTTTCTTATCGAAAGGACTACGATAGATCCCCTATACTTGTGGGTCATCAAGACTCTTTTCTGGCGCCGTTGCCGGGGATGTGAAGCGCCTTTGGTAAGTGGAAATTAGTAAGGAAAAATTTATATAGTGTGCTGAAATTTACTATCACTTGTTACTATGGAAAGTAATCCTTTGAGGGGCTTGTTCGGGGTATCTTCACCCCGACCAGTAGAGAAAAGAGTTGCTCCTCAATCTACTGAACCTACTGAAAATTTTTACTTTGAAATTCCTTTGGGTATGATAGAGAAACTGCTAGCTAATCCTTTCACATGTTGATGGAACATTACATCCCAATTTGCACCTAATCTATGTGGATGAAGTTTGTGGATTATTTAAACATGTAGGTATGACCGAGGATGTTATCAAGAAGAAGGTCTTCCCTTTATCTTTGAAGGGAAAGGCATTGACATGGTTTAGGCTATGTGATGATATGGGATCATGGAACTACAACCGATTGAAATTGGAATTTCATCAGAAGTTTTATCCTATGCATCTTGTTCATCGTGATCGTAATTATATATATAATTTTTGGCCTCGCGAAGGAGAAAGCGTCACTCAAGCTCGGGTGAGGCTTAATTCAATGTTATATTCATGCCCCAATCATGAGCTCTCAAGAGAAATTATTATTAAAAAAAATTATGCTCGGCTTTCTCTCAACAACCGCTCCATGCTCGATACTTCTTGTACTAGTTCTTTTATGATGAAGACTATTGAATTCAAATGGGATTTATTGGAAAGAATTAAACGCAACTCTGAAGATTGGGTCTCGACGGAGGTAAGGAGTCAGGTATAACACCTAAGTTTGATTGTGTTAAATCTTTTATGGATACAAATGTTTTCCGTGAATTTAGCACTAAATATGGACTTGACTCTGAGATAGTAGCTTCTTTCTGTGAATCCTTTGCTACTCATGTTGATCTCCCTAAGGAGAAGTGGTTTAAATATAATCCTCCCATTGAAGTAAAAGTAGTTGCACCTATTAAAGTTGAAGAAAATACTATCACTTATAATGTTGATCCTGTTGTTCCTACTACTTATATTGAGAAACCACCTTTCCCTGTTAGAATAAAGGATAATGCTAAAGCTTCAACTGTGGTTCGTAAAAGTAATACTAGAACACCTACACACCCTGAGCAAATTAAAGTTGAACCTAGTATTGCTATGGTTAAAGATCTCTTGGCCGATAATATTGATGGGCATGTTATTTACTTCTATGATGAAGCTGCTAGAATTGCTAGACCTGATACTAAAAATAAACATAGACCTGTTGTAGGCATGCCCGTTATTTCTGTTAAAATAGGAGATCATTGCTATCATGGCTTATGTGATATGGGTGCTAGTGCAAGTGCAATACCTCATTCCTTATACAAAGAAATTATGCATGATATTGCACCTGCTGAGATAGAGGAAATTGATGTTACAATTAAGCTTGCCAATAGAGACATTATTTCACCAGTTGGGATTATTAGAGATGTTGAAGTCATGTGCGGGAAAGTTAAATATCCTGCTAATTTTCTTGTTCTTGGTTCCCCACAAGATGACTTTTGTCCATTATATTTGGTAGACCCTTCTTGAATACTGTTAATGCTAAGATAGATTGCAAAAGGGATGTTGTTACTATTGGTTTAGGGGATATGTCTCATGAGTTTAATTTTGCTAAATTTCGTAGACAACCCCATGATAAAGAATTGCCTAGTGAAGATGAAATTATTGGTCTTGCTTCTATTGTCGTGCCTCCTAATGATCCTTTAGAACAATATCTGCTCGACCATGAAAATGATATGTTTATGAATGAAAGAAGGGAAATAGATGAAGTATTCTTTAAACAAGGACCTATTTTGAAACACAACTTGCCTGTTGAAATCCTAGGGGATCCTCCTCCACCCAAGGGTGATCCCATGTTTGAGCTTAAACCATTACCTGATACTCTTAAATATGCTTATCTTGATGAGAAAAAGATATATCCTATTATTATTAGTGCTAACCTTTCAAAGCATGAAGAAAAGAAATTATTGAAAACTCTGAAGAAGCACCGTGGTGCTATTGGATATACTATTGATGATCTTAAGGGCATTAGTCCCACTCTATGCCAGCACAAAATAAAATTGGAGAAAGACGCTAAACCGGTTGTTGATCACCAACGAAAGTTAAATCCTAAGATGAAAGAAGTGGTAAGAAAAGAAATATTAAAGCTTCTGGAGCAGCTATAATTTATCCCGTTGCTGATAGTCAGTGGGTAAATCCTGTCCATTGTGTCCCTAAGAAGGGAGGTATTACTGTTGTTCCTAATGATAAAGATGAATTGATCCCACAAAGAATTGTTACAGGTTATAGAATGGTAATTGATTTTCGCAAACTAAATAAAGCTACTAAAAAGGATCATTAACCTTTACCTTTCATTGATCAAATGCTAGAAAGATTATCCAAACACACACATTTTTGCTTTCTAGATGGTTACTCTGGTTTCTCTCAAATACCTGTGTCAAAAGAGGATCAAGAAAAGACCACTTTTACTTGTCCTTTCGGTACCTTTGCTTATAGACGTATGCCTTTTGGTTTATGCAATGCACCTGCTACCTTTCAAAGATGCATGATGGCTATATTCTCTGATTTTTGTGAAAAGATTGTTGAGGTTTTCATGGATAATTTCTCCGTATATGGAACTTCTTTTGATGATTGCTTGAGCCCTTGATCGAGTTTTGCAGAGATGTGAAGAAACTAATCTTGTCTTGAATTGGGAGAAGTGCTACTTTATGGTTAATGACTGTATTGTCTTGGGGCATAAAATTTCTGAAAGAGGTATTAAAGTTGATAAAGCTAAAGTTGATGCTATTGAAAAGATGCCATGTCCCAAGGACATTAAAGGTATAAGAAGTTTCCTTGGTCATGCCGGTTTTTATAGGAGGTTCATTAAGGACTTCTCAAAAATTTCTAGGCCTCTGACTAACCTCTTACAAAAAGATGTTCCTTTTATCTTTGATGATGATTGTGTAGAAGCATATGAAATACTTAAGAAAGCCTTGATTTCTGCACCTATTGTTCAGCCACCTGATTGGAATTTACCCTTTGAAATTATGTGTGATGCTAGTGATTATGCTGTAGGTGCTGTTCTAGGACAAAGAGTTGATAAGAAATTAAATGTTATTCAATATGCCAGTAAAACTCTAGACAGTGCCCAGAGAAATTATGCTACTACTGAAAATGAATTTTTAGCAGTTGTATTTGCTTGTGATAAGTTCAGGCCTTATATTGTTGATTCTAAAGTAACTGTTCACACTGATCACGCTGCTATTAAATATCTTATGGAGAAGAAAGATGCTAAACCTAGACTGACAAGTAGTCCGACTCTTGCCTACATCTACTACTATTACTCCACACATCGACCGCTATCCAACATGCATCTAGAGTATTAAGTTCATAAAGAATGGAGTAATGCCTTAAGCAAGATGACATGACGTAGACAAGGTAAAACCAATCAATATGAACAAACCCCATCCTTTTATCTTTAATGGAAACGATACAAATATGTGTCATGTCCCTTTCTATCACTGTGATCGAGCAACGCAAGATTGAACCCATCACAAAGCACCTCTTCATTGCAAGATAAATCAATCTAGTTGGCCAAACCAAAGGGATAGATCTGAGAGAGATGGAAAGATATAACAATCATGCATAAAAGAGTTCAGAGAAGACTCAAATACTATTCATGAATAATCTGATCATAAACCCACAATTGATCGGATCCCAACAAACACATCATAGAAAAGGATTACATCGAATAGATCTCCAAGAACATCGAGGAGAACATTGTATTGAAGATCAAAAAGAGAGAAGAAGCCATCTAGCCACTAGCTATGGACCCATAGGTCTGTGGTAAACTACTCACACATCATCGAAAGGGCAGCAAGGTTGATGTAGAGGCCCTCCATGATCGATTCACCCTCCGGCAGAGTACCAGAAAGTTTCTCCAGATGGGATCTCCGAAGAATAGAAACTTGCGACAATGGAAAATGTATTTTGGGTGGCTCCTTGATGTATTGGGAATATTTGGGAATTTATAGAGCTGGGATTAGGTCAAGAAGTGCCACGAGGGGCCCACAAGCCTGGGGGGTGATACGTCCCAAACGTATCTACTTTTCCAAACACTTTTGCTCTTGTTTTGAACTCTAGTTTGCATTATTTGAATGGAACTAACCCAGACCAACGTTGTTTTCAGCAGAATTGCCATGGTGTTGTTTTTGTCCAGAAATAAAAGTTCTCGGATTGAGCTAAAAATTTATGGAGAATTATTCTAGAATATATAAAAAATACTGGCAGAAGACACTACCAGAGGAGGGCTACGAGGGCGCCACAAGCCCAAGGGGCGTGCCCCCCTAGGGCGCGCCCTGCAGGCTTGTGGGCCCTTGGCAGCCCCCGCAACCCTAACTCCAACTCCATAAGTACCTATTTGCCAAGAAAAAAATCAGAGAGAAGGAATCATCACATTTCACGATATGGAGCCGCCGTCACCTCCTATTCTTCATCGGGAGGGCTGATCTAGAGTCTGTTCTGGGCTCCACAGAGGGGGTTTGATGATGTCATCATCATCAACCTTCCTCCATCAGCAATTTCATGATGCTCACCGTTGGGAGTGAGTAATTCCTTTGTAGGCTTGTTGGACGGTGATGGGTTGGATGAGATTTATCATGTAATCGAGTTAGTTTTGTTAGGGCTTGATCCCTGGTATCCACTATGTTCTGAGATTGATGTTTCTATGACTTTGCTATGCTTAATGCTTGTCACTAGGTCTCGAGTGCCATGATTTTAGATCTGAACCCTTTATGTTTTCATGAATATATTTGTGTTCTTGATCCAATCTTGCAAGTTATACTCACCTGCTACGTGTTATGATCCGCATACCCCAACGTGACAATAATTTGGATTCTTTCCGGTGACTACCATAGTTTGAGGAGTTCAAGTATTCACTATGTGTTAGTGCTTTGTTCCGATTCTCTATTAATAGGAGGCCTTGATATCCCTTAGTTTCTTTATGGACCCCGCTGCCATGGGAGGGTGGGACAAAATATGTCATGCAAGTTCTTATCGCAAGCACGTATGACTATATACGGAATACATGCCTACATTACATTGATGAATTAGAGCTAGTTCTGTGTCGCCCTAGGTTATGACTGTTACATGATGAGTCTTCTCCAACATAATTATTGATCCAATGCCTATGAGCTTTTCACATATTGATCATTGCTAAGTTACTATTGTTGCTACTACTGTCACAATTGCTACAAAACTAATGTTGCTACCGTTACTTTTACTGTTACTATTATTGCTACTACTACTCCCTCCGGTCCTTTTTAGTTTTCATATAAGATTTGTCTGAAGTCAAGCCTCGTGAAGTTTGACCAACTTTATAGAAAAAGTACAAACATACACAATGTGAAATCAATATCAATAGATGCACAATGACTTAAATTTTCATATTATATAACTTTAGCATGGTAGATGTTGATATATTTTCTTATAA
Organism: Aegilops longissima; assembly: GCA_021605205.1. Classification (NCBI taxonomy): domain Eukaryota; kingdom Viridiplantae; phylum Streptophyta; class Magnoliopsida; order Poales; family Poaceae; genus Aegilops; species Aegilops longissima. The sequence continues at coordinate 328,530,785 of CM038680.1, forward strand.
ATATGGTCAAACTTTATGAAGTTTGACTTCAAACAATTCTTATATGCAGAGTAAAAAGGACTGTGTGGAGTATCAAATTACCATACTACTATGCTACTAATCACTCTATTGCATATATTTACTCTCCAGGTGTGGTTGAATTGACAACTCAACTGCTAATACTTGCAAATATTATTTGGCTCCCCTTGTGTCAAATCAATAAATTTGGGTTGAATACTCTACCCTAAAAAACCATTATGATCCCCTATACTTCTGGGTTATCAAGACCTTTTTTTGGCGTCGTTGTCGAGAAGCATAGCTATATTTGTTGAGTCACTTGGGATTTATATCTGTTGATCACTATGAAGGATCTTAAGGATGATAGAATCAAGATCGTTCCCTCTAGAACGAGGGGAGGTAAGGAACTATTATCTAGATCTGCACTTGGTTCGCCTTCTGTTTTGAGTAAGCATGCAACACCACCACCTGCTATTAATTTTGATATGTCGGAAGTAATTTATGATGCTACTTTTACTATGAATGATGCTATTGATGATGCTAGTACTTTGCTTGATGATAGTATGCCACTAGGTGAATTTCTTGATGAACAACTTGCTAGAGCTAAAGAAACCGAGAATGATGAAACTAATGAAATTATTGAAACTGAAAATGATGAAACATGAAACACCTATTAGACCTAGCTCTCCTAGATATGAATTGCCTAAGATACCCGAGGGTTATGTTATGGATGGAGAGATAGCTAGGGAATTTCTTGCTTGTGATGATAGAGATGATCTTAAGAAATTATTATGTAAGCTGAAAGAAAAATCTCTGAATGCTAGAATGAAATATTACCCTAAATTTGCTACTTCACCTATCTTTGTGACTGATAAGGATTATGTATTCTCTGTCGATCCTGAGTTAGTCACTTTGATTGAATCTGATACTTTCCATGGTTATGACACTGAAACCGTTGTGGCACATCTTACTAAGTTGGATGATATAGCCACATTATTTGCCCATGAGGAAAAAAATTATTATTAGTATATTCTTAAGTTGTTTCCTTCTCGTTAAAGGGCGATGCTAAGATATGGTTTAATACGCTTGATCCTGGTTGTGTGCATAGTCCCCAGGATATGATATATTACTTCTCTGAAAAATATTTTCCTGCTCATAAAGAACAAGCTGCCTTACACGAAATATTAACTTTGTGCAAATTCAAGAAGAGAGTCTCCCTCAAGCTTGGGGGAGGCTTCTCCAATTAATTAATGCTTTGCCTGATCATCCTCTCAAGAAAAATGAAATACTTGATATCTTTTATAATGGACTAACCGATGCTTCCAGGGATTACCTAGATAGTTGTGTTGTTTGTGTTTTCAGGGAACGAACTGTTGAACAAGCTGAAGATCTATTGACTAATATATTGAGGAATGATAATGATTGGACACTTTCTGAACCACCACCTAAACCTACTCCAAAGAAGAGAGGTATTCTATTTCTAAGTCCTGAAGATATGTAAGATGCAAAGAAATGTATGAAGGAAAAAAGGTATTAAAGCTGAAGATGTTAACAATCTACCACCTATTGAAGAAATACATGAACTTGACACTCTGACACAGGTAGTAGAGGTAAATTCTCTTATAAAATTTGATGAAGGTGATATTGCTTATCATAATTCTCCTAGTCAATGCTTGTAGGAATTTGACAACTCCCTTATCAAGCAAGCTCACTTCAATGCTTATGTTATGAAACAACTGAAACATAATGCCTATATGATTGACCGCTTGAGTGACTTGTTGTTTAGAATTAAAAATGATGTTAAAGGTGTAGGAAAACATGCTTCTATGGTTAAAACCCAGTTAGAACAAGTTGCAAGTCCCAAAGTGATTTGCTTAATGAAATGAATAGTGATATGAATTATCATGTTGTTAGAGTAATGACTAGAGGAGGTAGAATGACTCGGGAGCCACTATATCCTGAAGGTCACCCTAAAAGAATTGAACAAGACTCTCAAAGAATTAATATTGATGCACCTAGTCCATCTAAAAAGAAAAAGAAAAAGAAAAATGATAGGACTTTGCATGCTTCTACTGAACCTGAGGTAGAAAAACCTTCTGAGAATAGTAATGATGTTTCTATTTCTAATGCTGAAACACAATCTCATAATGAACATTCACCTAGTGATAATGATAATGATAATGATGATGTTCATGTAGATGCTCAACCATACAATGATAAAGAACTCGATAATGATGTTGAAACGGAACCTGTTGTTGACCTTGATAACCCATCTCCTAAAATAAACTTATGATAAAGGGGATTTCATTGCTAGAAAACACGGTAAGGAAAGAGAACCATGGGTTCAGAAACTCATACCTTTCCCAACTAAACCATCTAAGAGTAAGGATGAAGAAGAATTTGAACGCTTTGCTGAAATGCTTAGGCCAGTCTTTTTGGTTTGACTGATATTTTAAAGATGGCCCCTTATGCAATGTATATGAAAGATATTGTCACTAGTAAACGAAAGATACCTAAAGCTTAAATTTCAACCATGTTTGCAAATTATTCTTTTAAAAATGGTGTACCTAAGAAACTAGGAGATCCACGAATACCCACTATACCATGCTCCATTAAAAGAAACTATGTTAAAATTGCCTTATGTGATTTAGGCGCGAGTGTTAGTGTTATGTCTTTCTCTTTGTATAGAGGACTTGATTTGAGTACACCTACCGAAATATCATTGCAAATGGCGGATAAATCTACCGATGTACCTATCGGTATTTTTGAGGATGTGCTCATTGTAGTTACAAATGTTACTATCTTGACAAACTTTGTTATACTTGATATGCCTGAGGACGACAACATGTCAATTATCCTTGGTAGACCCTTCTTGAATACTGCATGGGCTATTATTGATTGCAACAAAAGAAAGGTCACTTTTCATATCAATGGTAATGAGCATACGGTACACTTTTCAAAGAAGCAATTTCAAGTGAATGGTATTAATGTTATTGAAAAATCTCCAACAATTATTATTGGAAGTTTCGAACTCCCTCTTCCTACTGTCAAGAAGAAATATGAAACACTTATTATTGGGGAGATGCATGTCCCCGTTGAGGCAACCTAGTGTTATACGAAGGTTCTTCGGTTTCATGTCATTCGGAAGTAGTTTGTTAATAAGACTTGATCAACCTTATTAATGGATTCTTTTTTAGGAGCATGTGGTCGATGAATTTAGTAAGCACAACCTACAGTATCCCTTATTTACTCTCCATTATTTAAAGTTAATAAAGTAGAAATGCCATGATTTTCCTATTTTATGAATTTTTCGTGCAATAAAAAAATGACCGGAAAATAAAAGTTCTCACAATGCTCTGAAAATTTAGTATGAATTTTTGTAGAATATATAAGAATTTTGGCACAGAACACATCCCGGGGGCGGTGCACCTGTGAGCCACAAGCTCACAGGGCACGCCACCCCTAGGGCTTGCCATGTGGGCTTGTGGGTCCCACAAGGACCCACTCACTTAACCCAGCCGCCCACTTCCTTCTTCCTCCAAAAAAATCACTTGCATGCTCAAACCGGTGTTCTTGCTCATTTGACTGCCAATTTCGATCTCCTTGCTCAGAACTCCGTTTCCAAAACTGTTTTGGGAGATTCTTTGGTAGGTCCAATTAGTTTTTGTTCTAGTGCTTTATATATTACAAATTTTTGCTGTTGTGCTGACCTTGTTCTTGAGCATGCATGTCAAATTTATATGGTCCAAAGTATTTTTGATGCATGATATAGCCTCTAGATACTTATGGGAGTAGTTGCTATCAGTTTTGTTGAGTTTGATTCACTTTTATTTCGAGTCACTAAAATTCTTAGTAATTTTTCAGAAGAACAAAATGTTTAGGAAAATGTTCCAATGTGGTTCCTCGAGCAAGAGCTCTCCGAGGTTTGCTATACGTGAGCCGGACCTCGAACCACCGCGAGAAGCCCTTGTGCGACCATGTGAATGGCCATTGGATTCTTTCATGACTCAAGCCGACATTAAGGAGGAGTTCAACATGTACGTGCATAATATCTGTTTTGGATTTAACATGGTGGTTACTGATACGTCTTCAACGTATCTATTATTTTTTATTGTTCCATGCTATTATATTATCTGTTTTGGATGTTTTATATGCATCAATATGCTATATATATTATTTTTGGGACTAACCTATTAACCTAGAGCCCACTGCCAGTTTCTATTTTTCCCCTTGTTTTTGACTTCTATAGAAATGGAATATTAAACAGATTCCAAACGGAATAAAACTTTACGATGATTTTTCTAGGACTAGGAGACACCTACGAGGCTTGGAGAGAGGGTCAAAAGAGTCTCGAGGAGGCCACTAGCCTCTAGGGCGCACCCCGGGGGGCGCCCCTGGCCTGTGGGCCCCTCGGGAGTCCCATAACCCTAATTCCAGCTCTATATATTCTCAAATATTCCCTGAACATCAGAAGCATCCACAAAAATACTTTTCCACCGCCGCAAGCTTCTGTTCCCATGAGATCCCATCCTGGGGCCTTTTCTGGCACCCTGCCGGAGGGGGATTCGATCACCGAGGGCCTCTACATCAACCTTGCCGCCCCTTCCGCGTGAGTAGTTTACCATAGACCTAAGGGTCCATAGCTAGTAGCTAGATGGCTTCTTCTCTCTCTTTGATCTTCAATACAATGTTCTCCTTGATGTTCTTGGAGTTCTATCCGATGTAATATTCTTTTGCGGTGTGTTTGTTGAGATCCGATGAATTGTGGATTTATGATCAGATTATCTATGAATATTATTTGAGTCTTCTCTGAACTCTTTTATGCATGGTTTAGATATCTTTGTGTTTCTCTTTGAACTATCGGTTTGGTTTGGCCAACTAGATTGGTTTTTGTCGCAATGGGAGAGGTGCTTAGTTTTGGGTTCAATCTTGCGGTGTCCTCACCCAGTGACAGAAGGGGTAGTGAGGCACATATTGTATTGTTGCCATCAAGGGTAAAAATATGGGGTTTATATCATATTACTTGAGTTTATTCCTCTACATCATGTCATCTTGCTTAAGGCAATTACTCCGTTCTTATGAACTTAATACTCTAGATGCATGCTGGATAGCGGTCGATGTGTGGAGTAATAGTAGTAGATGCAGGAAGGAGTCGGTCTACTTGTCACAGACGTGATGCCTATATTCATGATCATTGCCTTAGATATCGTCATAACTATGCACTTTTCTATCAATTGCTCAACAGTAATTTGTTTACCCACCATATGTTTTCTTTCAAGAGAAACCTATGGCCCCCAGGTCTATTTTCCATCATATATTTTCAGATCTATAAACCAAAAAACCCAAAAATACCTTGTTGCAATTTATTTGTGTTTACTTTATTTTTCTTTGTATTTATCTTTTATACCTATCTATATTAGATCTCACTCTTGTTCTTGACCGTGAAGGGATTGACAACCCCTTTTTCGTGTTATGTGTAAGTGTTTATTAGTTTTGCAGGTGCATATATTGGAGACTTGCTTGTGCCTCCTACTGGATTTATACCTTTTTTCTTAACTGAGGGAAATACTTATCTCTACTTTGCTGCATCACCCTTTCCTCTTCAAGGGAAAAATCAACACAAGCTCAAGAAGTAGCAGTTACTATTGCACGTCGTTTACACAACAATGCCTTAGTGGGTGGTTTCTTTGGTGGAATTTATGCCACTCGCATAGCCGCTCATCTAGGGGTACCCATTAAAGAAAATGACGCCATGTTGCCACCTAGTTTTCTGGATTATGATGGTATGGTACACCACCAGTTCCTTGAGAGGGACTACCCTCCGCTCAGATACAGGCTAATCTTTAACAGGCGTCGTGTCTTCCATATTACTTTGCCTCCTCCTTCCTTCTTTAATTTCTAGGAAAAACATAGACACTTCATACTAGAGGAGGAGTCCGAGGAGTATGAGGGGGCGGTAGAGACCGCCCGCCTTGAGGAGGCAGCACGCCAAGCTGTGGTAGTTGCATATCAGTACAACCCAAACTTCGACTACGGGTATTACCCCAGCTACCAGGGACCTTAGGCCAGCTTAGGCCAAAAGCCTAAGCTTGGGGGAGTACGTATCTCTCACAGACATTACAGTCATGTACCACACATTTCATTCCATTTGTCAGTGTTCATACTTTTTCATTGTATATCCATGTTAGTTTTATTTTCTCTTTCTTCTTGTGTGTTTGAAAAACTTCAAAAATCCAAAAATATTTCTCGTTCCTTTTCGTTTTTTCTTTCTCATTTAGTAATTCTTAGTATTAAAAAGAAAATCCAAAAATATTTCTCGTTCTTCTTTTACTTGTTGGGAGCTTTTCCATGTAAATAGTTTTTCTCGTTTTCATTTTTCTTTCTTTCTTTTAAATTGCTTTCTTAAATAAAAACAAAAACTCCAAAAATATTTCAGTGTGTTTCTCTGAATTTCTTTTCTTTCCTTTGGGTTGTTGTGAGGAGAAGACCACGATGAACATGTTGAGTGGCTCTCATATGCATTATTGTTGATCTAACAAAGAGCCCAAATTACCTCTGCAACAAGCACAAACAAAAAGGGTGATAGAGGGTCACATTGCCTTACTTCTCTCTAGCTTGTAGTAGAATTTTTCCCTAGAATCCCATTTAATAAAATAGCTAAAGTATAGTAGCTAAGTTAAATAGCAATTTTATCCACATTATCCAGTTTGCTCCAAAAACTTTGGCCTGTAGAATATTAATTATGGCTTGGAACTCTAGAGTGTCAAAAGCTTTGGTTCCTACTCGCAGCCATCCCAAGGGCAAGAAAAGAAAGTCTGATGTATATATCTTTAGTGACCTTCCAGTTGCGTCGTGGCCTTCGTAGAAACAAGGAAGGATTTGTGGAGATTTCACTTGCCTCTCGTCCAGGCGGGCACAAGAACTCAGTTGTTCCAGCAGCACCAACTCCTGAGGGCTTGCAAGTTCATGCTATGCAAAGGGTGTGGAGCTCTATGATGTCGACCTTGCGGAGCTCACTAAGGAGTTCCTTCTTCATCAAGCTTAGAAAATTTTATCTTTCTCGCTCTTAATCCCATTTTAGCAATGTCATCTTATGCTAGTTTGATTCTTTGGAATGTTTTATGTTGGAATGTATGTGGGTTGAACTCTAAGGCAAAGTGGTCGACGCTTAGGAATACAATTGAAGAGAGTGGGGTATCTACCATGTGTTTTTAAGAAACAAAAAGAATCCATTTTATTTCTCTACTATTTGTAAGTTTGCTCCTCAAAGATTTCATCATTTTGGATGTGTCCCTTTTGTTGGTGCGTCGGGTGGTCTTCTTGTTCTATGGAACATTTGGATTTTTTTACGGGGTTAATTGTATCTCAAGAAAGTTTTGGCATCGTTATGAAGCTTACTTCAACTCCATGTACATTGGTCAATGTTTATAGTATACTCAACCTAGGCGCTCGGAATTTATTTCTTAGCTCTCTAAACTTGAGATACCTGATGATGAGTTGTGTTCTTAATGGGAGATTATAATTTTACATTATACTAACAACTGCTACATGGATGGTGCTGATATGAATGCTATATTTATTTTTAATGATCTGATTAATCATCTTGGCCTTATCAAATTGCCAATTAAGGGTGGCTCCTTTACATGGAGTAACATGTGAGCCCCTCCTTGAGCAGTTGGATTGGCATTTTACTTCAACTCCCTGGACTCTCAAATTCCCTAACACGCAAGTGCACCATTGTCACGTCCAGTGTCTAACCACTACCGTGTGTTATTCGTGTTGATTTGTTCATCCCTAAGGAAAAAAAAATCACGTTTGAGAATTATCGGATTCGTAGGTCATGTTTTTTCTCCTTAGTGGTTGATGTTTGGAACATTCATAGGAAGGGGAATAATGCTAAGGTGTTGGCTGCATAATTGCAACTTTTTTGGCAAACTCTGAAAAAAATCGTCTTAAAACGTATCTCGGTTGGATCTTCTAATTGAGAATTGCAACATGTTTATTCATATGTTCGATACTTTTAAGGAAGAAAGGTTGTTGCATATTATAGAGAGAAATTCCAGGGACATTGTGAAAGTTCGTTTGCTGCATCTTTTGGATTGTCAGTGAGATTTTCATAAAATGTTGCACTATAAGGTGGAAAAAGTCTGGGATGATAATACTGCCTTTTTCATTCCATGGCCACATAATTACATGCAAAACAACATTGCAAAAGTCACCATGGCTGATGGTAGGGAAGTGGTGGATCACTAAAAAAAGCTGTAATTTTATAGGAGGCTTTTAAAATCCGCTTGAGGTAATCCATCTCTGTAGAAGTACTTCGATACATGCTTGTTCTCATTCCCATGATTCTTGATCTTCAGGACTTATCTGCACATTGTTTTTGAAAAAGAAATAGACGATCTGGTTGCCTATCCAACTTGTGATAAGTACCGAGCATGGATGGTTTTAATGGTTAAGTTTTAACAAGCATTATGTCATGACTTCCACTCTGATTTGATGGATCTTACTAGTATTAATGCCTTTTTCATTGCATTGATCCCCAAAAGTGTTCTCCGAAGACTCCTAATGATTCCTGACCGATATCATTAAAAATGAAACTGCTAACTAAGTGATACGTCTCCAACATATCTATAATTTTCTATTGTTCCATGCTATTATATTATCTATGTTGGATATTTTATATGCATTTGTATGCTATTTTATATGATTTTTGGGTCTAACCTATTAACCTAGCGCCCAGTGCCAGTTTCTGTTTTTCCATGTTTTTTAGTTTCACAGAAAAGGAATATCAAACGGAGTCCAAACGAGTTGAAAATTTATAGTGATTTTTTATGGACCAGAAGAAGCCCCCGAAGCAAAGGAGTTGGCCAGAAGAGCCACGAGGCCTCCACAAGGGTGGAGGGCGCGCCCACCCCCCTAGGGCACGCCCTCCGTCCTTGTGGGCTCCTCATGGACCCCCTGACGTGAAACCGACGCTAAAAATTCCTATATATACAGAAACCCCCGAAAAGAAACCTAGATCGGGAGTTCCGCCGCCGCAAGCCTCTGTAGCCACCAAAAACCAATCGAGACCTTGTTCTGGCACCCTGCCGGAGGGGTAAATCATCACCGGTGGCCATCTTCATCATCCCGGCGCTCTCCATGACGAGGAGGGAGTAGTTCACCCTCGGGGCTGAGGGTATGTACCAGTAGCTATGTGTTTGATCTCTCTCTCTCTCTCTCTCTATCTCTCTCTCTATCTCTCTCTCTCTCTCTCTCTCTCTCGTGTTCTTGATTTGGCACGTTCTTGATGTACCGCGAGCTTTGCTATTATAGTTGGATCTTATGATGTTTCTCCCCCTCTACCTTCTTGTAATGGATTGAGTTTTCCCTTTGAAGTTATCTTATCGGATTGAGTCTTTAAGGATTTGAGAACACTGATGTATGTCTTGCATGTGCTTATCTGTGGTGACAATGGGATATTCACGTGATCTACTTGATGGATGTTCTGGTGATCAATTTGCGGGTTCTGTGACCTTGTGAACTTATGCATAGGGGTTGACACACGTTTTCGGCTTGACTCTCCGGTAGAAACTTTGGGCACTCTTTGAAGTTCTTTGTGTTGGTTTGAATAGATGAATCTGAGATTGTGTGATGCATATTATATAATCAAACCCACGGATACTTGTGGTGACATTGGAGTATCTAGGTGATATTAGGGTTTTGGTTGATGTGTGTCTTAAGGTGTTATTTTAGTACGAACCCTAGGGCTGTTTGTGACACTTATAGGAATAGCCCAATAGATCGATCAGAAAGAATAACTTTGAGGTGGTTTCATACCCTACAATAATCTCTTCGTTTGTTCTCCGCTATTATTGACTTTGGAGTGACTCTTTGTTGCACGTTGAGGGATTGTTATATGATCCAATTATGTTATCATTGTTGAGAGAACTTGCACTGGTGAAAGTATGAACCCTGGGCCTTGTTTCAAAGCATTGCAATACCATTTTCGCTCGCTTTTGCCACTTGCTACCTTGCCGTTTTAATATTTTCATATTACAAAAACCTATATCTACCATCCATATTACACTTGTATCACCATCTCTTCGCCGAACTAGTGCACCTATACAATTTACCATTGTATTGGGTGTGTTGGGGAAACAAGAGACTCTTTTTTATTTGGTTGTAGGGTTGTTTGAGAGAGACCTTCTTCATCCTACACCTCCCACGGATTGATAAACCTTAGTTCATCCACTTGAGGGAAATTTGCTACTGTCCTACAAACCTTTGCACTTGGAGGCCCAACAATGTCCACAAGAAGAAGGTTGCGTAGTAGACATCAAGCTCTTTTCTAGCGCAATTGCCGGGGAGGGTAGGTAAGCGGCACTCACATCCCGTCAACAAAGCTCTTTTCTGGCGTTGTTGCAGGGGAGGTTAGTGCTTGAAGGTATATCTTTAGATCTTGCAATCAAATCTTTTAGTTTCTTGTTTTATCACTAGTTTAGTTTATAAAATAAAACTAGAAAAAAATGGAATTTAGGTTGCCTCATTTGCTTCATCTTTTTAATGTCTTTCGTGAAAATAAGGATTCTGATAATTGTGCTCAATTGCTAGAGGAAGAATGCAATAAAATGTTTGACATATGTCGGGGGAAATCGCCACCTATGGAATCACTGGGATCCCTTCTACGTTGGCGGGCAAGGGGTTGTGCAAAGAGCGGGTCTGACAGGAAGCACACAGATCGTTTACCCAGGTTCAGGCCGCGAAGATGTCTAATACCCTAGTCCTGCTTTGGTGGATGTATTTGAGTGTTCTTGTGTTCTTGAGCTAGCTATGGGGTGTGACTTGCCCAAAAGATCCGAATCCCCCTCCTGGACGCCTCGGGCTTCTTTTTATAGGCAAAATGGGTTGCCACAGTGGCACACATGAGGTGGAAAGGTGCATAGTGGATGAGTCTATCCTCTGGCATCGTCGGACAAATGCATTTAATGCTCTGCCAACGTGCCCCTCTCGCTTTATCGGGGACGGCAAGGAAGCACGTCCCAGCTGTCGCCGTCTCACCTGCCTTCGACACGCGTCCGAGCTGACGAGGCGTCGTGGTGCCACGTTGGCTGGCTGCTGGGCTGGCGCGGTGGCGGAGCCTTCACGAAGATTTGCATGCCACCACGCAGGTACTTGCTGGGTCGGCGTAGAGGCCGCACGTCGCCACGCGGGCGCCTGTCCAGCTGGTTGAGCTGGCAGCTGCATGGGGACGGTGGTGGAGTCTTGGCAGACGTGGGCCCGGCTGCGGCCTCATTGATGCCCTCGGCAAGGATCTTGTCGGGGCCCCAGCAAGGGTCTTGCCGTGGCGTCGTGGTCGTCCCCCGCAAGGATCTTGCCGGGGGTCTCGTGGATTTCCTCGGCTAGGATCCCGCCGAGGGTCATCGTCTTCTGGTCCTCATCTTATCTCATGTGTTTATGATCTTGACAAAGACCTGCATGCCACCACGGAGGTGCCTCCTGAGCCTTGGTTCCAATTCAGTTGTTGGCGGCGTTTGGAACCCATGGGCTCAAGGGTGGCTCACTCTGCTGGTGTTGGGCAAGCCGCCCCGGCAAGGCTCTTGCCGGGTGAGTCCACCTTGCCCCTTTGCTCTTTTGTGTTTCTGGTCTTGGCGTTGCCTTGGCTGTCTTGTGCTCCGGCTTCCCTCCTCTGCCCTCCTCTACCCTGCTAAGTGTGGCCGCAGGCGCGGCTCTGACTGCCCATGCACAAGTAAAGGGGTCAAAAGGAGAGCCCCTACTTTTGTACGCCGACAGGAGCCCCCGGGCCTGGGCCACACATAAGCGCGACGTGTTGTTGGGCTAGACCCAGAACGGTGCGCGGGCAGGTGGGGCGGATTTTTACCATAGTAACTTTTTCGTCCGCTGCGCTTCCCCACGACCCACATTGAACGCGCGATGTGGAGGGTCGTGCATGACGTGGGGGTCATCCGTGGGGAAGTTCCCGCACGCATGCGTGACATCGTGGTAAAGAGGCGGCTCGTGCCTTCCCCATAAAAAGAGGGAGACGCAGAGGCGCGACTCATTTACTGAGTGGACTCGGGTCGTGGCCTTCAAGGCGTCCGCGCCCCACGATAACAATGTGGGGAACGGTCGCCTCACCCGTCCCTTCGATTCTGCTTGCTCGCCACGTGTCCCCCATGCAGGTGGCAGGCGGTGGAGGCGGGAAGCCGGGCAGTTGCTGATTGGGGCAACGGGTCGGTCTCGATTCCCTGCGCCCCCGATGGCCGGATTGGTTGAGTGGGGCGGCCGAGCCCCGACCCCGCCCCTTTATAAGAAGGGGGATGGGGATGGCATCCCACATCCTTTCATCATCCGCCTCCATTCACTTCGGCTTCTTTCTTCCATCTGCCATGGCAAGAGGAGGCGTCGACCCTTCGACGATGGCGGCGAGGGTCTCTGCTCGACAGCGCGTCCCTCCTCCCCAAGAGCTCGCAGCGGCGGAACCGGCCATGAGAGGAAGGGGGAGGGGGTGAGGCCGAGGCCGCCGTGGCGCTCGGGGAAGAGGGGGACGGGGCGGCGCACCGGCCTTGCCTCCGCCGGCGAGGCCTCTCCCAATGGAGGGCCACGTTGGGGACCAGCCTCGTGAGTTATTCATCAGACTGCGCCGGCCACCGCGCCGTCGCCTTCGTCTTCCTGCTCCATTTTCCTGGGAGATGGAGCTCGATCCGCCCCAGACCTTGAGGCTGCACATGAAGGGCCGCTGGAACGGTGGTACGCGGGTCGACGTCGACTTCCCTCCTCCTCACGTCATGTACCTTCGCCGCGGATGGAAAACCTTTGCTCGTGTCCACAGCCTGACGGCGGGGCTCATTCTCTACTTCAAATTAGTGGAGAACGGCCTGCTCTCCGTCAAGGTCTTTGTGGACCTTGGAACTCGCCTAAAGTGCTGCGTGGAGAGCTCCTCCGATGACGAAGACTCCTCCTCGAGCGAGAGTGGCGAGGAGGACAGCGACAGCGACGACTAGGTCGTCGAACGGGAAGGCGCCGACCTCGACTGCGACTGACCGCGCCGCCCGAGGGCCTTCCTCGCCAAGCTCTCCATCGGCGCGTTCCCCGTCGCCTCCTTGGGTGGCTGGCGTAGGAGGGTCGGAGAAGGCGAAGAAGGCGGGTGGCGCCCGTCAATCGGGGTACGCGGGCACTGACGCCTTCGTCGCGTATTGTCGGCCCGCTGCCTCATCTTCCAGCTCCCCTCCCGACACCGGGATGTTCTGTTGGTGCCTTATGCTCCTCGCACCTTGCCTAGGCGTTATTTTTTGCCCTCTTGCTATCTTGTTCCACCTTCTGAAGAGAGGGACAAGAAAAGTATTACGGGCATCTTATCTCTTTTTAGTTTGTAAGCCTGTGGGCACTTGTTAATTTTAAGACTTGTAATCCCCTTGCTCATGTTTTTTATTCCGTATGAACTGTACCTGTATGGGATGTTTTTAATGAAAAAGGGTGCTTGTCGGGTTCTTTGTGCGTGAGCGAGGCCCATGCCAAGGAATGAATCCTTGTTATTTTTAAGATAAACATTGTCGCCCGGCAACAGGCCTTGCTGTCCCCTTACTTCAGTCGACCATTCTCACGCTCTTGGCGTAGGCAGGGGCAAAGTAGAGTTAGGCCCTTCGTTTATTTCCTCGCCACCGCGACTACGACCCGGTTCCGACCCAGGGACTTGGGTACAGGAAAAAGGGGGAGCACGGTGGTCTAGGAGCAAAACGAGGTTTCATATGTCCCAACTTCATACAGAAATGCACAATAGAGGATAAAAGACTTATCTGAATCTGCAGCCCCCGGCAGCCTTGGCCTGCCATGGTTGGATTCTTGTATCTACAGGCCCCGGCAACCTTGGCTTGCCGAGGCCGGAGCGCCGGCTCGTTCTCTTTCTTCCAAACAGCTCAACAGAAACGTCCATGTACCGTGCGAACCAAAGAGGACAAAAAGGAACAAAGAGACAAACACTCAACCTCTATGCTAGGGGTTAGTCGCTGCTAAGCACTATCAACCCTAACCGAGGGACAAACCTAACCTAGCATGCATGCTAAAACTTAGGGTGCCAGCGCTTCACTTATTTATGCTCAGGGTCTGCGCCTGACTTTGTACAGAGGGTTACATGCCTTGCCGGCAAGGCTTGTACAAAAGGTGGTTTGTCGGGGGGACCCAGCAACCGTGCCTTATGGGTAAAACTTGCGAAGATGTTCAATGTTCCAGGAGTTGCTCACTGGAATAGGATCTTCGGTCTCTAGGCGGACTGCGTCGGGCCTGGTGACTTGTATTACCCGATAAGTGCCTTCCCACTTCGGCGTCAACTTGTTGGAATTCTTGGCCGATTGAATGCGCCGAAGAACAAGGTCGCCTTCCTCAAAGCTTCGGGCATGAACCTTGCGGCTATGGTAGCGGCGCAAGGCTTGCTTGGTAGCGCTGCTCTCACTGACCGCCCGAAGGCGATCTTCCTCGAGGCGTTGCGTCATCTTGCCGCAATTGCTCTTGCTCAAGCTTCGTCATAGCGAGCACTTTCGAGGTGACCCGTATGTGAATTCCGTGGGAGAACTGCTTCGCCCGTATACCGAGGCAAAGGGTGTGCGGCGGTGGCTCAATTTGGCATCGTTACGATTGACCAAAGAACCACCGACAACTCATCAATCCAGCGCCTTCGCTCTGGTGCAGCTGTCAAAAGTCTTGGTCCTCGGGCCTCATGATGCTTCAGCATTTGCCCTCTCACACGGCCGTTGCTCTGTGGGTGTGCCACGGAGGCGAAACAGACCTTGCTGCCGAGGTCTTGGATGTACTGCATGAAGGTGTGGCTTGTGAACTGCGTGCCGTTGTCGGTGATGACCTTGTTTGGCACACCAAAACGGCAGACTAGCCCCTTGAAGAACTTGACGGCCGACTGTGCTGTCACCTTCCTCACTGCTTCCACCTCCGGCCACTTTGTGAACTTGTCCATTGCAACGTACAAGTACTCAAAGCCCCCAAAAGCGCGGGGTAAAGGGCCCAGTATGTCGAGCCCCCAGGCCGAGAATGGCCAGGAGAGAGGAATTGTTTGAAGGGCTTGAGCTGGTTGATGAAGCTTCTTCACATGAAACTGACACACTTCACACTTGGTTACTAGTGCCATTGCATCCTGGAGGGCTGTGGGCCAGAAGAAACCTTGCCGGAACGCCTTGCCGGCAAGGGCCCTCGACCCTATGTGGGAGCCACATGTCACGCCCAAGATGCGACCCTATCCTAAAGGAACTCGAAGGTCCCACCAAGGATAGAAGCGCATCTTGAAGACGCTTTTGCAAGGTGGATATCATTACATCAACATTACATAATAGTGGGGATACATCCAAGACATACAATGTCACATGAATACAACAATACATCATATACAAGATCAACATCCGACTACAGACGAAACATAAGCAGAAACTCAAAGCGACATCCACCACCTGCTAGCCGGGCTGCCGACCTGGAGCGTATCCCCGATCGAAGCGAAGCGAAGGAGAACTCCCAAAACAAGCAAACATCGCTCTCGAGTCATGATCATCGCATAACCTGTACCTGCAGCTGTTGTTGTAGTAATCTGTGAAACCACGAGGACTCAGCAATCCCATTACCATGGGTATCAAGACTAGCAAAGCTTAATGGGTAAGGAAGGGGTAAAGTGGTGAGGTTGCAGCAGCGACTAAGCATATATGGTGGCTAACATACGCAAATGAGGGCGGGAAGAGAAACAACGGAACGGTCGTGAAGCTAGTAATGATCAAGAGGTGATCCTGAACTCCTACTTACGTCAAACATGACCCAAAACCGTGCTCACTTCCCGGACTCCACCGGAAAGAGACCATCACGGCTACACACACGGTTGATGCGTTTTAATTAAGTCAAGTGTCAAGTTCTCTACAACCGGACAGTAACAAATTCCCATCTGCCACATAACCAAGGGCACGGCTTTCGAAAGTTTATACCCTGCAGGGGTGTCTCAACTTAGCCCATGATAAGCTCTCGCGATCAACGAAGGATATTCCTTCTCCCGGGAAGACCCGATCAGGCTCGGAATCGGTTTACAAGACATTTCGACAATGGTAAACAAGACCAGCAAAGCCGCCCGATCGCCGACAATCCCGATAGGAGCTGCACATATCTCGTTCTCGAGGCAACACGGATGAGACTAGCTACGAGTAAAACCAGACCTCGAGTTTCCCGAGGGGCCCTTGAGCAGCTTCGGTTCGAGCCAGCACTTAGAGAAGCACGGCCGGGGGGCTAAAATAAAGATGACCCTCGGGTTGGCCGACCCAAGGAAAGGTATAGGTGGTGGTGAGGCAAATGGTAAAACCAAGGTTGGGCCTTCTTTGGAGGAGTTTTATTCAAAGTGACTGTCAAGGGGTCCCATAAATCACCCAAGCTGCGTTAGGGGCGCAAAATCCGGGAACATAATACCGATATGACGGAACTAGAGGCGGCAAGAGTGGAACAAAACACCAGGCATAAGGCCGAGCCTTCCACCCTTTACCAAGTATATAGATGCATTAATTAAATAAGAGATATTGTGATATCCCAACATAATCCTGTCCACCATGGAGCAATCTTCAACTTCACCTGCAACTAACAACGCTATAAGAGGGGCTGAGCAAAGCGGTAACATAGCCAAACAACGGTTTGCTAGGAAGGGTGAAAAGGTTAGAGGCTGACATGGCAATTTGGGGAGGCTTGAAGAACAAGTGATAGGAAGCGCAACATAGCGATAGAACGAAGCAAATAGCATAGCAATGATAGTAATGAGATCCAAGGTGACGGTCATCTTGCCTGAAATCCCGCTAGGAAGAAGAACGAGTCCATGAAGAAGATGAAGCCACGAAGGCGAACCAAGCGTGAGCGAGCGAATCCTCACGATCGATAGCGAAATAGGAACTATCGAGAAGAAGCACAACCGGAAAGAAGCAAACAACATGGTAAACGCACAAGCATAAACATGGCATGATGCACAAACAAATATGATGCATGTCCGGTTTAATAAGGCATGGTATGGCAAAGTGCAACAAACAATACTACAAGTTAAGTGGAGCTCAATATGCAACGAGTTGCATATTGACAAAACACCACATTGACATATTTAGTTTAATCTTGTTTAAGCTACCAAACAATACTAAATGTTGTTAAACATGGCAAGGGGTGAAGCATAATTAAACTACCTATATAGGCAAGTTTAAATGAGGCCGGAAACAACAAACAAAAATTCCGGAAAATCCTCATGTCCATATTTTGAATTAGCTACTGATCTGCCCTAAACCATATTTTATTGTTGTTAAACAGGGAAATAAAGTGCACCAAATTAATCTATGCATTTTTCCACCCCATTTACATATAAAGTTTATTAAATTCGGAGCTACGGTTATTTAGTTATGAAATAAAACATTTTAGCATGGCATTTAAGCAAATAAACACAAACAACATTTTAAACATTTTTAGCATGGCTGAAAGTGACATAATATGAAACTAGATGAAAAACTAAGCATTTTACATATATAAATTATTTACATCTGATGCACCATTTGTGAGTTATTAAATGCATGAACTCTAGGGGTTTTTCTGCAATTCTGTAAATCTTGGGATAATTAGACAAATACGCAGGCAGGAAAAAAACATGCACTAGGCTGAATCTGGATCTGGGCGAGGGCTTTGGGTGGCTCACCATGGGCCAAGGCCCAATAGGCAAAGGAGAGGGGGAGGCCGGCAGGGCGCACTGGGCCGGCTTGCTTGCGATGCCCAGGAGGAGCGCGACCAGGGTCAGCAGGAGGCGCGTCGTCCTCCCGAACAGAGGAGAGAGCGAGGCGGCGGTGGGTGGCGAGGCTCGGCGACAAGGAGGAACGGCGGGGCGGCGGGATCCACCAGATCCGGCGAGGAGGAGGCAGGCGGCCGGAGGCGCTAGAGGCGAAGCTGGGTCATGATTCTTGGAGCTCCTCGGCGAGACGAACGGCGGTTGCGGGGACTTCTTGGCGGAGCTCGGTGCCTCGCCTCATTTGGAAGACGAGCAGGGACGGCAGCGACCGGCGCTGGTTCATTAACAGAGAGAGAGATGGTTAGAGGAGGAGAACCAGAGAAAGGGGGGAGAAGGGGGCGCGAGGAGACGGCGACCTGCTTGGGAAAGGATCAAGGAGGCTTGCGAGGTTGGGGATGAGGTCGAGCGTGGGAGGCCGGGCGTGGGGTGGACTGCTGCCGGTGCTGGGGTGCTCGGGCGCCATGAGCAGGGGAGCCTTGCTCTGGTCGAGGCAGAGGAGAAGCGAGGAGGTGGCTGCGGGATTGGATGGATCGAGGGGAGGAGGAAGGTGGCTGTGGTTGGCTCGATGTGGAATTCGAGGAGGATTTTGGAGAGAGTGGCGGCAGTGGACAGGGAATGGAGGATGGGACAGCTTCCTAGGTTTTAGGGTTGGGAACTAGTTTAAATAGTAAGGGAATTAGGGCAGGGGTTAACCCCGTCCGTCCGGTCGAAATCGGGCGGTCGAGAAAAATATAGGTTAGGAAGTCCAATTAAGAAAACAGAGATATCTTATAGATGTTAGGGGATGATCCAGACCTAACGGTCACGACAGCCCGGTCGGGTTCGGGGAAAGTTTTCGGACGCACGCAAGAGGGGGTCGGTGGTTGTGCAGAGAGGTTAGGTGGTCACGGTCAAGAGGGAAGCGAAGAACAAGGTTGGTCTCGGAACGGTCAACAAAAGCAAGGGGGGGCACGGCAACTACGAGCGGATGCAAGTTTGAAAACAATGACGATGCAATGCGTATGATGCTATGAGATGAGATGCATGACATGAACAAAATGCAAAACAAAAGACAAAAACCCAACCACGAAGGAAATAACGTATCGCATCTCCGGAAAAGGCAAGAGTTGGAGTTACGAATGTGGAAAGTTGTATCCGGGGCGTTACACCACATATGCCTCAGTGTATCTCCGCCAACAGCTCCAGTCCTTCCTCCCGGGGAATGCACTTCAATTTCACACCGTTCGATCTTTTCCTGTACAGGACGTCATCGACGAATTGATACATAGCAGACCAACGGGCTACTTTCTCCGCTCCTTCCTGATCCTTAGGAAGCTCCCCTGTTTGGAGGAATCAGACGGTATGTTGTGCCCATGTCGAAGCCTGGGGCTCGACGGCAAGGACTAAAGGCATTTCTTCTGCCATGGGAGCGGCCGTCTCTCTGACCGGGCTTGGCGCCTGTCGGTCGATTGCCCTCGGCGAGCTCAATATCCATGGCAACATCCTTGCCGGTGGCCCCAGGGGCTCGGCCGGAAAGTACTTGCCGGGGCCTGATTTCCTCCGCTTGTTTTGTTGTGTTGATGGTTCAACGGATGGTTGAGTTAACCGAAGCACAAAACTACCTAGTTCCACAGGTAGCTTGAACGCAGCGTGCTTCGACAGGTAATCGGCGAGGTCATTCTCCACTCGGGGAACGTGCTCCGCTTGTATACCGTCAAAGCGCTCTTCCAGCTTACTCACTTCATCTACGTAGGCCTCCATCAATGGGCCCTGATAATCTTTGTTGACTTGCCTGACGACAAGCTGTGAATCGCCCCTGATGATGAGCTTCATAATCCCGAGGTCTGCCACGATCCTGAGACCGGCAAGCAACCCCTCATATTCAGCAGTGTTGTTTGTGGACATCTCCCTGGGAAAGTGCATCTGGATTACATACTTGAGGTGCTCTCCGGTGGGTGCGACAAGCAGCACACCAGCACTGGTGCCTTGCAGCGAGAAAGCCCCGTCAAAGTACATGATCCAGCTGCGACTTGCTTCCTTGCCGGGGACAGTGATCTCCTGGATCTCTTCGCCGGGCGTTGAGGCCCATTCTGCAATGAACTCCGCCAAGACTCTGCTCTGGATTGTCGAAGTACTTTCAAACTTCAAACCAAAGCTCGACAGCTCCAAGGCCCACTCCACAATCCTCCCGGTTGCGTCTGGGTTATCACGATATCTGTTACAGGGGGGCGTGTGCGAGCGGTGATTTAAATGCGCTTGGAAGTAATGACGCAGCTTCCTCGAGGCCATAAGGAGTCCGAAGAGCAATTTCTGCACGCCGGAGTACCTTGACCTAACCCCCTGCAAGAGGGAGCTGACAAAATAAATCGGGTGCTGCATCATCTTCTTCTTCCCCACTTCGTTGGGTTGCACGGGCCTTGTCCTGATGGCGTCAGACTCTGCCGGGGGCCTTGTCTTGCCAGCACCAGGCCCTGCCGGGGGAATCTCTGGCTTGCCATCCGCTAGTCCCGCCATTGCCACTGCCTCTTCGTCGACCTCACTCTGTGCCACTAGCGCGGCGCTGACCACTTGATTCGTCGCCGCCAGATACAGCAGCAACGGCTCTTGTGGTGTAGGCGCAACTAGTATCGGTGTAGAGGAGAGGTATTTCTCCAAATCCTACAGCGCTGCCTCGGCCTCTGGGGTCCACTCCATTGGGCCCGCCTTTTTCAAGATTTTGAAAAAGGGAAGGGCATGCTCAGCAGGCTTGGCGATGAATCTGCTCATGGCGGCAACGCAACCAGTGAGCCGACGCACATCCTTGATCCGCTTGGGCGCCTCGATCTTCTCAATAGCCTTGATCTTGTCTGGATTCTCCTTGATCCCACGCTGTGACACAAAGAACCCGAGAAGTTTGCCGGACGAAACGCCAAAGACACACTTCTCAGGGTTCAATTTGAGGTTGATCTTGCGCAGATTTGTAAACGTCTCCTCTAAATCTTGTACAAGAGTTGCCTTATCCTTCGTTTTGACCACTATGTCATCCATATAAGCTTCCATATTTCTATGTAGCTGGGGCTCAAAACCAATCTGGACCGCCCTTGCGAACATTGAGCCAACACTCTTCAACTTGAAAGGCATCCGTAAAAAACAATACATACCACATGGGGTGATGAATGTTGTCTTCTCTTCGTCTTCTCTTGTCATGAAGATCTGGTGGTAGCCCGAGTAGGCGTCAAGGAATGACAATAGATCACACCCGGCCGTGGAGTCAACAATCTGGTCGATGCGTGGCAACGGGAAGGGGTCCTTAGGACAAGACTTATTGATATCTGTGTAGTCAATACACAGCCTCCACTTCCCATTTGCCTTGCGCACCACCACCGGATTGGCCAACCATGTCGGATGGAGCACTCCTCTCACCAAGCTTGCCGCTTCCAACTTTCTGATCTCCTTTGTGATGAACTCCTGCCGTTCCCAAGCTTGCTTCCTCACCTTCTGCTTGACAGGCCGCGCATGAGGACAGACAGCAAGGTGGTGCTCAATCACCTCCCTGGGAACGCCGGGGATGTCGGATGCTTGCCATGCAAACACGTCGACATTCGCCCGCAGGAAGGTGACGAGCGCACCTTCCTATTTGCTGTCAAGGGCTGAGCTTATGGTGAAAGCCACTCCCATGCCATCCTCCTTGACGGACACCTTCTTGGTCTTCGGCGGTGCATCTCTGGATTTCTTGTTCTTGCCGGTGGAGCTCTCTGGCACGTCCTCGACGGGAGCACAACACTCCGAAGAGGTGCACTCGCTGGAGTGGGTCCGAGAGGTCTTGACAGTCTTCTTCCCTCCCGGGGCTTCAGCGGCAGGAGCAAGTGCCTTGGCGACAGTTGCTGCAACTGCTTCCCAGTAGAGTTGGTAAGTGCAGATCAGCGCGTCCTTCTTGTCGGAGGGGACAGTGATGATGGTCATCGGCCCAAGCCTCTTCAGCGTGTTGTAGGCGTAATGCTACGCCGCCATGAACTTGGCTAGTGCCGGGCGGCCGAGGATCCCGTTGTAGGGCAAGGGGATCTCGGCTACATCGAAGACAATTCTCTCCGTCCTGTAGTTCAACTCGCCTCCAAACGTCACAGGCAGTGTGAACTTACCCTTTGGCTGACTCCTTCCTGGGTTGACCCCTTGAAACGTGCCCGTCTCCTCGAGGTCTCCATCAGGAATTTGCAGCCTCTTGATCACAACGGGCCAGATCAAGTTCAGACCGGCCGCGCCGTCCACTAGCATCTTTGTCACCTTGAGGTTGCATATTGTTGGTGAAACCAACAACGACAGACACCCGACCGCAGTTGTGCGATCAGGGTGGTCCTCGGTGTCAAAGATGATAGGCGTGCTGGACCACTTCAGTGGCTTCTGAGCATCTAGCGATGGCTCCGCTGTTGTGATCTCACGCGCTCACTGCTTGAGCTGGCGGTGAGAGGTATGCAGCGAGGCGCCACCCGCACATGGCCTCCGTAGGTTTCTGGAACTCATGCCCGCCGGACTCGTCGTCCTCGTCATGATCATCGTCTTCCTGCTTCTTGTCGCAGCCCCGAGCGGGCCTCTCTTGCTGGTTATCCTTGCCGCGGCGGCCTCGCTTGGCGCCACGCTTCTTCCGGATCCTTGGCACCATCGACCCTTCTCCTTGTCCCGCCTCTCATACTCGGCTTTTTTCTTTTCAGCAAGCAACTCGACTTGTCGGCAGTTCTGGAGGTCGTGGCCCTTGGTGCGGTGGATCTTGCAATACTGCTTGTAGAAGCCTCCTGGCTTGTCGGCAGCCGCCAGGGCCCGGCAAGCGGCGCACCCGGCAAGCAGCGCACCCGGCAATCTGCTTGTTGGGGTCGTCTGCCTTGGCCTTCTTGGCAGCGCCGGTGTCGTCTGATCCCTCGACGACAAGCACAGCCTTGCCCTTGCGTTTCCTATTGCGACCCCGACCCTTCTTCGTCGGGGCGATGGTGTATTCGTCGGTAGATTCAGTTTCCGCGCCGGCGTCCTTGCCGTGGTACTTCCTCCCCTTTTTAGCTCGAGCGCATCTATCGGCCAGAACATAAAGTTCGGCCACATCCTTGACCTTGTTCATCGCCAGCTCTTCACGCATCTTGCGATTACACACATTCTGATGGAATGCGCTGATCACGGCGGCGGGATGAACATCTAGGATGTTGTATTGCACTTGGCTGAACCTTTGTATGTACTTGCGCAGGTTTTCACCTTCCTTCTGGGGAATGATATGCAAATCACTCGCCTGGCCATGAGCTTGGTGGCCTCCAGTGAAAGCACCAACGAACTCATGACACAGATCCGACCAAGAAGAAATGGAATCCGCCGGCAAGTGCATCAACGAAGACATGACATTGGGTTTCAGGGCCAACGGGAAGTAATTGGCAAGCACGTTGTCATCAGGAGCTCCAGCGGCTTGCATCGCGATGGTGTAGATGCTGAGGAACTCTGACGGATGGGTCTTGCCATGTTACTTCTCGCTAACGTCAGGCTTGAACATGCGGTGGGACGACCATTGGAACTGCTGCAGCTCACGGGTAAAGGCTGGGCAACCCACCTCGTAAGGTAGGCCGTCGGAGCCTCCCGGTGCTAGGCGGTCCATAGTGGGCCCCGCCCGCTTATCTGACTGGCGGCGTGTGTCGCGCCGACGCTCGATGGTGGTTCGAGCGTCTTCATGGGCTCGCTCCCGAAGAACTTGGCGCTGTTCGCGTGGGTCCATGGGTCGGACGACGCTATGGAAATGTTATCGCAAGCGTCATCACGATGGATCGACACCTGCGGTGGCTGGCGTGGAGGAGGAGAGTGCATCGTGGCCGCAGCACCCCCGACCCCTCCACCGCTGGCGTGCGGTGGTTCGACAGAGCGTCGGCCTGAGGGCCCCGCTCGCCGTGGCTCGTCTTTGTTGGCGACACCGACGAGGCTCCGGATGGTGGCTCTCCGCTTGTCGAGCTTTTTTGCAGCAGGAGGGAAGTCGAGGAGCAACTGCACACGCGCTAAGGCTTCTGCCGGCGTGGGCGGCGGCAAAAGCTGCGTGGACCGTGACGCGCTCCGACTCCTAACCACGTTAGAAGGAGCTCCATCACGGCCCTGCGGCTGCACACCATTTTTGCCAGCACTTCGGCGGGCATGTTGGCCTCCTCCATACCGCGAGTGATGCACGGGGCTCTTGCCACGGTGGCGCCCGGGGTCCCCAGCGTGGTGGCGTTGCTCGTCACGCACACACTGGGAAGAGCGCGTCGTGGGCGCCGGCGTAGGCGACTTGGAGGTTGCCGCGCCTCCCTTGGAGGGCCCCGTGCCGCCTGCGGGGGCCCCGGCTCTGTCTTTGGATTTGGCGGCGCGCGGTCCATCGTCTCGCGCACGAACGACGCCGCTCACTAGGCTTTGGCTGCCGGAGCAATGTGGGTGTTCACGGGCCGCGCCTCGGCTTCCGTCCGTGACCGCCCCGCTGCTTGCCCGCACCGGTACGGGCCATCCGGCCCCGGATGAACCGATCGCCATGATCGTCTTCTTCTTGGGAGCCATGGCGGTGAAGAACTGCTAGGCTAACTACGAGACCGGATTTTCACAACTGCGCCCCCTACCTGGCGCGCCAAAGATGTCGCGGGAAATCGACACCTATAGAATCACTGGGATCCCTTCTATGGTTGGCGGGCACGGGGTTGTGCAAAGAGCGGGTCTGACTGGAAGCACACAGATCGTTTACCCAGGTTTGGACCGCGAAGATGCGTAATACCCTAGTCCTGCTTTGGTGGGTGTATTTGAGTGTTCTTGTGTTCTTGAGCTAGCTACAGGGTGTGACTTGCCCAAAAGATCCGAATCCCCTTCGTGGACGCCCCGGGCCTCCTTTTATAGGCAAAAGGGGTTGCCACAGTGGCACACATGAGGTGGAAAGGTGCACAGTGGTAAGTCTATCCTCTGGCACTGTCGGAAAAACACATTTAATGCGCTGCCGACGTGCCCCTCTCGCTTTATCGGGGATGGCAAGGAAGCACGTCCCAACTGTCGCCGCCTCGCCTGGCTTCGACACGCGTCCGAGCTGACAAGGCGTCGTGGTGCCACGTTGGCTGGCTGCTGGGCTGGCGCGGTGGTGGAGCCTTCACGAAGATTTGCATGCCACCACACAGGTGCTTGCGGGTCGGCGTAGAGGCCGCACGTCTCCATGCAGGCGCTTGCCCAGCTGGTTGAGCTGGCAGCTGCATGGGGACGGTGGTGGAGTCTTGGCAGACGTGGGCCCTGCTGCGGCCTCGTTGATGCCCTCGGCAAGGATCTTGCCGGGGTCCCGGCAAGGATCTTGCCGGGGTCCCGGCAAGGGTCTTGCCGTGGCGTCGTGGTCGTCCCCGGCAAGGATCTTGCCGGGGGTCTCGTGGATTTCCTTGGCTAGGATCCCGCCGAGGGTCGTCGTCTTATAGTCCTCATCTGATCTCGTGTGTTTATGATCTTGACAAAGATCTGCATGCCACCACGGAGGTGCCTCCCAAGCCTTGGTTCCAATGCAGTTGTTGGCGGCGTTTGGAACCCTTGGGCTCAAGGGTGGCTCACTTTGCTGGTGTTGGGCAAGCCGCCCCGGCAAGGGTCTTGCCGGGGCCACAGAGGCCGCCCCGGCAAGGGTCTTGCTGGGGGAGTCCACCTCGCCCCTTTGCTCTTTTGTGTTTCTGGTCTTGGCGCCCTGGCTGTCTTGTGCTCCGGCTTCCCTCCTCTGCCCTCCTCTGCCCTGCTAAGTGTGGCCGCAGGCGCGGCTTTGACTGCCCGTGCACAAGTAAATGGGTCAAAAGGAGAGCCCCTAGTTTTGTACACCGACAACATACAATCTTTGAATGATGAGCATGATTGCACTAGTGTTAGTATGAATTCTTTGGATATCCAGAGTACTAATGATGATTGCACTAGTCATGATAAAAATATCTCTTATAAGCATGTCAATTTTTGTGGAGTGCATAGAGTTTGCTATTACATACCAAATAGGGAAGATAGATTTTGCAAGAGGCATGAGTACTTAGAAACTAAATGGTTGCGAGAGAGGCTAGATGTTTGTGCTAAAAAGTTTAATATTTTTCCCATCCTTGTGAACTTTTCAATGAACATGGTCATTTAAATCTCCAATGCAAATTGTTTCGTGATCGAATCATGTCCAAAAATTGTGATGACTTGATTTCCCTTGCGCATCATAATGAACTTAGTTTGCTTATGGGTTATGAAGAAATGAAACGTATAACTAAGGGTATTCCAGAATATAACCTTGAGAGATTTCTTGATTTTGATCTAGAGGAAATTTATATGTATTGTGCGGTAAATTGCATTGAGAATCCTTATATTGCCAATTACTTAAAGACAAGAAAACAAATAGAAGATGAAG
This sequence comes from Aegilops longissima, assembly GCA_021605205.1. NCBI lineage: Eukaryota > Viridiplantae > Streptophyta > Magnoliopsida > Poales > Poaceae > Aegilops > Aegilops longissima. The sequence goes on from CM038680.1 coordinate 328,556,881, forward strand.
AGAATTCTAATGAAGGGGAAGAGGTAACCCAATATCCTCCTGTTTTCTCTTATGATGAATTAGGTAACGAGGAAGAGCTTTTTATTCAACCAATCTCATCAATAAGGAGCTCCAAAAGGGTGATAAAACCCACACATGATGTGAAGAAGAAAAAGAAAAGACGGAGAAGCAAAGGTAAAAAGGTATCATTCCCAAATGATGTTGCTCCTATTATTCTTATGCCTATTACTCATTGTGATGATTATTATTGGGAAAGTAATGATACTTGTTATAATCTTGAAAATCTTTTTGGCACCAACTTAGAAAGTTGTGATGATAATAATTGCTATACTATTGGTGTTATTCATATTATTAATGATGAGAGTGATTATGCTTGTGATATGCAAAGCCACAAGCTTGGGGATGTTATGTTTGATGAGAGTGACATGTTTGGGAATTTATTTGCTGCAATTAATGTTTGTCTCAAGCTTGGGGATGCTATGTTTAATGAAGATGATATCTTTAGTCCTCTAAATTTTGATGAGAAAATTTATTATGATGATAGCATGCCTCCTATTTATGATGATTGCAATATTTATGAAAGTGGGCTTGGAAGGGTTTTGAATCTTATTATAATGATAAAAGTGGATTTGGAGAGGTCATGACTTTATTTAGTAATGATTCCACTATTTTGGAAGAGGTTTCAATTGACTATGATGAGAACAAAGTTGCTACTTATGATGATTATTGTGATGATTATATTTATAAAGATTGCCATAATTATGATTACCCTTTTTTTGAACATTATTCTTTTAATGTGGAAACAATTTATAGTATTCGAGTTTCTTATGATACTCCCACTATTTCGAATGAGAAGAGTTTTGCTTATGGGAGCATAGTAAAATTTCTATGCTTATGGATCATGAAAGTAATGCTTTATGTGATGGTTATATAGTTTAATTCATTCATGATGCCACTGAAAATTATTATGAGGGAGGAATATATGCTTGTAGGAGTTGCAATAATATCAAGCTTCCTCTCTATGTGTTGAAAATCTTGAAGTTATGCTTGTTTTGCCTTCGTGTGCTAGTTGTTCTTGTTCCCATAAGTTGTTTTCTCATAAAATCCCCATGCATAGGAAGTGGGTTAGACTTAAATGTGCTAGTCATATGCTTCATGATGCTCTCTTTATGTTTCAATTCTTATCTTTTATGTGAGCATCATTGAAATCACCATGCCTAGCTAGTAAGGCATTAAAGAAAAGCGCTTGTTGGGAGACAACCCAACACCTTTACCTAATGTTTTTGTGTGTTCACATGATTAATCTACTGCATTAATCATGTTTTATAGGTCTTGTTTCAATAAAGTGCCAACTAAAGCCTTTGGGATAGTGTGGATGATAGTTGATTCGATTCTGTCCAAAAACAGAAACCTTTGCGCCCAATCACAGAACTGTTAAAAATCACTGGATCATCGACAAATTCTGAATTTTTTACATTTTATTTACATACAAATTTCCTAGATTGCCCTAATTTTTTAGAATTTTTGGAGTTACAGAAGTATGATTTCAATTCAGATCTTTACAGACTGTTCTGTTTTTGATAGATTCTGATTTCGATGCATAGTTTGCTTGTTTTGTAGTTTCTTTGTCTTATATTGCTTAATATAAATTGTAGAAATGATAGGGTACAGTAGGCATCATGTGAGAAAAATTAGTAATCTTGTCTTGACAGTACCAAAGTGAATGATTTGTTTTATTATACTAACGGAGCTTACGAGTTTTTTGTTAAGTTTTGTGCTGTGAAGTTTTCAAGTTTTGGGTGAAGTTTCGATGGACTACGGAATAAGGAGTGGCAAGAGCATAATATTGGGGATGCCCAAGGCACCCCAAGGTAATATTCAAGGACAACCAAGAGCCTAAGCTTGGGGATGCCCCGGATGGCATCCCCTCTTTCGTCCCGTTCATCGGTAATCTTACTTGGAGCTATATTTTTATTCACCACATGATATGTGTTTTGCTTGGAGCGTCATCTTCTTTTATTAGGATTTGCTTGCTGCTATTTAGAGTAATGTTTTTCATCTTTTAGTTCAATAAAGAAAGTCAAGTGTAGCCTTTACCATGCTTATTTTGCAAGTCCATATGTTGTTGTTTTAAAAACAGAAAGTTTGTTGTTAAGTTTTGAATATTTGTGAATAGTCGGAACATGATAAAATCTCGAAATTTTTATACATTGAGTAACAAAAAATTATCTACAATTTGGTAATTTTCAGAATATTTGGAGTTAGGGAAGTATGATTCCTCTTGCATTCTTTACAGACTGTCCTGTTTAGACAAATTGCTGTTATGTTTGCATTGTTTGCTTATGTTTTCTTGTTTAATGATTCTATTTGAGCATAGGACTATTAAATATGCAGAGGCATTTAGTGTGCAGTATCAAATAATTTTTTTAGTGATTTTATACAGTAGAGAATGATAAGGTTTTGCATGGATTTATACTAACCTATCTCACGAGTTCTTGTTGAGTTTTGTGTGGATGAAGTTTTTAAGAATTAGGGAAATCGTGATATGAGAGGAATTAAGAAGACACAAAAGCTCGAGCTTGGGGATGTCCAACGCATCCCTAGACAATATTTCAAGAAGTCTCAAGCATATAAGCTTGGGATTCCCCGGTTGGCATCACACCTTTCTTCTTCAACAACTATCGATCAATTTTGGTTGAGCCTAAGTTTTTGCTTCTTCACATGATAGGTGCTATCCTTGCAATGTCATCTTATTTTGTTTTGCTTGCCGTTTGAATAAAGTACTTAAGATATAAAATTCTTAAATGTTAGAGAGTCTTCACATACTTACATAATTATTCGACTACTCATTGATCTTCACTTATATCTTTTGGAGTAGTTTGTTATTTGCTCTACTGCTTCACTTATATCTTTTTAGAGCACGACAATAGTTTTATTTTGAAGAAATTGTTGAACTCTCATCCTTCACTTATATCATTTTGAGAGTCTCTAAACAACATGGTAATTTTCTTAGGTTATGCATTTAGTCCTAATATGATGGGCATCCAAGAGGGATATAATAAAAACTTTCATATACAGTGCAATGAATACTATGAGAAGTTTGATTCCTGATGATTGTTTTGAGATATGAAGATGGTGATATTAGAGTCATGCTAGTGAGTAGTTGTGAATTTGAGAAATACTGGTGTTGAGGTTTGTGAGTCCCGTAGCATGCACGTATGGTGAACCGTTATGTAACGAAGTTGAAGCATGAGATATTTTTTGATTGTCTTCCTTATGAGTGGCGGTCGGGGACGAGCGATGGTCTTTTCCTACCAATCTATCCCCCTAGTAGCATGCACGTAGTACTTTGTTTTGGTGACTAATAGATTTTTGCAATAAGTATGAGTCGGGGGGATGAACCCCAGGCAGGCAATGAAACCCGGATCCTTTTCAAAAACAATGGGGCCAGCGATGCCCCTCAAGCCGGCCCATGCTTGGCCGGGTCGCTCGACCCGGCCAAATCCTCCAACCCGGCCGAAATCCTCAACTCGGCCCCAACAACCAGCTCAAGACAATCGAGTCCGGCGCACCAAGACTTCCCCAACAAGCCAGCTCCTCCCTTGGCGGGTTCTCCAACCCTGCCACGGGTCAGCTCCCATCCCATCCCTGCCGTACGATGGGACGAGTCTCCACCTATCGATGACAGAGGCAACAGTACCCCACCCATGCCTCAGGTCAGCCAGGGCGTGGCAACAGTGCCCCACCTACTCGCTGACCAGGGCCGACATGGCAACAGTACAACTGTCGTCACCAATGACCCCAGCAAGCGGCGACCTGACAGAGAGCCACTGTAGCCGACTCAACCCGACCACTCCCTAACGATCGACAAGACGGCCAACAGTGCCCCCGTACCCCGTGGGCCCCATGCCCGGAGAACCCGGCGAGCCCTGACCCCTGGCAGGTCCCAGCGCCGGCTTCCCGGACAATGACAACCCGGCCCCACGACCTTGTAACAGACCCTTGTACCCCTGGGGGGTTGACCTATAAAACCCCCCAGGAGCCCTCATGCAGACAAAAAAACACTGAACTCGCACAGGCGAACACCATCGATCACTCACTCACTTACTCACACACACCTAGTTATGTAGGGTGAGACCCTAAACGACCGATCTCTCATGAAAGGAGCGGATCCCAACTAAGAACACGAAGAACACGAGGGGAAAACAAGGGTAAACACAAGAGGAAATCTCAAAACCAACAAGATATAGTCACACATATGCTAGATCCTCGAGACACAAAGGGGGATACACGATCCAAAGTCAACAACGGACGATACAAAGGGTAACCGGTTCTTCTCCGTGAGGAGGTCTTGATGGGGCCACCCAAGTGGGGGTCTTGAATCCGCTTGGAAGGATCTTCTCCGAGGGAGGCGCGATATCCGAGGAGAAGGTAACCAAGTGGATGAGCAAAGCTCTCACACAAACATGAGCTAATCCTTTGCTAACCCTAGCTAGGAGGAGGAGGAGGTCTATTTATAGTCTTTGTGCAAAAGAGGGGTGAAGTGAAGGGGTACATGGGCTTCGGCCTGAAACTGTGCACAGACAGGTACCAGACGTTCGCTGGGGGCCGGTCGTCCGGTGGCTCATGGGCATCCGGACGTCCGGTGCCGTCGGACTTCCGCTAATTCCGTTATGTGGAGGCAGTGCCGGACGTCCGGTGACTTCAGACTTCCGCTAATTTTGGCTCGGGTGCGGAGACGCCGGACGTCCGTACCTTGTCGGTCGTCCGCTCGCTGGAGGGTGTGGCCGGTCGTCCGGTCCTAGCCGGACGTCCGCTCGTTGTAGCCTGTGTTGGCTGGGACTCGAGCATGTTGAGCTTCACGCGTCGGACGTCTGGTCCCGACCGGTCGTCCGGTGGCTGTAGTTTCTTCGGCAGTCCTTCTTCTTGTCCTGCGCACTTGGTGTCCTCGCCATCTTGTCCATTGGATGTAGATGTTCCATGGTTGTCCCCCAGGTACCTAAGCACACATAGTGTTTCCGTTTGAGGTAGTAGTCATGTCTCATGTGTCGAAAGTAGTATTTCGGAAAGGAGCGAGTTCACCTTATCTTCGATAGCCCTTGCTCGAGCCCTTGTCATTGGTCCAAGTGGTGTTGTGGGAGACGTAGGTAGGTACATGGGGATGACCTTGGGATGCTCCGCATCATCTCCCCTACCTTGGGAAAGATCCGACCTCGGATCGAAATCTTCATCACCATGGTAGGGCGAAAGATCCTTGATGTTGAAGATGTCGCTCACGTTGTACTTGTCGCGCAGGAGGTCGATCTTGTAAGTGTTGTTGTTTTAGCGTGCTAGCACTTTGAAGGGTCCATCGGCTTGTGGTAGAAGTTTGGACTTGCATTCATTGGGGAAGCGGTCCTTGCGAAGGTGTAGCCACACAAGATCGCCAATGTTGAATATCATGGGTTGCTTGTTGACGTTGAGCTTGGTCGCGAGTCGTTGTACTTGACACTCGATGGTGTGCCTTGTATCTTCATGCATCTTCTTGAGGTAGTTAACTCGGGTGCTCGCGTCCATGTTGATGCGCTCTTGTAGTGGTAGAGGAAGGATGTCCAAAGGGGACAACGGGTTGAATCCGTAGATGACCTCGAAAGGGGACTTGCCGATTTTGGAGTGTCTTGCACGGTTGTGGGCATACTCGGCGATCGGTAGGGACTCCTCCCACTCCTTGATGTTCTTCTTGTTAGCACGCGGAGAAGAGTGGAGAGCGTGCGGTTCGTCACCTCCGTTTGGCCGTCGGTTTGTGGATGGTATGCCATGGAGAATAATAGCTTGATTCCGAGCTTGGCGCATAAGGTTTTCCAAAAGTAACTCAAGAACTTGACGTCGCGGTCTCAGACAATCGTCTTTGGCACTCCATGAAGGCGCAAGATTTCCCTACAAAAGAGATTGGAAACATGTGAAGCATCGTCTATCTTGTCGCAAGGAATGAAATGAGCCATTTTGGAGAATCGGTCCACAACAACAAAAACGGAATCCTTGCCATTTCTAGTTCTAGGCAAACCAAGCACAAAATCCATGCTAATATCTTCCCATGGTTGATATGGAATTGGAAGTGGCATGTAAAGGCCATGAGATTGAGCTTTAGACTTAGCTTTGCGACATGTAGAGCATCGGTTGGTGAAGCGGCTGACGTCGCAAAATGTAGGACCTTGAAGTATGTCTAGAGGGGGGGGGGGGTGATTATACTACTTGACCAATAAAACTTAACCTTTTCCAAATTTTAGACTTTGGCAGATTTTAGCTATTTTAGAACAAGTCAAGCAATCTTCACACAATTCAAGCAAGCATGCAAAGAGTATATAGGCAGCGGAAAATAAAGCATGCAACTTGCAAGAATGTAAAAGGAAGGGTTTGGAGGAATCAAACGCAATTGGAGACACGGATGTTTTTGTCGTGGTCCCGATAGGTGGTGCTATCGTACTTCCACGTTGGTGGAGACTTCAACCCACGTAAGGTAACGGTTGCGCGAGTCCACGGAGGGATCCACCCACGAAGGGTCCACGAAGTAGCAACCTTGTCTATCCCCCCATAGCCGTCACCCACGAAGGACTTGCCTCACTAGCGGTAGATCTTCACGAAGTAGGCGATCTCCTTGCCCTTACAAACTCCTTGGTTCAACTCCACAATCTTGTCGGAGGCTCCCAAGTGACACCTAGCCAATCTAGGAGACACCACTCTCCAAGAAGTAACAAATGGTGTGTTGATGATGAACTCCTTGCTCTTGTGCTTCAAATGATAGTCTCCCCAACACTCAACTCTCTCTCACAGGATTGGATTTGGTGGAAAGAAGATTTGAGTGGAAAGCAACTTGGGAAGGCTAGAGATCAAGATTTATATGGTTGGAATGGAATATCTTGGCCTCAACACATGAGTAGGTGGTTCTCTCTCAGAAGCTGGTAAGTTGGACGTGTAGGTTTGTTACGATGGCTCTCTCCACGAATGAAGAGGAGGTGGAGGGTATATATAGCCTCCACACAAAATCTAACCGTTACACACAATTTACCAAACTCGGTGGGACCGAATCATCAAACTCGGTCAGACCGATTTAGTAAACCTAGTGACCGTTAGGATTTTCGGTGAGACTGACATGCATTTCGGTAGGACCGATTTGGTTAGGGTTAGGGCATAACGTAATCTCGGTGAGACCGATTACACAAACTCGATGAGACCGATTTTGGTAATTGGCTAACCAGAGAGTTGGTCAGGTAAACTCGGTGGGACCGATTTGTTCTTTCGGTGAGACCGAAAAGTTACAAAAGGGAAACAGAGAGTTTACATTGTAATCTCAGTGGGACCGACTCGCTCTTTCGGTGAGATCGAAAAGTTACGAAGGGGAAACAGACATATTACAATCCCATCTCAGTGAGACCGAGATCCCTATCGGTGAAACCAATTTGCCTAGGGTTTGTGGCAGTGGCTATGACATCTGAACTCGGTGGCGCCGGATAGAAAGAATCGGTAGGGCCGAGTTTGACTTTGGGTTTAGGTCATATGTGGATGTGAGAAAGTAGTGGAGGGTTTTGGAGCATATCACTAAGCACATGGAGCAAAAGGCTCATTAAGCAACACCTCATCCCTTCTTGATAGTATTGGCTTTTCCTATAGACTCAATGTGATCTTGGATCACTAAAATGTAAAATGAAGAGTCTTGAGCTTGAAGCTTGAGCCAATCCTTTGTCCTTAGTATTTTGAGGGATCCACTTTCATCATCCATGCCATGCCATTCATTGAGCTTCCTGAAATATTTATCTTGGAATAGTATTAGCTCAATGTGCTATATGTTGTTATGAATTACCAAAACCACCTAGGGATAGTTGCACTTTCAATCTCCTCCTTTTTGGTAATTGATGACAACATATAGATCAAAGCTTCGACAAATGATAATAAAATTGAAAAACATCGCCGCTTTGAGAAGTATGTGATAAGCAAGAGCTCCCCCTAAATTTGTGCATATCTTAGGATTTGCTTTGGACTGCAAATGCACAAGAAATTAGGCTCATGGGTTACTCTTCCATGTCACATACATCTTGGTGGAGCGCTCAAAATAATAACGATTGAATACATGCACTCATCACCATGCACAGTGAATGATCATATAAGGATAGATAAGATAATATCATAAAAGGCATAAGTGTAGCTTATGATCAAACACATGATCATAATTGTCTCACGAGTAATGCATAGTATCTCAAGCAATCAAACGCAAAAAAAAGTTCAACCAAGAAGACAAGAGAGAACAAAAGCAAATCTCTCTCTCTCTCGAAGCCTATGATCTATACATTTTTCTCCCCCTTTGGCAACAAGTTACCAAAAGTTCCTAGAAAATGCATAGTACTATGTCGTCTCTCGGCTTGGTCTTCGGTGGTGGTGTAGACAGGACTCCAAGGATGAGCGCATCGATGAGCGTGGTAGGAGCTGAACAAGTTGGAGCTGGAGCTGGTTGAGCTGGAGCTGTGGCTGGAGCTGAAGTAGTGGCTCACGGTGTGCAGGTTGGTACTATAGCTGACCTCTGAGCTCTTGGCACTCTGGCAAATGCATCAGTTGTTGTCTTGTCCTTCCTCTCCTGCATATCATCTTGTAATTGCTCCACAACTGACTGAATCTCAGTCACTTTGACATCAAGATCATAGATTTTTTTCCATGATTCTGTCCAGGCTCTCCTGGTTTTGAGTTAGGGTGGCTAACCCCTTCTCAATCCGCAGAGATGATGCTATTAAGTAACCAAGCTGCTCCTGCTTGCTCTTCAGAAAGTAGTCAGATGCCTATGCTTGAGTTGGCATCTTTGCAGTTTTCTCTTGTCTTGCCTTCTCCTTTCGCTCCTAAGCTTGCACTGATGATGGTTCATTCTCGGTCATGACAACTCGATTGTCCTCAAAATCAGGATAGAGAACCATGTGTTCCTTATCCAAGAGATACTTGCACTGTGCCCATCTTGAGTTTATCAACTCTGAATCGTGGGGCATATCCACGGCTTCTCTTCGATCTCTTCTTTGTCCTCTTGATAGTCTCGACTATGAGGCTCATGACCTTGAATTTCGAGGCACATCAAAGACATGAAGCAAATTGATTGCATGCCCTCTAATCATGTTATGGTCACTGATTTGGGCAATAGTGTATGCCTTAAGATCCAGATTGATCATAGGCAGCCCTGACAGCAGAAAATGGACTGATCCAAACTTGAAGGTCTCAATTGCATCATCTGGGATCTCCTTGTACATGTGTGCCATTGAGTTATGATCCATTTTCTTCTTACCATAAATGTCCAGGTCATCCTCACTTTCCATTGGGGCATTGATCAATTTGGCCCATTCATCTATGGTAGAATGATATCTGGTTCCTTCTGACATCCACACTATCCTGCCATCTGGATAGAAATGTGTTGTGGAGTAGAATTGCATGATAAGTTCATCGTTCCAGTTGGTGAGCTTCTGCCCAACAAAATCAGCAACTCCACAAGCACTGAAGCTGTCATAAACTCCAGGGTAGTGTTCTGCATTCTCCTAATGTAGGTCCAGTTGACCCATCTCATATCGCAAACTATGGGCTTCTTATCCAGCAAGACAGTCTCATAAAAGTCCTGCTGCTCCTTGGTGTGGAACCTATAATCCACAGCAGTCCTTCTCCTCGTGGCATATGGATCTGTCTCTCTCCATAGCCTCAACCCATTATCTCTCCTTATCTTCATGTTTTCAGCCACAGGATGAGCATCGTTGTGGTCTGGGATCTTGGGGTTGAGTTTCCTTAGGACCTGCCCTTCTACTTATTCTTCAGCTTCAACCTCAGGCAATGGAGCCTTGTTCTTTTCAGCTGCTGGAATGCTCCTTGTATTCCTCTTGGGTGCATTCTTGGGCTTGGAAGTTGCAGCCCCTGACTTGATTGCATCACCCATCAGCTTTTGTGCCTTGGGTGCAGGCTCTGCAGCCTCTTCTTCTTCTTCCTCTTCCATCATGGAAGGCTTCCCTATCACTCTTGCCATAGTCTTCTTGACCCTTTCTTTCCTTTTCTTTCCCTCTGCAGCAACAGGCTCTTTGGGTTGAGATTCCAAAGGAGCTTGAGTAGACACTCTAGCTTTGGACATTGGTTGTCCGCTTGCTGGCCTTTTGATTTTCAAACCAGGATTCACTGCAGATGGGCCGACCTCCCTATTGAGCACTTTCTTCTTGGAGCTTGCCTCATCCTCAATCGCCACATAATCCTCATCCTCGGACTCGAGGTCTTCTTCTTCTTGACCTTGTGGCAGCCTTGGGCAAATTGCTCGAGTGCTCCTGCTCCCCTCATCCGAGCTGCTTGAGGGACTAGTGCCCTCGCTCAATTGAACCTGCTCTTGATTTGTTACATTTGTCACTCAGTCGACATCTTTGTCCAACCGATCTTGACCTTGTGAATAGTTATAAATGAGGTGGAGTGGATGAGCATCACAAAATGCAGAGATTTTTGCAAAATAATGATTCAAAAAAACTTAGTTTTAGTTTCCCACTGAAAACATTCGGATCTACCGATTTTCAAACTCGGTGATACCGAAGTAGTTTTGGAACCTAAACTAGTGAACTCGGTCAGACCGAGTCACAGTTCGGTGGCACCGAGACTGCTAGGGTTTCACAAAGTTCAGAAATCGGTCACACCAATTTGTAATTCTCGTTCAGGCCAAGACTTACAAGTGCAATGGCATCAGCCAAATCGGTGGGACCGAGTTTTTCAACTCGGTGGGTCCGAGATGGTTTCGGTGGAAACCTAACCCTAAATTTTCGAATCGCAACTATTCTAAGGATTGATTTGATTGGATAGAAGTGATTCAATCCTGGCAAGATGCATAATGTTCACAATGTGCTGAGAATTGGACGGGGAAAGCACTGTGATCGAGTCCATACCCTAGTTCGGCGGGAACTCGCTACGGCGGCACCGGCGGAGGAGAATTCCATTGACGGTGGAGGAGACCAGCGACTGGAGGCGGCTGGCGACGAAGTCAATGATCCGTAGACCATGTTGGCAGAGCGAGCTATGCGCGGGCGCAAGGATTCGGAGAAAGTTTTCCAAATTTTGCCCGTGCGATATATATAGCCCGACCCTATCGGTGTGACCGAGTGGTACAACTCGGTGGCACCGAGATGCAAAACTGTGAACAGTTATAGCAACTCAGTGTGACCGACAAGTACAAATCGGTTGCACCAAGATGAAAACCTAGATCGACTTAGTAATCTCGGTATGACCGAAATGGAGGAATCGGTCAGACCGAAAATCACAAAGAAGTTTTGGAAGTTTAAGTCTATGACGAATCGGGGACTCTGAGTGCTCCTCACACAGAGTGGTTCGAATCTGACTTGATCAAATTTTGTGATGTAGCATGAATAGAGTTTGAGACGAGAAAAGCATAGATAGCTAGAGAAGGTTCTTAGGCATTCTTGTCCATCCACTTGGCCAAAGAAAGAAAAGCCAAGCAATCAAAACAACAAGTGGATGTCCTCGAATGAGTAAATATGCAACCAAGATGCTCACACAATAAGATGACAAATGAAATATGTGACAAAGCATGCACAACCAATTCTAGCATCTATCAAATAATTGGCGATGACTAGGTCATCTATATATGAGTATATTGACTTAGGAGTCAAATGAGAACATTTGATCATAGGTCATACTCATCGTTTAAGCTCAAGTGGGGTTACCACTTTTACATAAAGAATTTATGTGTTCACATCATTAGAGTTGTTTTGACTCAATTCTTAGAGTTAAGCTCCCCCTAGATGTGAGATCCCCCCTTAGAGGGATAAACTAACGTTGGGTTTTGTCGATGATGACTTCATGTAGGTGTTGAAGATGTGGATGCTCAATGTTGATGTAGCTCGTTTGGATCAATCTTTTGGAGTGAGTTGCACTTTCAATACCTACATGGGTTAGTCCCACAAGGAACAAACAAGGATATCCATAGACATAGAGTGACGCACACACAAAATGATGTCCATGAAAACATTAGGCTACCTTGTCCCTTGCCTTACCAACATGAGGGTTTGTGACTCCTTGAACTAGTGCAAGATATGGAAGTTGATTGCACTTGTCCTTGCCTTAATGATATGAGTGAAAAAATGTTGGCGGAGTCACCCTCAAGAACTCTCTGGTTCTTCTTCTTCGGGATCCACATCAACTTGATGGGAATCCTTGGTGTAGTAGTTGTACTTGATGAAGTAGAACTTGACGTAGTCTTGGGAATCCACTTGACCAAGGCCTTAGGTGCTTCTTCAAATGCATCAATCTCCTCTTGAAGCTTGTCCTTGCCTTTGTTATTGTGGTCTTGTGGTGGAAGATCATCTTGAGCGTGTGTTCCCTCGAAGGAAGTAGGATCATACTTCACTTGTTGAGGAACAAACTTCGTCTTGGGGTACTGATCTTCTTCCCACTCAACTCCATTGGCATTGAACTTTCGTTCAAAACCAACACCTTGATTCTTCAGGTGCCTTCCTTGCTTGCGTACAATTTCCTCAAATTGCTTACTCCCAGAAAGACTCTTGTATACACCTTTCTCTATAATTCCCTTCAATAAGCTGTTTTCTTGCTCAAGTGTAACTTGGCTAAAAGGATCATTAGTGGAATCAAGAGAACTACTAGAAGCAACAATATTGGATTTGGCATTGTTATTGTTACTACTAGAAGAAGAATCTTTCTTGTTCTTGTTACTAGACTTGACTTGAGGCATGTAAGTAGATAAGAGTAAACGCTTGGCAATGTAAGAAGAACTTTTCTTACGAAGATCATCATTGATTGCCTTTAAGAACTCATGCTCTTGCTCAAGATTGAGCTTTTCAAAGCGTAACTTCTCATGAGCCCTTAAAAGTTCTCGATAATCTTCAAAGATAGATTCATGAGCTAACTTAAGAGTGTTTAGTTCTTTAGTTAGACGCTCAATTTTCTCCTTATCATTGTCATTCGTTTCAACTTGATTGGCATGATTAATTCACATTTCATCATAGTATTCATCACTAGAGTTGTCAACAAGTAAATCATCATCACCTAGCAAGTCATCTTCATCAACATCAAAATCAACATACTCGGGGTGTGTTACCTTAGGACCTTTGGCCATGAAGCATCTACCAATTCCTTCATTTGGTGATTCAAATATGTCGTAGGAGTTGGTTGACACAAGTGCTAGACCGGCAACACCTTCATCTTGAGTGTATTCGGAGTCGGAGTGATAGCTTCTCTCGGAGTGATGGTCGGAGCCGGAGCCGGAGCCGGATAACCATTCAACAACATGAGCTTGATGTCTTCGTTTTGTGTAGCTCTTTGATGACTTGTCCTTCCTTTCCGAATCGTTGCTTCTCAGTGAGGGTCTTCGTTCATAACGATCATCCCTACTCCTCTCTCTTGGTGGTGATTCTTCTCTTCTACTTCTTCTCTTGGGAGAATCTTCTCTTCTTTTGTAGGGTGCCGTACACTCATTGGAATAGTGTCCGGGTCTCCCACAATTGTAGCAATTTTGCTCTCTACTAGAAGATCTTTTGTCATTGTAGGACCATGACTTAGATCTTCTTTCTTTGCTTCTACTCTTGTAGAATTTGTTGAAGTTCTTCACCATTAAGCTCAATTCCTCATTGAAGGTTTGTTTCTCACTTGATGATGTGGGGGCTTCACATGAGGCTTTGTAAGCACCACTCGACTTGTTGTGAAGTTCCTCCTTATCCTTGAGTGACATCTCATGAGCAACAATTCTGCCAATGACTTTCGTAGGCTTGAGATCTTTGTAATTGGGCATCATTTGGATCAATGTGCACACGGTATCATATTTTCCATCGAATGCTCTTAGGATCTTCTTTATGATGAATCTGTCGATCATCTCTTCACTTCCTAAGACGGCAATCTCATTTGTGATGAGAGCAAGCCTAGAGTACATTTCAGCGACACCTTCACCATCCTTCATTTTGATTTTGTCAAGCTGACTTTGGAGCACATCCAACTTGGATTCCTTGACGGAGTCGGTACCTTCGTGCATATCAATCAAAGTATCCCAAATTTCCTTTGCATTCTCAAGACGGCTGATTTTGTTGAATTCTTCGAGGCACAATCCATTGAAGAGAATATCGCAAGCTTTAGCGTTGTATTGCAACATCTTCAACTCATCCGCACTAGCTTCACAATTCGGTTTTCTCCCATCAAAGAATTCACCTTGCAAGCCAATACACACAATAGCCCAAACGGCGGGGTTATGTCCAAGAATATGCATTTTTCATATTATGCTTCCAACTAGCAAAATTAGTGCCATCAAAGTAAGGACCTCTACGGTGATAATTTCCCTCGCTAGACGCCATACTCTCCTAGGTTGTGAAACCAAGGCTATGACCACCAAAACCTATGGAAATCAAAGCAAATGGAGACCAAAGCTCTGATACCACTTGTAGGACCTTGAAGTATGTCTAGAGGGGGGGGGGGTGATTAGACTACTTGACCAATAGAACTTAAACTTTTCCAAATTTTAGACTTTGGCAGATTTCAGCTATTTTAGAACAAGTCAAGCAATCTTCACACAATTCAAGCAAGCATGCAAAGAGTATATAGGCAGCGAAAATAAAGCATGCAACTTGCAAGAATGTAAAGGGAAGGGTTTGGAGGAATCAAACGTGTCGGCGTTCGGGGAACGGGGGTCCCCAGACTTGCCTACCTGTGGCCTGCGGCGTGGCTCAAAGGAGGCCCAAGACGGCCCATCTTCATCAACGCAAACTCAAAACCCTCGCGAGGGGCCAAGCCTCGCGGGGCGGACGACCAAGAGCTTCCTCAGGCGCAGCCTCGTCAGGCTGGCTCATGAGGAGGCGGAGAGTTCAAGGCAGGGTACTTGCGAGGTGCCCATGGCGTAAGCCATGCGACCAAGAGGCGCCCGATCGAGGCGCCAGCCCACGCAGCGTCCTCCTTTCCTCTTTGGTGCAAAGGGAGCAAGCGCAGGCAAGAGCATCAAGCAAAGGTATCCGTTTCGGTGCAACAAGGCCAAGACCAGCCCCAACAGCTGGAATGCAGTCATCGTGGAGCCCAAGCAGGCGTCATCACCAGAGCCTTTGGCAGGCGAGGACCAACTTTAGTCAGGATAAGTGTACCCGCTGTTCCCCTTCAAAATGGCCAATTGTTGGCGCCCTTCCCGCTCAATATTTGGGAAGAGGCCCAGGGCCTTCATCTATATAAGTAGAGCTAGCCACCATAGTAGAACTCTCTCTCCTCCCGCGCGGCATTTTGGGATCCAGAGAGAGAGATAGAGACTCGATCCTCAAGCCAGAGCGACGGGACACCACTTAGCAGTTCATCACTCCCACCAAGAACAGACCCTCGCGAGGCTGTTCTTCCTATCTTATTCCTCATCAGCCCAAGAGGCAATCCACACACCACCTTTGGAGTAGGGTATTACACCACGATGGTGGCACGAACGATATAAATCTTGCGTCTCTTGTGCTGTTCTTGTTAGTAGTTTAGGTCCCTGCGATTCGCGCGAGTGCGAGGCGGTGGAGGGTTGGATCTCCGCGCACCCTGAGTTGAACCTTAAGGGTGCGGAACCGAAATCCGACATTTGGCGCGCCAAGTAGGTGCGCCGGAATCCGCTACGCCACCTCGTGTCCCGTCAGATCGTCATCGCCATGACCGGCGACCAGCTGGCAACCCGACCCTTGGGCGGCGTGGCCCGCCCACGCAGAGCCGCTTCGCCTCGGCGACCCGTGCCCAGGCAGCTTGCGGTCCGCAGGGCGCTGCGGGCCATGGGCGACGCGGACAGGCCTCGGCAGCTCTCACACCGCGACAGCGCGGTCGGCAGCGAGCCTCCAACCACGCCGCGACCACATCACCGTACACCCGCCGGAGCAAAGCGAACTCGAGGCGCGCTCACGGTGGTCCGAGAGCTGCTGCAGTGCAGAGCTCTTTGGAGAGCGGCGCGACGTCTGCTTTGGAGCGAGTGGCGGCTCTGGCCGCCGCCTCGAGGCTCACCCTTCGCACCCAACTCCCACCTCGGGCGAGGCGGCCCGCAGGGGCTCCACGCGTGCCCGCGGGCTCCAAAGGTACTCCAACACCGGCGAAGCTGTCAGCGCCGGGCCGGCGGCGGGGTTGCCCCCGCCCCTGGCCCGCGGAGAAGAAGGACTCGATGCAACTCACGGCCCTGGTGGACCGCCGCGCCACCACCCCACGGCGGGCGCGCCGAAAGCAGAGCAGCAAGGCACGCTCAGCACTACGACGTGGCCTTCGGGATGATGGCGCCGGAAGAATCGTGCCCACATGATGGACCAGGGCACCCGCATGAGGAGAACAAGACTCGCTCCTCAGCCCAATCTGGGGAATGAGGCGCCGAAGCAGCGCTCTTCCAGAGTCTCGAGATGGTCCCACTGGTCACGCCGGGGCGGCGATTATCGGTACCGCTACTTCCTCAAGAGCAAACATACGCTAACCATAGGTCGCAGGAGGTGCAGGTCGCCACGACGAAGCGGCTGCCCGCTCCCGATCTCCTACCCCTCGGGAGGGGGCGCGGGGTTGCGGAGAGGCAGAGATCAACATCACCACCGCGGCGTTGAACAAGGCGTTCTCGGGAGGTAGGCCCTCTGCTGGGAGGTGCCTCGGGGCCTGCCTGGCGGAGGACCCGTGGTCGTCGGGGGAACCGCTGGCGACCGCTCTACCCCACCGGCGGCGTCCTGGTTTCCGATCGTCGTTGGTGGCACTAGAGTGTGGCGCAAGGCGGGGCCCTCGTCTGGCGATATGAAGCAAGGCGATGCGTGTGAAGAAGGCCCGGTGCTCGTGAAGCTCGCCGCCCGTGACACTCTCATGTAATAATGAGTGGGGCTGTACACGCCCGAGTCTCGGGGTGCGGCCTCAGCCACAGGGCTCCCTCCACGCCCAAGAGCAGCACTTAGCTCTGGCTGGTGAGAAGGCGTCCAAGACTAGATTAGGTGCCGACGGCCTTTTTCTGCTTTCATTGGTTTTCCTCCGGTGTCGTTTCCCCTGTTGGATTTAAGTTGAATTTGAGCTCGAAGATTTGCGTGTATTCGGGAAGGGTGCTTAGTCTCGTTCGAGCAAATTTCTCGCGTTTAAACACAACTCCGCCTCAGCTGCCTCCCCTCGCGAGCCCCTCGCGAGCCGGGCCAGGCCAAGCTCAGCAAGAGCCCAAACTGTCGCCGCCGCGTCCTCTCCAGAGGGTTTTTACTGCAGGTCCTACAGATTCGATCAGTAGACACTCAGATCGCCTCAGCCTCCCACAGGCTATCTCGGGGCTCCTACGAAACAAAGGTAAACCATCCAGCTAGCGCGTCGCTTAGCCAACCACTTGACGCGGGCGTATGGGCGATGTAACACCTGCTAATACAAACAACACAAGTTTTACATGAGGGGCTCCCCCTCCCAAAATGCTCTCACCCCCATCAGGCCAAAACCTGAGTTCTATTCATGCAGGGTAATGGAACAAGGACAATACATGATCAGTCGGACAAATCCCCCAATGCATCCTCAGGAGCACCTCCCGAGCCGTTCCTGGCGTCGCTGGCCTCGCCGTGGCTGTCTGCGTGATCGTCGGCGGCGTCTGGGCCGTTCACCACGCCGCCCTCGTCGGCGGCCACGACCATGCCGTCGTCGTCCGAAGCGAAGGCCCGGACGAGGGCATCCACGTTGTCTTCAACCCGGTCGCCAGTCGCCCGGACGGCTGGGAGCTGAAGGCGATAACTGCGTCGAAATCGAAGTGGGGTCCATGTCCGGAGATGGCTGAAGACACGAGAGAAGGCGCGCCCAAGCAGCGCGGCTCCTCTCCTCCACCAACCTGTCGGCCCCGACCGATCGCGCCTCAGCCAGCGCCACCACGCCGTGAAGCGAAGGTTGCGGCGTAGTTAACAGCGTCGGCTGGCCTACTGCCGCCTCGCAGATATTATCCAAGGCTGCGTTAGCTCTTTCCCGGAGCGTGGAGAGCATGGGACGGTGCTCATGCTCCAAGATTCGCCGCCGACGCATCTCGTCCGCATTCTGGCGCGCAACAGCCTCGGCCTCCTCCACCCGCTGGCGAAGAAGGAGCGCCTCGGCCTGAGAGGTGGTGGACTCCATCTGCGCCACCTCAAGGGCGGCCCGAAGAGCATCGGCCCCGCCGCGTCGCCTCCTCCAGCTTGGCCCTCAAGCCAGCAGTCCTGCCCTCAGCCTCGGCCTTGATCAACCCCAACCGCTCCTCAAACTCGCGCTCGAGGTTCGAGCGCGCCGCCTCACTCGGCGTCCGACCTCGTCCATGACGCGGGCTTCCCGTGCTGCAACCTCATCCTCTGCCCGCCTGTGCCAAGCGCTCCCTCATCTCAAGCGCCAGATTGCTGGCGTTCGGGCGGCTTCAGCGTCGGCGCCTCCTCATGCTTCGAGCTCCGCCGAGTCGCTAGAGGCCACCTTCATCGGCGCAAAGGGCTGCCTCGCGCAGCTCGCTTGCTCCTCAACGAGTGGCACCGGGCAGGCTTCCCGTGCCCGCTCCTCCGCCGCCTCTCGCCGCTGTTAGCTGCCGGGCCTGCTCGACGGCCCAAGAACAGCCTCCCGAGAGGCTGCCGACGCCTTGTAGCCTCTTCATCATCAAGCTCGCTGGCTGGCGACGCGCAAGGCGGCAGCGCCCTCAGCTCGCGCCTCTCTGCGGCCAGGCGCAGGCCTCGGCCTCAAGCGCGCGTCTTCGTCGACAAGCTCTTCACCAAGAAGGCCCACCGCGTCGGCCGTCCTTGAAGAAATCCTGGCGAAGGCGCGGCGGCTCCCAGGCCTTCGCGCCGTCCTCCACCATCAACCGCCCAGACGGGCGCCGGAGCCATGAATCAACACTCCCCTCTGGGCGGGGGCTGGGGCTGGCACCCTCGCGACAGCCCGGCACGCCGCGCCGAAGCCCGGCACGGAGCCAGCCCATCCCCAGACGAGGGGCGCAGGAAGCGCCTCAGCCAATCGCCATCCACGACCAGGCGGGAAGCCCACGGCAGGCTAGCCATGCCTCGGGAAGGCTCGCGAGGAAGGATCGCGAGGCGCGCAGGGCCACGACGCGCCTCGGGACGGCTCACCTCCCCGGTCGCCCTCACCACAAGAGCTCCACTGCTTGGAGCACTCGAGGACTGGGGAGGGGGCAAAGCCGGGGCGGACGGCTCCTCACCCGTCTCCATGAGCTCGGCAGGAAGGGGCCTACAGGGCAGGGATCAGTACAAGCAGCAGAAGAATCATGAGCTGGAGAAGGAGAAGGCTTACTCGTCAGTAGCAAAGTACTTCCTGCGCTTCAGCAGGCGACAAGGGTAATCATCGCCCAGGGCCTCCCTTCTCTTCCGGAGGGCCTCGAAGTTCACGCGGAAACGACCCAAGATTTGAGCACAGGGATCAGCCTGCGGCGAGGAAGAAGCATCAAGGCGGCTTGCGTCAGGGACGTCAGCCTGACGCGCGCTGCTAGTCGCCTCACCAAGAGAAGCAGCAGGGGCCTCGAGGGCTCCAGCCGCGGGCGCTGTGGGCGGCTGCCTGCCGCCCTCGGCCGCAGCGACATGAGCCTCAGGAGCTGCCCCCTCACGAGCATCGCCAGGCGCTGTCACCCCGGCGGGGGTCCCTTCGGCCTCTGGCGGCTCATGCCTCCCTGCTCCGCCACTTGAGGAGGAGCCGCCTTGGCCGATTGGAAGGGCTGTCACCACCTGGATTCTCACGAGGCCCACGAGACCAGCGGGCGCAGCCCCATTCATCGAAGATAGGCATCTGGTTCACCAAATCACCCTGTTTGGCAGAGGTACAGCAAAGCCCCTTCATGCGGATGCCACCAGGTTAGGGTCGCTTGATCGGGACCGGGAGCACTTTCCTTAGCGCTTCAGCGTCGGTCTTCTTCCCGAGCCTCATACGGTCGCCAGGCCAGCTGAAGGCCCACATCCGGTGGGAATGGCGTTGGAGAGGAGCAATGCGGCGATCAGAACTCCTTCACCACCTTGGGCGCTGTCACGACAAGCGACCTCGAGAGCATGGCGGCGCCAGACGAAGATGAGCCGGAGGGCTGGAAAGCGTCTCCTGGCCCCAGCTTGAATTGGGGACAGCAGGCGAGGTTGGCTCCGATAGCAGGGGGCTGGGCACCTCCACATCCACGTACAACCACCTCTCACGGAACTCGGCCGCGGGCGGAGGCAAGCTGAAGTCAATCCCTGAGGCCGCTGTCTCGGTAGCGGCGACAAGCACACGCACGCCGAGCATTGAGTGGGGTCGACAAAGCGCAGAGAGAAGAAGTGGCGCAGCAAGGCAACCGAGGGAAGGATGCCCATCATTGCCTCACAAACGAAGGCGAAGACCGAGAGGAGAGTAATGGACTCAGGACCCAGATGCATCATGTGGATCTGATAGTGGGAAAGCACGGCATTGAAAAATCAGAGAAGGGGGGAACCAGCCCCGCCCACAGGGCGTCAGCGAAATACCGGACCTCGGTGACTATCCTGTCGATGGCGAAGTGGGATGCGGGCCAGGCCGTAGTCCTCCCGCATTCGTTGAAGGAGGTGGCCAGAGCCGAACTGACCTTGGCCAAGCCCTCCAGATTGAGTATGATCGACGGGTCGACAGCGGAGGCCGCCGGCGGCGGCGAGCGAGGCGAAGGTGCAGGTTTCTTCCCTTTCCCCTTCTTCGTCGGAGCCATGGTGATCGAAAGGGGGAAGGGGGATTTGAGATTGGATTGGAAATGGAAGCTGGAGTTCGAGAGAGGGAGGGACAGAAGCGCACAAGCAGCAGGGAGGAGAACGGATGTGTACAGCAGCGTGTCCGCCTAGCAAGGCACGAAATAAGGAGGCGTGGGGGAACAGTGCCACCCACGTCCAATCAACCACCACGCGTCGCCCGAGGCCAGAGCTGTTAGGGCCCATGACGCTCAAGACTTGCCCTTCGCCTCTCTGCTCGGCCAAGTTGGGCGCGCCGTGGGCCAGGGGCTCTTGTCGGCGTTGCTCGGGAGCAGGGGTCCCAGACTTTCCTGCCTGCGGCCTGCAGCGTGGCTCAAAGGAGGCCCAAGACGGCCCATCTTCATCAACGCAAACTCAAAACCCTCGCGAGGGGCCAAGCCTCGCGGGGCGGACGACCAAGAGCTTCCTCAGGCGCAGCCTCGTCAGGCTGGCTCATGAGGAGGCGGAGAGTTCAAGGCAGGGTACTTCGCGAGGTTCCCATGACGTAAGCCATGACGCGACCAAGGCGCCATCGAGGCGCCGATCGAGCGCCGAGCCAGCAGCGTCCTCCTTTCCTCTTTGGTGCAAAGGAGCAAGCGCGAGCAAGAGCATCAAGCAAAGGCATCCGTTTGGTGCAACAAGACCAAGACCAGCCCCAACGGCTGGAATGCAGTCATCGTGGAGCCCAAGCAGGCGTCATCACCAGAGCCTTTGGCAGGCGAGGACCAACTTTAGTCAGGATAAGTGTACCCGCTGTTCCCCTTCAAAATAGCCAATTGTTGGCGCCCTTTCCGCTCAATATTTGGGAAGAGGCCCAGGGCCTTCGTCTATATAAGTAGAGCTAGCCACCATAGTAGACCTCTCTCTCCTCCCGCGCAGCATTTTGGGATCCAGAGAGAGAGATAGAGACTCGATCCTCAAGCCAGAGCGACGGGACACCACTTAGCAGTTCATCACACCCACCAAGAACAGACCCTCGCGAGGCTGTTCTTCCTATCTTATTCCTCATCAGCCCAAGAGGCAATCCACACACCACACCTTTGGGTAGGGTATTACACCACGATGGTGGCTGAACGATATAAATCTTGCGTCTCTTGTGCTGTTCTTGTTAGTAGTTTAGGTCCCTGCGATTGGCGAGGTGCGAGGCGATGGAGGGTTGGATCTCGCGCACCCCGAGTTGAACCTTAAGGGTCTGCGGAACCCGAAATCCGACAAAAGCGCAATTGGAACACGGATGTTTTTGTCGTGGTTCCGATAGGTGGTGCTATCGTACTTCCACGTTGGTGGAGACTTCAACCCACGAGGGTAACGATTCTTGCTGAGTCCACGGAAGGCTCCACCCACGAAGGGTCCACAGTAGCAACCTTGTCTATCCCACCATGGCCGTCGCCCACGAAGGACTTGCCTCACTAGCGGTAGATCTTCACGAAGTAGGCGATCTCCTTGCCCTTACAAACTCCTTGGTTCAACTCCACAATCTTGTCGGAGGCTCCCAAGTGACACCTAGCCAATCTAGGAGACACCACTCTCCAAGAAGTAACAAATGGTGTGTTGATGATGAACTCCTTGCTCTTGTGCTTCAAATGATAGGCTCCCCAACACTCAACTCTCTCTCACAGGATTGGATTTGGTGGAAATAAGATTTGAGTGGAAAGCAACTTGGGGAAGGCTAGATATCAAGATTCATATGGTTGGAATGGAATATCTTGGCCTCAACACATGAGTAGGTGGTTCTCTCTCGAGGCTAGTAAGTTGGAAGTGTAGGTTTGTTACGATGGCTCTCTCCACGAATGAAGAGGAGGTGGAGGGTATATATAGCCTCCACACAAAATCTAACTGTTACCCACAATTTACCAAACTCGGTGGGACCGAATCATCAAACTCGGTCGGACCGATTTAGTAAACCTAGTGACCGTTAGGATTTTGATTGGGGCTGACATGCATTTCGGTAGGACCGATTTGGTTAGGGTTAGGGCATAACGTAATCTCGGTGAGACCGATTACACAAACTTCGGTGAGACCGATTTTGGTAATTGGCTAACAGAGAGTTGGTCGAGTAAACTCGGTGGGACCGATTTGCTCTTTCGGTGAGACCGAAAAGTTACAAAGGAAACAAAGAGTTTACATTGTAATCTCGGTGGGACCGATTCGCTCTTCGGTGAGATCGAAAAGTTACGAAGGGAAGCAGAGATTACAATCCCATCTCGTTGAGACCGAGATCCCTATCGGTGAAACCAATTTGCCTAGGGTTTGTGGCAGTGGCTATGACATCCGAACTTCGGTGGTGCGGATAGAAAGAATCGGTAGGGCGAGTTTGACTTTGGGTTTAGGTCATATGTGGATGTGAGAAAGTAGTGGAGGGTTTTGGAGCATATCACTAAGCACA
Organism: Aegilops longissima; assembly: GCA_021605205.1. Lineage (NCBI taxonomy): Eukaryota > Viridiplantae > Streptophyta > Magnoliopsida > Poales > Poaceae > Aegilops > Aegilops longissima. Next base: position 328,579,915 of record CM038680.1, read on the forward strand.
TGGAGCAAAAGGCTCATTAAGCAACACCTCATCCCTTCTTGATAGTATTGGCTTTTCCTATAGACTCAATGTGATCTTGGATCACTAAAATGTAAAATGAAGAGTCTTGAGCTTGAAGCTTGAGCCAATCCTTTGTCCTTAGTATTTTGAGGGATCCACTTTCATCATCCATGCCATGCCATTCATTGAGCTTCCTGAAATATTTATCTTGGAATAGTATTAGCTCAATGTGCTATATGTTGTTAGGAATTACCAAAACCACCTACGGATAGTTGCACTTTCAATCTCCCCCTTTTTGGTAATTGATGACAACATATAGATCAAAGCTTCGACAAATGATAATAAAATTGAAAAACATAGTCGCTTTGAGAAGTATGTGATAAGCAAGAGCTCCCCCTAAATTTGTGCATATCTTAGGATTTGCTTTGGACTGCAAATGCACAAGAAATTAGGCTCATGGGTTACTCTTCCATGTCACATACATCTTGGTGGAGCGCTCAAAATAATAACGATTGAATACATGCACTCATCACCATGCACAGTGAATGATCATATAAGGATAGATAAGATAATATCATAAAAAGCATAAGTGTAGCTTATGATCAAACACATGATCATCAATGTCTCACGAGTAATGCATAGTATCTCAAGCAATCAAACGCAAAAAAAAGTTCAACCAAGAAGAAAAGAGAGAACAAAAGCAAATCTCTCTCTCTCTCTCGAAGCCTATGATCTATACATTTTTCTCCCCCTTTGGCAACAAGTTACCAAAAAGTTCCTAGAAAATGCATAGTACTATGTCGTCTCTCGGGCTTGGTCTTACGGTGGTGGTGTAGACAGGACTCCAAGGATGAGCGATCGATGAGCGTGGTAGGAGCTGAACAAGTTGGAGCTGGAGCTGGTTGAGCTGGAGCTGTAGCTGGAGCTGAAGTAGTGGCTCTGGTGTCTGGAGTTGGTACTATAGCTGACCTCTGAGCTCTTGGCACTCTGGCAAATGCATCAGTTGTTGTCTTGCCCTTCAACTCCTGCATATCATCTTGTAATTGCTCCACAATTGACTGAATCTCAGTCACTTTGACATCAAGATCATAGATTTTTTTTCCATGATTCTGTCCAGGTTCTCCTGGTTTTGAGTTAGGGTGGCCAACCCCTTCTCAATCCGTAGAGATGATGCTATTAAGTAACCAAGCTGCTCCTGCTTGCTCTTCAGAAAGTAGTCAGATGCCTATGCTTGAGTTGGCATCTTTGCAGTTTTCTCTTGTCTTGCCTTCTCCTTTCGCTCCTAAGCTTGCACTGATGATGGTTCATTCTCGGTCATGACAACTCGATTGTCCTCAAAATCAGGATAGAGAACCATGTGTTCCTTATCCAAGAGATACTTGCCTGTGCCCATCTTGAGTTTATCAACTCCACGAATCGTGGGGCATATCCACGACTTCTCTTCGATCTCTTCTTTGTCCTCTTGATTGTCTCGACTATGAGGCTCATGACCTTGAATTTCTGAGGCACATCAAAGACATGAAGCAAATTGATTGCATGCCCTCTAATCATGTTATGGTCACCTGATTTGGGCAATATTGTATGCCTTAAGATCCAGTTGATCGTAGGCAGCCCGACAATGAGAAAATGGACTGATCCAAACTTGAAGGTCTCAATTGCATCATCTGGGATCTCCTTGTACATGTGTGCCATTGAGTTATGATCCATTTTCTTCTTACCATAAATGTCCAGGTCATCCTCACTTTCCATTGGGGCATTGATCAATTTGGCCCATTCCTCTATGGTAGAATGATATCTGGTTCCTTCTGACATCCACACTATCCTGCCATCTGGATAGAAATGTGTTGTGGAGTAGAATTGCATGATAAGTTCATCGTTCCAGTTGGTGAGCTTCTGCCCAACAAAATCAGCAACTCCACAAGCACTGAAGCTGTCATAAACTCCAGGGTAGTGTTCTGCATTCTCCTTCATGTAGGTCCAGTTGACCCATCTCATATCGTAAACTATGGGCTTCTGATCCAGCAAGACAGCCTCATAAAAGTCCTGCTGCTCCTTGGTGTGGAACCTATAATCCTCAGCAGTCCTTCTCCTCGTGGCATATGGACCTGTCTCTCTCCATAGCCTCAACCCATTATCTCTCCTTATCTTCATGTTTTCAGCCACAGGATGAGCATCGTTGTGGTCTGGGATCTTGGGGTCGAGTTTCCTTAGGACCTGCCCTTCTTCTTCTTCTTCAGCTTCAACCTCAGGCAATGGAGCCTTGTTCTTTTCGATTCTTTGGAATGCTCCTTGTATTCCTCTTGGGTGCATTCTTGGGCTTGGAGGCAGCTTTGGGCTTGGAAGTTGCAGCCCTCGACTTGATTGCATCACCCATCGGCTTTTGTGCCTTGGGTGCAGGCTCTGCGACCTCTTCTTCTTCTTCCTCTTCCATCATGGAAGGCTTCCCTATCACTCTTGCCATGGTCTTCTTGACCCTTTCTTTCCTTTTCTTTCCCTCTGCAGCAACATGCTCTTTGGGTTGAGATTCCAAAGGAGCTTGAGTAGACACTGTAGCTTTGGACATTGGTTGTCTGCCTGCTGGCCTTTTGATTTTCAAACCAGGCTTCACTGCAGATGAACTGACCTCCCTCTTGAGCACTTTCTTCTTGGAGCTTGCCTCATCCTCAACTGCCACATAATCCTCATCCTCAGACTCTGAGGTCTTCTTCTTTCTTGACCTTGTGGCAGCCTTGGGCAAATTGCTCGGAGTGCTCCTGCTCCCCTCATCTGAGCTGCTTGAGGGACTAGTGCCCTCTCTCAATTGAACCTGCTCTTCAGATTTGTTCTGGCTGTCACTCTAGTCTGACATGCTGTCACACTGACTGCTGACCCTGTGAATAGTTATAGATGAGGTGGAGTGGATGAGCATCACAAAATGCAGAGATTTTTTCAAAAGAATGATTCAGAAAAACTTAGTTTTAGTTTCCCACTGAAAACACTTCGGATCTACCGATTTTCAAACTCGGTGATACCGAAGCAGTTTTGGAACCTAAACTAGTGAACTCGGTCAGACCGAGTCACTGTTCGGTGGCAGCGAGACTGCTAGGGTTTCACAAAGTTCAGAAATCGGTCACACCAATTTGTAATTCTCGGCCAGGCCGAGACTTACAAGTGCAATGGCATCAGCCAAATCGGTGGGACTGAGTTTTTCAACTCGGTGGGTCCGATATGGTTTCGGCTGAAACCTAACCCTAAATTTTCGAATCGCAACTATTCTAAGGATTGATTTGACTGGATAGGAGTGATTCAATCCTGGCAAGATGCATAATGTTCACAATGTGCTGAGAATCGGACGGGAAAGCACGTGATCAAGTCCATACCCTAGTTAGGCGGGAACTCGCTTCTGGCAACGGTGGAGGAGAATTCCATTGACGGCAGAGGAGACCAGCGACTGGAGGCGGCTGGCGACGAAGTCAACTATCCATCTACCATGTTGGCAGAGCGAGCTATGCGCGGGCGTGAGGATTCGGAGAAAGTTTTCCTAATTTTTCCCGTGCGATATATATAGCCTGACCCTGTCGGTGTGACCGAGTGGTACAACTCGGTGGCATCGAGATGCAAAACTGTGAACAGTTATAGTAACTCGGTGTGACCGAAAAGTACAAATCGGTTGCACCGAGATGAAAGCCTAGATCGACTTAGTAATATCGGTATGACGAAATGGAGGAATCGGTCAGACCGAAAATCACAAAGAAGTTTTGGAAGTTTAAGTCTATGATGAATCGGGGACTCCGAGTGCTCCTCACACAGAGTGGTTCGAATCTGACTTGATCAAATTTTGTGATGTAGCATGAATAGAGTTTGAGACGAGAAAAGCATAGATAGCTAGAGAAGGTTCTTAGGCATTCTTGTCCATCCACTTGGCCAAAGAAAGAAAAGCCAAGCAATCAAAACAACAAGTGGATGTCCTCGAATGAGTAAATATGCAACCAACATGCTCACACAATAAGATGACAAATGAAATATGTGACAAAGCATGCACAACCAATTCTAGCATCTATCAAACAATTGGCGATGATTAGGTCATCTATATATGAGTATATTGACTTCGGAGTCAAATGAGAACATTTGATCATAGGTCATACTCATCGTTTAAGCTCAAGTGGGGTTACCACTTTTACATAAAGCATTTATGTGTTCACATCATTAGAGTTGCTTTGACTCAATTCTTAGAGTTAAGCTCCCCCTAGATGTGAGATCCCCCCTTAGAGGGATAAACTAACCTTGGGTTTTGTCGATGATGACTTCATGTAGGTGTTGATGATGTGGATGCTCAATGTTGATGTAGCTCATTTGGAGCAATCCTTTGGAGTGAGTTGCACTTTCAATACCTACATGGGTTAGTCCCACAAGGAACAAACAAGGATATCCATAGACATAGAGTGGCCTTTTACACAAAATGATGTCCATGAAAACATTAGGTTACCTTGTCCCTTGCCTTACCAACATGAGGGTTTGTGACTCCTTGAAGTAGTGCAAGATATGGAAGTTGATTGCACTTGTCCTTGCCTTAATGATATGAGTGAAAAAATGTTGGCGGAGTCACCCTCAAGAACTCTCTAGTTCTTCTTCTTCGGGATCCACATCAACTTGATGGGAATCCTTGGTGTAGTAGTTGTACTTGATGAAGTAGAACTTGACGTAGTCTTGGGAATCCACTTGACCAAGGCCTTAGGTGCTTCTTCAAATGCATCAATCTCCTCTTGAAGCTTGTCCTTGCCTTTGTTATTGTGGTCTTGTGGTGGAAGATCATCTTGAGCGTGTGTTCCCTCGAAGGAAGTAGGATCATACTTCACTTGTTGAGGAACAAACTTCGTCTTGGGGTATTGATCTTCTTCCCACTTAACTCCATTGGCATTGAACTTTCGTTCAAAACCAACACCTTGATTCTTCCGGTGCCTTCCTTGCTTGCATACAATTTCCTCAAATTGCTTACTCCCGGCAAGACTCTTGTATACACCTTTCTCTATAATTCTCTTCAATAAGCTGTTTTCTTGCTCAAGTGTAACTTGGCTAAAAGGATCATTAGTGGAATCAAGAGAACTACTAGAAGCAACAATATTGGATTTGGCAGTGTTATTGTTACTACTAGAAGAAGAATCTTTCTTGTTCTTGTTACTAGACTTGACTTGAGGCATGTAAGTAGATAAGAGTAAACGCTTGGCAATGTAAGAAGAACTTTTCTTACGAAGATCATCATTGATTGCCTTTAAGAACTCATGCTCTTGCTCAAGATTGAGCTTTTCAAAGCGTAACTTCTCATGAGCCCTTAAAAGTTCTCGATGATCTTCAAAGATAGTTTCATGAGCTAACTTAAGAGTGTTTAGTTCTTTAGTTAGACGCTCAATTTTCTCCTTATCATTGTCATACGTTTTAACTTGATTAGCATGATTAACTGACGTTTCATCATAGTATTCATCACTAGAGTTGTCAACAAGTAAATCATCATCACCTAGCAAGTCATCTTCAAATATGTCGTTTGAGTTGGTTGACACAAGTGCTAGACCGGCAACACCTTCATATTGAGTGTATTCGGAGTCGGAGTGATAGCGTCTCTCGGAGTGATGGTCGGAGGCGGAGCCGGATACCCATTCACCAACATGAGCTTCATGTCTTCGTTTTGTGTAGCTCTTTGATGACTTGTCCTTCCTTTCCGAATCCTTGCTTCTCCATGAGGGTCTTCGTTCATAACGATCATCCCTACTCCTTCTTTCTCTTGGTGGTGATTCTTCTCTTCTACTTCTTCTCTTGGGAGAATCTTCTCTTCTTTTGTAGGGTGTCGTACACTCATTGGAATAGTGTCCGGGTCTCCCACAATTGTAGCAATTTCGCTCTTGACTAGAAGATCTTTTGTCATTGTAGGACCTTGACTTAGATCTTCTTTCTTTGCTTCTACTCTTGTAGAATTTGTTGAAGTTCTTCACCATTAAGCTCAATTCCTCATTGAAGGTTTGTTTCTCACTTGATGATGTGGGGGCTTCACATGAGGCTTTGTAAGCACCACTCGACTTGTTGTGAAGTTCCTCCTTATCCTTGAGTGACATCTCATGAGCAACAATTCTACCAATGACTTCCGTAGGCTTCAGATCTTTGTAATTGGGCATCATTTGGATCAATGTGCACATGGTATCATATTTTCCATCCAATGCTCTTAGGATCGTTTTATGATGAATCTGTCGGTCATCTCTTCACTTCCTAAGCCGGCAATCTCATTTGTGATGAGAGCAAGCCTAGAGTACATTTCAGCGACACCTTCACCATCCTTCATTTTGAACTTGTCAAGCTGACTTTGGAGCACATCCAACTTGGATTCCTTGACGGAGTCTGTACCTTCGTGCATATCAATCAAAGTATCCCAAATTTCCTTTGCATTCTCAAGACGGCTGATTTTGTTGAATTCTTCGGGGAACAATCCATTGAAGAGGATATCGCAAGCTTGAGCGTTGTATTGCAACATCTTCAACTCATCCGCACTAGCTTCATGATTCGGTACTCTCCCATCAAAGAATTCACCTTGCAAGCCAATACACACAATAGCCCAAACGGCGGGGTTTTTCCAAGAATATGCATTTTCATCTTATGCTTCCAACTAGCAAAATTAGTGCCATTAAGTAAGGACCTCTACGGTGATAATTTCCCTCGCTAGACGCCATACTCTCCTAGGTTGTGAAACCAAGGCTATGACCACCAAAACCTATGGAAATCAAAGCAAATGGAGACCAAAGCTCTGATACCACTTGTAGGACCTTGAAGTATGTCTAGAGGGGGGTGATTAGACTACTTGACCAATAAAACTTAACCTTTTCCAAATTTTAGACTTTGGCAGATTTTAGCTATTTTAGAACAAGTCAAGCAATCTTCACACAATTCAAGCAAGCATGCAAAGAGTATATAGGCAGCGGAAAATAAAGCATGCAACTTGCAAGAATGTAAAGGGAAGGGTTTGGAGGAATCAAACGCAATTGGAGACACGGATGTTTTTGTCGTGGTTCCGATAGGTGGTGCTATCGTACTTCCACATTGGTGGAGACTTCAACCCACGTAGGGTAACGGTTGCGCGAGTCCACGGAGGGCTCCACCCACGAAGGGTCCACGAATAGCAACCTTGTCTATCCCACCATGGCCGTCGCCCACGAAGGACTTGCCTCGCTAGTGGTAGATCTTCATGAAGTAGGCGATCTCCTTGCCCTTACAAACTCCTTGGTTCAACTCCACAATCTTGTCGGAGGCTCCCAAGTGACACCTAGCCAATCTAGGAGACACCACTCTCCAAGAAGTAACAAATGGTGTGTTGACGATGAACTACTTGCTCTTGTGCTTCAAATGATAGTCTCCCCAACACTCAACTCTCTCTCACAGGATTGGATTTGGTGGAAAGAAGATTTGAGTGGAAAGCAACTTGGGGAAGGCTAGAGATCAAGATTCATATGGTTGGAATGGAATATCTTGGCCTCAACACATGAGTAGGTGGTTCTCTCTCAAAACTGGTAAGTTGGAAGTGTAGGTTTGTTCTGATGGCTCTCTCCACGAATGAAGAGGAGGTGGAGGGGTATATATAGCCTCCACACAAAATCTAACCGTTACACACAATTTACCAAACTCGGTGGGACGAATCATCAAACTCGGTCAGACCGATTTAGTAAACCTAGTGACCGTTAGGATTTTGATTGGGGTGACATGCATTTCGGTGGGACCGATTTGGTTAGGGTTAGGGCATAACGTAATCTCGGTGAGACCGATTACACAAACTCGGTCAGACCAATTTTGGTAATTGGCTAACGGAGAGTTGGTCGTAAACTTCGGTGGGACGATTTGCTCTTTCGGTGAGACCGAAAAGTTACAAAAGGGAAACAAAGAGTTTACATTGTAATCTCGGTGGGACCGATACGCTCTTTCGGTGAGACCGAAAAGTTACGAAGGGGAAATAGAGAGATTACATCCCATCTCGGTGAGACCGAGATCCCTATTGGTGAAACCAACTTGCCTAGGGTTTGTGGCAGTGGCTATGACATCTGAACTCGGTGGTGCCGGATAGAAAGAACCGGTAGGGCCGAGTTTGACTTTGGGTTTAGGTCATATGTGGATGTGAGAAAGTAGTGGAGGGTTTTGGAGCATATCACTAAGCACATGGAGCAGAAGGCTCATTAAGCAACACCTCATCCCTTCTTGATAGTATTGGCTTTTCCTATAGACTCAATGTGATCTTGGATCACTAAAATGTAAAATGAAGAGTCTTGAGTTTGAAGCTTGAGCCAATCCTTTGTCCTTAATATTTTGAGGGATCCACTTTCATCATCCATGCCATGCCATTCATTGAGCTTTCCTGAAATATTTATCTTGGAATTGTATTAGCACAATGAGCTATATGTTGTTATGAATTACCAAAACCACCTAGGGATAGTTGCACTTTCACGAAACATCTTAGGCCAAAAGTAGTTCTTGGAGAGCATAGCAAGTGTCTTGTCGCGTCCAAAATGTCCCATTAGTCCACCTCCATGAGATTCTTGCAAAAGCAACAAACGAAGAGAAGACTCGGGGATGAAAAGATTGTTAGCTCTCATAAGATAACCATCTTTGATGTAATAGCATTCCCAAGATGGATGCGTCAAGCACTTTGCATAAGGAATAGCAAAAGTAGGGTCATGCTCATATAAGTCTTTTATGTGCTCAAAGCCAATGACATTCAATTCAAGTTGAGTAACAAGCATGCATATACGGGAAAGTGCATCCACCACAACATTTTCCTTACCTTTAATATACTTGATGACATAAGGAAATGACTCTATAAATTCACTCCACTTAGCATGACGCTTGTTCAACTTAGTTTAACCCTTAAGATATTTAAGCGTTTCATGATCGGTATGGATGATAAATTCATGAGGGCGGAGGTAATGTTCCCATTCACGCAAAACTCGCACTAAAGCATATAGCTCTTTGTCATAGATGGGATAATTGAGTTGCGCTCCGGAAAGTTTCTCACTAAAATAAGCAATTGGGCGCTTCTCTTGTGTTAACACACCTCCTATGCCATTACCACTAGCATCGCAATGAATTTCAAAAGGTTTGTCAAAGTTGGGTAATGCAAGCACGGGAGCATGAGCAAAGCAAATTATTAAGCTCATTGAATGCGCTATCTTGCGATGGTCCCCAAACAAAGGGTGCATTCTTCTTGCTCAAAGCATGTAAAGGAGAAGCAATGGTGCTAAAATCCTTCACAAAACGACGATAAAAACCGACTAAACCAAGAAAACTACGCACTTGTTGCAAAGTTGTTGGTTGGGGCCAACTCTTAATAGCATTGATCTTAGATTCATCAACATGAATACCCTTAGAAGATACTACGAAACACAAGAAAACAAGTTTATCAACACCAAAGAGGCATTTTTCCATATTAGCATAAAGTTGTTCTTTTCGAAGAGTTTGTAGCATGGTGCGAAGGTGGGTGACATGATCTTTGAGAGATTTGCTAAACACAAGGATATCGTCAAAGTAGACACCAACAAATTTACCAATGTAAGGGCGAAACACATAATGCATAAGACGCATGAAAGTACCGGGTGCTTCCGATAAACCCATAGGCATGACTAACCACTCATACAAACCAAACTTTGTTTTGAAAGCGGTTTTCCATTCATCACCCTCTTGTATGCGGATTTGATAGTAACCACTTTTAAGATCAATTTTGGAAAAAATAGTGGCACCGCTAAGTTCATCAAGCATATCATCAAGGTGTGGAATGGGGTACCTATAGCGAACAGTGATAGCATTGATGGGTCTACAATCGGAACACATGCGAAAGCTACCGTCTCTTTTTGGTACAAGAATGACCGGTACGGCACAAGGACTCAAACTTTCGCGCACATGTCCATGGTATATGAGATGCTTTACTTGCCTTTGTATTTCTTTGGTTTCTTCGGGGTTGAATCGGTAGGGAGCCTTGTTTGAAAGTGGTGCTCCGGGGATGAGGTCGATGCGGTGCTCGATGCCTCGTAGTGGAGGTAGACCCGGAGGTAGCTCGTCGGGGAAAACATCTTGGAATTCCTGTAAGAGAGAAGATAACACCAAAGGTAGATTGTGAGAGGTGTTATCTTCTCAATAGGACATAGTGTAGGACACTTGATGGGTTCTCACACACTTCTCTAATCTCACGTTTGGTGGCAAATAGATCTAAGTTTTTCTTGTCGCTCATCGTGGAGGCACTCAATTTGGGCTTGTGGCGCTCACTCTCTTTTTGGTGGTTCGCTCTCTCACTATTCTCTCCATGATGGGTGGCTTGCTTGTCCGCGATCACTTGGCATGGAGAAATAGGGCGTAGCACATACTCCCTTCCTTTCATCTTGAAGCTATAGTTGTTTGTACGCCCGTTGTGGATGACGCCTCGGTCAAATTGCCATGGCCGTCCAAGAAGGAGGTGGCAAACGGTCATTGGAATGACATCACACTACAAAGTGTCTTCATAAGCTCCGATCTTGAAGGAGACTTGTACCGTATGCTCGACTTGGATGGTGCCGGTGTCGCTTAGCCATTGAACTTTTTAAGGGTGCGGGTGCTTCATCTTAACCAATTGGAGCTTGGAGCATAGTTCTTCACTTGCAAGGTTATGGAAACTCCCTCCATCGATGATGACCTTGACGGACCTTCCATTTATTACGGCCTTGGTGTGGAAGATATGGCATCTTTGGTCTTCGTCTTGTTGATGTTGAAGATTCAAGACCTTGGAGACAACAAGAGCGGGACTTGAATCTTCGTCACAAAAGACTTGATCATCATCATCGTCGTTGTTCACTTGTCGGTGCATGGCCACTTGCTCAAGGGCTTCCATTTCTCCTTCACTCATTGAGTCATAGGTTTCGTCGTCGTTGAGGATCATGGTGCGCTTGTTTGTGCACTCGAATGATTTGTGGCCTCGGCCTCTGCATGTGAAGCATTTGAAGGAACTTGTTTTGATGGTCTCATCGGTTGGGGTAGATGATGATGAAGCTTTCGGTTTGAAGTTGCTTGTAGTAGGAGGACGACTTGAGCTTGTCAAAGTTTTCTTGTAACTTGACTTGTCGCCGTTGCTTGTAGATGGTTGGTTGAGGTAGAAGTTGTTGGAGTCGTTGAAGCTTGGGTGTTGGAGAAGCCATAGGACTTGGATGAAAACTTGGCGTACTTGAGGTCATCTTGCACTTGGCGTTCCGCTTTTGTAGCTTGATGCACTAGCTCGATGAGGTTCGAGTATGGTTGGAAGTCGGCAATCTTATTGATAGGGTGATTGAGTCCATTCAAGAAACGTGCCATAGTTTGCTCATCATCTTCCGTGACAGTGGCCATTTCCTTGTAGTACTCTTCAACGCTCTTGGTTCCTTGCTTGAGTAGTTGGAGTTTCTTGAAGAGGTCGCGGTTGTAGTAGTTTGGCACGAATCGTGCTCTCATGGCATCCTTCATTTGAGCCCACGTCGTGATGGTTGGTTCACCTCTTGTCTCTCGGCGCTCAATGACTTGTTCCCACCAAATGAGGACGTAGTCTTGGAATTCAAGAGATGCCATTGCGATCTTCTTCTCTTCTTCGTAGTTGTGCAAGCGGAAGATTTTGTCAACCTTCAATGCCCATGATATGTACTCTTTGGGGTCATTGCTTCCAGTGAACTTGGGCATGGTGAACTTTAGCTTGCCGTATCGTTGCTCTTCATTGTGTTGGGGTCGAGGATGATGACGCCCATGTCGTTGAGGATTGACAAACTCATGTTGCTCTTGACGAGGAGGGTTGTCACCCTCATGTTGCTCTTGTCTTGGAAGATTTCCATTGTCTTCATGCTCTCGATGAACTTGATGCTCTTGTCGAACTTGAGGAGGAGCATGTCGATGCACACGTGTATGGTAAATCCTTTCTTGAGCTTCGTCGCGAAGTGCTTCTTGATGTAGATGAGCTTGTCGGCCTCGGTTGGCTACGGCTCGACTTGAATCTTGAAGGGCACGTTGCGCCTCAAGTGCTTGAGCTTCACGAAGTTGTTGTTCTTGACGTTGTGCCTCGGCGTCTTGTGCATCTTGATGTTGTCGTGCTCGTTCCTCTTGTTCTTGTTGTCGTTGGCGTTGCCTTTCTTGTGCTTGCGCGAATGTAGTTTGGTTTTGACGATGTCGATGCTCTTGAGAGTCGGTGTCGTGTAGAGGATTGCGGTTTGCTTGACGATCTTGACGCGGGGCACGATGAAGAGTATTCGATGTCAGTGTACTTGAGCCGGAGATAGTGTCGTCGGAGTGGCGACTCGAGCGGCTCCTTCTTGAGTAGGACGAAGTGGTAGAAGAGCGGTTGACCACAAGGCACGAATCTCGTCCATTCTTGCGTCATTCTCGTGCTTGTGTTCGTCGAGCTTGTTGTCGAAGTAGGCTCTTGTGCGTTGCTCGGAGAGGCGCAAGTCTGTGCCGAGGTTGTCGATGCGGTCGCTCATCGCTAGTTGCTCTTGATGCAAGGCTCGTTGTGTACCAAAGAGGTGTAGTTTGGTGACGTAGTTGTTTGGGTCGTCGTCTTGCTCAAGGAAGAGTGGGTTTGTAGAAGTACTTGGCCTATCCATCATTCTAAACAAAGATATGTGAGTGGGAGAAAGAGAAAAACCAATACCAAATGTACCTTGACCGATGTTGAAGATGGATCAAAGATCACTCCAATGTGTAACAAGGAAATAACACAATTGGTACCAATTCTTGTCGGTTTCTCACACCTACACAAGTAAAAGCTTATGATGGGGCTTGGTTAGGATGGTGGCACAAAATTTGATGCAATTGTTAGTGAGGCTCAATAATGTTGGAAAAGATTCACAAATTTGCAAATGCAACAAGTAGACCAATAGCAATATATGGTACACGGAAACACACACGCAAATAGATAATGTGGGGTTGTGCAACCAAGGGTGAGCCAAAATGTGGAATCCACAAAGATGCTCTTGTTAAACAACACTAGAGAGACGCTAGCACGATTGCACAATAGGCGGATACGAACTTGTGCACAACCTACTAGGCAAAAATGCAACGACTTCTATCCCAAGTATGCTATGTGTAAGATGTTCCAATGATATGATCCAAGATGATCGAGTATGGCAATCTTAATGTTGTATGATGCTATGGTTCTTGCGTATAAGCTCTTACCTTTCCTTTGTGCTTAAAAGCTTGTTTGGCTCTTTGTTGTTTGAGCTCTTTTCTCATGCAATGCTTCACGAACCAAGATAGCAATTGTGTATGTGATGACAACTTTGTGACACAAGAGACGATACCAAGATATGCACCACGAAGATATGGTATGTATGCTATGTGAAGTATGATCACTAATGTGCACAAGTCACGTTGCCAGCAATACTCAAATGACTAGTCTCGATGGGTAAGTGACGCAAAAGTAAGGCTATGGGGTTAACAATGCAAATGCAAGAAAGTATAATGATATCACAATACCAAGATGATGTTACCAAATTGATGTCGCCGTTCGCAGTGGTCCTTGGCGAAGATGAGTGGTGGTGATTTCGATGTCGAACCGTTCCTAGTTAGCCGAAACACCATAGGAAACGATGAACCACAACTTAAATTCTCAAAACCAAATGTGGCCAAATGTGTCGGAGTTGGTAGCGGTCAAGTGGTGGTATAGGAAGGTGTATGGTGTATACGTGGTAGGAGTGCGTATGCGGAATTGTGGAGCGGTGGTGGTGACTAAACTGAAAAAAATTCAGTTTCGTCAGGAAACGCCGGACGTCCGTGGTGGAGCGGTCGTCCGGTGGTCGGACGTCCGGTGGCGAGCGGACGTCCGATGCCTGGGCGATTTTTGGGCATGGGATGAACTGGCGGTGTTCGTGATGGAGAGGTCGAAATTCTTCGAATCTAAGCGTTTTTGTGGATGAAAAAGGTGGAGATGATGGGGAAAAGCTAGATCCACTCAAGACAAAGCAAATCCATGGATCAAATCCAACAAAACTTCATCACACCAACAAATCTATACTACTATTAAAAGAGCAAACATGAATTCACCTAAAGCCACACAGAAAATTGTACACGGGATAACCGATTAAATAAACTTAAATAGATCCGACTGGCCATATTACACCAATGATCTGTTGCTTAGATCAACGTCTCAGATAAAATGTTACGCCTGCGGGCGTCGCCAATAATCGCACTCGGCATACCGAATCCTTGCGCCCTTTGTAACTCCATGATTTTGGATCCTCCCCACCTTTCTTTCTCTAGGCCCCAGTTGAGAAGAACGGATCCGTAGCAACCGCCACCGCTCCTCCCTTCCCCTCCGTGCGCTGCCCTCTCATCCACCCAGTCGACCCGCCTCCGGTCGCGGCCCACTCTCCTGCAAGCTGCGGCGACATCCTCGCCGGTCAGCCACACCTGCGCCCTCCTCCTCCTTCTCTCTCCCTCTCCTCGCTAATCTCTCTCCTGTCTCTGTTGGACCTTCCCTCGTGTTGTCGGCCTTCCTCTGACTAGATCAACGACCGGATTTCCCACGCTGCCATGGCTAAGACACACCGCGCATTGCCCCACCTCCCGGCAAGCGCCGCTGCCCTTCCTTCCGATCCACCCGACTAAACCTATCGCCACCACGCACGCGAGCCACAGCGGGACGCGCGAGGAGGAGTGCGGCTTCCTCCGGGCACACACGTGCCGTTGCTGAGACAACCTCTCTGGGCGTCGGTCGCCGTCGCCGCTGCCGCTCGGCTTGTACCCCACAGGCGCCACGTCCGGGAACTCCCTCCGCCGCTGCGGGTGGGTCAAAATCACTGCTATCGCCGTGTCCGCCCGTTCCGTTCATGCTCGTAGCGATCTGATGCGCTGCACAAATCCTTTTACATGCGGAGTATTGGCCATCAGTTTGGACTTTGGGAGCTTTCAATCGTGGATGCTTGTTTCCGTGCAGATAATGACATTTTTAAGCGGCGGATTGATCCATGTAATTAGGTTTCTAGCCCAATCTTTCCATATAGTTGTATCGACTTATCTGAATTCTTTAGTGTCCTTTGTATATAATATAGATATTCATGTCTTTGTTGAATGTCGGTCAATGTCGGTCTATGTACAACCCTCTAAAATTCTTTTATAGCTAGACATATACGAAACATCATTTGTCAAGACATCTTGTTAGTTAATCAATTTAGTCTGAAACATCATTTATCGAGAACACAATGACTTGCATGTGTTAAGATGTTAAAACAAAATTATTTGCACATGCATGCAGGTTTGTAAGTTCTAACCATAGTACCATCTTGAAGCGGGCAACAACATTATGCTTAGGACATGAAACATGGACAACCCATTTTTAGTGGCAATACTTTGTGTAATCAAACAACACAGATCACTCTGCACCAAGCGGATGGTAGTTCTAGCGGAGGAGGATGCACCAGGAGAATCAACCAAGCAGAATTAAGCACCATAATTTTCTATGTACACACTTTGCTGTAAAAGATTTTGTACATGACAATGAAAGGGTTGAATATGAGTAGATTGGCAAGGCAAAAATCTTTGGTGTCAATACTGACAAATAAAGCAGCCTATCATGAAAATGAGACATCTTTACTATCAAGTTTATAGTCATCAAGTGGTCCTACATTTCCTGATTGTTTGTGTGTTCCCGCTTGATTTGTGTACCACAATAGATAATCTGATTTTGATTTATCCGAGGATTTATCCCAGTTCAACTCAGCATTTTACCAACATCAGATATCTCTGTGGTCCTTTGATCATAGTTTTATTTGCTTTTATGCACCAGGTTTATCATTTAGCATTTCTCATTCATTGGCCCTTAAAACGTACTCCCTCCGTCCGGAAATACTTGTTTTCAAAATGGATAAAAGAAGATGTATCTAGACGTATTTTAGTTCTACATACATCTCTTTTTATCCATTTTGATGACAAGTATTTTCGGACGGAGGGAGTATATTAGAAATTTAGGATTGTTGAACTTATAAGCATTGATTGCAGGATTGTCTCTAGGTGCAATAGTCGATCAAGCACGTGCAGTTTTGAGAGTGAAGTCGGAAGAATAGCCGTACTACTTCCGTGGTTGAGGTTTCAACAGTTGATTTCAACGAGAGGATCTTTGGTGCGATGACCATATCTATGGTAAGACATATGGAGTAAAATTAAGGGTTGATACCTTTTTTGTTCTCTGAAATTTTACCCGTATAAAGAAACTTCGTATCATATACTAAGAGGAGAAATTGTATTCTTGATTCGGACATTTAATGATGATCGAGAGCTTCTAGATTGGACTACAAACTAATCTCAGCTATGTGCGAATGTAGTGCAAGGAATTTTGCTTCTTGCAGCTGCAGGACCATGCGATGTCGAACACGATAGGACACAGCAAGGTCCCAGCCAAGTCGATGATGTTGCCCGACTCCCTATTTCTTCACTTGAGGAAGCTGTGGCAGCTGACTCTCTCGCCTATTGTCATCCTATCGACTGCTACTAGGCAACTACTACTACTCGCTTGATAGGTGAGCGTTCGATTCTCCTTCTGTTCTTCCCTTGTTGTTATCTAATTGCTCTTGATAATTTAATGATTCAATCAAATTTCATTGCAAAGCAAACTGTACCAGGCTTTTCTTCTTTCTAATGCAGTCTCACTTCACATTAAGTTGTGAAATCCAAGTCCATACATTTACAATTCTTGTTGTTCTATTTACACAAGTATTTTCTCTTTTTTTTTTCATTAACTATATGTTCATACAGAACACCATCTTAGTAACCTGATATAGTAGTTATGTTTGACTTTAGGCATAACAACTTTGACATTGATAATTTCCTCATGTTTTTAGTAGGGACGATAAAATTTTCTAGCATTTCATTATGAGCTGCAGGCTCTGAAAACAGATATGTATCTGCTCCTAAATTATGCTCTGTGTGGTTTACGAATCATACATGCTAACATGCATTGGCAATCATTATTCAACGAATTCCTTTCTTTGCAATAAGAACCACGTAATGCTTACGATTTAATCTGGTCATCTAGACAACTAAATGGGTTATTATTATGCTTAGTATCCTTTGGCATATGTTTTGCGGGAAGAAAACCCTTCACTATTTATATTTTGGTTTCCTGCTGCTGAGTTTTAGGTTATCTGCTAATACTTTGAAGTCTTTCTTACACTCAATTTCAGATGCTATGTTGCATCTGTTGAGCAGTCTCGGCTATACTTCAACCCGGACATCAACGAAGCAAATAACTTGATTATATGGTACATTCATGATTACCAATGCCTTGCTATTTTTTACCTTGACTAACACAAAGGTTGCAATGTGTAGGTTCGAGGGAGCTCGGCGCTTGCTCCGAGCAAAGAAGTCTTTCTTGGTATAAAGTTCTAACCTCATATGTTGGGGAATTTGAAAGTTAACTCTTTGATTTTGAGTAATTCTAAGAGAATACATCTTATCGATCGGTATCCTTTTTTAGTAATGCTAAGATCATACATGATACATCTCATCATCATTCATAGGCGATAGCTGATGACATGGCGAGTGGGGACAGACCCTTTAGCTCTGCAATAAGGTTGTGCATACAAATGGGCTACTCATATTCCATTGTTAGGCAGAGCTAGCCGCAAGAAGTAGGTTCAACATTCGGCTCCATCGATTTACATTCAGATCATCTTGTTGCAACACCATTACTTTTCTTGGTAGCAAACAACCATTTTCGATAATCATATATAGCTTGTATTTGGTTTATTTATTCTATTATACCATAGATATCATGATAAAATTTTGATAAGCTTAATGAGAGTGTTTTGTTCCTCAAAATTGAGTGCTGATGGCTGATTAGATTATGTATGTGAAAATATGCAAGATGAATATGCAGCTGCACCTAAACACCATAGTACCACAAGATGGTCACTATGGTACTTTCTGAGGATGTGTATGGAGGAATCCCCATGTATTTAGGTTGTTTGCTTAACTATTACTCTTCTCTAATTTCGACTTGGTGATAATTTAATATAGATTACATTCTGTTTTGAAATAAAAAGATATGAAGAAAATTTATGATGCTAATTGTGTTGTGTTCTATCAGCGAACTATGCTCTCCTAAACCTGAATGACAGGGCGTGGGAAGACAAGCTGAGTTTGGTTGTGGTGTTTCAACATGAGTTTCGAGTGTTAATGCTCAGTGATGCGAGGAGGTGAAGTGTATGCTACGGATCATGAGATATTTCTTGGTATATATGCCTTTAAAGAAAAGATGGATGTGTGTGTGTGTGTGATAGATGGTTCTCTTGGTATCTTGTTGGATATATAACAAGAAGCGTTGGCAAGACAGACATCCACTTTTAAGTGGCATCATAGTGGGCTGAGAACTTGTTGATGAAGCCAATGATTGGGTTATTTGTAGTGATAGGGCATTAGGCGTAATGCTAGATGTAACCCGGACAATCAACTGTCGATCTTTAATCACTTACATTCTTGAGCATTTTGTTTTCTTCAATTT
Source organism: Aegilops longissima (assembly GCA_021605205.1). Classification (NCBI taxonomy): domain Eukaryota; kingdom Viridiplantae; phylum Streptophyta; class Magnoliopsida; order Poales; family Poaceae; genus Aegilops; species Aegilops longissima. Next base: position 328,598,396 of record CM038680.1, read on the forward strand.
ACATGATTTGATAAAATAACATATGGCGATTCATTACAAGTATTATTGATTGTAACATTTTGGCTTAATCTTCTAATGCCACGCCGTGTGGCGGTGTGCTCCATGTCCCCACGTCTTCCATAGTGCGTGCTTGGATGTCGAGTTACCTTGCCAATTGTTTTGCTGGATATGTGCTAGGATCGTGAGTTAATTTTGTAGCTGTGTACCACTGATTTTCGGTCATCCAGGTCATGTTGTTAGTTTTATGCTACCTTTATTTAATCTCTGACTTTACCATAGACATTCACGAGAGCTCAATCTTTGTGCATTTGACATTGTATACTTGATGTTCGGTTTATTAATCCAATTCTTTTGGACATGCTACCAATCCATTTGATAATGTCAAATTCGTCATGAGCATAGCGTTAATATGGTATAAGAACAACTCCAATAACTCCTGTAAAAACCTTCTTGTAAGAGTTGTTTTATGGGATGTTTGTATAGTTGCACAACTTTTTTGTCATAGGGTTATACGTGCGTTGCACGTGCACGCTTACTAGTTACAAAAAACAATTGGGGCTATTTTTGTGGGGTAATTTTCGAATTAGGGACAAAATCAACAAAAGTAGGCTAGAAAACAAAGAGAGGGGGCTCCGAAATCGTGATCAACGTGGCTCATGATACCAAGATGATGTAGGGTGAGACCCTAAACAGCCGATCGTTCACGAAAGGAGCGGATCCCAACTAAGAACACGAAGAACACGAGGGGAAAACGAGGGGAAACACAAGAGGAACTCTCAAAACCAACAAGATATAGTCACACATATGCTAGATCCTCGAGACACAAAGGGGGATACACAATCCAAAGTCAACAACGGACGATACAAAGGGTAACCGGTTCTTCTCCGTGAGGAGGTCTGGATGGGGCCACCCAAGAGGGGGTCTTTAATCCGCTTGGAAGGATCTTTTCCGAGGGAGGCGCGATCTCCGAGGAGAAGGTAACCAAGTGGATGAGCAAAGCTCTCACACAAACATGAGCTAATCCTTTGCTAACCCTAGCTAGGAGGAGGAGGAGGTCTATTTATAGTCTTAGTGCAAAGAGGCGAAGTGAAGGGTACATGGGCCCGCCCGGCTATCTTGTGACAGTACCAGACGTCGCTGGGGGCGGTCGTCCGGTGGCTCATGGGCATCAGGCGTCCGGTGCGGACGTCCGGTGCCGAGCGTCCGTGACGGACTTCCGCTAATTTTGGCTCGAGTGCGAGAGGCGCGGACGTCCGGACCTTGTCGGTCGTCCGCTCGCTGGAGGGTGTGGCCGGTTGTCCGGTCCTTGCCGGACATCCGCTCGCTGTAGCCTGTGTTGGCTAGGACTCGGGCATGTTGAGCTTCAGGCGTCGGACGTCGTCCGGTGGCTGTAGTTTCTTCGACAGTCCTTCTTCTTGTCCTTCGCACTTGGTGTCCTTGCCGTCTTGTCCATTGGATGTAGATGTTCCATGGTTGTCCTCCAAGTACCTAAGCACACATAGTGTTTCCGTTTGAGGTAGTAGCCATGTCTCATGTGTCGAAAGTAGTATTTCGGAAAGGAGTGAGTTCACCTTATCTTCGATAGCCCTTGCTCAAGCCCTTGTCATCGGTCCAAGTGGTGTTGTGGGAGACGTAGGTAGGTCCATGGGTGTCGGCGTTACGGGAGCAGGGTTCCCAGACTTGCTCTGCTGCTGACCTGGCGTGGCTAAGCAGCGGCCATCTGACCCATCTTCATCAACAAGGCATCCAAGACCTTCGCGAGGGTCCAAGCCTCGTGAGGCGGACGACGCAAGACTTCCTCTGGAATAGCCTAGCCAGGCAGGCTCACGAGGAGCGGAGATATCAAGCCGGGGCAAACCTCGCGAGGCACTCGTGACGTAAGCCATGATGAACGGCGCCAGGCTGGTGCCGCCAGTGCGCACAGCGTCCCCATTTCCTCTTTGGTGCTAAGGAGGCAAGTGCAGACGAAGAGTACCGAGGCATCAGGCAAAGGTTGCCTTATTGGTGCAACAAGACCAAGACTAGGAGGACGGCAAGGCGGAGGTCATCGTGGAGCCCAAGACGGTGTCACCCCAGGTCCTTTTCGCAGGCGAAGACCGCTTTTGTCAGGATAGCTTGTACTAGCTGTCCCCCTTCAAATTTGCCCGCCATTGTTGGCTCCCTTCCCGCTCAACATTTGGGAAGAGGACCAGGCCTATATAAGTAGAGCTAGCCACCACTGTAGAGGCAAGCAAAGCTGATCTAATCTTAGCTTGATCCAATCCGATCAAGAGCCTAGCACAAGAACACCTCAACCTCAGGAGGCTGTTCTTCCCTTGTACTGTTCATCATCAGCCCAAGAGGCAATCCACCACCACAACACTGGAGTAGGGTATTACACCTAGCGATGGCCCGAGCAGTATAAACCCGTGACTCTCTCGTGTTGTGAGTTAAATCGAGTTCGTCCGCAAGATCTTAGCGAGCTAGAGCATAGATCGGTAGGAGGGAAAGACTTCGCGCGCCCAGTGTTCGAACCTTAAGGGTTTGCCAGAACCCCACATCCGACATTTGGCGCGCTAGGTAGGGGTGCGCCGAAGTTTCCCTTCCGTCGATTTGTTGCTCCGTCGCTCCGTCGTTTCCATGGCGGACGCTCGTCGTGCTCGAGCTGAGCGTCAGGCTGCCCTCTCCGCCCGCTCGCTCAGACGGCTCCTGTAGGCGGGCCACCTCATCGTTCTCCGTCTCCCGTCGCAAACGCTGCCACCGTCCGTGAGAGCGAGCAGCAGGCGTCCTCGCTGCATCGCCGGTCTTGCAAGATGGCCGCACCGCTACTCCGTCGCTCACCCCTGCTGGTTCTTCGTCCCGCGCGCACCGCGTTCCCATGGAGGCACGAGCCGCGCTCATTGCGGTGAACGAGCTCTAGCGCTACCGCCCTGTCGACGACGTCTACGAGGAATGGCTCGACCGCATCGCCGAGCTCGTCCGCGCCGCAGGGGGCTCTCCAGCGCCGTCTAACTCCCTGCCTCCTCCTCAGCCAGCCGTGGCGACGGGGCTCATGGCGTGCCTCCACCACCTCACCCCCAAGATGGTGCCTTGGCACCAAGGCGCGCACCTCCGCGGCGTGATTCACTGCGCCCGGCGCACGCGCGCGAAGAAAGAAGCTGCCAGGAAATCCCGCGGCCGCAAGGGGCTGCGCCGGCGCTCCCCGCGCCACCTCGTCAAGACCGCGCACCACCTGCAGTGGCGCAGCGCGAACCCCGTCAAGACCAAGCTCCACCCCCGAAGCGGGCCCCGGCAACCACAGCCGGCTGCCGTGCCTTCACCCCCGAGCTGCGTAGCGTTGCCTGGCCAGGAAAGTTCAAGCCAGACCTACCTCCTTGCTACGACGGCACCGCGGACCCCGTGGAGTTCCTGCAGCTCTACAAGCTGAGCATCGAAGCAGCCAACGGCGATGAAAAAGTCATGGCGAACTAGTTTCCCATGGCTCTCAAGGATGGGGCCCGCTCTTGGCTCCTGAACCTGCAGCACGACTCGATCTCCTCCTGGGACGAGATGCGTTACCGCTTCATCGCCAACTTTTAGGGCACTCGCGACCGCCCACCGGCCGCGGGTGACCTACTCTGCATCAAGCAACAGCCTGGAGAGACTCTCTAGAAGTACATCTAGCGCTTCAACAACACCCGCCTCTAGATTCCCAAGGTCACGGATGAGGCCATCATCTCCACGTTCTCTGATGGTGTCCGTGACGTCAAGATGAAGGAAGAGCTGGCTATCCACGAGGAGCTCTGTACTTCTCAGGAGCTGCTCAACCTGGCAACCAAGTGCGCAAGAGCGAGGAGGCGTCTCTCTCCTCGAGCTGCCAGCTGCTGGGAGGCGGAAGAAAAGAAGGCCAAGGCCAGGGCGTGAAGCGCAAGGAGGCGGTTGTGCTCGCAGCGAGCCCGACACCAAGCGGCGAGATCACCTGAGTCGTCCAAGAGCGGCCGACCGTTCTGCGCCTTCCACAACCTGAACACCCACAACACCAGCGGACTGCCAAGAGCCCAGGGCCATCTGAGAAGGGCCTTCTGATCGGCGCCCGGCGCAACGACCGGGGCTACTTGATGGAGGTGGGCGTGGGAGGGACGCCTGGGGCGACCGCGGCCAGCGCCCGAGTGGCGCGATCAGCCTCGTGAGACGCTGGCGAGACCAACCTCGCGAGGCGCTGGAGACCCGCCTTGTGAGATCGCCCGAGGCAACACCGGTCTTCCCGCTGCCGCCACCAGAAGGAGCGGCGACCAGCACGGGGCGGCGGCGGGGGCTGGGGGCTTCGGGAGCAGCGTGCGATCGCTTGCATCTTGGGCGGCGCACAAGCCCCAGCCTCTCAGCGCATCTTCAAACAATTTGCCCGCGAGGTGAACGCGGTTCTCCCCAAGCTCGAGGCCACATGCCCGCTCAGGTGGTCCCAATGTGCCATTACCTTCAACTCGGCAGACCAACTCAAGTGCGCGGCCACCGTAGGCGCACTCCCTATCTGTGCTCCCCAGTCATCAGCAATGTGCAAGTTACCAAGACTCTCATCGATGGCGGCGTAGGGCTCAACGTCCTATCCGTCGACACGTTCGACAACCTTCAAGTGCCCTATGAGCAATTCCAGCCAACCAAGCCTTTCTCGGGGTGGTGATGGTTCCACCACACAGATAGGGCAAGTCCGCTTTGCCCGTCACCTTGACAAGCGCGACAACTACCGCACTGAGCTCATCGACTTCGACGTCGCGCACATCCGCCTGCCATACAACGCCATCCTCGGGCATCCATCCCTGGCCAAGTTCATGGCAGTCATTCTTCAAGGCTACAACGTTCTCTAGATGCCAGGAAGCGGAGGAATCATCACGGGCCCATGTGAAGAGAGGGATGCGGTGTGCTCTCTTGAGCGTGCCTTTCAAGCCGCAGCAATCGGCAACCCCGACAGCAGAAGTGAAGGCCCTCAGGAGACCGTCCCCAAGAAGAAGTTGCCGCGCTGCGCAGGACCTCAAGGAGATGGCGCCGCGTCAGGAGCCTCGTCAGGATCAGCGCCCGTTCTAGGGGCGCCTACCTCCATCGCATAGGAAGGCGCGCTCGGCACCCTCCTCGGGCAGGGCTCGGGGGCTCTCTTCTGGAGGGCCTTAGACCTTGCCAACCTCACGAGGGAGGCGCTTGGGCACCACTTGGAAGCGTGCTTCATGGCATGCCTTCCTCAGGAGAGCACGGGGCAAGGAGTGCCCAACACCCAGGAGTTCATCACCAAGACCACCCAAGAATTGCAAGAAGCAAGAGCCATGTGTGGCAACAGCCGCTCACAGGGCGCAGCACCCCATCTAGGTGAGGATGTCGGGCTGCATCTCTGCGTCGACGTCACAGGGCTCAACAGGGCCGCATCTCAGGAGCGCTTCTGGCCATCACGTGCGGGCCGCTGTGAGGGCACACCACACAACTACGTTCGCATGCCCGTCAGCTTGCCGAGCATGGCGTCGGCCCATCAGCGCAACTTGCGGCAGGTCCTGGCGTCTCAGGAGGCCAACATCCACGCCGTTCAGGAGGAGATGGAGATGCTCTTCAGGGAACCTCCTGAGCCCCCAGAGCCTCCCGAGGCTCAGGGTCCCGGTGGCTCATGAGGAGTCATTCCTTCAGCGCGTGGCTTCGGCTACATCAACTCTGCCGTCTCTGAGAACCGGTGACACCTTCCAAGTTCGTTTAAGCTGGGGCGCCCTCGGGCTGCATTATTCCCAGGCTGCAGGTCCGTCCCTGCGGCATATGTATCCCTTTTGCTTAAGTCTTTAGCTTACCTTGCTGGGGGCGCTCCTCGGGCTGCATTATCCCCAAGCCGCTCGGGCCAGACCCAGTGGCATGTATCTTCCTGCATTTATCCAAGTCGATTTGCCCTTTATGCTTACCCTGCCAACGGTTATCGCCTGCTCGATCATCACCTCCCCCGGGGCCTTCACACAGGCACGACGCTGGTGCATGGGTCCGTCCTTGCCACGACCGACAAATCTGAGTGGTTGAGCTCTGGCTCGCGGCACGCGCAACACACGTCACCTCACCAGGCTCTCGGTGCCTTCGCCTCACCTAGAGCAACCAGCGGCAGGCTAACAGCTGTAACAGTCAACCGTGTTCCTTCTTGTGCCTGTTCACAGGAGTCTCGAGGGAAGGATAGCAGACGGCACCGCGAGTCTCCTTTTCGTCATGCAATCCGCTTGCGCATTAAAAGGGGGGCTCCTGAGCATCGCGACTCAGGAGCTCTTACTGGCTCTCCAGCCCTCACCCCCTGGCCTTGTCCACGGCATCGTGACCTGGCATACCAGCGGCGGATGAGCTCGCTCGAGGGCCGGGACCTGAGGACGTAGAGCACTAAGGAGAGCACGGGTAAGGGAAACTCATACGGGCCGGCCTGCCTATGCCGCACAAGTTGGCGCACAACCCTAGTGCAACGTCATGAGTCGCCACGAAATCAACAAGATAAGTCTTGCACCCGGATTGACTAAGCGTTTAGGCCTAATGGTCGCTCACGCCTTGCCGTAGCCCCGTTGTGGCCACGTTTACTCCCTTTCTCGCCTTACCATGGCTGATTGAGCGCTAAGGGGGACCTTCTGAGCATCGCGCCTTAGGGGCTCTTACTGGACCTCGGGCCGTGCACCTCCTAGCCTTGACCACGGCACGCAACCTGGCATACCAGCGACGGCTGTAGCCGCCTTGGGACCGGAACCTGTCAGCGTAGAGCAACAAGCTATCGCGAGGAAAGAAAGGGGAACCGAGCCTTAACGGGACATGTGTTCACCAAGTTTTCATAACGAGGAGGATAGGCGCGAAAGACATTACAGACCCTTACAAGCCCCCACGGGGTGATTCGTGATCCTTCGCAGGGAACAAAAGCTGTTACTAAGAGGAATCCTATCTACACCCTCCCGTGGCGGACGCCATCATCAACAGTGGTCCACGGGAGGCCGGCACCAACCCCATCCAGATCAGCGGCGGCGAATACCGGATGTCGCGGCCCTGCTCCGGGCACGGCGAGAGATCGGAGGGACGGAGCTATCGTCGCTCGTCTCCAGAGTCTCGTAAAGCTCGGGAGAGCTGCTGGACTCCCAAAGGCTACTGCTACTGGAGTGCTCGCGAGCGGGATGCGCGTCAACCTGGCGCTCCCCTCCAGGGTAGCATTCCAGGCGGCGGCCCTCCGTGTCGAAGACCTTGAAGAAGAGCGTGGAGGTGCCGTCGTACACGAAGTGGATCGCGAGGGCTCCCCTCGCACGGCAAACCCGGGCGATCTCGCCCCAGCCGCGGGTCATGAAGATCTTGCCGGTGGGGACCGCTTCGATCTCCGCTCTGATCGCCGGGGCACTGCAGTTGGCGTGCTGCAGCCAGAGCTTGAGCGGCCCTCTCGGCTGCATCATGTCGGAGAAGAACCGCAGGAAGCGGATCTAGGAGCTCGGAGGCATCGGCGCCCACAGCACCATCTCGCGCGAGGAGTCAGCGACGTCCACCCCAGGGGCGATGGCGCATGGCGCCGTGGCGCGGCAACCCTGGGCGCGGCACGGGCGGTGCTGCTCGTCTCTCCGTCCTCTCGAGCCCTCAGCTCGGGCGTACAAGGGTAGCGGGTACCCCAGAGGAGGCCGCTCACACCAGGGCCTCGCCACCACCTACATCGCCGTTTCGTCACGGCGGTGGATCGACCGCTTCTTCGGCGGAAGTGGCTCTGGATCGTCACGGGGAGCATTCCCTTTCTCTTCAGCGAAAAACCTTCTAATGGGCGCCATTATTGTCAGCAGAGGAGCGAGGAGGACGAAGCAAGCAAGCAAGGAGAAGATGGGCAACGGGGGCTCCGCCCCCTCCCCGTTTATAGCAAGAGAAGGCCAACCGGCGTCTCCCACGATCGCAGGTAATGATGGTTTTCCTTGCATGTCGTAGGGACTCATCAAATCGTGCAATTGCCGAGGCAGCATGGGGAAGCGGAGACACCCACGTCCAATCAACCGCCACGCGTCGACCGAGGCCGCATGCTTTTGGGGCCCATGGCTCGAACTTGACCCTTGGCCGCCAAGCATGCCAAGCCCAAGCAGCGCGCCTTGGGCCCAGGGCTCTTGTCAGCGTTCAGGGCAGGGTCCCCAGACTTGCTGCTGTGGCCCACTGGCGTAGCTAGAGCAGCGGGCGTCTGCCCATCTTCATCAACAAGGCATCCAAGACCTTCGCGAGGGTCCAAGCCTCGCGAGGCGGACGATGCAAGACTTCCTATGGAATAGCCTAGCCAGGCAGGCTCACGAGGAGCGGAGATATCAAGGCGGGGCAAACCTCGCGAGGCACTTGTGACGTAAGCCATGACGAACAGCGCCAGGAGGGTGCCAGGCGGGCGCCAGTGCGCACACCGTCCCCATTTCCTCTTTGGTGCTAAGGAGGCAAGCGCAGACGAAGAGTATCGAGGCATCAGGAAAAGGTTGCCCTATTGGTGCAACAAGACCAAGACCAGGAGGACGGCAAGGCGGAGGTCATCGTGGAGCCCAAGACGGCATCACCCTAGGGCCTTTTCACAGGCGAAGACCGCTTTTGTCAGGATAGCTTGTACTAGCTGTCCCCCTTCAAATTTGCCCGCCGTTGTTGGCTCCCTTCCCGCTCAACATTTGGGAAGAGGACCAGGGTCTATATAAGTAGAGCTAGCCACCACTGTAGAGGCAAGCAAAGCTGATATGATCTTAGCTTGATCCAATCCGATCGAGAGCCTAGCCACAAGAACACCTCAACCTCAGCAGGCTGTTCTTCCCTTGTACTGTTCATCATCAGCCCAAGAGGCAATCCACCACCACCACACTAGAGTAGGGTATTACACCACAATGGTGGCCCGAACCAGTATAAACCCCGTGTATCTCTCTGTGTTGTGAGTTTGTCGAGTTCGTCCGCAAGATCTTAGCGAGCTAGAGCATAGATCGGTAGGAGGGAAATACTTCATGCGCACCCCAGTGTTCGAACCTTAAGGGTTTGCCGGAACCCCACATCCGACAATGGGGATGACCTTTGGATCCTCCGCATCACCTAGCAAGCAACACCCAAGGAGAGGGAGCAGCCTAAGCCCTGGCATGTCCTCCTTCTTCCTCCATACAGCTCAAGGAGCAACTCTGTACTGTTACATATAAACCACACTCGGCAGGACTAGGGGTATTATCTCTCCGGAGAGCCCCGAACCTGGGTATGTCTTGCGTCCCGCACTCGCTCATGCCGACCTCGCCTCTGGAGCCCACTAGTGCCCTCGAGCCTCCTCCTATCTTTAGCCATCCCTTGGCATCTGCCATGCGCCCACCACGACAGTTGGTACCCACCGTGGGGCAGCTCGAGGTCCTGGCCGGGAGCATGCTTCAGACGGGGCTCCTCTCCGACTCCGACGAGCTAGTCACGCTGGCGGATGACGTCATCGATGCACTCGTCGCTTCCTTCGCCGCGCTGGGGATCTCCAACGTGCCTGCGGCCGACGAGTACCCCAGCGAGGTACTTGAGTTTTCCGACTCCCCCCTTTCCCTTGGCGGCGGCACTCCTGCCGAGGCAATGGACCTCTGCATGGAGGACTTCGTCACCAACACCGGAGCCGCTTCCTCGTCCAGCGCGGCGAGGAAGACCGCCGAAGTCAGGGCCGCAGCAGAGCAGGCCAGCCCGCCCAACTTGCTGCGCGCCATGATGCAGAGCCTTCGCGTCCCCATCGGCACCAACATCGACGCCTCCGACATCGCCGAGGTCCGGACTCGTCTCGACGAGGATCGCCAGCGCCTGCTGGACCTCACCGAGACGCTCGCTGCCACGCAACACCGCCTCAACTCTGCTCGGTGGGCGCCAGCGCCGCCTCGACTTCACACGGACAGCGCCGAGCCAAGCGGGTCACCGTCTTGGGCCGGGGTGGCGCGATCGGTGCGCCTTCGGCGCCATCCCTCCCATCTACGAGACTCCCGTGAAGAACATGCGCGCCACACAGGCAGCCGCGGTCGGCCTAGATCAGCTCGCAGGCAAAGAGCTGCAGGACCGCCTCAAAAGGGTAAATGACCTCCTTGCTGCGGCCAACGCACAGTAGGACAGCCTCAACCGGCTCGCCAAGACGGCGGGATCCGATTCCGCCCGTGTCGCCGGAACCGGCGACCACCAGAACACGGCATCTTCACCACTGGCGGCGCCTCGGCCGCACCGGACCGGCGCAACCCGCCCGACAAGCTGCCGGCGGCTTGGCGTGAGCGGTCTCGGAGGTCCGACGCTGACTCGACCCCTGCTCCTACGCGGCCGACGTCCGACTGCGACCGACCTGGCCCTCCACGGCGCGGTCACTGATCGGCTGGGCCCGCGCGCCATCGACCACACCGACGCCCGCCACCGCCTCGACCGACTCGCCCTCTCCCAGGAGCTGGAGGAGACTGGCCCGGTCAGGCCGGCGTGCTTCGGACCATGTATCTGGGGTGAGCCCTTTACTAAAGGGTTCACGCTCCCCACCGACACCCCCCAAGTACAACGGCACCGTGAACCCGGAGGACTGGCTCACCGACTACACCACCGCAATTAGCATCGCCGGCGGTAACCATCGCCTCGCCGTGCACTATGCGCCTCTCATGCTCCAGGGGTCGGCCCGCACCTGGTTGAATAGTCTGCCGACGGGCAGCATCAACGCATGAGTCGACTTCGAGCAGGCCTTCGTGCGCAACTTCACCGGCACTTACAAGCGACCCGGCCGCCCCAGTCAGCTCGCCATGTGCGTGCAAGGGCCGGCGAAAACCAGCCGCGAGTACCTCGCACGCTGGACCGAGCTCCGGAACAGCTGCGAGGGCGTCCACGAAGTCCAAGCGATCCAATAATTTGTCAACGGGTGCCGGGATGGCACCCTCTGTCGGTGTCAAAACCGGCGGATCTCGGGTAGGGGGTCCCGAACTGTGCGTCTGAGGCGGATGGTAATAGGAGGCGGGGGACACAATGTTTACCCAAGTTCGGGCCCTCTCGATGGAGGTAGTACCCTACTTCCTGCTTGATTGAGCTTGATGATATGAGTATTACAAGAGTTGATCTACCACGAGATCGTAGAGGCTAAACCCTAGAAGCTAGCCTATGGTATGATTGTTATTGTCCTACGGACTAAAACCCTCCGGTTTATATAGACACCGGAGGGGGCTAGGGTTACACAGAGTCGGTTACAAGGGAGGAGATCCACATATCCATATTGCCAAGCTTGCCTTCCACGTCAAGGAGAGTTTCATCCAGACACGGGTCGAATTCTTGAGTCTTGTATCTTCATAGTCCAACAGTCCGGCCAAAGGCTATAGTCCGGCTATCAGGGACCCCTAATCCGAGACTCCTCGGTAGCCCCGAACCAGGCCGATGGCGATGAGTCGCCGCATGATTGTCTTCGCATTGCAAAGCGGGTTATTTCTCCAAATTCTGAATACTGTTGAGTAGTGTCGGCTTCCATAAATGTTGCACTCTTTGGCTTCGCGCTAATAATGGCTATCTTCCACGTGTCGGCGAATCACGGCGAACATTTTACATTGCCACCTAGCCACCTTGAGTAAATCATCTATTAAAGAGGCGGGATTCTCAGATCCAGATCACACCATCCTCCCGCAGCGAGTATCCATCAGAGCGCGCCCGGAAAAAATCCATTCCAACATGGCCGGTCGTCGCAGCTCCTCCTCTCGCTCCCGTAGCCCTAAGCCCAGCAATTGTAAGAAGTGTTCCGTCCCGCACAGTCAATTAGTAGAGTTACAGACCCAAGGATTTCTCCCTCCAGCGTATATGGTCCCCATTCGAGCCGGGCTTGCCATCTACAATGGCGGGAAGCAAGCGGAGAGCTTTCCCGACCCATCCAATGGGGAGTGGGTATGCCTTGTCCCTTACTTATTAAGAGGGCTTGGATTTCCAATTCATCCATTCCTCCGCGGGCTTCTAGAGTTCTCGACCTCCGGCTGCACATTTTACTCCGCCTCCATATTACACATCGCTGGCTATATAGCCTTTTGAAGTTGTTTCGGCTCGAAACTCATTTCGAGCTATGGAAGAGGCTGTTCTACCTCGTACCTCGTACACAAGAGGGGTCGATATATCAAGTGGGCGGAGCCGAGATTGGCGCATCGCCGGGACCAGATATATGTCCGGTACTCCAAAGAAGACGTCCGAAGATTGGCCTTCGGAGTGGTTTTATATGGAGGACGTCCCCCTTCTGGACCCTATTCGGATGGGCCTTCCTGAGTTTAATAACGCTCCTTTGAAGAAACGCCATAGCTGGCGCCCTCGGAGCCCCCAGGAGGAAGATAACAGAGAGGTCCTTTACCTGATGGGCCGGATACAAACGCTGGCCAAATCAGGATTGACAATAGTCGAGGTTATGTCCATATGTATAATGCGGGGGGTGCAACCACTTCAATATCGTGGACACCCTATGTGGCACTTCAATGGAGAAGACGATGCCACCCGCTGCGATCGGAAAGGTCCGGACTGTGTCACTGCTTTAGCGAAAATACTGTCCAGTTTATACAAAGGAGAGGAAGAGGAGTTCATCCGTATCAAGCCACGGGATGGGTTCTCCATGTACAACCCCCCAAGCTGGGTGAGCTGCTACTTTTTACTCCAGACCTTCCCGCGTGAATATTTACCTTGCTATTTCATAGCAGGAGCTGCGAAAAGCTGTGAGGGAGGTCCACAGCCCACCTCCACAACCAGAGGACCCTAACCGGGCCCTCGACCCCGGACTCGAAGAGGATCCGGACATATTTGTGGAGCTGATTGACAGGATGTTCTATCAATTGAGCTGCGATGATGCCATGGTGGCCATCATAGACGATTATCCTGGACTACTCCCTGCATCGCATGTAAGTAAATCTGGAGTCCCAACTTCTGAGAAGGATCCCCTTTTCTGCACTTCACCTATTGCACACATATGGTGTCTTACAGGGAAGGCCCTCGGGACGCCATGCCGAACCCGCAGTGACTCACCAACAAGGGGCACCGAAGCTGGGTAGGCTTAAAAGGAAGGCGGTCAGGACTGAGATGCCGTTGCAGAGGTATTAAACAAAACCCCGCTCCGTGGTTGTCGTCTTTTAAAATATAATAACGTCCATGTTTCCTAGTAGGAAAAACACTCGCTGGACTGTATCCGGAAAGGCTGCCGGTCACGCCTCCACCAGTCGGGCTCTAGAGATGGACATAGAGGCGGACACTAACATGGGGCGGACGCTGGATGTTCCTCCTACAGAGGATGCGGATAGGCTATCCGCTACAAATTCCAAAGTGGAGAGCGCCATGAATTACAGGCGTCGCCGGGCCGTACTTCGTGACGCTTGTTTCTCCCAAGAGGCGTTCGATGCCTTCAATTCAGGAGACACGTACGTTGAGCTGCTCAAAATGGTCTTGCCAGAGCCACGGACCAGTATGTAAAGGATATACGGGTGAGGAAATCTAATAATTATGTATATCAGTAGCCCCTGAGACTTGAAACAATTGACACAACTGATTTAAGGATCATTATTTGTGCAGGTTCTTGCAGAGAAGAATACCCAATTGTCTCAAGAGATGGAAGAGTGCAAAGCCCGATTCACAGACGCGATTGCTTGTGTTGAAGGAGTCGAGAAGGCCCCCTATGGTAACACTTATCTCTATTGCAAAGAATGACAGGTACCAGATAGTACGCGTGATGCATGGAAATCTAACAATAGATTCTGCAGATGACTCTGGAGTGAATCCGAAGGTCGTGATAGGGAATGAGCCGCATGCCCAATGACAGCTAAAGGCTGGTGAGCGTGTGCTTAAAAAGGTTAGGAAGGAGAAAAACAATCTCCAAGATGCAAATATCCAGCTGGGCGTGGAACTGAAAGATGTTCGGGTCCAGCTTGCTGACTCCGTAAAGGAGAATAAGAGGCTTCGACGCAGCATTTTCAGTAAGTGCTTGAACGAACTTTTAAAGAGTTCGGCGAAGAAACCGGCTAACAGAGTTATATCTGCAGGTATCTTGACGAGAGGCGTCGAGGAGGAGATGCCCGGTCTGCGGGTGATCTTCTGCGAGCTCTCACAACTGCACGAACAAGTTCGGCGGTGTGATGGAACGTGCCCAAGCCTTGTGGCCATCCGTCTCCCTGCCAGGAGGCGTGGGGGAGCTTGTAGAGAAGCTCAAGGGAGCGCGGCGGCGCTTCCGATTATGGAAGATATCAGCCTGCCGACAAGGTGCGAGGGAAGCGTGGGCCATGGTGAAGACGCGGTATACCAAGGCTGACCCTAACCACATGGCCGAGGTCGGACCTGTGGGGCCTGATGGGAAAGAGATCCCCGTCAGTTTGGTGTATGACCAAGTAGAATTAGCCGCAAAGTATTCCCAACAGGATTATAGGCTAGACAGCCTGTTGGATGGTATAGAAGAAGAATTTAGTCAGTCTAAGTGACTGTGTACTTCAAGTGACATATATTGTCCCTAGCCTGATTGTAAATCATTTGTCATGGCAGACCTTTTCGCTTCGACCTCTGGACCCGATAGTCCGGAGTGTATCCGAATACCCGCTCTGTTATGTAAAAACCGGGGGCTCATAAGTGCTTGAACAGACAAGTACCCAACTAGCTATGTTATATTACATGGATAGTAAGAAACATCTTCCAGGGAGAATAGTTCCGTTAAGGGTTCCTTTCCCTGGGTACGCATGCCCTAATGTGCATGTCCGAACTGCGAAAAGAGACGCAGGCTATAAACATCTGGGGGCATGTATTAAAATAAATAAAAGTCATCTTTTGTTCACCCGAGTATTCCCTTAAGAACGCTAGCTTTCGGCTTCACCCAGTCTGAGGTACACATCCGGCTGACCCAGCAGTAACAATCGCAGAGTAGCTCCCCTTATGCCCTAGCCGAATTAACAGGAACGTAGGGCATAAACACAAGAGCCAGGCAACTTAGCTTGGCCAAAACTTAAGTCATATCGATGCATATAATGGCGAAAAAAGGTACATGTGGAAGAATAACACATGTGTGGGGCATAGAGCCTGGAAAATAGTTATATTAAGCTTGTGTATAAGAAGCCCCCAGGTACAATGAGCGCGGTTAGCGCGTCAAGATTGTGTAGTCAAGACACAATTTAGCCTTTTAAGGCCTTGAAGAAAAAGGAAAAAAAGAAATAGATAAAAGACAGATAACGGATATGTAAAAAATTGACGGAGGTAAGGAGACGAACATAGAGTCCGGCACTAGGCGTAGAACCTTCGGAGTCTGGTTGCGTTCCATGGGTTTGGCTCGAGTCGATTGTCCGATGCACCCCGCAGACGGTACGCTCCACAGGTCAGAACTTGGTCAATAATGAAGGGACCTTCCCATTTGGGCTTGAGCTTATTCTTTTTCTTCTCCGGTAGGCGTAGAACGAGTTCGCAAATGTTATAGGTTTTGGCCCATACTTCTCTGCTTTGATACCTTCGAGCCTGTTGCTGATAGAATGCGAAATGGGATTTTGCCACGTCATGCTCCTCCTCCAGGGCGTCCAAACTGTCCTGCCGATCAAGCTCGGCTTCTTTCTCTTCATACATGCGCACTCGACGTGAGTCATGAATTATGTCGCAGGGCAGTACCGCCTCTGTGCCGTACACCATAAAAAACGGTGTGTATCCGGTAGTGCGATTCGGTGTGGTCCACAGCCCCCATAGTACGGAGTCGAGCTCCTCTACCCAGTGTGTGTTTGATTCCTTTAAGGACCGCACTAATTTGGGTTTAATGCCGCTCATGATAAGACCATTTGCTCGCTCGACTTGACCATTAGTTTGCGGGTGATAGACAGAAGCATAATTGAGCTTGATGCCCATGTTGCTGCACCAAAGTCTTACCTCATCGGCTGTAAAGTTTGAGCCGTTATCGGTGATGATGCTGTGGGGGACGCCATAACGGTGTACAACCCTAGATATGAAGTCTATCACTGGTCCGGATTCGGCCGTTTTAACTGGTTTGGCTTCTATCCATTTCGTGAATTTATCCACCATGACCAATAAGTATTTTTTCTTATGGCTTCCCCCTTTAAAGGGTCCGACCATATCAAGCCCCCAGACCGCAAAGGGCCAAGTAATGGGGATTATTTGGAGAGCTGTAGGCGGCATATGGCTTTGGTTTGCAAAAAGATGGCAACCGGCTTAGCGTTGGGACGAGGTCTCGTATGCGTCGCTTTCGGGCCGTCGGCCAGTAGAAACCTATACGGAAGGCCTTGCTTACAAGGGCCCGAGCTGCGGCATGGTGACCGCCGAGTCCAGCATGAATTTATGCCAAAAGTTTCCATCCTTCCTCTTCGGAGATGCACCTTTGAAGGACTCCGATAGAGCTTTTCTTATAAAGCTCTCCCTCGTGGACCTTGTAGGCTTTAGACCGCCGCACAATGCAACGTGCCTCGTTTGGGTCCTCAGGTAGTTCCTGCCTAGTTAGGTAGGCCAGGAAAGGTTCTGTCCACGGGGCGATGACAGCCATAATCACGTGGGGGGAAGGTGTTATTTCGGTGGCGGAGCCTCCGATTACGTCAGAGTGTTCGGTATATGGTGTTGTGGCTAAGTCTGGACTGTTGTTGCCGGTCTCTCCTTCCCATACCATGGATGGCTTAAACAGCCTTTCCAAGAAGATATTGGGTGGGACAGGGTAGCGCTTAGTGCCGATGTGGGCGAGGACATCCGCCGCTTGATTGTTTTCTTGGACCACATGGTGGAACTCGAGCCCCTCGAAGTCTCCATTTATTTGAGATATTGCGAGATTCGAATCCCCACGCACCTCTAGGCGTTGAATGCCCATGGAGACTGCTATCCGGAGGCCATGCATCAGGGCCTCATATTTTGCTGCATTGTTGGAGTCTGTGTATAATATTTGGAGTACGTACTGGATTGTATCTCCGGTGGGGGATGTCAGGACGACTCCTGCGCCCAGACCCGCCAGCATCTTTGAACCGTCAAAGTGCATGATCCAATTGGAG
Source organism: Aegilops longissima (assembly GCA_021605205.1). NCBI lineage: Eukaryota > Viridiplantae > Streptophyta > Magnoliopsida > Poales > Poaceae > Aegilops > Aegilops longissima. The sequence continues at coordinate 328,615,306 of CM038680.1, forward strand.
TATGCGCCGTACTCTTTAGGGAGTTCGGCTTCCGTCCATTCGGCGACGAAATCGGCCAGTACTTGCGACTTAATGGCTCGCGGTGGTTTATATGTTATGTCAAACGGGAGGAGCTCGATAGCCCATTTAACAATCCGGCCCGTGGCATCGCGGTTATTTATTATGTCATTGAGTGGTACTTCTGAGGCCACAGTAATCGAGCACTCTTGAAAGTAGTGTCGTAATTTATGGGATGCCATGAATACCGCGTATGCTATCTTTTAATAATGTGGGTACCGTGATTTGCATGGAGTGAGGACAGTGGATACATAGTTTACCGGCTTTTGAAGTGGGAATTTATGTCCGTCCGTCTCTCGTTCGACGACGAGCACTGCGCTTACAACTTGGTGAGTTGCCGCTATATATAACATCATCGGTTCGCCGACATTTGGCGCGGCCAAGATTGGGTTGGTGGCCAGGATGGCTTTTATTTCTTCCAATCCGGCCGTGGTTGCATCCATCCACTCGAAGTTTTTGGTGCGCCGAAGAAGGCGATAAAGGGGTAGTGCCTTTTCTCCTAATCGAGAGATAAAGCGGCTTAAGGCCGCCACGCATCCAGTTAATTTTTGAATTTGCTTGAGGTCTGCTGGGATGGCCAATCGTGAATGAGCTTGGATTTTAGCGGATTTGCTTGATTCCTCTCGGAGATGATGAATCCGGGAGCTTTCAAGCGCACGCCAAAACGCATTTTTCCGGATTGAGCTTGATGTCGTATGTTCGAAGATTGTCGAACGCGTGCCTCAAGTCGTCTATTAAGGATTCGACGTGTCTGGTTTTAATGACCACATCGTCTACGTATGCCTCCACTGTTTTACCGATCTGTGTTTCCAGGCATGTCTGAATCATGCATTGATAGGTTGCACCGGCGTTCTTAAGCCCGAAAGGCATGGCGTTAAAACAGAAGGGGCCGTATGGGGTGATAAATGCCGTTGCGGCTTGGTCGGACTCCGCCATCTTGATTTGATGGTATCCGAAGTATGCGTCGAGGAAACACAATGAGTCGTGTCCTGCAGTAGCATCGATAATTTTATGGATGCGGGGAAGGGGAAAGGGATCCTTGGGGCAAGCCTTGTTAAGGTCCTTGAAATCGACACATAGGCGCCAGGATTTATCCTTCTTTGGTACCATCACCAGGTTTGCTAGCCAGTCCGGATGTTTTATTTCTCTAATGAATCCGGTAACTTAGCTAGCTCCTCTCCCATGGCTTCTCGCTTAGGTTCAGAGAAACGCCGAAGATTCTGCTTGACCGGCTTGAATCCCTTTAGAATGTTAAGGCTATGCTCGGCCAGCCTGCGTGGGATTCCTGGCATGTCTGAAGGATGCCAGGCGAATATGTCCCAATTCTCGCGAACTCCCGTAGTGCGGCGTCTACAGCGGGGTTTAACTGTGCCCCGATGGATGCTGTTTTTGTAGGGTCCGTTGGGTGGACTTGGAATTTGACTATTTCATCCGCTGGTTTAAAAGATGTGGACTTGGATCTTTTGTCGAGTATCACGCCGTCCCTGTCCACTGTGGAGCGCAGCGCAGTTAATTCCTCGGCCGCGAGGGCTTCAGATAACGCCTCGAGGGCCAGTGCGGCTGTTTTGTTTTCGGCGCGGAGTGCTATGTCCGGATCACTAGCTAGAGTGATGATTCCATTGGGCCTGGGCATTTTGAGCTTCATGTACCCGTAATGGGGTATGGCTTGGAAGATCGTGAATGCCTCCCGCCCTAGAAGGGTGTGGTATCCGCTATTGAACGGGGCCACTTGGAATGTGATTTCTTCGGACTTATAATTCTCCGGTGTGCCGAATACCACATCTAGTGTGATTTTCCCGGCACATCGTGCCTCCCGGCTAGGGATGATTCCTCTGAAGGTCGTGCTGCTTTGCTCAATGTGGTTTCTGTCTATTTCCATTTTTTGAAGAGTCTCCTCATAGATGAGGTTTAATCCGCTGCTGCCGTCCATGAGCACTTTAGTAAGCCGGAAGCCGTCCACAATTGGACTAAGGACCAAGGCGGCTGGTGCTCGGGCTGTTCGGAATTTAGGTTCATCACTGGCATTGAAGGTGATAGCCGTATCGCTCCATGGATTTATTGCTGCCACGTGGCAGACTTCGGCAAGGCTGCGGAGTGCTCGCTTACGCCTATTATTTGAGGCGAAGGTCTCGAAGACTGTCAATATTGTATTGTTGTTTTCCACGGGATGGTGCTCCGCGGTATTGTTAATGAGGAGATCCTCACCGCTCTTGGCCACCTGCCGGAGTACCGAACATGCTCTAAGGCTGTGTGTTGGTATGGTATCCACTGTACTGTGAATTTTGCATGCCCATTAAGCCATCCCTCCAATACGGTACCACGCCCTGTAGTGGGCTTTTGCTTCTTTGTAATTGGGTCGGGCGACTTACGAGAGTGCACCCTTTTAGTTCGGACTGGGGGTTTTGTCAGAGCCGGAGGATCCCAAAATTTTGTTTGGGTTTTCCAGGCGCTTTCCATCGCACAGTACTTCCGTACTATGGCCGCCAAGTCAGAGAAGTGTGCTATGTCACGGCGACTTATGGCGTTGAGGATTCCCTTGTCCGTGCAATTATTGCAGAAGAATGAAATTGCGTTTTCCTCACGACAGTCCTTGACCTTGTTCATTACAAGGAGGAATCTGGCCCAATAGTGGTGTACTGTTTCCTGGGGATCTTGTCTAATGTGGGAAAGATCATTTATATCTGGGTGGTTGGGTGGATTAAAGTCCGAACCATGACCCGATCTGAGACCCAGGGGCGGAGGAGTTTTCGATCTTGGCAGTTCGGGCTTCGGGATGTTGCCCAATAGGTCTGGCCCGCTGCCTGATTCTAGGTTCAGGGTTTGGGCGATGTCCTCCCATAGACGGGTATCCAGACATAGTTTGTCCTCAAGATAGAGGAAGAATCGCCGCATTGCTCCTCCACCACCGCTATCTGATGGGTGACCGGCGGGGAGTTAATCTCCCTTTGGACGGGTTTAAGCCTGATCTGATCATAGTTCGTAGTGACTCTCAAAGCGGCAATGCGGTCCAAGAGCTCGTACAAGGAAGAGAGCTCTATTGGATCCAACTACTCGGCGAGTCCCGAGCCGACGTGGAGGCTGTTTTCAATGACCAGAGAAGTCATCGTCGGCGCAGCGGCCGAACAGGTGGTCATGACGAAACCGCCTAGTCAGAGAGTTTGGCCTACAGCCAGGGCTCCCCCAGAGGTGATGTTGTCCTTGACAACAAGGCGAGCCGTCCAGCCTTATGATGATGGCACAGTGGAACTCTCAATGAAAGCACCAATTTCGGTGTGAAAACCGGCGGATCTCGAGTAGGGGGTCCCGAACTGTGCGTCTAAGGTGGATGGTAACAGGAGGCGGGGGACACAATGTTTACCCAAGTTTTGGCCCTCTTGATGGTGGTAATAACCTACTTCCTGCTTGATTGATCTTGATGATATGAGTATTACAAGAGTTGATCTACCACGAGATCGTAGAGGCTAAACCCTAGAAGCTAGCCTATGGTATGATTGTTGTTGTCCTATGGACTAAAACCCTCCGGTTTATATAGACACCAGAGGGGGCTAGGGTTACACAGAGTCGGTTACAAGGGAGGAGATCTACATATCCGTATTTCCAAGCTTGCCTTCCACGTCAAGGAGAGTCCCATCCGGACACGGGTCGAAGTCTTGTGTCTTGTATCTTCATAGTCCAACAGTCCGGCCAAAGGATATAGTCCGGCTGTCCGAGGACCCCCCTAATCCAGGACTCCCTTACCCTCCTCAAGCACAACCTCTTACGCTCCGAGTCGGCCACCATGGCCATGCTCATGGTGATGGTAGACAAGTACGCCAACGCCAACTCCGCCATGAAGATCCAGGTGGAGCTGGATGAAGCCGGCAAAGCGAAGCCGGTTCCCCCTCCAAAGCCGGCTGACGAAGGAAGCCGGCAGCAGCACAACCAGCAGAACACAAGCGCAAGTCTGATCAGCCGGCCCAGTGCTATGACAACCGGCTCGTTGCAGCCGCCGAGCAGGCGCCCGCGACCGACCCGGCCGCCAAGCATCGGCAGACCGGCAAGACGACATGGCAACCCGCCATGAGCTTCGAGGAGATGCTCCACGCCTCCTGCAAGCACCATAGCGGCGCAAGGCCTTCCACGCACACGCTCTGGCAGTGCGCCATCACCAAGCGCCTCCTGAGGGGCGACATCCCGCCTCCTCCGGCCCCGGCTCCGAGGGCGGGGCAGCCGCCTCCGCCTCCACCGCCACCACCGGCTGGCGGTGCAATGCGCGACGACGTCTATCCGGCCCAAAATGCGACCTACGTCGTCTTCACCAGCCTCGGCAATGACAAACGCAGCGAGCGCCTCCTTCGGCAGGAGGTGCTACCTCTTGAGCACGCGTTGGTTTTTCCCTTGAAGAGGAAAGGGTGATGCAGCAAAGTAGCGTAAGTATTTCCCTCAGTTTTTGAGAACCAATGTATCAATCTAGTAGGAGGCCACACGCAAGTCCCTCCTACCTACACAAAACAATAAGAACCTTGCAACCAACGCGATAAAGGGGTTGTCAATCCCTTCACGGTCACTTGCAAAAGTGAGATCTGATAGAGATGGTAAGATAATATTTTTGGTATTTTATGATAAAGAGTGAAAGTAAAGAACGAAAATTAAATAGATATAAACTTATATAATGGAGAATAGACCCGGGGGCCATAGGTTTCACCAGTGGCTTATCTTGATAGAAAAGTGCATAATTAGGAGAATATCTAGGCATGATCATGTATATAGGCATCACGTCCGCAACAAGTAGACCGACTCCTGCCTGCATCTACTACTATTACTCCACACATCGACCGCTATCCAGCATGCATCTAGAGTATTAAGTTCATAAGAACAGAGTAACGCATTAGGCAAGATGACATGATGTAGAGGGATAAACTCAAGCAATATGATATAAAACCCATCTTTTTATCCATGATGGCAACAATACAATACCTGTCATTTCCCCTACTGTCACTGGGATCGAGCACCACATGATTGAACCCAAAGCTAAGCACTTCTACCATTGCAAGAAAGATGAATCTAGTAGGCCAAACCAAACTGATAATTCGAAGAGACTTGCAAACATAACCAATCATACATAAAAGAATTCAGAAAAGATTCAAATATTGTTCATAGATAATCTTGATCATGAACCCACAATTCGTCGGATCTCGACAAGCTGTCAGGACCCCGATTCCAAGTCACATCGATCTAGCCGGTAACACCTCATACCACTTTGCGGCCTCACGCACGGTATTCCCACGGGTGTCGCCTTACCATGGCCTGGGACCGTTTGCGCCTTTTGGCTCACGTATATGATAGTGTCGCTAGCATCCATATGACAGAGAACCCTGGCCGAGATGGCTAGCCGTGAACCCAAAACGTCACTAATCCATGGGGACAAGCATACATGAATCAACCTCGAGCATGTCGATTCGACAGCGTGTGAATCCGGGCTGTAGCCTTTGGCTAACAGGACTCCGGGAACCCGGCTGTAGCGAGCTAGGCAGACTCGAGTCGCATGCGTGACATTTTCGAAGGGACGGACCTGAGAACGAAGTGAAACACATGCCGGCCGGTCAAGCATCACGGCGATAGTCTTTGGGCTAGCAGGACTCCGGTGAACCGGGCTGTAGCGGACTACTATGGCTCATGGGAGCACTAGACTACACTTCCCCATAAGAAAGGCTGCCAAAGATAAACAACTAGATTGTCGGATCCCACACATACCAAGCATTTCAAACATACACACAATATGCTCGATATGTGTAAATACAACATGGCATCACAACATAACTCTACGACTCAAGTATATATTCATTAGGCTCCGAGGAGCCAAGATATTGCAAACATGGGTCTCATGACCCAACATTCAGAACATACAAGTCAAAGCACACGGAAGCTTAACATGTCCGAGTACAAACATCTACAAATGAAAAAGGTGAGAAGCGACTATCTACGAGATCTGCCGAGGGCACAAGATCGTAGCTGAGGTATCAAGCTAAGCGTCGAAGTCCACGGAACTACTAGCGAGGCCAGCGTCTCTCGCAAAACATAAAATAGGCAAACATGAGTACAAATGTACCCAGCAAGACTTACATCGAACTAACTACATATGCATCGGTATCAACAAAGGGGCGGTGGAGTATGACTGCGACAAGCCAACTTTGACTCGGTGGCTATCTGAACTACTGCGCAAGTAACTCTTTTGAGGTGGCGCACACGAGTCCACATATTCACCATACCAATACACCACTATGGATCCGCTCCCGTCTACCTCACGAACGCCATCCATAGCACTCACGCTATCTTGCGAGTTTTAGAGTATCCACTTTCACTTGTCTATGAACTGCACGGGCAACCCGTAAGTCCTTTACCACGGACATGGCTATTGAATAGATGATGTTAACCCTGCGCAGGGTGTACTTCTTCACACGCTCTCACCACTTATCGCCGTTTACGACATGTACTCGGCAACCTTCAAGCGGAAGCCCAGCGAGGGTGTCGGCCATGACGACTAACCACACAAGTCTCTCGTCTAGGTTTATCGCCTATTGGGTTCCATCCGCAAGGAGATCCGGCCAGGTGTCGCCACGGCCCCAAACGATGTGAGCAGGGTTCCCAAGCCCACCTCGACGGGTGGATCTCGGTTGGTACACCGTGCCACGGTGCCTAGTCTGTCCCAAGCCCACCTGCATCGGCTGCCACTTGGTAGACTACTAACACTACCTACAAACACGAAACTAGTTGCAACTCACGGGACAGGATCATGTTGATTAATAAGTCGAGAGGGGTCGAGTTACCGGAACCCAATGTGTGGTAGTAACTGTTCATGGATCAAAAACACAGAACTCAGTTCCTGAGGACGGCTGCAATGAGACAACCCACCATGTACTCCTACATGGCCTCTCACCGCTACCTTTACCAAATCGTGTTCACACACTTAGCTCTCAGTAGTAGGACATGTTCACAACTTTCCGATTCATCCCCGATGAATCAGACCTGACACAACTCTAAGCAATAGCAGGCATGACAAACAAGCATGAATGAGTAGGCACATCAGGGCTCAAACAACTCCTACTCATGCTAGTGGGTTTCATCTATTCTTGTGGCAATGACAGTCATGCAGAGGAAAGGGGTTCAACTACGGAGCATGTAACAGTTGAATCGTTGTTGTCCTAATGCAGTAAGAGAGAGCAGGAGCGAGAAAGTGGGATTGTATCGGAATGAACAAGTGGGTTTTTGCTTGCCTGTCACTTCTGAAGATATTACAGTTCTTCATCGGTGTCATCGAACTCATCGTCGAATCACGTCTATCGAGAGGGAACAAATACCGGCAACAGAGAAAGAAACACAATCAATGCAATGCACAATATGACGCATGATCATGACATGGTAAAATGAGTGTGTTGGGCTAATGCAACTACAATCAGATGGGTTTGAGCTATTTTGAACCAAAGATTCAAAGTTCAAACTCATTTGTGACCTTAAATAGTGCTTTATAATGTTTTGCGCTAAACAGCAAGTTAACTTGTTTAAACATGCATGAAACCAGTACAGATGGATAGATTGGATTTTTCTGATAATGTTTCATATATAACTTATTTCATTCTGAGCTACGGTTGAATTTCTATGATTTTTAGAAATTAGCACTATTTTCCGGAATTTCCTGGATTATTTAAAATTAAGCTAAATCCAGAAATAGATTTACTGCGTTAGCATGACATCATCATGACGTCAGCGGGTCAACCGAGTTGACCAGGGTCAAACCTGACGATGGGGTCCACCGTCGGTGACCTAATCTTCAAAGATGTCAAAGGCAGGTGGGTCCGGGTCAACAGACACGTCAGCGTAGTCAACTCTGACTGGTGGGTCCCGCATGATTATAAACTAATCTAAACAAGAATAAAACCTAGATTATTTAGGGCGTGGGGCCCAGGTGTCAGTGAGCTAGGTGGGTTAGTTAGGGCGTCATTAGTGGCTAATGACAGCGCCACGTCGGCTTCGCCGGAGTTCTGCCGGCGGCGACCAAAACCGTGGCGGAAGATCGCCGGGGTGGCGCTACAGGCGCTTTTGTGCCAAACCAAGGGCACCAGAGGGTTGCCCTTGCTCGCGCGCATCCAGGGGAGGCACGCGGGAGGCGCAGGGTGGAACGAGCTCGCCGGAGTCGAGCTCGTGGCGGCGGCCGGCGTTCGGGCACCTGCGGGTTTGGCGCTAGGTGCGGAGGGGGCTGAGTGGGTGAAACGTGCTCTGGGGTGTACTAAGTGCGGTGGCGCTGCGGGTTCGAGCCAGCGTGGCTGTAGCCCTACGGCGGCGGCCGGCGGAGGCGTGTGCGAGCTTGGTGGCGCGGCGCAAGGCGGCGAAGTGGCGAGAGAACGAAGAGGGTGGGGATGGTCAGTGGCTCACAGCGAGCACGAAGAGCGGGTTGGCGAGATCGGGGAGGGGCTGATGGAGACGGGAGGTCGCCGGCGATCTCGGCGACCGAACGACGAAGACGAGGTCGGGGACGATGTTTTGGGGCGTCCGGCGTCGAGCGAGTCGACGTGGAGGACAAGGGCGTCGAGACGGAGGCCATGGACACATCGACGAGGCGAGGGAGGGCCTGTGGGCGTGGCTACGGCGAGTGGCAGCAACGGTGACGCTCGGATGGGGCTCGGGAAGGAGCTACAGAGGAGGAGAGGGAGCAGCGAGTGGTGGAGAGGGAGCAGGGGCTTCGGGGCGTCTCCGTGGCACGTCTGGGGGGTCGAGGCTGCGCGGCTGAAGCAGGAGGTGGCAAGGCGTCATCGGCGCACTTTCCACGCACCTGTCTGTCCTCCTGGCAGGAGGAAGACGACATGGGGAGGGCTGCTGGGCTGGGCCAGCAGGTGGGCTGCCAGCTGGGCCGGCCAGGTAAGTGGCCCAGGTAAATCTCTCTCTCTCTCTCTCTCTCTCTCTCTCTCTCTCTTTTATTTATTGTTTCTGTTTTTCTATTATTCTGTAGTCTTTGTGGCTTTTCTAAAATACCTAGACCCTTTCAAAAATCACCAAACTGCACATGCCCACTGTATAGAATATATCCAACATGGAACATTTCAGTTTAGGATTATTTGGGCATTTAAAATATTTACTAGCATTTAAATGCCCAAATTCAAATAACATATGATTTAATCCAGTGACCTTTGTATGACCTAGAAATTTGTGCACCATTTTTGTCAGAGGTTCTAGACCAAGGCAAAGATGATGATCATTTTAGAATGTCATTTTGGGTTTATTGAAAATGATTTTAGTAAACCCTAGTTGGTTTAGGGGGTGCTGGTGGTTCTGTCATCCCCATTTCAAGTTTCTGAGGAATTTAAACATGATGCACACATGAAGTTAGCCTAGTGCAAAGCCAGAAGCTAGGGATGTGATAGCTCACCCCCACTAAACAAGAATCTCGTCCCGAGATTCAAGCGTAGGGTAAGATGGAAGGGGGAACGCAAACTAACACAAGCTTCACGACCCAGATGTCTTCCTCGAGGATATTAACTCATTGCATCACCTTGATCTCGACGTCTTGCTTTGAGAACTACATCCAACATGACAACAAAAAGAAAGGGAGGTTTTTAGAAGAATCGATCTTCTTGAGGTTCGAGCAATTTAGGACCATCTTAATGATCACAAGATCAACTCACGGAATGAGACATAGAAACATCTCTGGAGCTGAGAGGCAAAGCATGCATCAGGAGCAACAGAAGAAACAATTTGACGAGGGTTTCAAAGTAGCGAGGAAAATTGCCATGATTCCAAAACGGGGCACCTCAGGGAAAGTGACTCGAAGAACTTTTCCCTTAAGTGGTAAAAAGAATTACTTTTGATACAAAGATCATTGAAATTCTTTATACCAGCCTAAGGCAATCACAAACGATCGTGTGAACGAATTCGAAAGAATGGCATACTCATACCAGAATGGATGATGTGGACTACCTTGTTGAAGACAACACAATGGATGATTTTTCTTATCATCGGAAATGGATGGGACCCATGGTAGGACCACTTCTGAAGATGATCCTGAACAACAATTGCTGAGAAGGTCAGTCCAAGAAAGATTGGCACAAAGCGGTGCAAGCTGGGAAAAAATGCAAACGTCGGGAATGTTCCAACCATCATATCTGCCTGAGATTCATATCTGGTTGGTGTGAGGAAATTCCAGACTCACCAAGTCTAGAAAGAAAAGTGAAAGTTTGCAACACAAATCGACGAGATGACGTTGCGAGATTCTCGGGGAATGAACTACGATAGCAAGCTCCAAAATGTGAGCTGGTTCTGCTACACCCCTGTGAACACACTGTCCTAGACAAGCATGACCACATGGTAGTCTTATAATAAAACACTACCGAGTTCTGGTTGGGAACCATCATCGCCGGTAACGAAGTCCTTGCATAAGTCATATGATTAGCTCTTATGAAGAAACTTCTTCTCCTTGAACAAATCAGTTAGTGGCTTGGTGTGCTAGGGATACATATGGAATGAAGGTTGCGAGCCTGTCAAACCATAGCATACTTCGCACATGCATGACTGACTTGGGATGGTACCAGGGGAAACAAAAACAATCTTTCTCGTACTCACGGCGGCAACTTGCACCAAATGCACGTGAATCAGAGAAAGTCACTTCTTTCATCCAACATATTCTTCACGAATGGGACATGAAGATAATGCTTATAAAAGTTTCCAACACTAGGTTGATGTTCAACATGAGTCATGGGGAAAACAAAATGCTGCTGATGGGCTCAACAGCAACTCATCGGAATTTCCATATCACTGGACTTCCGCCATCATGTGAACACGGTGATAGTATTGGTCAGACCAAAAGATGTAATGGTGTATGCTCGAGGGATAAACCACGAGTAAGACAACATTACGAATATCGTTGGTTCTGATTTGATTTGACGATAACCCACACTCAAATCAAGGCTTTGATAAAACAATAGATCCAACAATTGACCACGGGGATCAATCAATGAAGATATCATCTTTCTTCAACACATACACACAAAGATATCCCTTTGGAATGAGCTGAGTCGGACAAGCTTTTATCTTCCAACTCTCCAAGTTGTTGTTTAGCTTAACCACCTTGCTCAGGGTATCCGACACAGATTCTTGGAGAAAGTATGGTTTACAAGAATACCAACTTGATCACGAGCTCAACACAGCGGTCAGGTGACAACCTGGTGATACTTCCGAGAAGATATTCGGAAAATCATGAACCACCGATATGTTACTAAGCTCGCAAACAATCTTGCTTTTCAGGGCAAGATGATATGATCACAAGAGTGAGGGATTGGCACAATCCTAACTCATTGATCGAGGAGTGCACCGGAAATAAGGACTAGGTAGCACGATCAGTCTTAGAATGATAATTCAATAACTAACACACTAAGAATGAGATTATTGTCCATTAACTACCAAGCAACGGAGTTGCTAGGAGTATTGATTTCGCACATCACGGTTCACTTGTCGGCATTCCGGTTACAATAACACGGAAACCAAGGAATGAACAATGATGGCAAGAAGTATTACTGCGTCAAGAATTCATAAGAGGTGGTGCAATTCTCAAGACACTCTTGACATAAAGATGGTAACACTCCAAGGTACAGCAGAGCAAAAGCTGGTTTGGCATTTTGATCCGCGGAATACAACTGCTTTGACCCAATCCTAGAAATGGATGAGGTACTGGAGTTTGTTTCTCCTAGTCATTCCCGAATAGAATGGCTTGACAGCCACAAGAGTAGTGGCATCGATGAACACGAATGCATAACTACTCCTGACTATCAATCGATAGACGAGGCCCAGAAAACAACTAAAGAGGGACAACTCAAAGGAACACATGTTTTTCTGAGTTGTGGATGCATGGATTAGTATGCCGAACAAATTCAGCATATTTCTTTCGGATAACCCATGCAGAAAGGATGAACTGGCAGAGTCGCAAAATAGAATGGAGAACCCATCACGAGCACTCTAATCGTGACCTTTTGGTTCAAAAGAACTCCTGCCAAGAATGGTTCATGGTATTTAGAAGAATGATGTACCACGGACCTCGAAGACTAGAGCAAAGGTTACTAATATCCTAAAGGTACGAGCAACACTAACAACATGAAGTAGGGAAATCTCGGGTTCAGAAACCCAGGAGTAGAATACCTACTACTAAGTGGCATCACGGGATGCTTTCGAGAATGATGGCCAGAATCATCACACTGGGAACACAAAACATGGCTAGATTACTAGGTGACTCCCTAAAACACCTAGGGTCATAATACTAACTCCAACATATATGTCGAGGCAATAGAGTACCTCAACTCATCGATTAGTGTGCTTAATCTGGCCCAAAAGGACATCAGGAACGGGAGGAAGGGATTTGCAAATGCATCAACCTGTTTAGAAACCTGGGATGACTCGGACAGCATAACGGCTGTAAATGCTCAAAGATTTGAGACATGCTACAAAAACGGTGGCATAACCACTCAACAACATCATAACAAGGTTCTGAGGTCAACTGTCAACACATGGAAGTAGTAGAAACTGAATGGCTTAAATCCATCATTCCTATCTGTCTACGGATTAGTAACACGTGGTCCTGATAGAAGAAGAGAAAGCCTAGTTCTTAATCCCGTAGAAAAGAAGAGGTTGACTCAGATCAGAAGGGCATAAGGTAAAGAAGTAAAAAGAGCCTTATGTTCCCTTCCACAATCAATTCCCTTATATAACTAAAGCATTTCTAGACTCAACTTCGACCAGTTTGGCTTGGTAATCCTGCAGGCAGTCAGGCTCTGATACCAAAGCTGTCAGGACCCCGATTCCAAGTCACATCGATCTAGCCGGTAACACCTCATATCACTTTGCGGCCTCACGCACGGTATTCCCACGGGTGTCGCCTTATGTAAGTGCATCTAGTGCCCCTTAGTGATTTTGGTGTATTGAAGACTTATAGGTTAAGAAACTAATGTGTTTGTGAGTGTACACAGGTCTATAAGTCTATGAGGAGTTTGATATTTACAGAGAAAGTCGACCCCTAAAGATGAAGTTCTTCAACTGAAGACTTTGATATTATGAAGACTTTCTGAAGACTTTGAAAGTGAAGAAATTGGTGTGACCTTGAAGACTTGGTATTCATTTGAGGAACATGAAGCGTGAAGACTTTTGTTTTCGTAGTTTCATTTTCTCTTTCTTGAGTCATAGGAAACACCGCATCGTTAAAGGGGGTCAAGAAATACTAAGGAAAAATTTCCATGTGATGCTCAACTCAAAATCCTACACCTACCAATCCTTGAGTGAAGCCTTTGGAAATCTCATACAGATTCGGTCAATTTCTTGAAGGATGAGACGAAGTTCTTCCGGTCGCCGAGGAATTTGTTCGGACCGAGGAGTTAGGAATTCGCCAAGCGGATTACCTACGATGAGGAACATGATATACGAGGAATTTGATATTCAAATTTCCGGCCGATTCTTGTCTTCTTGCCACCTGTCCCAAAATATCTTATCCACCTAACGGTCATATCATTGAAGGGCATTTATGTCTTATCATGTCGGGCTGCTCCCTAGGCTATAAATAGCCGCCCTCACAACCACTAGCAGGTTGGCTGCTCCGAGAGAACTTGACACTTGTCATTTGAGAGCAACCCATCCTCTAAGGACTTTGGCGAAAATCATCAAGTGAGGAAAAACCCAAAACCAAACCCCTACAAACCCAAAGTGATTGAGCATCATCAAGAAATTGATCCTGCGTGGATCCGGCGCTTATTACCTTTGAAGACTGTGCTTCTTCCAGACGGTTAGGCGTCATGGTCTAGAAACATCCAAGAGGAATTGTGGATCGCCGAGTGACCAAGTCTGTGAAGGTTTGGAAGTCGCTGAAGACTTACCACAGTGATTGGACGAGGCATGTGACCTTAGTTCAAGGAGAATACGGTGAGGACTTGGTGTCTGAGCTGCTTGCTCGAGGATCAGGTGTCAGGGACTGTGTGTCCTCGAGTTTAAATACTCGGCCGCTCCAACCAGACGTACAAGCCGAGACAGCAGTTGGAACTGGTCTACCAAATCATTGTCTTCACTAACCTAACTGGTTCTAATTCCTCAACCCTTTCATTTCCTCATTCTTTGTGTTGAGTGTTTGTTCATATCGTGTTTGAAGACTTTCTCAATTTCCTCAGTTCAATTTCTTGATCTTTTTGTCTTCATCTTGTGTTATCCTGTGATTACGCTTTTCATACTCTGTGATTATCTTTATTTCATCATGATGACTATCGTGTATTCTGTTATGCTTACTCGAGTACTTATTCCTGCAAGTAGTTCTTCGCTAAGGAATTTCCTCACCGCAAATTCCTCGTTGAAGAATTCATAAAAATCGCCTATTCACCCCCCCTCTAGTCGATATAACGCACTTTCACCTTACCATAGCCTGGGACCGTTTGAGCCTTTTGGCTCACGTATATGATAGTGTCGCTAGCATCCATATGACAGAGAACCCGGCCGACATGGCTAGTCGTGAACCCAAAGCGGCACTAACCCATGGGGACAGCATACATGAATCAACTTCGAGCATGTCGGTCAGCAGCGTGTGAATCCTGGCTGTAGCACTAGGCTAACAGACTCCGGGAACCCGGCTGTAGCAGGCTAGGCAGGACTCGAGTCACCGCGTGACATTTCCCAAGGGATGAATACGAGAACGAAGTGAAATACATGCCAGCCAGTCAAGCACCCCCGAGGTAGTCTTTGGGCTAGCAGGACTCCGTGAACTGGCTGTAGCGGACTACTATGGCTCATGGGAGCACTAGACTACATTTCCCCATAAGAAAGGCTGCCAAAGATAAACAACTAGATTGTCGGATCCCACACATACCAAGCATTTCAAACATACACACAATATGCTCGATATGTGTAAATTCAACATGGCATCACAACATAACTCTACGACTCAAGTATTTATTCATTCGGCTCCGAGGAGCCAAGATATTACAAACATGGGTCTCATGACCCAACATTCAGAGCATACAAGTCAAAGGACACGCGGAAGCTTAACATGTCCGAGTACGAGACATCTACAAATGGAAAAGGCCGAGAAGCGACTATCTACTGAGATCACCGCCAAGGGCACAAGATCATAGCCGAGGTATCAAGCTAAGCGTCAAGTCCACACGGAACTACTAGCAAGACCGACGTCTCTCGCAAAACATAAAATAGGCAAGCGTGAGTACAAATGCACCCAGCAAGACTTACATCAGAACTAACTACATATGCATCGGTATCAACAAAGGGGGTGGTGGAGTTTGACTGCAGCAAGCCAGCTTTGACTCGGTGGCTATCCTGAACTACGACTGCAAGTAACTCTTTTGAGGTGGCACACACGAATCCACATATTCACCATACTAATACACCACTATGGATCCGCTCCCGTCTACCTATGAGAATGCCATCCATAGCACTCACGCTTATCTTGCGAGTTTTAGAGTATCCACTTTCACTTGTCTATGAACTGTACAGGCAACCCAGAAGTCCTTTACCGCGGACATGGCTATTCGAATAGATGATGTTAACCCTGCAGGGGTGTACTTCTTCACACACGCTCTCACCACTTATCGCCGTTTACACGACATGTACTCGGCAACCTTCAAGCGAAAGCCCAGCGAGGGTGTCGGCCACGACCTGACTAACCACACAAGTCTCTCGTTCAGGTTTATCGCCTATTCGGGTTCCATCCGCAAGGAGATCCGGCCGGGGTGTAGCTCACGGCCCCAAACGATGTGAGCAGGGTTCCCAAGCCCACCTCGACGGGTGGATCTACGGTTGGTACACCGTGGCACGGTGCCTAGTCTGTCCCAAGCCCACCTGTACCGGCTGCCACTTGGTAGACTACTAACACTACCTACAAACACCAGAAACTAGTTGCAACTCCTGGACAGGGATCATGTTGATTAATAAGTCGAGAGGGTCGATTCTGGAACCCAATGTGTGGTAGTAACTGTTCATGGATCACAAACACAGAACTCAGTTCCTGAGGACGGCTGCAATGAGACAACCCACTATGTACTCCTACATGGCCTCTCACCGCTACCTTTACCAAATCGTGTCACACACTTAGCTCTCAACAGTAGGACATGTTCACAACTTTCCGATTCATCCCCGATGAATCAGACCTGACACAACACTAAGCGATAGCAGGCATGACAAACAAGCATGAATGAGTAGGCACATCAGGGCTCAAACAACTCCTACTCATGCTAGTGGGTTTCATCTATTTACTGTGGCAATGACATGTCATGCAGAGGAAAGGGGCTCAACTACCACATCATGTAACAGTTGAATCGTTGTTGTCCTAATGCAGTAAGAGAGAGCAGGAGCGAGAGAGTGGGATTGTATCGGAATGGACAAGGTTTTTTTTTGCTTGCCTAGCACTTCTGAAGATATTATAGTTCTTCATCGGTGTCATCGAACTCATCATTGAATCACGTCTATCGAGAGGGAACAAATACCGATAACAGAGAAAGAAACACAATCAATGCAATGCACAATATGATGCATGATCATGACATGGTAAAATGATTGTGTTGGGCTAATGCAACTACAATCAGATGGGTTTGAGCTATTTTGAACCAAAGATTCAAAGTTCAAACTCATTTGTGAGCTTAAATAGTGCTTTATCATGTTTTGCACTAAACAGCAAGTTAACTTTTTTAAACAATCATGAAACCAGTACAGATGGATAGATTGGATTTTTCTGATAATTTTTCATATATAACTTATTTTATTCTGAGCTACGGTTGAATTTCTATGATTTTTAGAAGTTAGCACTATTTTCTGGAATTTCCTGGATTATTTAAAATTAAGCTAAATCCAGAAATAGATTTACTGCGTTAGCATGACATCATCATGACGTCAGCGGGTCAACCGAGTTGGCCAGGGTCAAACCTGACCAGTGGGGTCCACTGGTCAGTGACCTAGTGCTGTTCAGTGTCAAAGGCAGGTGGGTCCGGGTCAACAGACACGTCAGCACAGTCAACTCTGACTGGTGGGTCCCGCATGATTATAAACTAATCTAAACAGGAATAAAACCTAGATTATTTAGGGCGTGGGGCCCAGGTGTCAGTGAGCTAGGTGTGTTAGTTAGGGCGTCATTAGTGGCTAATGACAGCGCCACGTCGGCTTCGCCGGAGTTCTACCGGCGGCGACCAAAACCGTGGCGGAAGATCGCTGGGGTGGCGCTACGGGCGGTTTTGGGCCAAGCCAAGGGCACCAGAGGGTTGCCCTTGCTCGCGCGCATCCAGGGGAGGCATGCGAGAGGCGCGGGGTGGAACGAGCTCGCCGGAGTCGAGCTCGTGGCGGCGGCCGGCGTTCGGGCACCTGCGGGTTTGGCGTTGTGGTGCACGGGAGGGGGAGCTGGTGGGTGAAACGTGCTCCTGGGGGTGTACTGAGTGCGGTGACGCGCTCGGGTTCGAGCCCGCGTGGCTGTGTCCATGAAGGCGGCCGGCAGAGGCGGCGGCGTGTGCGGGTGCGGGGCGGTGGCTACGAGTGGCAGAGAGAACGAAGAGGGTGGGGATGGTCAGTGGCTCAGAGCGAGCACGAAGAGCGGGTTGGCGAGCTCGGGGAGGGGCTGATGGAGACGGGAGGTCGCCGGCGATCTCGGCGGCCGAACGATGAAGACGAGGTCGGGGACGATGTTTTGGGGCGTCCGGCATCAAGCGAGTCGACGTGGAGGACGAGGGCGTCGAGACGGAGGCCATGGACACGTCGGCGAGGCGAGGAAGGGCCTGTGGGCGTGGCGGCGGCGAGTGGCAGCAACGGCGACGTTCGGATGGGGCTCGGGAAGGAGCTACAGAGGAGGAGAGGGAGCAACGAGTGGTGGAGAGGGAGCAGGGGCTTCGGGGCGTCTCCGTGGCACGCCTGGGGGTCGAGGCTGCGCGGCTGAAGCAGGAGGTGGCAAGGCGTCGTTGGCGCACTTGCCACGCACCTGTCTGTCCTCCTGGCAGGAGGAAGACAACAAGGGGAGGGCTGCTGGGCTGGGCCAGCAGGTGGGCTGCCAGCTGGGCCGGCCAGGTAAGTGGCCCAGGTAAAAAATTCTCTCTCTCTCTCTCTCTCTCTCTCTCTCTCTCTCTCTCTTTTATTTATTGTTTCTGTTTTTCTATTATTGTGTAGTCTTTGTGGCTTTTCTAAAAATACCTAGACCCTTTCAAAAACCACCAAACTGCACATGCCCACTGTATAGAATATATCCAACATGGAACATTTCAGTTTAGGAATATTTGGGCATTTAAAATATTTACTAGCATTTAAATGCCCAAATTCAAATAACATATGATTTAATCCAGTGACCTTTGTATGACCTAGAAATTTGTGCACCATTTTTGTCAGAGGTTCTAGACCAAGGCAAAGATGATGAACATTTTAGAAGGTCATTTTGGGTTCATTGAAAATGATTTTAGTAAACCCTAGTTGGTTTAGGGGGGGTCCTGGGGGTTCTGTCATCCCCATTTCAAGTTTCTGAGGAATTTAAACATGATGCACGCATGAAGTTAGCCTAGTGCAAAGCCAGAAGCTAGGGATGTGACACAAACACACCGCAAAAAGATTTACATCGAATAGATCTCCAAGAAGATCGAGGAGAACTTTGTATTGAGATCCAAAGAGAGAGAAGAAGCCATCTAGCTAATAACTATGGACCCGAAGGTCTGTGGTAAACTACTCACACATCATTGGAGAGGCTATGGTGTTGATGTAGAAGCCCTCTGTGATCGATGCCCCCTCCGGCGGAGCGCCGGAAAAGGCCGCAAGATGGGATCTCATGGGTACAGAAGGTTGCGGCAGTGGAAATAGGGTTTCATGGTGCTCCTGGCTGGTTTCACGGTACATAGGTATATATAGGAGGAAGAAGTAGGTCGGTGGAGCCACGAGGGCCCACGAGGGTGGGGGCGCGCCCAGGGGGCAGGCGCGCCTCCCTGCCTTGTGGCATCCTCGGTTGTTTCTTGATGTCCACTCCAAGTCCTCTAGATCACGTTTGTTCCAAAAATAACTCTCCCAAAGGTTTCATTCCGTTTGGAGTCCGTTTGATATTCCTTTTCTGCGAAACACTAAAATAGGCAAAAAAACAACAATTTGCACTAGGCCTTGGGTTAGTAGGTTAGTCCCATAAATAATATAGAAGTGTATAATAAAGCCCATTAACATCCAAAACAGAATATATAATAGCATGGAGCAATAAAAAATTATAGATACATTGGAAACCTATCAAGCATCCCCAAGCTTAATTCCTGCTCGTCCTCGAGTAGGTAAATGATAAAAACAAATTTTTTGATGTGGAATGCTACTTAGCATATTTATCAATGTAATTTTCTTTATTGTGGCATGAATGTTTAGATCCAAAAGATTCAAGACAAAAGTTTAATATTGACATGGAAATAATAATACTTCAAGCATACTAACAAAGCAATCATGTCTTCTCAAAATAACTTGGCCAAAGAAAGTTATCCCTACAAAATCATATAGTCTCGCTATGCTCTATCTTCACCACACAAAGTATTTAAATCATGCACAACCCCGATGACAAGCCAAGCAATTGTTTCATACTTTTGATGTTCTCAAACTTTTTGAATCTTCATGCAATACATGAGCGTGAGCCATGAACATAGCACTATAGGTGGAATAGAATGGTGGTTGTGGAGAAGACAAAAAGGAAAAGATAGTCTCACATCAACTAGGTGTATCAACGGGCTATGGAGATGCCCATCAATAGATATCAATGTTAGTGAGTAGGGATTGCCATGCAACGGATGCACTAGAGCTATACGTGTATGAAAGCTTAATAAAAGAAACTAAGTGGGTGTGCATCCAACTCGCTTGCTCACGAAGACCTAGGGCATTTTGAGGAAGCCCATCATTGGAATATACAAGCCAAGTTCTATAATGTAAAGTTCCCACTAGTATATGACAAAATAAGAGACTCTCTATCATGAAGATCATGGTGCTACTTTGAAGCACAAGTGTGGAAAAAGGATAGTAACATTGTCCCTTCTCTCTTTTTCTCTCATTTTTTTTATTTGGGCCTTCTTCTTTTTTTTTGGCCTCTTTTTTTCTTTTTTTTTTCGTCCGGAGTCTCATCCCGACTTATAGGGGAATCATCATCTCCATCATCCTTTCCTCACATGGGACAATGCTCTAATAATGATGATCATCACACTTTTATTTACTACAACTCAATAATTACAACTTGATACTTAGAACAAAATATGACTCTATGTGAATGCCTTCGGCGGTGTACCGGGATATGCAATGAATCAAGAGTAACATGTATGAAAGAATAATGAATGGTGGCTTTGCCACAAATACGATGTCAACTACATGATCATGCAAAGCAATATGACAATGATGAAGCGTGTCATAATAAATGGAACGGTGGTAAGTTGCATGGCAATATATCTCGGAATGGCTATGGAAATGCCATAATAGGTAGGTATGGTGGCTGCTTTAAGGAAGGTATATGGTGAGTATATGATATTGGCGAAAGGTGGGCGGTATTAGAGAGGCTAGCAATGGTGGAAGGATGAGTGTGTGTATAATCCATGGACTCAACATGTCAGGACCCGGATTCTAAGTCACACCGATCTAGCCTGTAACACCTCATATCACTTTGAGGCCTCACGCACGGTATTCCCACAGTGTCGCCTTACCATGGCCGGGACCGTTTATGCCTTTTGGCTCACGTATATGATAGTGTCGCTAGCATCCATATGATGAGAACCGGGCCGACATGACTAGTCGTGAACCCAAAGTGGCACTAACTTACGGGGACAGCATACATGAATCAACATCGAGCATGTCGGTCACGTCTGCGAATCAGGTTGTAGCACTGGGCTAACAGGACTCCGGGAACCCGGGCTGTAGCAGGCTAGGCAGGACCCCGGATGTCACCGCATGACATTTCCCCAAAGGGACAAACACAGGACTACATTTCCCCATAAGAGAGGCTACCAAGGATAAACAACTAGGTTGTCGGATCCCACACATACCAAGCATTTCAATCATACACACAATATGCTTGATATGTGTAAATACAACATGGCATCACAACATAACTCTACGACTCAAGTATTTATTCATTAGGCTCCGAGGAGCCAAGTATTACAAACATGGATCTCATGACCCAACATACAGAGCATACAAGCAACAAGCACAAGCGAAGCTTAACATGTCGAGTACAGACATCTACAAATGAAAAGGCCGAGAAGCGACTATCTACCAGATCTGCGCCGAGGGCACGAGATCGTAGCTGAGGTAACAAGCTAAACGTCAAGTCCACGTGGAACTACTAGTGAGACTGAAGTCTCTCTGCAAAAACATAAAATAGGCAAACGTGAGTACAAATGTACCCAAAGAAGACTTACATCGAACTATCTACATATGCATCATTATGAACAAAGGGGTGGTGGAGTTTAAGCTGCAGCAAGCCAGCTTTGACTCGATGGCTATCCCTGAACTACATTGCAAGTAACTCTTTTGAGGTGGCTTACACGAGTCCACATATTCACGATATCAATACACCACTATGGATCCGCTCCTGTCTCCCTACGAGAGCGCCATCCATAGCACTCACGCTTATCTTGCGTATTTTAGAGTATCCACTTTCACTTGTCTATGAACTGTACATGCAACTGTCGGATTTCGGGTTCCGGCAGACCCTTGAGGTTCGAACACTGGGGTGCGCGCGGAGATCCAACCCTCCACCGTCTCGCACTTCGCCGAATCACAGGGACCTAATCTACTAAACAGAACCGCACAAAAGACACGAGATTTATACTAGTTCGGGCCACCATTGTGGTGTAATACCCTACTCTAGTTTGTGGTGTGGTGGATTGCCTCTTGGGCTGATGAGGAATAGTACAGGGAAGAACAGCCTCGCGAGGGTCTATTCTTGGTGGGTGTGATGAACTGCTAGGTGGTTTTCCGTTGCTCTAGCTACTGGTTCCTTGGTGAGGATTCCGATCTCATACCGGGGGGCCGATCTCTCTACCCTGGGGGTAGCTACTCCTATTTATAGGCGAAGGCCCTGGGCCTCTCCCCAAATATTGAGCGGGAAGGGCGCCAACAATTGGCCATTTTGAAGGGGTACATCGGGTACACTTATCCTGACTAAAGTTGGTCCTCGCCTGCCAAAGGCTCTGGTGATGACGCCTGCTTGGGCTCCACGATGACTCCCTTCTAGCCGTTGGGGCTGGTCTTGGTCTTGTTGCACCGAAACGGGTGCCTTTGCTTGATGCTCTCGCCTGCGCTTGCTCCCTTTGCACCAAAGTGGAAAGGAGGACGCTGCGCGGGCTGGCGCCCGACTGTCGCCCTTGGTCGTCATGGCTTGCGTCATGGGAACCTCGCGAGGTACCCTGCATTGAACTCTCCGCCTCTTCATGAGTCAGCCTGACGAGGCCGTGCCTGAGGAAGCTCCTTGTCGTCCGCCCCGCGAGGGTCTTGAGCTTGCGTTGATGAAGATGGGCTGTCCTGGGCCTCCTTTGAGCCACGCTTGAGCCGCAGAGCGAGCAAGTCTGGGACCCCGTTCCCGCAACGCCGACAGTAGCCCCGGCCCACTGGCGCCCGAACTTGGCCGAGCGAGAGGCGAAGGGCAAGTCGAAGCGTCATGAGCCCCTAACAGGTTGCGGCCTTGGGCACCGCGTGGCGGTTGATTGGATGTGTGTGCCTCTGCAACCGCGTGGGTTGATAACAGAGCGGCATCTTCCTTGCCTCCTTTACTTTCACCAGTTGCTACTCAGATCCCCTTTCTTGCGCCTCTCCTCTCTGCTTCCAAGATCTTCAGATCCACTCCGCCTGCGTGCCCTAGCCAGTCATGGCTCCTCGCCAAACCCCGGCCGGAGCCTGGTACTCTCCTGCCTTGGACCCGCCAAATGTGTGTGGCGAACCTCGCCTGGTGCGCCCGGATAAGCGAGGCGAGGGCGTCAGCAGGCGGGGCGTTCAAGGCTGGCTCCGCCGCCCCTGAGGGTCGGGGGAGTACCTTCTACCCGTTCTTCGTGAGCGCCATCATTGCTGGTCTGGTGCCTCCTTTTTCTGAGTTCTTCTTCTCCGTCCTTCACCATTACAACATTCAAGCTCTGCACCTCCATCCCAACTCTGTCCTTCTTCTGGCAATCTTCGCCTACTATTGTGAGGCCCATGTTGGGGTGAAGCCCTCTGTGGCCTTGCTGCGCCACTACTTTTTCCTCTGAACCTCCCGTGGTTCCGCCACAGCGTCTTGAGCTTCATCGTGACATCTGGCGGAGCCATTGCCATTCAAACCACGTGAAGCGGATTGAGGGCTTGAGAGCAAGTGGTTCTTGGTGGATCTTTGGCGCATCCACCCTCGGCCGATCCCGCCCACGGAGCTCGCCGAGAGCTCCGACGATGGTCCCGGCGGAGCTTGGGATCCCAGCCAGCTGGTGTTGGAGAGGATGGATGCAGATCTGAAGCCAGATAACGCGACGGGCGAAGCTGACGGTCTTGTCGGCGCTGAGGGAGTTCTTGGAGCACCAACTGGCTCCGCTTCGTCGGTACTCGCTTCCGATGTGGAGGCCTCACTCGAGCCCCGTGGTCCTGGCCAGCGAGGATCTGGCGACGGTCCTCCAGTCCTTGGTTGGGGGTGATGTGGCGAGACTGGAGGGCACCCCCGTGCCCTTGTTCCTTCGTGAGGATTGGGAGCAGGTAGTGGGGCCCATGCCCGTCTTCAATGGGGACGGGCCCGTGCCCGTGGAGGCTCCGGAGGACCTGGTGGATGTGTCCTCTTCCGACTCCAGCGAAGAGGTGGAGGAAAGAGAGCCAGGAGAGGGGGTTGATTCTGGGCGGAGTCAGGGCTCCTCCTGCGGGCGCAGGTCCCCGTTCTCCGCCTCCCGAGAGTGACGGCAGCGAGGATGAGGGTGAGCGGGAGGCGGCCTGCCGGATCCCAAGAAGGACCGGACTGGCTGGTCCCAGCTGGTCCGCCTGGCCCCGGGCGATCCGCAGACGCACCTCCCGCCCCGATCCCTTGAAGCTGATCCTGCAGCCGGCTCTCGGGCTTCAAGTATGGCCGAGGCTGCTCGAGTCCACCAGCGACGACACTGTAAGTGCACTCGCTCCGTCTTGATTATTGCTCTGTCGACGAGATCTCGATGTCCATGTTCTTGGCCAGCCGGCGCCCGGGCGAAGAAGCCGGAGGGGGCTCCGAGGCCCCATCCGTGGCGGCGCCTCCGCCAAAAAAAGAAGATGATCCCGACGCCTGTGCCTCTCGCCCGGCGTCCTCGCGAGGCTGGCAAGCCGAGGCTGGGCGAGCTCAGCCCTTGACCCAAGCGACTCGAGATGGCCTTGCTTGGCGCTGCATCCATCTGCTGCCGTGGCGCCGCTGGTTCCGCCCAAGGCGCGAGTGGTTACGCCCGCCGCCATCTCCTCCTACTCCACCAACTGCTGTCTCTCCGACCTCCCACCGCCCCGATCGTGCGATCGCTGAATTGACCGCTGGCGGCAGACCTTCTCGGGCGCCGACCTCGCTTGGTGGCCGGGCGCCTGAGCTGGCCTCTGGCTGGATTCGCCCGACGCTTTGATTTGGGCGGCGCTGGTCCAGGCCTCAACGGCTTGCGACGAGGAGAAGCAGTGCTGTTCGCGAGGCGGCGGTAGCCCGCGATGCTGCCTGGGGAGGCAGCCAAGATCCAAGGTCGCTGTGAGACGCATTTGGAGGGCGTGAAGGGCTCGCAGAACCAGCTTGCCGAGGAGGCCCGCCCCGCCAGAGCAGGAGGAAAGCATGAAGGCTCATGGCGGCCGTCAAGGACCGGGAGGCCTGTGAAGAAGCGTCGTGACCGCCTAGGCGCGCTGGAGCAGGAACTGGAGGCGAGGAAGGTCGAGCTGGACGACAAGGCGCGGGTTCTTGCCAAAGATTGCGTGGCCTTCATGGATATGGAGGTGAAGGCTCGCGCCTTGCTGAGGGAGCTTTACGATAGCGGCCTGGAGAGCCCACTGGCCGGCGCAGAGGACGGCCCCGCCAAGCTGCTTCCCTTCCTGATTCGTGCTCTTGAAGATGTCTCCCTTGGTCTTGGCCCGACGGCTGAGGCCGAGGCGCGTGTCCTGTCTTCTGCGGCACTGACGCGGATTCTCACCCACATCTATCTTCGCGATCCCAGCGTCGACATGGACAGCCTGCTAGAGCCAGCAAGCGGCGAGCATGCAGCTGCCGCCACGAGGCTGTGAAGGGTCATGCTGAGGCTCTGTCGGGAAGTTCCGGCCTTCAAAGCACCAAGCCGGGCGGCGCTGCCGCCCTGCTGCTTCACGAGGCGAGCCCACCCGCTGCTCCACCGCCGACAAGACTCCGCCAGGCTCCCGCCTTGCTTTTAATTCCTGCACATGTATCATACCTCGAGGAGGCGTTTAAACTTATGTTTGGTATTGCGATAACATGTGCAGAACTGTAATATTTGCTTTTGAATTCCTTAAAATTTGTGCTTCCTACTTGCTTATGTTCTACGCCGCAGAGCCCGCCCAGCAGATACCTCGCCGCATTGCTAGCCCCGACCGAAACCAGGACGGACCAAGGAGTGAGGGGCTACGTGACAAGTTAGGCTCCCGAGCGCGATGCTCAGAGTCCCTTGGCGCACTAACAGCAAGTAGGGAGGTGAGACGCGGGCGGATCCACCGTTCTCGTCTGCAGAGCCCGCCCCGCAGATACCTCAACCGCCGTTAGCCTTTCGGAACTAAGGGGTGAGGGCTACGTGACCGATTAGGCTCCTAAGTCGCGATGCTCGTGGAGTCCCCTTGGCGCCAAACGGCATTACGCACCTTGGCTCCGCTCGGGGAGTGACGTGGCGACGAACCAGGCCCGAGGGCCTGGCTGGTGGCGGCGTCTGGCATGACCGGGCATAGCCCGTGCCCAGCCCCCTCGCGTGGCGCCCGAGGGAGGCGTTGCGACGAGGCCGACACCGAGCTCTGGGCTCCCCGAGGTTGATCGGCCCGAGGCCACCCTCGCTTGTTTATCACCAGCAGCGGAGCATAGCGCTTCGCATGCGTCTGGGCATAGCCGCTCCTCGGCGATGTCTTCAGCCCGCTGAGCATGGTGCTTCCATCGAGCGTGGGAGGGGCTCCCCCCGGAGGAGCCCCAGGCGATACAGCCCCACCGACACGTGGCTGGCACGGTAGGGTTGGACGAGGTGTATCTGGGCACCCGTGAGCCAGCGCTGGGACTCACGGGCCCTACCTCAAGGCGGGTTGCGCTGGCTCTGGCCTTATCTTCAAGTGTGTTCCCGCAAATTTGGCGGATGCGGTGCTCTCGTCTTGGTCCCGGCTCTCGGGCTGGTCTCAGCCGTCGTTGGCAAGCCAGTCGCGATGCCATGGACAAGACCAGAGGGTGAGGGCGGAGAGCCGTAGGAGCCCCGAGTCGCGATGCTCGGGCACCCCCTTTAACGCCGCAAGCCGGGTTAGATGACGAACCATCGTCCTCGGGTCCCGGCTCTCGGGCTGGTCTCGGCCGTCGCCGGCAAGCTAGGTCGCGATGCCATGGACAAGACCAGAGGGTGAGGCGGAGAGCCGTAGGAGCCCCGAGTCACGATTCTCGTGCACCCCCTTTAACGCGCAACCTAGGTGGATGCGGGAACTCACGTCCTCGGGTCCGGCTCTCGGGCTGGTCTCGGCCGTCGGGGCAAGCCGTGTCGCGATGCCATGGACAATACCAGAGGGTGAGGGCGGAGAGCGGTAGGAGCCACGAGTCGCGATGCTCGTGCACCCCTTTAGCAAGCTGGGTTAGATGACGAAACTCAAGCGTCCTCGGGTCCGGCTCTCGGGCTGGTCTCGGCCGTCGGGCAAGCCGTGTCGCGATGCCATGGACGAGACCAGAGGGTGAGGGCGGAGAGCGGTAGGATCCCGAGTCGCGATGCTCGTGCACCCCCTTTAACGCGCAAGATTCCGCCACCCAAGAAAAGGCACCAAATAACAAGCATGGTGGAGTGAGAGCATAATCCTAAGGAAAATGTAGGAAGGATACATGCGCTGGACTGCCCGAGCGGCTTGGGGATGATGCAGCCGAGGGGCGCCCAGCAGGATAAGCTAATGACATGAAGTAAAAGGATACATGTCGCAGGACGGACCCAGCGGCTCGGGAATAATGCAGCCTCAAGGCGCCCCCACCGTAAATAAAACTTAAAGATGTCACCTCGTGATGTTGGGGATGAAGGGTGTTGGTGTAGCAGACTCGGTGGGCTGCGGAGCCGATCCTCACG
This sequence comes from Aegilops longissima, assembly GCA_021605205.1. Taxonomy (NCBI): domain Eukaryota; kingdom Viridiplantae; phylum Streptophyta; class Magnoliopsida; order Poales; family Poaceae; genus Aegilops; species Aegilops longissima. The sequence goes on from CM038680.1 coordinate 328,642,578, forward strand.
AGCCCCAGTGCCCTGTGGGCCTCGGGAGGCTCAGAGGCGTTGGCGGCTCCTCGGGGCCATCTCCATCTCCGCCTGAGGCTGCTGGCGTGCTTGACCTCCCGAGCCTCTAGGATGGTCCTCATGAGGACGCTGGTGCAGCAGCCCGCGTTTGGCGGCCGTAAGGCATGCGTGACGTAGTGTGGGCGGACCCGCGACGTCCCACTCGCGAGGGCCAGAGGCGCTCTTGAGATGCGGCTTGGTTGAGCCCTGGTATGTCGATGCAGACGTGCAGCCCACCATCCTCGCCTGGATGGGGGCCACTATGGCAGGGCGGCTGCCCTCATGACCCTTGACTCATGTAGCTCTACAATGGCCTTGCCGACGTAACTCTTGAGGGTTCTCGCCTTACGGTTTTGCTCGCTATGGAAGCGTGCTTCAAACACGCCCACGTGGTGCCCAAGCGCCTCCTCGAGACCTTGGCGAGGTCGGCGGCCCTCTGTGGGAGAGCCCCGAGCCCCACTCGAGGAGGGTGCGGGCGCGCTTCCTATGCGATGGAAGGAGGCTCCCGTGGTTCGATCACGGGCCCGAGGGGCTGTGTCTGAGGAGTCGGGCGGTCGATGTCTTCTTCTTCTTGGATGCGGCCTCGGGCCTCCCCGCTCTTGGTGCAGGTCATCCAGCGATGCGGCTGAAAGGCTCGCTCCGGGGAGCACTGCTGCGTCTCTCTCTTCACAGGGCACCGTGATGACCCCGCCGCCCCGGCATCTTGAGGACGTTGTAGCCGTGGTGGGTTACGGCCATGAACTTGGCCAACGCTGGGTACCCGAGGATGGCGTTGTACGACAGGAGAATGTGGGCGACGTCGAAGTCGATGAGCTCGGTGTGGTAGTTGTCGTGAGCCCCGAAGGTGACAGGAAGGCGGACCTGCCCGATCGGGACCGTGGAGCCGTCGGTGACTCGGAGAAGGGCTTGGTTGGCTGGGTCGACTATAAGGCGCTTGAAGATTGTTGAATGTTTCCACGGACGGGACGTTGAGCCCCTGCCCCGCCGTCGATGAGGGTCTTGATGACCAAGACGTTCGCGATGATTGGGGAGCAAAGCATCGGAGAACTCCGGCTGTGGCTGCGCGACTTGAGCTGATCGCCGAGCCGAACGTGATGGCGCACGCCGACCACCGAGAGGGCGTGGCCTCGAGCTTAGGGATGACTGCATTCACTTCACGGCCAAACTGCTTGAAGATGCGCCGAGAGGTCTGGGGCTTGAGCTCCGCCAGATGCAAAGCGATCGACGCGCTTCTGAAGCCCCGGCCCCTGCCCCGATGACGGTCTTCAATTCTCCTTGGCGGCGGCGGCAGCGTGAGGGAGGCCTGCGTTCCCTGAGGCGATCTCGCGAGGCTGATCCTCCGGCCTCCCTCGCGAGGTGGGTCTTGCCAGCCGGTCCTCGCGAGGTTGGTCGCGCCACCCTTGGCGCTGGCCGCGTCTTCCCAGCGTCCGCATTCCTTCCTCCTCCTCGGCCATAGCTCTCGCCGCTTCGGGGCATTTGCCGACCCTTCCTTCGCAGTCGCCCGGAGTTCTGGCATTCATTGGTGTTATGGGTGTGGAGGTCGTGGTACACGCAGCACGGCTGCCCTTGGAGGACTCGGGCTGATCTCGCCTCGCTTGGTGTCCGGGTTCGCCATGAAAGTACAGCAGCCCTTGCGCTTCACGTCCTTGGCCTTGGATTTCTTCTCTTGGGATCCGTGGGGTGCAGCTCGAGGAGGAGAGGCGCCCTCCTCAGCCTCGGGCGCACTTGGTCGCCAAGTTGAACAGCTCTAGGAGGTGCACAGATCTTCATGCATCGCCAACTCCTCCTTCATCTTGACGTCGCACGCCCGCCGGAGAAGGCGGAGATGATGGCCTCCTCCCACCCCGGGATCTTGAGGCGCTGTTGAAGCGCCGATGTACTTTTGCAGGGTTTCCCGCTGCCGCTTGATTCGGCGCATGTCGCCATGGCGGTGGCCGGTCATGAGTACCTTGAAGTTGGCGATGAAGCGGAGTGCGCATCTCGCCCAGAAGAGATCGTGCTCGAGCCGATTCGTGAGAGCAGTGCGGGCTCTGGCCCTGAGCGCCATGGGAAACCAATTCGCCATGACCTTTTCATCCCCGCTGGTAGCCTCGATGCCCAGCTCAGAGAGCTGGAGGAACTCCAGAGTGTCACTGTGCCGTGAGCGAGGAGGCAGGTCTGGCTTGAACTTGGCGGGCCACGCGACGCCTGCAGCCTGGAGGTGAAGGCGCTGGCAGCCGCAAATGGCCGCGAGGGGCCTCTGACGCATGAAGGCTTGGTCTTGTGGGCCTCCTGCACGCTGGCCGGGGGCAGCGCAGGTCTTGACGTGCTGGAGCGGGAGCGCTCGGGCAGCTTCTTGTGGGCGAGGAACTTCTTGACAGCTCTGCTCTTGCAGCACGGCGCTCGGGCGGAACGGGTTCCGCCCAGGCCGCTTGCGCTTTGGGGCGTGGCGCTTGGGGAGAGGCGGCCGAGGCGCCTGAGCCGCCACAAGGCGGGTGCGGTGCAGCAGCAGACGGACGGCGGGTCGCTTTCCTCGCAGCGCGGACGAGCTTCGGGCGACTTCGGTCGAGCCATTCTTCAGACGCTGCCGACGGGCGGTAGCGCAGGAGCTCGTTAGCCGCTGGCGAGTGCAGCTCGGGTTTCGCGAGCGCCTTGCGCGCGTGACGAAGAACCAGCGGGTGAGCGGCGTGGCTAGGCGGCCGCCCCGCCTCATGGACGGGTGCTAGGACGACGCTTGTTGCTCATTCCGGCCGGGCCGTGGCGGCGTTGACGGCAGGTGATGGGGAACGACGAGGCGCCCGCCGACGGAGCTGTCTAGGGACGGGAGGCGAGGGCGGCTCGGGCCGGATCGGCCCGACGAGCGCCGATATGGTTATGTGGTCGAGGAAGAACGAGGCGACGAAGCAGATTCCAGCGCACCTACGGGCGCGCCAAATGTCGGATTGGTTCCGCAGACCTTTGAGGTTCAACATCGGAGGCGCGTGGAGATCCAACCTCCACCGCCTCGCACTTCGGCCAATCGCAGGGACCTAATCTACTAAATGTAACCGCACAAAAGACACGAGATTTATACTAGTTCGGGCCACCGCCAGGTGTAATACCCTACTCTAGTTTGTGGTGTGGTGGATTGCCTCTTGGGGATGAGGAATAAGACAGGAAGAACAGCCTCATGAGGGTCTGCTCTTGGTGGGTGTGATGAACTGCTAGGTGGTTTTCGCTGTTTAGCTATGGTTCCTTGGTGAGGATTCCGATCTCACTCGGGGCCGATCTCTCTACCTCGAGTAGCTACTCCTATTTATAGGCTAAGGCCCCGGCCTCTCCCCAAATATTGAGCGGAAGGGCGCCAACAATTGGCCATTTTGAAGGGAACAGCGGGTACACTTATCCCGACTAAAGTTGGTCCTCGCTGCCAAAGGCTCGTGATGACGCCGCTTGGGCTCCACGATGACTCCCTTCCAGCCTGTTGGGGCTGGTCTTGGTCTTGTTGCATCAAACAGTGCCTTTGTTGATGCTCTCGCTGCGCTTGCTCCCTTTGCACCAAAGAGGAAGGAGGACGCCATGCTGGTCGGCGCCTGATCGGGCGCCCTTGGTCGTCATGGCTTGCGCCATGGGCACCTTGCGAGGTACCCTGCCTTGAAATCTCCGCCTCTTCATGAGTCACTGGACGAGGCCGTGCCTCGAGGAAGCTCCTTGCCGTCCGCCTCATGAGGCTTGGCCCCTCGAGGGTCTTGAGCTTGCGCTGATGAAGATGGGCTGTCCTGGCCTCCTTTGAGCCACGCCACAGCAGCAGCAAGTCTGGGACCCCTGCCCTGCAACGCCGACAAGAACCCGTAAGTCCCTTACCGCTGACACGGCTATTAGATTTGATGATGTTAACCCTGCAGGGTGTACTTCTTCACGCACGCCTCGCCACTTACCACCATGTACACGCCATGTATCTCGACAACCTTCAAGTAAGCTCATGCGATGGAGTCGGCCCACCACCGACTAATCACACAAGTCTCTCGCCCGTGTTTGTCGCCTATTCGGTTCCATCCGCAAGGAGATCCGCCGGGTGTCGCCACGGCCCCAAACGATGTGTGCAGGGTTCCCAAGTCCACCATCCGGTGCCACTTGGTACACCGGCCATCAGGCCTAGTCTGTCACAAGCCCACCTGCATCGGGTGCCACTTGGTAGACTACTAACACTACCTACAAACACCGTAAACTAGTTGCAACTCCCCGGACAGAGATCATGTTGATTAATAAGTCGAGAGGGTCGAGTTACCGAACCTAATGTGTGGCAGTAATCGCTCATGGATCACAAACACGTAACTCAGTTCTCGAGGGCGGTTTCGATGAGACAACCCACCATGTACTCCTACATGGCCTCTCATCGCTACCTTTACCAAATCATGTTCACACACTTAGCTCTCAACAAGAGGGACATGTTCACCACATTCCAATTCATCCCGATGAATCAGACCGACACAACTCTAAGCAATAGTGCATGACAAACAAGCATGAATGAGTAGGCACATCAGGGCTCAAACAACTCCTACTCATGCTAGTGGGTTTCATCTATTTACTGTGGCAATGACAGGTCATGCAGAGGATAAAGGGGTTCAACTACCACAGCAAGTAACAAATGAATCGTTGTTGTCCTAATGCAGTAAAAGAGAGCAGGAGCGAGAGAGTGGGATTGTATCGGAAGGAACAAGGGGGTTTTGCTTGCCTGGCACTTCTGAAGATAGTATAGATCTTCATCGGTGTCATCGATAGCATCGCCGGAACCACGTCTATCAAGAGGGGACAAACACCGGCAAACAAGGAAGAACACAATCAATGCAATGCGACAATATGATGCGTGAATGTGACATGGCAATATGATGTGATTTGAGCTAATGCAACTAGCAACCAGATTAAATGAAGTTTGTTTGAACCAAAGATTCAAATTCAACTCCATATGTGATTATTCAAATGCCATTTATTTGATTTGACTTGATCAGTAGGCATAAGTTTCTCAAACATGCATGGAAATGGCATAAAGGGATAGATTGGATTTTTCTGATAATTTTCATATATAATTTATTTCATTTGCAGTTCCGGTTGATTTTATACGATTTTTAGAATTTTTGGACATTTTCTAGAATTTCTGAATTATTTTAAATGCAGAAAATTATTAGCGTCAGGTCAAGATGACATCAGCACTACGTCCAGAGTCAAGTGGCTAGGTTAAGTCAAACCTGGACGTGTGGGGTCCACGTCGCTGACACATGAATTCAATCCCGGCCAAACCCAGCTACCGAGGGGTTTGACCAAAGGCCCACCGCCTTGTCGTTCAGAGGGTGTTTAGTGTTGGGTTAGCTCCTAATGACGGAGCCACGTCGACTCGCCGGAGTTTGGCCGGCGGTGACCATCCCGCGCGGCGGAGCTGCTACTGGGCGGTGCTAGGGGCTGCGTTTAGGTGCGGGAAGACCACCAGGAGGGAGCCCGTGCTCTTCCTCATCCAACGGAGCAGGAAGGAGCGGGCGGGGTGCACTGTACTCACCGAGTCAAGCTCGTGGCGGCGGCGGGAACTCGAGCGAGCTCGGGGTCGGCGTTAGGGAGCACAGCAGAGGGTGCGGAGGGGTGCTATGGCCTCCTGGGGGTGCACTGAGTACGACTGCGTGCTCGGTTGCAGCTCTAGGCAACGGTGGCTACGGCGGCGACATGGCCGGTGTCGGCGTTCTGGGAACGGGGGTACCCAGACTTGCCTGCCTGCGGCCTGCGGTGTGGCTCAAGGTGTGGCCCAGTACGACCCATCTTCATCAGCACAAGCTCAAGACCCTCGCGAGGGGCCAAGCCTCGTGGGGCGGACTACAGGAAGCTTCCTCAGGCACGGCCTCGTCAGGCTGGCTCGCGAGGAGGCGGAGAGATCAAGGCGGGCTACCTCACGAGGTGCCCATGACGCTAGCCATGACGACCAAGGGCGCCAGGCGGGCACTAGCCCGCGCAGTGTCCTCATTTCCTCTTTGGTGCAAAGGAGGCAAGCGCAGGCGAGAGCATCAAGCAAAGGCAACCATTTTGGTGCAATAAGACCAGGACCAGCTGAACGGCAGGAAGGAGGTCATCGTGGAGCCCAAGCCGGTGTCATCGTCAGAGTCTTTGGCAGGCGAGGACCGACTTTAGTCAGGATAAGTGTACTAGATGTTCCCCTTCAAAATGGCCAATTGTTGGCGCCCTTCCCTCATTAATATTTGGGAAGAGGCCCGTGGCCTCCGCTTTAAATAGGACTAGCCACCCATGTGGTAGGAGGCTGGATCGGAATCCAGAAGAAGAAGAGAGAGAGAGAGAGAGAGAGAGAGAGAGAGAGAGCGGATCGAACTCACCCTAGCAGTTCGTCGCACCGCCAAGAATGACCCTCGCGAGGCTGTTCTTCCTTGTATTGTTCATCATCGCCCCCTGAGGTAATCCACCACACCACACACCGGAGTAGGGTATTACACCACAATGGTGGCCCAACCAAGATAAACCTTGTGTCCCTTGTGTTGTTCTTTGTGTAGTTTAGATCTTGCGAGGCGACGAGGTGTAGGTAGGTTGGAGGTGAGATCTCCGCATGCACCCTGAGTTCGAACCTAGAGGGTCCGACGGAACCCAAAATCCGACATTTGGCGCGCTGTAGGTGCACCGGAATCCGCTTCCGCCGCCTCGCTCTTCGCCGCCGCATTCATGTCGGACGCTCGTCGAGCCCGCGCTGAAGGCGGGCCGCTCGCTACTCGCGTCGCCCAGACGGCCCTCGCGGCGGCCGCCTCGCGATCCTCGCCGCTTGCCGTCAACGCCGCCACCGGCCCGGCGGGGAACGAAAGAGCAGCGCTGCCCCAAAGATTCATCCGTGAGGCGAGACGGCCACACCGCTACTTCCTTCGCCGCCTCTAGCTGGTTTTTTCGCCCCACGCAGCTCCAGGCGTGCCCATGGAGGCTCGAGGCGTGTTTATCGCAGCAAACGAGCTCCTCCGCTACCGCCCGTCGGCCGACGTCTACAAGGAGTGGCTCGACCGCTGCCGAAGCTCGTCTGCTCGCCGCGAGGGGCTCCTGCGCCATCCTTCTCGCTGCACTGCTGGCCCGCCTTGCTGGCGATGAAGCTGGGCGCCAGCCGCCCCTCAAGAAGGCGCCTTGGCCCCAAAGCGCGTGGCCTGGCGGAACCCACTCCGTCCGGCACAGCCAAGAAAGCAAGACATAGCTGCCAAGAGGTCCTCGTCCCTAAGAAGCTGCCAGAGAGACCCGGCTCGCACGATCTCCTCCTGGGAAAATATGCGCACCGCTTCACCGCCAACTTCAAGGCACTGCGATCGCCTCCCTGCCGGAGCGACATCGCGCCGATAAAGCAAGCGGAGAGACCTGCGAGAGTACATCCAGCGCTTCAACAACGCACGCCTCAAGATTCCCAAGGTGATCGAGGAGGCCATCATCTCAGCCTTCTCCGACGTGTGCGTGGACGTCAAGATGAAGGAGGAGCTGGCGATGCATGAAGACCTATGCACATCCTCGAGCTGTTCAACTTGGCTACCAAGCGCGCCAGACCAAGGAAGGACGCCTTTCCTCGCCGAGCTGTGGCTGCCGACCTCAAGAGAAGAAGCCCAAGGTCAAGGACGTGAAGCGCAGGGGCTGCCGTGCTCGCAGCAGTAACCGCACACCAAGCGAGGCAGGGATCAGCCCGAGTCCTCCAAGGGCAGCCAGCATCGCATGTACCACGACCTCCACACCCACAACACCAACGAATGCCAAGAGCTCAGAGCCGTGCGAGAAGGGCGAATCGGTCGATGCCCCGACCGCAATGATCGAGGCTACAGCCGAGGAGGAGGAAGAAGAAAAGGACGCTGGGAAGACCGTGGCCCTCGCCAAGGGTGGCGCGACCGACCTCGCGAGGACCGCTGCCAGGACCAGCCTCGCGAGGGAGGTTGGAGGGACCCGCCTCGCGAGGGAGGCTGGAGGGATCAGCCTCGCGAGGATCGCCCACAAGGCAACGCGGGCCTCCCTCGCCTACCACCGCAGCCAAGGAGAAATGAAGACCATCATCGGGACGAGGGGCTGGGGCTTCTGTGAGAGCTGCCGCAATCGCTTGCATCCCGGGCGGAGCTCAAGCCCCACCTCTCAACGATCTTCAAGAAGTTCGCCTGCGAAGTGTATGCAGTCCTCCCAAGCTCAAGCCACGCGCCTCTCAGTGGTCAGGCGCCATCACGCTTAGCTCGGCGGATCAGCTCAAGTGCGCAGCCACAATGAGTCCTCCGATGCTTTGTTCCCCAATCATCGAGAACGCAAGTCACCAGACCTCATCGATGGCGGAGCAGGGCTCAATGTCCCGTCCGTGGAGACATTCAACAATCTCCAAGTGCCATACAATCAGCTTCATCCAACCAAGCCTTTCTCCGGAGTCACCGATGGTTCCATAGTTCCGATAATGGCAGGTCCGCCTTCTGTCACCTTCGAGCGCGATAACTATCGCATCGAAGCTCATTGACTTCGACGTCGCCACATTCGCCACCGTACAATGCCATCCTCGTACCCAGCTCGCCAAATTCATGGCCGTGACTCATCACGCTACAATGTCCTCAAGATGCCGAAGCGGTGGAGTCATCACGGTGCCTTGTGAAGAGAGAGACGCAGCAGGTTCTTCGAGCGTGCTTTCCAAGCCGTGATCAATTGAAGACCAGATCACAGAGCGGAGGCTCCCGAGGCTGCTCCTAAGAAGAAGAAGACATCGCCTGGCCCGACCCCTCGAGAGGCAAGCCCCTCGTGGTCGCGCCTGCTCAGGGGCACCTCCTTCCGTCAGATAGGAAGGCGCGCGACGCCTCCTCGAGCAAGGCTCGGGCTCTCTCTGGAGGGCCACCGACTTTGCTAAGGTCACGAGGGAGGCGCCGGGCACCATTTGAGGCGTGTTTCAGCACTTTTCCCTTAGGAAGGAGCAAGGAAAGGAGGGCCAAACCCTCAGGAGTTCGCCAAAGAAGATCATTCAGAGCTGCAGGAGTCAAGAGTTATAAGTGGCAGCCGCCGCCGCTGGCCAGAGCCCCCATCCAGCGAGGATGGTGGGCTGCACGTCTGCATCGACATACCAGGCTCAACCGAGCCGCCCAGAGCGCCTCTGGCCCTCACGCTGGGGGCGCTGTGGAAGGTCCACCCACAACTACGTTTGCATGCCTTACGGCTTGTCAACGCGGCCAGCGGCGCGCCGGTAGCCTCATGAGGAGCATCTTGAGGCTCAAGTGGCGGGCGTTCCGCAGTCTCTCGCGGAGATGGAGATGGTCCGAGGAGCCACCAGCGCCCCGAGCCTCCCCGAGGCTCCTGGGCCTGGGGCTCGGAAGATCGGCTTCCGTAAAGACACGACGCCCGCTACTTCAAAGATCCCTCATCTTCAACATTATCGGGTGACATCCTTCGAAGTTTCATTTTCAGTGGGGCGCGCCTGTGGCTGCATCATTCCTGTGCAGCGTGGGTCCGGCCCCTCGTGACATGTATCCTTTTGATTCATGTTTCTAGTCTACTTTATTGGGGCGCCTCGGGCTGCGTCATCCCCAAGTCGCTCGGGCCGACCGGCGATGTCCGCCTTCTCTCGCACCTATCTAAATGGACTTACTCCTTCGTGATTAACGGTTTGACCTAATCGCCCGCTCGATTGACACCAACCGATGGAGCTGCTCCTTAACGGCACGACGCTTGCGCATGGGTCCGTCCTACAACGCCGACAAAACCTGAATGGCTGAGCTCCGCCGGCAGCCCGCATGGCGCCACCGCCAAGCCTTCAAATTTTCGTCACACCCTCCGCAGCAACCAACGGCTGATCATCAATTGTCATGGCGAACTCCTCGTCTTTTTGTGATGAGCCCGCAGGATCTCTTCAAGGAGCAGCGCCAAAGCAGGCCTTCACGGCCTCCTCCACTCGCCCGCGCGAACCGCTTGCACGCTAAAGGGGAGGGGGGGTACCGAGCATCGCGACTCATGGGCTCCTCACCGCTCTCCAGCCCTCACCCTCTGGCCTTGTCCACGGCATCACGACCTGGCATACCAGCGATGGCTGAGCTCGCTTGAGGGCCGGGACCCGAGGACGTAGAGCAGAAAGGGGAGTAAAGGTGAGAGGGAAGAGCCACGCGGGGACCTCGCCAGGCAACTCCTCATCTGCCGATGCGCGGACCTAACGCCGCACCAAGAAGCGGTTCCTGACTCCCGAGATAAGTCGTCCTCCGGAAATACTAGCTATCGCAGCACCGACCTCGCACCTAGAGCAATCCCGTGTTAGCAACGTCGCGCTCCATTCTCACCGAACGATGGCTGCTTGAGCGCTAAAGGGGACCTCCTGAGCATCGCGACTCAGGGGCTCTTACTGGACCCCGGGCAGCTCACCTCCTGGCCTTGACCACGGCATCGTGACCTGGCATACCAGCGACGACCGAAGCCTGCTCTTGGGACCTGGACCGTCGGCCCAGAGCATCAAGCCCTCGCGAGGTTCGAAAGGAGGAACTAAGCTAAGATGGGATGAGCATCTCGCACCACTTCACGACAAGGATCATATTAACAAAATGTAACCGCAGGCACCTTACAAGCCCACCACGGGCGCGTTTTCGATTCCTCGCAGGGAACAAAGGGAGCAGATCCTAAAGAACGCTAACTACACGCGCCTCTGCAAAAGACGCCATCATCAACAGTGGGCCGTCAGGCACCGGCGCTTAACCCCATCCGATCGCATGCGGCGGCGGCTCGACGAGCCCGCTTCGCCTCCGAGAGCGATGCAAGCTGGGGCTCAGAAGCTGTCGTCGCCGCCTCCGGGTCGCCAAGAGCTCGGGCGGAGTCGCTGGATCCTTCGACGCCCGCCGCTCGAGGAGCTGCCGGGAGCGGTCGGCAGCCTAGTCCTCGGCTGCGCAGGGCCTCACCACTCTCTCGTGGCAGCACTCCAAGGCCCTTCTGCGTCAAGACCTTGAACAACATCACGGAAGCGCGTCACGACTCCAGGTGGATCACGAGGGCGCCTCGCCCCGCAGACCGAGCGATCTCGCACTAGCCTCGAGTCATGAAGACTTTGCCCGAGCACGACCGCAACCTCCGCCCGGTCGCAAAGGGTGCTGCAGCCGCGGCTGCAATCGTAGAGCTCGAGATCCCTCTCGCGGAATCAATGGCGAAGGAGGAGGAAGGCGAATCCAAGATCGAGGAGGCATGGCGGCGTGAGCACAAACTCTCGGAGGAGCCCTCGGCATGGACTCGGTGAGGAACAACGCGCACCGCCATGACCCGCGGCGCCCGACTGGCGGCGCTGCCCATGGCGCCGGCTTCAATCTCCTTCGTGCCCTCAATGCGGGCGCATAAGGCAGCGGAACCGGCGGTGGCCGCCGTATCAGAACCTCGACACCTCTCGCCGGGCGCCCTCATCTCGGCGGCAAGAGGGCTAGCCGCTTTTTCATGGAAGCGGATCGGGACCTCTCGGGGCCTTTCCTTTCTTCGCGGAGAACCGGCGGATCGGAGCCATTGCCGCAATGTGGAGCAAGGGCAAGGATGGAGAAGAAGGAGAAGCAAGAAGAGATGGACTGGAAGGGCACGCGATCGTTCCGCATTTATAGCCGAAGGCCAACGTCGATCTCCACAATCACAGGGTAATCATGACCGCTTTGCATGCAGTGGACTTGTCAATTATTCGCAGATTGCCGAGGCGCCGTGGGGAAGTGGGGACGCCTTTGTCCATTCAACCACTTGGTAGCCCAAGGCCGCAGGCTGTTAGGGCCTCATGCTCGCACTTGCCCCTTCGCTTCTCGCTAAGCCAAGTCCTGTGGGCTACCGTCGCTTCCGTAACGGGGTGCAGACTTGCTCGCGCCTGCGGCCCGGGCGTGGCTCAAGGGGTGGCCAGTGCACGCCCATCTTCATCGGCACAAGCTCAAGACTCGCGAGGGCCAAGATTGCGGGCGGACGACAGAAGCTTCCTCGTGCACGGCCTCATCAGCTGGCTCGCGAGGAGGCGGAGAGATCAAGGGGGTACCTCACGAGGTGCCCATGACGCCAAGCCATGACGCACTAAGGGCGCCAGGGGGTGCCAGCCCGCAGTGTCCTCATTTCCTCTTGGTGCAAAGGAGGCAAGCGCAGTAGAGCATCAAGCAAAGGCAACCATTTCGGTGCAATAAGACCAAGACCAATGTAACAGCAGGAAGGAGGTCATCGTGGAGCCCAAGCCAAGGCCATCGTCGAGTCTTTACAAAGCAGGACCGACTTTAGTCAGATAAGTGTACTAGATGTTCCCCTTCAAAATGGCCAATTGTTGGCGCCCTTCCCGCTCAATATTTGGGAAGAGGCCCAGGGCCTCTGCCTATAAATAGGACTAGCCACCCACAGGGTAGGAGGCCGGATCGGAATCCAGAAGAAGGGAGAGAGAGAGAGAGAGAGAGAGAGAGAGAGAGAGAGAGCGACTGAACTCCCCCTAGCAGTTCGTCGCACCGGCCAAGAACAGACCCTCGCGAGGCTGTTCTTCCTTGTATTGTTCATCATCAGCCCCAAAGGCAATCCACCACACAACACACTGGGGTAGGGTATTAGACCACAATGGTGGCCCGAACCAGTATAAACCTTGTGTCCCTTGTGTTGTTCTTTGTGTAGTTTAGATCCTTGCGAGGCGACGAGGTGTAGGTAGGTTGGAGGTGAGATCTCCGCGTGCACCCCAGAGTTCGAACCTAGAGGTGCTGCTTGGGAACCCGAAATCCGACACCGGGCGGCGAAGAGCTCGGCTCCGCGGGCATCGGTGTTAGAGGAAGAAAGCGAGCGAGGGAGAGGGGAAGCGACACATGAGCTCACAGCGGTCTGGCGGTGGCCTCAGCCGAGCTCGGGGAGGCACCGGGCGAGCGGAACATCGAGGGATCTTAGCGGGCGATGGAAACAAAAGACAGTGGCATCGTTTCAAAGCGTCCAGGTGCGTTGTTTGGCGAGGAGGAAGAGGTGTTCGGCGGATCCGTTGGAGCAGGCCGAGGGACGAGGGGAGCCCAGTGGACGCGGTGGTGCTCGTCGGCGCTCTCGGACACGAGCGGGAGGAGAGGGGAAGAGAGGCAGACGAGGCGTGAGGACGAGGGAGGGGTCGAGGGGGTTCTGCGGGGTGGCGTGGCGTCGTCCAGGGCGAGGGGAAACAGCTGCGTGGCTAGCAGGAGGTGGCATGGCTCGGCTGTGGCTTGGCGCCACGCAACGCCGATGAGGCGCGAGGAAGACGACAGCAGCGGCGAGGTGGGCTGGGCCTAGCAGGCCAGCTCTTTATGTGAGTGTAGGCAGTAAGTCTTCTGCCTCTTCGTTTTTTTTCCTGTTTAGTTTCTAGTTTTCTATTTCTGCTGTTGTTTTTGAATTACTAAAAATACTAAACCTTTCCTAAAAAATACTGAGATAAGTTGTGGGCACTGTTGAAATATTTTTCAGCAACCCTCAAACATTATCATATTATTTGGGCAATTAATATATATATATATACATACATATATATATATATATATATATATATATATATATATATATATATGAAGTAAATGCCCAAATGCAAATACTAAATGCATTAATTCAAAAATCCAGAGTGACCTAGAAAAATGTGCACCATTTTTGGAAGAGGTTCTAGACCAATTCAAAAATGATGAACTTTTCTGAGAAGCATTCTGGGTTCATTGAAAATATTTCTGTTTGACCCTATTTGATTTAATTTGGTGCTAGGGTTTGTCGTCCCCATTTCAAATTCTTTTGAATTTAAACATGATGCAACATGAGGGTCAAACAAGACAACAGGGACTGAGCTAGGGCTGTGACAGCTCACCCCCACTAAACAAGAATCTCGTCCCGAGATTCAAGCATAGGGTAAGATGATAGAGGGGACACAACTAACACAATCTTCACGATCCAGGTTGCACTTCAAATGAACATTGATTCAATCACCATCTTTGTCTCATCGTCTTGTTCTGAGAACTCCAGCCAACATGACAATGAGAGGAGAAGGAGACTCTAGAAGGATTGATCTTCTCGAAGATTGAACAACTCAAGATGAACTCACGGAATGAGACATAGCAACATCTCTCGAGCTGAGACACTAAGCACACATCTAGAGGGATGGAGTGGAAAAGATGACTAGGGTTCACTAGGTAGACAACAATTCCACACTTAAGAAGGTGGTGAACGGTTGTCAACGTAGCGAGGAGTTGAGTTGCCATGATACCATAATGGGGCACCTTAGAGAAGGTGACTCGTAGAGATATCCCCTTAAGTGGCAAAAAGAATTACCTTTGATTCAGAGATCATTGAAACTCTTCATACCAGCCTAAGGCAATTCTCGAGCGATCGTTTGAAGGGGTTCGATAGAATGGCATACCCAAACTAGGATGGATGATGTGGATTACCTTGTTAAAGACAATGCAAGGAATGATTTTGCTTGCACGTGCTCTCAAGAACTTGAGCATTTCCATATTCATCAAGGTTTTACCAACATCCGTGACAAGGACCCTGGCAACACAACATACTACCATGATGGATATTGGTGGGGGATGCAGATGCAAGGGATGATAACACCTTCTCAGATTTCACCTTAGCGAGGCCAAGGAAACAAAATCTGGATGATCGACCGAGAGACATTAAGCACTCCGCTTCTAATGTTCTCCTTGATGTGCTAGCTACCACAGTCATGCTTAAAAAGCATCAACATGGCCATCAAGTAAAGGTCGGACTTCGGGAGCACAAAATCCATAAGGAACAACATCATGGGAAGTGACCAAACGGCTTAAATAAGATACTACAATAATAGTGCTTCCAGCTAGGTGCGTCCACTTCACTGGAACCTATATCATAGTTCTTGGGAGAAGTTCCAACCATCATATCTGCCTGAGATTCAGATCTGGTTGGTAATAGGGTAATTCAGACAACGTGTCTGGAAAAGAAAGTTTCCAACACAAACCGACGAGATGACGTTGCGAGATTCTCGGGGAGTGAACTACGATAGCAAGCTCCAAAACATGAGCTGGTTCTGCTACAACATGTGAACGTGTTGTCCGGGACAAGCATGAACACATAGTAGTCTTATAATAAAACGCTACCGAGTTCAGAAGGGGAACCATCATCGAGGATATCGAAGTCCTTGGATAAGTCTTGCTCTTAAGAAGGAACTTCTTCTCCTTGAACAAATCAATCAGTGGCTTGGTGTGCTAGGAAACACATATGGAATGGAGGCGGCCAACCTATCAAACCATAGAGCACTTCGCATATAGGCGTGACTAACTTGGGACGATTCCAGAGGAAGCAAAAACAATCTTTCTCGGATCCACGGCGATAACTTACATCAAGTGCACGTGAATTAAAGAAAGTCACTTCTTTCATCCAAACATATCCTTCATGAGATAGTATGAAGAAAATGCTTTCAAAAGATTCCAGCACTAGCTTAATGTTCAACAAAATCATGGAGGAGATAAAAATGTTGCTGATGGACTCAACAAAAATTCATCCAGGTTTCCATGAAGATGGAATTCCATAATTATGAGATCAAGTGGTAGCATTGGTCAAAACCAAAAGACATAACGGTGTATGCTCGAGGGAAATCCACGAGTAAGACAACATTACGAACATCGTTGGTTCTGATTTGATTAGAGGATAGCCCACACTCAAATCATAGTTTTGGCAAGACAATAGGTCCAACAACTGGTCACGAGGATCAATCGATGAAGATATGATCTTTCTTCAACACACATATAAGATATCCCTTAAGATGAACTAAATCGGACAAGCTTCCATCTTCCAACTCTCCAAGTTATTGTTTAGCTTGACCAACCAGCTCAGATGTATGCAACATAGAATTTTGGAGAATGGCTGGTTTACAAGAAACCAGCTTGATCACGAACTGAACATAGCGGTCAGGCGACAACCTGGTGATACTTCCGTGAAGATATCCGGAAAATCGCGAACCACCGATATGTTACTAAGCTCGGGAGCAATCTTGCTTTTCAGGGCAAGACGATGTGATCACTAGAGTGAGGGATTGGCACAATCCTAACTCATTGATCAAAGAGTGCACCAGAATTAAGGACTAGGTAGCACAATCTATCTTAGAATGATGATTCAATAACCAATGCACTAGAATGAGAATAATTTCCATTTACTACCAAGCAACGAGTTGCTCATAGTATTGATTTCACACATCACAATTCACTTGTCGGCATTCCGGTTACAACAACACGAGCACCGAGGAATGAATGACGATGGTGAGAAGTATCACTGCATCAAGAATTCATAAAAGATGGTGCAATTCCTATGATATTCTTGACATAAAATAAGGTAATACTCAAGGTAGAAACGAACAAAAGCTGTATTGGCATTTTGATCTGCGGAATACAAGCTGCTTTCACCCAAACCTGGATATGGAAGAGGTGCGGAGTTTGTTTCTCCTAGTCATTCTGAATAGAATGGCTGACGGACCACAAGAGTAATAGGTCGACGAACAAATGCACGCATAATCTTGACTATCAATTGATAGGCGAGGGGGAAGACAACTAAAATGGGACAACTCGAGAAAGAACATATGATTTACGAGTTGTGGATGCATGGATTAGCATGTCGAACCAAGTTCAACAGGTTTCTTCGGATAACCCATGCGAGAAGGTAGAGCTGGCGAGTCACAATATAGAATGGAGAACTCATCAAGAGCACTCTGGTTGCGATCTTTTGGTTCAAAGAACTTCCGCCATAAGAAGTTCATGGTATTTGGAAGAAGGAAATACCACGGACCTCGAAGACTATTACAAAGGTTACTAATATCCTAAAGGAACTAGCAAACACTACCAACATGAAGTAAGTGGAGTGAATCTCGGGTTAAAAAACACAGGATTAGAATACCTACTAACTAAGTGGCATCACGGGATGCTTTCGAGAATGATGGCCAGAATTATCACAGTGGGACCACAAAACATGGCTAGATTACTAGGTGATACTCTAAGACACCTAGGGTCATAATACTAACTCCAACATATATACCAAGGCAACAGAGTACCTCAACTCATTGAGTAGTGTGCTTATTCTGACCAAAAGGACATCGGGAACGGAAAGAAAGGATTTGCAAATGCATCAGACTACTTAGAAACCTGGGATGACTCGGACAGCATAACGACTATAAATGCTCAAAAGATTTGAGACATCCTGGAAAAATGGTGGCATAACCACTCAGAAGCACAATATCGAGAATCTAAGGCCAGCTATGAATACAGGAAGCAGTAGAAACTAAATTGAGGCTTAAATCCAACAATCTTACAAGTCTACAGAGTAGTAACATGTGATCCTGATAGAAAAAGGAGAAAGCCTAGTTCCTTAACCCCGTAGGAAAGATAAGATGACTCAGATCAGAAGGCATAAGGTATAAGGAGTAAAAAGAGCCTTACGTTCCAACCCACAATCAATTCCCTTATATAATTAAAGAATTTCTAGACTCAACTTCGACCAGTTTGGCTTGGTAATCCTCTGAGCGATCGGGCTCGATACCAAAGCTGTCGGGACCCGATTCTAAGTCACGCCGATCTAGCTGTAACACCTCATATCACTTTGCGGCTTCACGCACGGTATTCCCATGGTGTCGCCTTACCATGGCCGGGACCGTTTAAGCCTTTCGGCTCACGTATATGATAGTGTCGCTAGCATCCATATGATGAAGAACCGGGCCGACATGACTAGTCGTGAACCCAAAGTGGCACTAACTACGGGGACGAGCATACATGAATCAACATCGAGCATGTCGGTCGGCCCGCGTCGAATCCGGGTTGTAGCACTGCGCTATGAGGACTCAGGGAACCGGGCTGTAGCAGGCTAGGCAGGACCCGGATGTCACCGCGTGACATTTCCCGAAGGACAAACACAGAGCAAGTGAATCACATGCCCTTGATCAAGTGTTCGGAGCGGTAGTCTTTGGGCTAGCAGGACTCGGTGAACCGGGCTGTAGCGGACTACTATGGCTCATGTAAGCACAGGGCTACATTTCCCCATAAGAGAGGCTACCAAGGATAAACAACTAGGTTGTTGGATCCCACACATACCAAGCATTTCAATCATACACACAATATGCTCGATATGTGTAAATACAACATGGCATCACAACATAACTCTACGACTCAAGTATTTATTCATTAGGCTCCGAGGAGCCAAGTATTACAAACATGGGTCTCATGACCCAACATAGAGAGCATACAATCAACAAGCACAAGTGCAAGCTTAACATGTCTGAGTACATACATCTACAAATGAAAAGGCTGAGAAGCCTGACTATCTACCAGATCCTGCCGAGGGCACGAGATCGTAGCTGAGGTAACAAGCAAAACGTCGAAGTCCACGTGGAACTACTAGTGAGACTGAACTCTCTCTGCAAAAACATAAAATAGGCAAACGTGAGTACAAATGTACCCAGCAAGACTTACATCAGAACTCTCTACATATGCATCATTATCAACAAAGGGGGTGGTGGAGTTTAACTGCAGCAAGCCAGCTTTGACTCGATAGCTATCTGAACTACATTTGCAAGTAACTCTTTTGAGGTGGCGCTACGAGTCCACATATTCACGATATCAATACACCACTATGGATCCGCTCCTGTCTCCCTACGAGAGCGCCATCCATAGCACTCACGCTTATCTTGCGTATTTTAGAGTATCCACTTTCACTTGTCTATGAACTATACAGGCAACCCAGAAGTCCTTTACCGCGGACACGGCTATTCGAATAGATGATGTTAACCCTGCAGGGGTGTACTTCTTCACACACGCTCTCGCCACTTACCACCATGTACACGTCGTGTATCTCGGCAACCTTCAAGCGGAAGCTTTGGCAAGGAGTCGCCACGACGACTAACCACACAAGTCTCTCGTCGGGTTTGTCGCCTATTCGGGTTCCATCCATAAGGAGATCCGGCGGGGTGTCGCTCCACGCCCCAAGCGATGTGTGCAGGGTTCCCAAGTCCACCATCCGGGTGCCACTTGGTACACAGACCCCTTGTGCCTAATCTGTCCCAAGCCCACATGCAGGGTGCCACTTGGTAGACTACTAACACTACCTACAAACACGAAACTAGTTGCAACTCCGGGCAGAGATCATGTTGATTAATAAGTCAAGAGGGTCGAGTTACCGGAACCCAATGTGTGGTAGTAACTGTTCATGGATCACAAACACGAACTCAGTTCACGAGGCGGTTTCAATGAGACAACCCACCATGTACTCCTACATGGCCTCTCATCGCTACCTTTACCAAATCGTGTTCACACTTAGCTCTCAACGATGGGACATGTTCACCACATTCCAATTCATCCCCGATGAATCAGACCTGACACAACTTTAAGCAATAGAAGTCATGACAAACAAGCATGAATGAGTAGGCACATCAGGGCTCAAACAACTCCTACTCATGCTAGTGGGTTTCATCTATTTACTGTGGCAATGACCGGTCATGCAGAGGATAAAGGGGTTCAACTACCGCAGCAAGTAACAAATGAATCGTTGTTGTCCTAATGCAGTAAAAGAGAGCATGAGCGAGAGAGGGGATTGTATCGGAATGAACAAGGGGGTTTTGCTTGCCTGGCACTTCTGAAGATAGTATAGATATTCATCGGTGTCATCGATCGCATCGCTGGAACCACGTCTATCAAGAGGGGACAAACACCGGCAAACAAGGAAGAACACAATCAATGCAATGCGACAATATGATGCATGAATGTGACATGGCAATATGATGCGATTTGAGCTAATGCAACTAGCAACCAAATTAAATGAAGTTGGTTTGAACCAAAGATTCAAATTCAACTCCATATGTGATTATTCAAATGCCATTTATTTGATTTGACCTGATCAGCAGGCATAAGTTTATCAAACATGCATGTAAATGGCATAAATGGATAGATTGGATTTTTTTGATAATTTTTCATATATAATGTATTTCATTTGGAGTTACAGTTGATTTTATATGATTTTTAGAAGTTTTGGACATTTTCTGGATTTTCTGGATTATTTTAAATCCAGAAAATTATTAATTGTGTCAGCATTACATCAGCACTACGTCAGCAGGTCAACGGGGCTAGTCCAGGTCAAACCTAACGTGTGGGGTTCACACGTCAGTGAGACATGAACTAATCCCGGTCAAACCCAGCGCTGACTGGGGTTTGACCAGGTGTGGGGCCCACTATCAGTGTCTGTAGGGTGTTTAGCTGGCTGGGTTAGCTCCTAATGACGGAGCCGCGTCGGCTCACCGGAGTTTGGCCGGCGTCGACCATCCCGCGCTGCGGAGCTGCTCTTGGCGGCGCTAGGGATGCGTTTAGGTCTTGGGAAGACCACCAGGAGGGCCCGTGCTCTTCCGCATCAACAGAGCGAGGAAGGAAGCGGGCGGGGTGCCTGTACTACATGAGTCGAGCTCGTGCCAGTGGCGGGAACTTCAGGCGAGCTCGGGGTCGGCATTAGGGAGCCTGGCCAGAGGAGGTGCGGAGGGTGCTATGGCCTCCCAGGGGTGCCGCAACACTGATTGCGTGCTCGGTTGCAGCTCTAAACAGCATACTGGCTGGCGACATGGCGGCAGCGAAGAGCTCTCGGCTCCAGGCATCGGTGTTAGAGGAAGAAAAGCGAGCGAGGGGAGAGGGGAGCGACACGAGAGCTCACGGTGGGTGCGGCGGTGGCCTCGGTGAGCTCGAGGAGGCACCGAGGCGAAGCGGAGCATCGAGGGATCTCCGGCCGGCGATGGAAGCGAAGCGGTGGCATCATTTGGCGTCCAGCTGGTGCGTTGCTTGGCGAGGAGGAAGAGGTGGTCGAGTGGATCCGTTGGAAGCGGCGGAGGGACGAGGAGCCAGTGGACAGCGGTGGTGCGTCGGCGCTCTCGGACCGCGGCGGGAGGAAGCGAGGAAGAAAGGCGAGCGAGGCATGAGGGCGAGGAGGGTCGAGGGGTTGCGGGGTGGCATGGCGTCGTCGAGGCGAGGGAAACAGCTGCGTGGCTAGCAGGAGGTGGCATGGCTCGGCTGTCTGCAGCGCCACAGCATAACGCCGAGAGGGCGCGAGGAAGGCAGCGGCGGGGTGGGCTGGGCCTAGCAGGCCAGCTACTGTAGCATGTAGGCCAGGTAAGTCTTCTGCCTCTTCATTTTTTTCCTGTTTAGTTTCTAGTTTTCTATTTCTGCTGTTGTTTTTGAATTACTAAAAATACTAAACCTTTCCTAAAAAATACTGAGATAAGTTGTGAGCACCGTTGAAATATTTTTCAGCAGCCCTCAAACATTATCAGTATTATTTGGGCAATTAAAAAAAATATGAATTAAATGCCCAAATGCAAATACTAAATGCATTAATTCAAAAATCCAGAGTGACCTAGAAAAATGTGCACCATTTTTGTAAGAGGTTCTAGACCAATTCAAAAATGATGAACTTTTCTGAGAAGCATTCTAGGTTCATTGAAAATATTTCTGGCTGACCCTATTTGATTTAATTTGGTGCTAGGGTTTGTCATCCCCATTTCAAATTCTTCTGAATTTAAACATGATGCAACATGAGGGTCGAACAAGACAACAGGGACTGAGCTAGGGCTGTGACACACCATTAGTCATAAAGAACTCATATACTTATTGCAAAAATCTATTAGTTATCTAAACAAAGTACTACGCGCATGCTCCTAGGGGGATAGATTGGTAGGAAAAGACCATCGCTCGTCCCCGACCGCCACTCATAAGGAAGACAATCAATAAATAAATCATGCTCCGACTTCATCACATAACGGTTCACCATACGTGCATGCTACGGGAATCACAAACTTTAGAACAAGTATTTCTCAAATTCACAACTACTCAACTAGCATGACTCTAATATCACCATCTTCATATCTCAAAACAATTATCAAGTATCAAACTTCTCTTAGTATTCAATGCACTTTAAAGTTTTTATCTTGGATGCATATCATATTAGGACTAATCTTATAATCAAAGCAAATTGCCATGCTGTTCTAAAGGACTCCCAAAATAATATAAGTGAAACATGAGAGATCAATAATTTCTATAAAATATAACCACCACCGTGCTCTAAAAGATATAAGTGAAGCGCTAGAGCAAAATTGTTTAACTCAAAAGATATAAGTGAAGCACATAGAGTATTCTAATAAATTCCGATTGATGTGTGTCTCTCTCAAAAGGTGTGTACAACAAGGATGATTGTGGTGAACTAAAAAGCAAAGACTCAATGTCGGGGAAGCTGATCGTGACCCACGGACACCTATGGGACCGGCGGACCGAGTCCCTTTTGGTTGATTGGGGGCGGAGATTACCTGAAAGAGCGGATCGAGGCGATGCACACGAGCGGTTTACCCGGCTTGAGCTCTCGAAGAGATAATACTCCTCTTGCTGCTTGCGATTATATTGTGTTCTTGCTAGGGAGCCAGAGAGCTACAAAACCTAGCTTGAATGTGTAGTCTTGAATGAGTCGAACCAGCCGAACCCTTTCTCGTTGCGCATGGGCCTCCTTTTATAGGCTCAAGGGGTCACCACAGTGGCAACGTGTGAGGCAAAATGGGAAAATGAGTTGCGGTTGGTACAACTACTTTATGCAGATGTATTCTACCTAACTCTGGCGGCAAGGGAAAATCAATAAATGCCGTCCATGTCGCCTAAGCAGTCTGCGAAAAGGGGCGTCGAGCGCCCGCTTGCCACGATGGCACTCTGTCGGCGCCTCTTACGGCTGCTCTCCGCTGGCTGCACAGCCTCTTGACCATACGCCTGGAATGGCCCCATGGCGACACGTTGGTGGATGAGCTGGAGCGGAGATGAAGAGAGGTTACTGCCGCTGCAAGCACCTTGCAGCGGCTGAATCCTGTCGGCGCAGGGGCTTGTCGCTCACCAAGCCTTCGACAAGCTCCTCTTGCGGGGTCTTGTCTTCTGCATGCCTTGGTGGCCTTCCCGGCAAGCTCCTCTTGCGGGGCCTTGTCTTCTTGGCTTAAATACTTTGTTCTTGAATGGCTCCAAAGGAACCACGGAGGACTTTGGCGGTCACTAGGCAGCCCTGCCATGGTGCTGCAACTGCCGTGTGCGAGTTCGGGATACTAGGGTACCCCTACTCTAGTACAACCCGCAGAGCCGAACTGGGCCACCTGCAGTGCCGGCTGTTGGGCCAGGCCCAAAAGCGAGTCTGCGAACACGCGGCCTAGATCACGCCGTTACTTGCTCCGGACCCACCACGTCCCCCACGAGCAGCCTGGCGTCGAGCGTGGCGTCGTGGGAGAGATCATGGGGGCTTTCTTTGGTGGAAAAGCGGGCGTCCGCCCCTCTCCCTCCTTATAAGCAGGGGAATCGGGGGCAGGTCGCCCACCTCGCCATTCGTTGTCCCATCTTGAAAACCACCGTCGCTCCCCCCTTCTTCTCTAGCCTGAAGAGAGCAACGCTCCGCCCCCCATCGCCATCAACGCCGTCGGTCTCCTCCACCACCTCCGTCATGGCTCAAAGCCGACAAGGGAAAGGCGTGAAAGTCGGCCGAGGCACAGCGGCTCCTTGGCGCTGCGAAAGGCGGGCCCTCTTCCCCCTCATTTCGGCCTGAAGGAGGCTGAGGAGGCCTACCTCTCTTGGTCGGCGGAGGCAGCAGGCGCACCAGCGCCGCAGAAGTACTCTCCGCCGCCGCGCCGAGTCAGCTTCGGCGGGTACCCCTTCTTGGCGCTCTTCTACTATTGTGGGCTCTGCCCGCCCTTCTCTGAGTTCTTTGCGATATCATGAACACCCTACGGGTTTCGCCTCCTTGATTTCACTAGCAGCTGTCACGACCATGGCGGTTTCGCACACCTCTGCGAAAACTTTGTGGAATCCACCCAAGCGTAGCCCTTTTCGCCACTTCTTCATGCCCCGCGTCGAGAGAGAGAGCCACTTGTCGGAGGATTGCTTGGATCTCAGGATCGGTGAAAGAATCCTATCTGGAAGGAGAGCTCCGCATGACAAGTGGGAGGTGGAGAGCCGATTGGTGTTGGATCATTGAGGAGAACCGCAGCCCTTCACCTTGGCGCCAAAATCCCATAGTGCTTGGCAACGATTGGAGCAACTTGGCGCGGAGGATGCTAGGTTGAAGATAGCTGTGACCGGATCTTGCGCCTCGGGCTTGCGGACTCACCGTGAAAGCGCGGTTAGGCGCGAATTTCCTTCGCCGCCGCCGCCGCTCCCTTGCGGAGAGGAGGAGACTTGCTTGGGAGTTCCAAAACCCGGCGGATATCATGAGGTTGCGCCGGGCCTCAACTGGAATTTCACCGTCTTGGAGTTGGACGCAATGCTTACAGGGTTGTTCAAGCACGACCCGATCACCCAGTGGTTTATGTTGCCGAGGGGTCAGTCGATTGTGCAACAATTCTTTGCTCGACGCATTCGGCGCCATGATGCCCTTATGCGATTCGCATGGGATCGTTCCAACTTTGGCAAGAGCCTGCGGACGATGTCGTCGCGGCAGTTCTTGATAGCTTGGTAGAAGTGCCGATCCGCGCCGGCGAGTAGTGGCTCACCAGCGACACCACCGGGCGAGATGCGGCGCATTGCCACCCGGTGGAGGCGGCAGCAGCTGCCCGGCTGGCGGTCGGGTTCACCGTGGAGGCGAGGCAGCGGAGAGGCAAGCCTTGCCGTCGAGAGGAGCTTGCGGCGAGGAGGAGCAGGCCGAGCCGAAGTCGAGCCGGCGGAGTCGGCCGGCGCCTCCTCCACACCTTGAGTAGCTTTGCAGCGGCCAGAGCCGCAGCTCCACCAGAAGGCGTCTCCGCAAGGCCAGGGAAGTGTGAGGCGGCAGGCAGACCAACAGCCGCAGCACCGTGCGGCCCGCTCCACAGCGGCAAGCACTTGTTGCAGGGAGCACCCCACACCGCACTGCAACAAGCGAGGCGGGATCTTCTCGAGCCACGCTGCCACTCCGTAAGCGGTCAAGAGCCCTCCTCCGCCTCTTCGCACCGGAGGTGAGCGAATTGATCTCTCGCGCCGCAGTTCCGGCGGCGAAGAAGAAGAAGAGTAAGTCTCTATGTTGTGCTTGTATTTCTTCAATTTGGTTGCCTTGTCTTGTATCGATTTGCTTCATTACGAACTCTTTCCTTTTTACGGGCGCTGGTCGGAGGCGTCGAAGAGCCAAGACCCGGTGGTTCTCATCGAAGACGATCCCCGTGGCGCCAGGGCGAAGGCCTCGAGACCCCTTGCGGACCCGGCAACCCTTCCTCAAAGCAGCCCCAGCACAGCCCAGGGTAAGTATTTGGTTTATTTCTTACGGTTGGGTGTGCATGAGTGCTCCTTCTTTGCTGATATCGACTTCGTTGATTTGTGTAGGGCAGAGCAGCCTCATCGGGAGGCTCGAAGCCGTTCCCGAAATACCATCTGCTTCAACTTCGCCACCAAGGGAGAATTCCCGGCAAGGGCAGCTCTCCGGCAAGGATGCTTCTCCAGACAAGGGGTCTTCTCCGCCTAGGGACATCACCAATGATCCTCCGATGGTGAGACCATGGCTGCAGAACCCCATCATGAGTAATCTTCTTGCTTGAAAATTTCCCTTGGGTTCTTTTCTTACTGTTTTCCTTTTGAACATTTGCTTGGTATTCTTTCTTTTTCGATCGTCAGATCCATCTGCGGAGAGCCGATGGAGACTGAGGTCACCGGCAAGGAAGGGGCCTTGCGATCTTGGCAACGTCGCCGCCATGGAGGAAGAGGCGGCGCCGATGGGTCCGCCCGGCGAAGAGGCCGCCAAGGCTGCCGCCAAAAAGGCTGGCGAGGTCTGGCGATCGTCTTGGCGACCACGAGCGCAGGAGGCGCCAGGCGCTACACCGCCCGATCCCTCCACCACCGATCTGATGTCGGGCTCGAAGAGCCCCAGCCCAGCGCCTATCGAAGGCGGCGGCGGCGTCTTCATCAAGCTCCTGAGGCGTCGAGCTCGGGCGCCCGGTCGAGGAGACCTTTGTGAAGAGCTGCTTTCGCCTCCATTGGCTGTCGCTGGTTGATCGCCGAGCGGCAGCGTGGCGCGAAGTCTGAGGAGGAGCAGCTGCTGAAGAAATTGTTGTCGCTCTGCGCCCGACAAGCCAAGTGGCGTCTGAGGAAGCACTTGTCGCGAGGCGGGAGCGGACATGGAGAAGCGCAGAAGAGCTCCGGTCGCCAACCAAAAAGCTCTCGGGACGTGGCGAGAAGAGGCGGGGCGACTTCGTGAAAGCGCGACTGCCTTCATCCTTGAGAAGGCTGAGGTCGAGGAGACAGCAACGGCTTGCGGCGAAGCTATCTGCACAAGAAGGCGAGCTGGCGCAGCGGAAGATCAACCTTGACAGCTATGAGGAAGAGCTTGTCAGCGTGAGCAATCACTTGCGGAGCTCTTAAGGAAGCAAAAGGACGCCGCCCTTGCTGCGAGCCGCCAAGAAGGAGTTGGAGACAAAAGTGGCGCAGCTGGAGGCCGGTCTGCGGAGAGCAGCGAAGAGCTTGCGGCGCTGAAGCCTGGCGAGAAGGGCGCCTACACTCTTGGCGAGTTGCAGGGCCGTCTCGTTGAGAGGATCAAAGAACTCGATGCCGCCAAGGACTCCAAGGCAGATCTTGAGCTGAAGTGACCACCACGATGGAGAGCTGGATGGCGCCAAGGAGCGGGAGGTGGCCTGTTGGAGACAAACAAGACCAACGAGGAGCTGGCAGCGAGTGCCACGACTGCCAGAACACCTTGAGAGAGAGCGTGATGCCTTTGGGCGGAGGGTCTTGTGGATCTGCCGCCGCCATTGACAAGGAGCTGATGGAGTGGGGATGGTGGATCTTGGGTACTCTACCGGCGCGCCTCCAACCCAGCGCCAAGCTCACTTTGTTCCTCAAGGCGTGGTGACGGCTCTCCAGTGACTCGGGAAGAGATCCAAGCAGTGGCCGAGAATCGCGCCCGAGATCTGCGAGAGCCCTCAGAAGGTGTTGATGAAGGTGGCCTTCCGCAATCCAGGCCTCAACCTCAGCGGCGTCCTCAAATCCTTGCCGCCAGATGCCGATGTGGAGGCGCTCAAAGCCCTTGTCGCACCCATTGTGGACAAGGTGGGCAAGATCAAGCGGGTTGATGGCGACCCGTAGACTAGGCCGCCAAATTTATCTTTCCCTTGTCGCTGTTGATCATGTTTAGGAGAACAATTAGATCTGCGACAAGTTATTTTGTAATATACTCTATCTTAGGCAACGATTGCAATGTTATTTCCTTTACTTGACTCCTTCTTTTGTATGTTTGTGCCCTACGCTTTTAGGGAACTTGTCGGCGCTGGCACCTTTGTGCAGCTGAGTGTGAACGTCGGCAATTCTGCTGGCGGTGCCGCCTCCGACAAACAACCTTGTCGCAACTAGTTGCAGCTCACCTAAGTTGTTGGCGGACTCGAAACAAAGTAAGGCGCAAACTAGCTCTGAGTTGGTTACTCAGCGCACAGGTTTTCCATACAAAGTACTATCCTTGAGGAAGATAACTTTAAAATTTAAAACTGATTGCTCAAACTTTGGCAACTTAGCTTTTACGTCGTTTGCTTCTCGGTGGTGAAACTTCCTCGGCGGCTTGGCGGCCCACACCATTATCTTCTCCTTCCCCTGGTTAACTTGTGTGCGAGGGAACCTTCCTTTCTTTGAGAAGAAAGAAGAGAAAATAAAGTTATGGAGCCTTGTGGCTCGTTATTGCTTACCTGGTGTGGATGCTGCACAAAATGTCAGATAACACATGCAAATTGATGATGAAAGCATGAAATTGACAAATTGTGCACAACACATGAGCTTTACTTATGCACGGGGTCTGCGCCCGGCTTTGTACAAAGGATTACATGCAACATCGGCAAGACTTGTACAAAAGGTGGTTGCCGGAACAGGTTAAACAGCAGCGCTATAGGTGAAACTTACGAAGATGCTCAATGTTCGAGGAGTTGCTCACGGAATGCCATCTTCGGTCTCAAGGCGGACAGCACCAGGCCTAGTGACTCGTTTCACCCGATAAGGGCCTTCCCACTTCGGCGTCAACTTGTTGGAATTCTTGGCGGATTGAGCAGCGAAGAACAAGGTCGCCTTCCTCGAAACACGGCACTAACTGCGGCTATGGTAGCGGCGCCAAAGCTTCTTTGATAACGAGCAGCTCGTCTGACGACTGAAAGCGGTCCTCCTCAAGGAGCAGCGCGTCATCTTGTCGCAGCCGCTCTTGCTCAAGCTCATCATAAGCGAGTACTCGAGGTGACCCGTATCTGAGTTCCGTGGGGAGAACTGCCTCTGCTCCATAGACTAGGCGAAAGGTGTGCGGCGATTGGCTCGATTTGGCGTCGTCTGATCGACCAAAGAACCACCGGCAGCTCCTCAATCCGATTTCTTCGCACTTGTGCAGCACAGCCGAAGATTCGGTCTTGAGTCCTCCCGGCACTTCAGCGTTTGCCCTCTACCTTGATCGTTGCTTCTCGGATGAGCAGCGAAGCAAAGCAGATCTTGGCGCCAAGATCTTGGGCGTATTGCATGAAGGTGCGACTTCGTGAATTGTGTGCCGTTGTCGGTGATGATCTGTTAGGAATCCCAAAGCGGCAAACAATTGACACGAAGAACTTGATTCTTGTTGTCTTTGTCACCTTCCTCCTTTGCTTCCACTACGGCCACTTTGTGAACTTGTCGATTACGGCGTACAAGTACTCAAAGCCCCGACGACTTCGGGGAAAGGGTCGAGATGTCGAGCCCCAGACCGAAAATGGCCAGGATAAAGGGATCGTCTGGAGATCTTGAGCTGGTGGTGTATCTGCTTTGAATGGGCCTTGCGCCGCGCACAGTTGCCAATGCAGTTGCATCTGGAGAAATTTGTCGGCGGAAGAAACCTTGCGGAATGCTTTGCGGCAAGTGCTCTTTGCGCCAATGTGGTGACCACATATGCCTCCATGTATCTCTGCCAACAGCTTACATCCATCTTCGGTGAATACACTTCAATTTCACACCGTTGAGTCTTCTTACATGCAGCGTGTTGTCGACAAGCGATACATACTTGACTGCCGGGCTACTCTCTCCGCTTCTTCTTGCTCTTGGAAGTTCTCTGTTTGAAGGAAATGGACAATCTCTTTGTGCCCATCTTTGGAGCTTTGGCTCGACAACAAGGACTAAAGGCACATCTGCTGCTGCGGAACATCCGCTTCTTGAGACGGAACCTGCGGCTCGGCGGAGCTTGATGTTCCCGGCAAGCTTGCGGAGAAAACTTGTCGGGGCGTCGCTTGACGAAACAAACCCTAGGGCTTGTGGAGCAGACTGCTCCTCGGCCTCTTGGTGTTGATCTTGGGGACCTTCACGGTGGCGGTTTGGGTAGCTCTGCGGAAAATAGTCGCCAATCAACTTCCTCTTCTTGTTACTGTCGAGTTGATGGCGTTCACGATTGGTTGAGTCAGCTTGAGCACAAAATTCCTGGTTCCACAGGTAACTTGAGTCGGCGCACTTGACGAGCCATCGGCAATATCATTTGAGCTCTTGGAACATGTTCCATTTGTAGGCCGTCAAAGTGTTCTTCTAGCTTTCTCACTTCATCGGCGTGAGGCTTCCATCAACGGACTCTGATAATCTTTGTTCACTTGGCGGACGACAAGCTGCGAGTCACCCCTGACAATGAGCTTCTTGATCCCAAGGTCTACCGCGATTCTGAGACCGGCAAGCAAACCTTCATATTCTGCAGTATTGTTTGTCGCTTGCTCCTTGGGGAAGTGCATTTGGACTGTGTACTTGAGGTGCTCTCCGGTGGAGTGCGGCGAAGCAGCACGCCCTTACGGCGCCTTGCAGCGAAGGCACCATCAAAGTACATCAGCCACTCTTTACTTGCTTCCTTGCCGGGATTGCTCGACTCTGGAATTTCTTCATCTGCGTTGGCGTCCATTCGGCTATAAACTCTGCGATGCCTGCTTTGGATAGTTGAAGTGCTTTCAAACTTGAGGCCAAAGCTTGGCAGTTCAGTGCCCACTCGACAATCCTGCCTGTTGCTTCGGATTTTGCGATATCCTCTTCAGCGGAAGCGAGTGACAAGCTGTGATCTCATGTGCTTGGAAGTAATGGCGCAACTTTCTCGAGGCCATGAGGAGGCGAAAAGCAATTTCTACGCACAGTACCTTGACCTAGCCCCACAGAAGAGGCCGACAAAGTACACGGCGCTGCACCATCCTTTTACGCATCTTCGCAATCCTGCGCATATCCATTCTTGTCGGGACCCGAGCTTGTGGTGAAGCCCCAGCTTGTCGCTGGATGCATCTGCCTCGGTTGCGGCTCATCGTCGCCTCCCTTTCCGCTACTAACGCAGCACTAACCACTTGATTGGTTGCCGCTATGTATAGCAGCAACTTCTCTTGTGGCTTAGGTGCGACAAGTATTGAGTGGAGGACAGGTACCTCTTTAAGTCCTGCGGCGCAACCTCCGCTTCGAGTCCATTTCATTGGACCTGCCTTTTCAAAATCTTGAAAAATGGCGGTAGCTCAACAGAGACCTAGAGATAAACTTCTTGAGAGCAGCCGCATAACCGGCAAGTCTTCGTACATCCTTGGCGCTTTGGTGCTTCAATCTGCTCAATGGCCTTGATCTTGTCGGGATTGGCTTCAATTCCCGCTGAGATCTGAAGAACCGAGAAGCTTGCGGAAGGAACTCAAACACGCACTTCTCGGGGTTGAGCTTGAGGTTGATCTTCGCAGATTTGCAAAGGTCTCATCTAAATCTTGAACGAGTTGCTTTGTCCTTGCTTTTGACCACTATGTCATCCATGTAGGCTTCTACATTTTTGTGCATTTGCGGCTCAAAAGTGTCATGGACTACTCTTGCAAGCGTTGAACCAGCATTCTTTAGCCCAAAGGCATCCAGTACAAAACAGTAGGTGCCACATGGGGTGATGAATGCGGTTTCTCCTCATCCTCTTCGCCATGAAGATCGATGATATCTGAGTATGCATCAAGAAATGAAAGCAAGATCACATCTAGCCGTGGAGTCAACAATCTGGTCGATCGTGGCAAGGGAAATGGGTCCTTGGGACAAGCTTTATTAACATCTGTGAAGTCAATACAAAGTCTCCATTTCCCATTTGCCTTGCGAACAACTACTGAGATTGGCCAACCCGTGGGATGGAGCACTCCTCGACAAGGCCTGCTTTGCTTCCAACTTCTTGATCTCTTACGCAATAAATTCTTGGCGCTCCTTGCACGCTTCACGACTTTACGCTTGGCCGGGCGCGCGAGGACAGGACAGCTAAGTGGTGCTCAATTACTTTCACAGGAACACGGGGATGTCGGGCGGTTGCCATGCAAACACGTCGGCGTTCGCATGAGAAAGCAACGGCGCCTTCCTATTTAGGGTCGAGAGTGGCGATGGTGAAGGTACCACCCGGTGCCGTCCTCCTTGCGGGCACCTTCTTGGTCTTGGTGGAGCTGCCATCGTCTTCTTGCACTTGCGGTGGAGCTCGATGGTGCGTCCTCGGCGGTAGCGCAGCACTCGAAGAGGTGCGCTTGCGGAGTGGGCATCGAGCTCTTGCGGACAAAGTGGTCTTCTTCCCCGGGAGCTTCAGCGACAAATGATTTGCTATCTGTCGCGGCAGCTGCCTCCGGTAAATCTTGTCGGCGCAGATGAGAGCATCTTTCTTGTCGCCATGAACAGAAATGACACTTATCGGGCTGGCATCTTGAGCAAGTTGTATGCATAATGAGAGGCTGCCATGAACTTGGCGAGTCTTTGGGCGACCAAGTATCCCATTATAAGGCAATGGAAAATTAGCAGCGTCGAGCGTGACCCTCTCGATCCTGAAGTTTAGCTCGCTGCCAAATGTTACGACAGCGTGATCTTCCCCTTGACTTGCTCCTTCTGGATTGATTCCTTGGAGCGTGCGGTCTCTTGAGCTCGCTGTCGAGGATTTGAAGCTTACGGAGCACTGCGGAGGAGATCAGGTTTAAGCCGGCCCGCCGTCAACTAGCATCTTGGTGACCTTGAGGTTGCGGATAGTTGGTGAGACCAACATCGGCAAGCACCGACCGCGATTATCGATCGGGGTGGTCCTCAATATCAAAGATGATAGGCGTCTTTGGACCATTCGAGGCTTGCGTGACTCTATGGATGGTTACGCTGCATTAACTTCCGCATCCATTGCTTGAGTTGGCGATGTGAAGTATGCGAGAGATGCACCGCTGTCATATGAGAGGACCTCTGTTGCTACGGAACTCCTGCTCATCAGTTTGTCATCCTCCATATCTTCATCGTCATCGTCGTCTTCATCCTTGTCACGGCCGCGGGGAGGTCTGTCTCCTTGCCGCTGCTTGGCCTTGTCGCGGCGTCCTCCCCAGCCAGGTCGCTTCTTGCTAATTCCCCCAGCACCTTCCCGGGCCTTCTCCTTGTCGCGCCGCTCGTACTCAGCCTTCTGCTGTTCAACAAGCTGCTCGACTTTCTTGCAGCTCTGGAGGTCATGGCCCTTGAGTGCGGTGAATCTTGCGATCTTGTTTGTTGGAGCTGTCACCTTGTCGGCGGCCGCCCGCAGTGGCTGATCGGTGTCGTCGGCAACCTCCTTGCGGAGCCACCAACCTTAGCCTTCTTGGTGCCACCTCCGTTGCGGACTGCTCGACAACTAGTACCTCTTTGCCTTTCTTCTTTCTGTTGCTCCGTCGCCGGCTCTTCTTTGCCGGGGCGGTCTCCTACTATCAGATCCTGCTACGCATTCTCTCTGAGAGTCTCCTCCTTCCTCGGCGACGTGCACACTTGTCGGCCGGGCATACAGCTCCGGCGTCCTTGACTTTGCACATCGCCATCTCCTCCCTCATCCTGCGGTTCCCGCGTTCACGATGAAAGCAGCGATCACGGGCGGCGGGGTGAACATCGGGATGTTGTAGTGCACACGGCTGAATCTACGGATGAACTTGCGCAGGACTCTCCTTCCTTACAGGCGAGCAGGTGAAGGTCACTCTCTTGGCCATGAGGTTTGTGGCCGCTGTGAAGGCGCCGAAAGCGATGGCATAGATCTGCCCAAGAAGATATGGAGCTGTCCGGCAAGTGCATGAGCCAAGATCGACATTGGGCTTGAGTACCGGCGGGAAGTAGTTGGCGAGGATCTTGTCGTCTCGTCCCCGCAGCTTGCACCGCGATGGTGTAGATCTTTGAGGAACTCCGGCGGTGTGTCACGCCATCGTAATTCTCGCACGCGTCGGCTTGAAATTTTTCTTGTCAGACCCTTTGGACTTGCCGCAGCTCACGAGTGACGCAGGGCAACCTACAGCGTCTGACAAGTCACTGGTTCCCCCGGCGCTTACCGCGTCGGCAATGGGCCTAAGCGCTACCGGTCAGTTGATGCGCGCTTCTCTTGGCGCTCGATCGCGAGTTGAGTGTCTTCTTGTTGCCGTTCTTGAAGAACTTGGCGCTGATCCGCGAACTTCGTGGATCCGATGAAGCGGTGGAGTCACTGTCGAGGTGGATCCGACGAGTCGGCGATCTTGGCCTTCGGGATGGAGAGTGCATGGTGGTTGCACCCCCACAGGTCTCGTCGCCACCGGCTCGTGCCTTGTCGTCTCGCCGTGGCAGCGATGTGTTTGGTTGCCGCAGAACGTCGCCGTTGGCAAAGCCGATGAGACTCTGAATGGTGGCCCTCCATTACGTCGACCTTATGCTGCCGTTGGAGGGTAATCCAGAGCAGATTGAGCTCGCGCCAAAGCTTACGCTTGAGTGGTGGGTGGCAATGGTGAGCAGTGCGAGGCGGGATATGCCGGACTTCTAAATATGTTAGAAGGAGCGATATCCCGTCCGAGCGACCGTGCCCCTCGCACCAGCCTGTTGGCGCGCAAGCTGTTCTTGGCGTCCACAGATCCACCAGCTCGATCTTAGCCCAGCGAGCGCATGGCGCTCACGAGCACCATGGCGCTGTCGGTCTCGCGCCTCTGAGATGGACTTGATGCGTGTGCGGACACCGAGTTTGCGCCGCCTTGTCCTTGGACTTAGCAGCGACGCAGGCTCCCTCGTCGGCGTCCGCTCTCCGCGGCGTCTTCCCACAACTCGTCGGCTCCGGTGGTGGTGGGTTTGGCGCGCGGCGGCTGCTGCCGCGAAGCCTTCTTCTTGGTGGCATGTTGATGAAGATGATGAAGATGTTGCTCGTGTGAGCGCGGATCGAGTTCACACAGCCTCGACGCCCCTACGGGCGCGCCAAAGATGTCGGGGAAGCTGATCGTGACCCACAAACACCTATGGGACCGGCGGACCGAGTCCCTTTTGGTTCGGTGGGGGCGGAGATTACACGAAGAGCGGATCGGCGATGCACACGAGCAGTTTACCCGGCGGAGCTCTCGGGAGATAATACTCCCTGCTCCTTATGCGATTATATTGTGTTCTTGCTAGGGAGCACGAGAGCTACAAAACCTAGCTTGAATGTGTAGTCTCGAATGAGTCGAACCAGCGAACCCTTTCTCGTTCGCATGGGCCTCCTTTTATAGGCTCAAGGGGTCACAACAGGTGGCAACGTAAACGAGGGCAAAATGGGAAAATGAGTTGCGGTTGGTACAGCTACTTTATGCAGTGTATTCTACCTAACTCTGGCGGCAAGGGACAAAAGCAATAAATGCCCGTCCATGTCGCCTAAGCAGTCTGAAAAGGGACGTCGAGGCGCCACCGCTTGCCACGATGGCACTCTGTCGGCGCCGCTTACCGCTGCTCTCCGGCTGGCTGCACAGACCTCTTGACACGCTGCGCTGGAATGGCCCCATGGCGACACGTTGGTGGATGAGTGGGCGGAGATGAAGAGAGTTAGCTGCGCGGCAAGCACCTTGCAGCGGCTGAATCCTGTCGGCCGGGAGCTTGTCGCTCACCAAGCCTTCTCGGCAAGCTCCTCTTGCCGGGGTCTTGTCTTCTGCGTG
The DNA here is from genome assembly GCA_021605205.1 of Aegilops longissima. Lineage (NCBI taxonomy): Eukaryota > Viridiplantae > Streptophyta > Magnoliopsida > Poales > Poaceae > Aegilops > Aegilops longissima. The sequence goes on from CM038680.1 coordinate 328,677,376, forward strand.
CCTTGAGTGGCCTTCCCGGCAAGCTCCTCTTGCCGGGGCCTTGTCTTCTTGGCTTAAATACTTTGTTCTTGAATGGCTCCAAAGGAACCACGGAGGACCTTGGCAGTCACTAGGCAGCCCTGCCGCGGGGTGCTGCAACTGCCCGTGCATGAGTTCGGGATACTAGGGTACCCCTACTCTAGTACACCGACACTCAAATCATACAAGATGCTCCAAACAAAACACATATCATGTGGTTGATAAAAATATAGCTCCAAGTAAAGTTACCGATGGGCGAAGACAAAAGAGGGGATGCCTTCCGGGGCATCCCCAAGCTTAGGCTTTTTGGTGTCCTTGGATTTTGCCTTGGGGTGCCTTGGGCATCTCCAAGCTTAGACTCTTGACACTCCTTGTTCCGTAATCCATCAAATCTTTACCCAAAACTTGAAAACTTCACAACACAAAACTTAACAAAAAATCTCATGAGCTCCGTTAGCGAAATAAAACAAACCACTACTTCAAGGTACTGTAGTGAACTCATTCTTTCTTTATATTGGTGTTAAACCTACTGTATTCCAACTTCTCTATGGTTCATAAACTCCATTACTAGCCATAGATTCATCAAAATAAGCAAACAACACATGAAAAATAGAATCTGTCAAAAACAGAACAGTCTGTAGTAATCAGCTTTTTTCGAGAACTTCTGGAACTCCACAAATCTTGAAAAACTAGAACAACCTGGAAAATTTGTGTAGGGATCTACGACAAAAACAATCGGTAATTTATCACGCTCTGGTGAGTTTAAACAATTATATTCGTGAGCGTAAAGTTTCTGTCTTTTTCAGCAAGATCAAACAATTATCACCCAAGAAGATCCTATTGGTTCTACTTGGCACAAACACTAATTAAAACACAAAAACAAATCTAACCAGAGGCTAGATCAAAGATTTATTACTAACCAGAACCAAAAAGTAAGAAACAAAAATAAAATTGGGTTGCCTCCCAACAAACGCTATCGTTTAACGCCCCTAGCTAGGCATAAAGGCAAAGATAGATCTAGGTATTGCCATCTTTGGTAGGAATCCATAAGTGGCTCTCCTAAAAGATTCATATGGTAATTTAATTTTCTTTCTAGTAAAGTGTTCCATACCTTTCCTTAACGGAAATTGGAATCTAATATTCCCTTCTTTCATATCAATAATTGCACCAATCGTTCTAAGGAAAGGTCTACCAAGAATAATAGGACATGAAGGATTGCAATCTATATCAAGAACAATGAAATCTAACGGCACATAATTCCTATTTGCAACCATAAGAACATCATTAATTCTTTCCATAGGTTTCTTAATGGTGGAATCCACAAGATGCAAGTTTAATGAACAATCATCAAATTCACGGAAACCTAGCAAATCACACAAAGTTTTTGGAATCATGGAAACACTAGCGCCCAAATCACACAAAGAATAGCATTCATGATCTTTAATTTTAATTTTAATCGTAGGTTCCCACTCATCATAAAGTTTTCTAGGGATAGAAACTTCCAATTCAAGCTTTTCTTCATAAGATTGCATTAAAGCATCAACGATATGTTTAGTAAAAGCCTTATTTTGACTATAAGCATGTGGAGAATTTAGCACAGATTGCAACAAGGAAATACAATCTATTAAAGCACAATTATAATAATTAAATTCCTTGAAATCCAAAATAGTGGGTTAGTTGCTATGTAAAGTTTTGACCTCTTCAATCCCACTTTTACCAAATTTTGCATCAAGATCTAAAAACTCTGAATCATTGGGACGCCTTTTAACTAAAGTCGACTCATCTCCAGTCCCATCATTATCAAGATTATTATTGCAAAACAAAGATTTAATAGGGGACACATCAATCACTTTTATATCTTCATCCTTATTATCATGAAAACTAGAAGAACACGCTTTCATAAAGCAATCTTTCTTAGCAAGCATCCTAGCGGTTCTTTCTTTGCACTCATCAATGGAAATTCTCATGGATTTGAGAGACTCATTGATATCATGCTTAGGTGGAATAGATCTAAGTTTCAAAGATTCAACATCAAGAGAAATTCTATCCACGTTCCTAGCCAACTCATCAATCTTAGTCAATTTTTCTTCAAGAAAAGCATTGATTTTTTTTGAGAAATCATAAATTCTTTAACACTAGTCTCAAAATCAGAGGGCATGTTATTAAAATTTCCATAAGTGTTCTTGTAGGAATTACCATAATTATTAGAGGAATTACTAGGATACGACCTAGGATTAAAGTTTCCTCTATAAGTGTTGGTACCAAAATTGTTCCTACCAACAAAATTCACATCCATAGATTCATTATTATTCTCAATCAAAGTAGACAAAGGCATATCATTGGGATCAGAAGGAACACTCTTATTAGCAAACCATTTCATAAGTTCATCCATCTTTCCACTCAAAACATTAATTTCTTCTATCACATGCACTTTTTTACTAGTAGATCTTTCAGTGTGCCATTGAGAATAATTAACCATAATATTATCTAGGATTTTAGTAGCTTCTCCTAAAGTGATTTCCATAAAAGTGCCTCCCGCAGCCGAATCTAAAAGATTTCTAGAAGCAAAATTCAATCCGGCATAAATTTTTTCTATAATCATCCATAAATTCAAACCATATGTAGGGCAATTACGTATCATTAATTTCATCCTCTCCCAAGCTTGTGCAACATGTTCATGATCAAGTTGCTTAAAATTCATAGTATCGTTTCTAAGAGAGATGATCTTAGCGGGAGGAAAATACTTAGAGATAAAAGCATCTTTGCATTTATTCCATGAATCAATACTATTTTTGGGCAAAGACGAAAACCAAGTTTTAGCACGATCTCTAAGCGAAAAAGTAAATAGCTTCAATTTAACAATATCATTGTCCACATCTTTCTTATTTTGCATATCACACAAATCAACAAAGCTATTTAGATGGGTAGCGGCATCTTCACTAGGAAGGCCGGCAAATTGATCTTTCATGACAAGATTCAGCAAAGCAGCATTAATTTCACAAGATTCAGCATCGGTAAGAGGAGCAATCGGAGTGCTAAGAAAATCATTGTTGTTGGCATTGGCAAAGTCACACAATTTAGTATTATCTTGAGCCATCGTGACGAGCAAGCAATCCAACACACAAGTGAATAAGAAACAAGCGAAGAAGAGGCGAACGGAAAGAGAGGGCGAATAAAACAACAAGGGTGAAGTGGGGGAGAGGAAAACGAGAGGCAAATGGCAAATAATGTAATGCGAGGGATAAGAGTTTGTGATGGGTACTTGGTATGTCTTGACTTGTCGTAGACTCCCGACAGCGGCGCGAGAAATCCTTCTTGCTACCTCTTGAGCATCGTTGGTTTTCCCTTGAAGAGGAAAGGGTGATGCAGCAAAGTAGCGTAAGTATTTCCCTCAGTTCTTGAGAACCAAGGTATCAATCCGGTGGGAGGCCACACGCAAGTCCCTCGTACCTACACAAACAAATAAGAACCTTGCAACCAATGCGATAAAGGGATTGTCAATCCCTTCACGGCCACTTGCTAAAGTTAGATCTGATAGAGATGATAAGATAATAATTTTTGGTATTTTTATGATAAAGAGTGAAAGTAAAGAACGCAAAGTAAACAGATGTAAACTTATATAATGGAGAATAGACCCAGGGGCCATAGGTTTCACTAGTGGCTTCTCTCAAGATAGCATAAGTATTACGGTGGATGAACAAATTACTGTCGAGCAATTGATAGAAAAGTGCATAATTATGAGAATATCTAGGCATGATCATGTATATAGGCATCACGTCCGCAACAAGTAGACCGACTCCTGCCTGCATCTACTACTATTACTCCACAAATCGACCGCTATCCAGCATGCATCTAGAGTATTAAGTTCATAAGAACATAGTAACGCATTAGGCAAGATGACATGATGTAGAGGAATAAACTCAAGCTGTCGGCGTTACAGGAGCAGGGGTCCCAGACTTGCACTGCGGCCTCTGGCGTGGCTCAAGTGGGGGCCAGTGGCGGCCCGACTTCATCTGCTCAAGCCCAAGACCCTCGCGAGGCCAAGCCTCATGAGGCGACGACATGAACCTTCCTCGGGAGCAGCCTCGTCGAGGCGAGGCTCACGAAGAGGCGGAGAGATCAAGGCGGGGTACCTCACGAGGGTGCCCGTGGCGCAAGCCATGACGATCGAGATCGGTGGGCGCCAGGCGAGGCGCCCGCTGCTGTGAGTGTCCTCATTTCCCCTTTGGTGCAAAGGAGGCAAGTGCAGGCCAAGGCATCGAGCAAAGGTTACAGCTTGATTGCAACAAGGCGAAGACCAGCGGAGCGGCAGGGCCGGAGGTCATCGTGGAGCCAGGGCGGGCGTCACCGTCGAGCCTTTGGCAGCCAAGACCAACTTTAGTCGAGGATAAGTGTACTAGATGTTCCCCTTCAAAATGGCCAATTGCCGGTGCCCTTCCGCTCATTATTTGGGAAGAGGCCGGGGCCTCCCTCTATAAATAGGACTAGCCACCACAGAGAGAGAGGCAGGTCGAACCCACAGAGAGAGAGGGAGAAGCGGTGGACTCACCCAAGCGATCCATCGCACCAGCTCAAGAACAGCCCCTCGTGAGGTTGTTCTTCCTTTATCTTATTCTTCATCAGCCGGAGGCAATCCACCACGGCACACCTTTGGGTAGGGTATTACAACACTGGCAGTAGCTGAACCGAGTATAAATCTTGTGTCTCTTGTGCTGTTTATCGTTCCTAGTTTAGATCCTTGCAAACCATTAACTCGTGAGCTGGTAGGGGAAAGATCTCCGTGCGCACCCGAGTTCGAACCTCAAGGGTCTGCGGAACCGAAATCCGACATTTGGCGCGCCCGGTAAAGTGCGCCGGAATCTTCTTCCGCTGGTCGCGTGTGATCTTCCATCGTGTCCATGGTGGCCTTCGCCGAGCCAGCGCCCGGCGCCCGGCTGCTCGCGCCCGCTCGAAATCGCCAGACGGCTCCGTCGGCGGACACCCCGTCGTTCCCGTCGCTTTGCCACCAACGCCACCACCGGCCCGGCGAAACGAGCAGCAGGCCTCGTCCACGCATCCATCGGTGGCGAGAAGGCCGCACCGCTACTCCTTCGCTTCGCCCTGCTGGTTCTTACGTCCCGTGTGCACGCGCTCCCATGGAGGCTCGAGCCGCGCTCATCGCGCAAGCGAGCTCCTGCGCTACCGCCCTGTCAATGGCGTCTCGAGTGGCTCGACCGCCGCCAAGCTTCGTCCGTGCATGAGGGGCTCCCGTGCCGTCCCTCGTTGCCTCGCCCTTCACCCAGCGTGGGAGGCGGGGGCCGGAGGTGCCCCGCCACCTCCTCCCCAAGAAAGCGCCACGGCTCCAAAGGCGCGTGGCCCTGGGCTGAGACCCTCCGCGTCCGGCGCCCGCGCAACAAGAAAGGAGCTGCCAGGAGATCCCTCGTCCCAAGAAGGTGCTCGCGTGCTCCCAGCACCGGAGCGCAGCGATCGCGCTCCAACGCCACCGCGTCAAGACCCCGCGCTGCTCCAGGCAGCGGTGCGCGGGAATCCACAAGAGCAAGCTCTGCATCAGCAGAGAGCCCCGGTGGCCACTGCAGGCTGCTGCGCCTTCACTGCCGAGCTATGTAGCGTTGCATGGCCCGGCAATTTCAAGCCATACCTGCCTCCTCGCTATGACGGCACTGCCGACCCCGCGGAGTTCCTTCAGCTCTACGAGCTGGGCATCGAAGCCGCCAATGGGGACGAAAAGGTCATGGCGAATTGGTTCCCCATGGAGCTCAAGGATGGAGCCCGAACCTGGCTCCCGGCACGATCTCCTCCTGCGACGAGATGCGCACCCGCTTCATCGCCAACTTCCAAGGCACTCGCGATCGGCCTCCAGCAGTGAGCGACATGTGCCGCATCAAGCAGCAGCCAGGAGAGACCCTGCAGAAGTACATCTAGCGCTTCAACAACGCCCGCCTCAAGATCCCCAAGGTGACTGAGGAAGCCATCATCTCAGCCTTCTCCGACGGCATGCGTGACGTCAAGATGAAGGAGGAGCTAGCAATGTGTAATGCCCCGGATACAACTTTCCATATTCGTAACTCCAACTCTTGCCTTTTCCGGAGATGCGATATATTATTTTCTCCGTGGTTGGGTTTTTGTCTTTTGTTTTGCAGTTTGTTCATGTCATGCATTTCATCTCATCGCATCATCCGCTTTGCATCCGCATGTTTTCATAAAACCTCGTAGCCGCTTGTAGTGACCGCTTCTCTCTTTGTCTTCGTTGACATTTTATCAGACCGCTTGTCCTTGTTGACCTTCTCTCAGACCAATTGGACCCCTCTCTTCTCTCTTTCTCCGAGACCAACAAAACCCCCCTTGTCCCCGTGGCCTTTCGTCGAACCCCATTGTCTTTGTTTTCCCCTCTCGTCTAAATGTCCACCCTCTCTGTACAGCCACCAACCCCTTGTGTGCATGTCCGAAACTGCCCCGAACCCGATTTGCTCAGTCATCATCGTTGCATTCAGATCATCTCCTAACATCTATAAAACATCTCCGTTTTCGTATTTGGACTCCCTACCTATTATTTTCTCGACCGTCGATTACGATCGGAGGTTCGATTAGCCCCTAAACCTACCCCACTTGCTATATAAATAGATCAACCCTAAAATCTAGGAGATGTCCCATCCATCCCGTCTCGGCCGCCGCCACTTTCTTCATCGGGATCCCTCACGATCACCCTCGATCCTCGCCCAACCACCACCGGCGCCAGCCTCCTGCTTCGCCGGGATCCATCCCCAACCATCGCAGCCGCCCGAATCCTGCAGTGCCCTCCTTCTCCTGACTGGCGCCTTGAGCCTCTCCTCGCGGGGCACCGAATCAGGCCCGTGCTCCACCTCCCCTCCCTTCCCTTCCTCTTCTTCCGTGAAGCTCTCTGACCACCCCCTTCGTCGTGTTTCTCTCGAGGAACCATGGCACCGCCGCAAGTCCCCTGCCTCCAATGCCGCCGCACCTTGGAGCAGCCATGGTGGCGCCGTCCTCCTCCGACCCCGTGCAGACCTGAAGCCCTCGCGACCCCGCATCCCTCGCTGCAAGCCTCTGCTTCCCCTCCTGCGAGCAGTGGCTCGAGATCAAGCGCAGCCGGCGTGTCCGCCTCGTTGGCCAGCCCGCGCCTCGTCGGAACCGCGCCAAGCTACCATCTCCTGCTTCGCCGTCAAGTCCCCGCGCCAAGTCCGTCTTCAAGCCAAGCCGCTTTGGAGCTTCTTCGTTGTCCCGCAAGTCCCAGCTCCTCGCGACGCCCGGCCTCTGCATCGCGTGCGTTGACCCCGGTCCTCGCTTCGATCTCGAGGTAGCAGCCAACCGCGCCATGACCGTCGATCCTCGCTTCGAACAAAACGACGACCGCCGCCCGCGTTGACCAGCGCTGGCTGCCTCCCTCTTTGCTAGCTAAGGCCCGACCAGCGCAGATCCGGCCTGCCAGCTCCTCCACCGAACCGGCCCAAGGCCCAGGGTGAGCAGCCCCTCCTGTTCAGCCCAGCAGTGCCCCAGTTTCAGCCCGTGGGTGTTTTTTTTTCCTGGACGAATTTGCTAAATACCCTGTGCATGCATAATTACAGAAAATGCCATGATTTTAAATTACTCACAACTAAATAACCGTGCATCGGATTAAAATGTTTTATACATGTAAATTGCTTAGAATTTTGTGTAGATTAACAATATGCCACTCTCATCCATGTTTAAAATGTTTAACTTGCTGTTTGCATTATTTTGCCTAAATGCCATGCTAAAATGATTTATTTCATAACTAATTAACCGTAGCTCCAATTTTAATAAACTTTATATGTAAATGGGGTAGAAAAATGCCTAGTTTAACATGGTGCAGTTTATTTTCCTGTTTAACAACAATAAAATATGTTTTAGGGCAGAACAGTACCGAATCTAAAATATTGCTCATGAGGATTTTCCGGAATTGTTGTTTCTTATTTCCGGCCTCATTTAAACTTGCCTAGATAGGTAGTTTAATTATGCTCCACCTCTTGCCATGTTTAACAACATTTAATATTGTTTGGTAGCTTAAACGAGATTAAACTAAATAATTGATGTGGTGTTTTGTCCACTTAACTTGTAGTATTGTTTGTTGCACTTTGCCATGCCATGCCTCATTAAACCGGACATGCATCATACTTGATTGTGCATCATGCCATGTTTATGCTTGTGCATTTATCATGTTGTTTGTTTCCTTCCGGTGTTGCTTCTCGGTTCCGGTAATGTTGCGATTGTGAGGATTCGTTCGACTACTTCCATTCGTCTTCTTCATGGACTCGTTCTTCTTCCTAGCGGGATTTCAGGCAAGATGACCACTACCTTGGATCTCATTACTATCATTGCTATGCTAGTTGCTTCGTTCTATCGCTATGCTGCGTTACCTATCACTTGCTGTTCAAGCCTCCCAAATTGCCATGTCAGCCCCTAACCTTTTGCACCCTTCCTAGCAAACCATTGCTTGGCTATGTTACCGCTTTGCTCAGCCCCTCTTATAGCGTTGTTAGTTGCAGGTGAAGATGAAGTTTGTTCCTTGTTGGAACATGGAGATGTTGTTCCTTGTTGGAACATGTTTACTTGTTGGGATATCACAATATATCTTATTTAATTAATGCATCTATATACTTGGTAAAGGGTGGAAGGCTCGGCCTTATGCCTGGTATTTTGTTCCACTCTTGCCGCCCTAGTTTCCGTCATATCGGTGTTATGTTCCTGGATTTTGCGTGCCTAACGCGGTCGGGTGATTTATGGGACCCCCTTGACAGTTCGCTTTGAATAAGACTCCTCCAGCAAGGCCCAACCTTGGTTTTACCATTTGCCTCACCACCACCTATACCCTTCCCTTGGGTCGGCCAACCCAAGGGTCATCTTTATTTTAGCCCCGGCCGGTGCTTTCTAAGTTACGGTTCGAACCGAAAAGCCATGGGCCACCACGGGAAACTCGAGGCTTGGTTTTACTCGTAGCCTGTCTCATCCGGTGTTGCCCTGAGAACGAGATATGTGCAGCTCCTATCGGGATTGTCGGCGCATCGGGCGGTCTTGCTGGTCTTGTTTTATTGCTGTCGAAATGTCTTGTAGCCGGGATTCGAGACTGATCGGGTCTTCCGGAGAAGGAATATCCTTCGCTGATCGCGAGAGCTTATCATGGGCTGTTGGGACACCCCGCAGGTATAAACTTTTCGAGCCGTGCATCTGGGTTATGTGGCGGATGGGAATTTGTTAATATCCGTTGTAGTAAACTTGAAGTAAACTCTTCTAAAATACACCAACCGTGCATGCGTAACCGTGAGTGTCTCTTTTCGGGGTTGATCGAGAGGAGAACACGGTTCTGGGTTATGTCGGCGAAGTAGGAGTTCAGGATCACTTCTTGATCATTGCTAGTTTCACGACCGTTCCTTTGTTTCTCTTCTCGCTCTCATTTGGCGTATGTTAGCCACCATATATGCTTAGTCGCTGCTGCAACCTCACCACTTTCCCCTTCCTTTCCCATTAAGCTTTGCTAGTCTTGATACCCATGGTAATGGGATTCTTTGAGTCCTCGTGGCTCACAGTTACTACACCAACAGTTGCGGTACAGGTTTGCGATGATCATGGCGAGAGCGATGTTGCTTGTTTTGGAGTTCTTCTTCCGCTTCTTCTTCGATCGAGGATAGGTTCCAGGTCGGCAGCCTGGGCTAGCGTGGTGGATATTGTTTGAGTTTCTGTTTATGTTTCATCCGTAGTCGGATGTTTATCTTGTATATGATGTATTGTTGTATTCGTGTGGCATTGTATGCCTTATGTATGTATCCCCATCTATTATGTAATGTTGATGTAATGATATCCACCTTGCAAAAGCGTCTTCAAGATGCGCTTCTATCCTTGGTGGGACCTTCGAGTTCCTTTAGGATAGGGTCGCATCTTGGGCGTGACACAATGCATGAAGACCTGTGCACATCCCTGGAGCTGTTCAACTTGGCGACCAAATGCGCCAGGGCTGAGGAAGGGCGCCTCTCCCTCCTCGAGCTTCCGGCTGCCGATCCAGAAGAGAAGAAGCCCAGGGTCAAGGACATGAAGCGCAAGGGGGCTGCTGTGCTCGCGGCGGAACCAGACACCAAGCAAGGCAGGGATCAGCCCTAGTCATCCAAAGGCAGCTGGTACTGTGTATACCATGACCTCCACACCCACAACACCAACGAATGCCAGGAGCTCTGGGCCGTGCGAGAAGGGCGTATCGGCCGACGCCCCAAGCGCAGTGATCGGGGCTACGACCGAGGAGGAGGAAGTGGCACAGGACGCTGGGAAGACTGTGGCCCTCGCCAAGGATGGCGTGATAGACCTCACGAGGACCGCTGGCAGGACCAGCCTCGCGAGGGAGGTTGGAGGGACCAGCCTCGTGAGGACCGCCCTCAAGGTAACGCAGGGCTCCCACCTCTGCCGCAGCCGCCGAGGAGGTACGAAGACCATCATCAGTGCGAGGGGGCTGGGGGCTTCCAGGAGCCGCGCGCGATCGCTTGCATCCTGGGTAGCACTCAGGCTTTAGCCTCTCAGCGCATCTTCAAGCAGTTTGCTCGCGAGGTGAATGCAGTCCTCCCCAAGCCAGAGGCCACACGCCCTCTCAGGTGGTCGTCATGCGCTATCACGTTCAGCTCAGCGGATCAGCTCAAGTGTGCGGCAACGGCCGGAGTCCCCCCCATGCTTTGCTCACCAGTCATCAGCAACGTGCAAGTCACCAGGACCCTCATTGATGGCGGAGCAGGACTCAACGTCCTATCTGTCGAGACATTCAACAATCTCCAAGTGCCATACGATGAGCTTCAGCCGACCAAGCCTTTCTCAGGAGTGACCGATGGCTCCACCGTCCCGATAGGGCAAGTTCGCCTTCCTGTCACCTTCAGACAGCGCAACAACTACCGCACCGAGCTCATCGACTTCGACATCGCCCACATTCGCCTGCAATACAATGCCATCCTCGGGTACCCAGCTTTGGCCAAGTTCATGGTTGCGACTCACCACGGCTACAATGTCCTCAAGATGCCAGGACGTTAAGGAGTCATCACAGTGCCTTGTGAGGAAAGGGATGCAGTGTGCTCTCTTGAGCATGCCTTCCAAGCCGCAGAAATCGAAGACCCAGATCACAGGAGCGGGAGACTTCCCGAGGCGATCCCTAAGAAGAAGAAGGCTTCGCCTGGTCCAAGTCCTCGTGGGGAAGGCACCTCGAGGCGGGCAACAGACCGCGCCCGTTCAAGGCGCCACCCTGTCAGATAGGAAGGCGTGTCGGCGCCTCCTCAAAGTGCGGGGCTGGGGGCTCTTTCATGGCGAACCACCGACCTAGCCGGGGTCACGAGGGAGGCGCCGGGCACCACTTGGAGGCATGCTTCAAGGCACGCTTCCCTCGGGAAGGTATGAGGCAAGGAGGGACAAACCCTCGTGGAGTTCATCACGAGGAGCACCCAGGGAGCCTCTGAGAGTCAAGAGTCATGGCGGTTGCCGCCGCTGCCATTGTAGCACCACATCCAGGCGAGGATGATGGGCTGCGGGTCCGCGCCGACATACCAGGGCTCAACCGGGCCACGTCTCGTGGGCGCCCGCCCTCACGCTGCATGCTATGGAGGGTCCACTCACAGCTACGCTCGGATGCCTTCGCCTGCCAACGCGGGTCGCCGCCCATCAGGCCCGCTGAGCTGCGCCTGAGGCTCAAGAGGTCAAGCAGCGCGGTCCCGGCAGAGATGGAGATGGCTCGAGGAACCCCTCAGGCCCCCGAGCCTCCCGAGGCTCCTGTGTCCGGAGGACTCGTGAGGCAGCGGCCTCATCACGCGCCATCCGCTACCTCAACATCCCGCCATCTCCGACCATATCAGTGACACCTTCCAAGTTCCGTTTTCAGCCGGGCGCCCTCGAGCTGCATCATTCCCAGGCGCGTGGGTCCGTCCTGCGGATGTATCCGCTTTGCTTATGTTCTTTACTTACCTTGTTGGGGCACCCTCGGCTGCATTATCCCCAAGCTGCTCGGGCTGCAGACCAGTGGTGTGTGCTTTCTCCGCACCTATCTAGATGGATTTGCTCCTCCGCTTAACCCGATTCACGTAATTATTGCCTACTACCCGTCATGACCTCTCCGCCTCTAATGCAAAGCGCTTGCATGTTAAAAGGGTTACCTGAGCATCGCGACCATGGGCTCTCATCGCTCTTCAGCCTCACCCCGGCCTTGACCCACGGCATCTATCATACCAGCAAGCGGCTGAGCTCGCCGAGGGCCGGACCCGAGGACGAGAGCATTTGCATTCTAATCACCCTGCAGGAACACACCATTGATTAAGGCCTAGAGCCAGGCGCAACCCGCCTCGAGGTAGGGCCTCGTGAGTCCCGCGCTGGCTCACGGGTGTCGGCGTTCTGGGAACGGGGGTCCCCAGACTTGCCTGCCTGCGGCCTGCGGCGTGGCTCAAAGGAGGCCCAAGACAGCCCATCTTCATCAACGCAAGCTCAAGACCTCGCGAGGCCAAGCCCTGCTGGGCGGATGACAAGGAGCTTCTCAGCGCGCCTCGTCAGCCGACTCATGAGGAGGCGGAGAGTTCAAGGCAGTACCTCGCGAGGTGCCCATGACGCAAGCCATGACGCACCAAGGGCGCCCGGGCGAGGCGCCAGCCAGCAGCGGCGCCCTCCTTTCCTATTTGGTGCAAAGGGAGCAAGCGCAGCGAGCATCAAGCAAAGGCACCCGTTTGATGCAACAAGACCAAGACCAGCCCCAACGGCTGGAAGGAGTCATCGTGGAGCCCAAGCAGGCCATCACCAGAGCCTTTGGCAGGCGAGGACCAAATTTAGTCGAGGATAAGTGTACCCACTGCTCCCCTTCAAATGGCCAATTGTTGGCGCCTTCCCGCCAATATTTGGGAGAGGCCCAGGGCCTTCGCCTATAAATAGGAGTAGCTACCCCCAGGGTAGAGAGATCGGCCCCCGGTATGAGATCGGAATCCTCACCAAGGAACCAGTAGCTAGAGCAACGGAAAACCACCTAAGAGTTCATCACACCCACCAAGAACAGGCCCTCGCGAGGCTGTTCTTCCCTGTACTGTTCCTCATCAGCCCAAGAGGCAATCCACCACACCACAAACTAGAGTAGGGTATTACACCACAACGGTGGCCCGAACTATTATAAATCTCGTGTCTCTTGTGCGGTTCTTTTTAGTAGATTAGGCCCCTGCAATTCGGCGAAGTGCGAGACGGTGGAGGGTTGGATCTCTGCGCGCACCCCAGTGTTCGAACCTCAAGGGTCTGCTGGAGCCCGAAATCCAACATTTGGCACGCCAGGTAGGGGTGCGCCGGAATCCACCTTCCGCCACCTTGCGTCCCATCGCGATCGCCATCACCATGTCCCGCGACTGCTGGCAACTCAGATCCTGGGCGGCGTGGTTCACCACGCGAGCCGCCGCCGGCGACCCGGCCCTGTGCAGCTCAAGGGTCCGCAGGGCGCTGCAGCCACGGGCGACACGGACAGGTTTCAACGGCTCTCGCGCAGCGGCAGGCGCAGTCGGCAGCGAGGGCCTCCAATCACGCTGCGACCACATCACCGTACACCCGCCGGGAGCAGGCGAACTCGAGGGCCGCGCTCACGGTGGCCCGAGAGCTGCTGCAGTGCAGGCTGCTGGAGAGCGGCCGTGATGTGCTGTTGGAGCGAGTGGCAGAGCTCCTGGGCTTCGCCGCCTCGGGGGCTCACCCCTTCTGCACACCCGACTCCCATCTCAGGCCTAGGGCGGCTCGCACGGGGGCTCCGCGCGTGCCCACGGGCTCCAAGGCTACTCCAACACCGGTGAAGCTGACCGGCCGGGCGGCGGGTTGCCCCGCCCCCGCCCGGAGAAGAAGGACTCGACGTAACTCACGACCCTGGTGGACCGCCGCGCCACCACCCCACGGTGGGGGCATCAGGCGGACCGGCATGGCACGCTCAGCACTGCGGCGTGGCCTTCGGGATGACGGCGCCAGAAGAATACGTGCCCCACATGATGGACCAAGGGCACCCGCATGAGGGGAGGACAAGGCTCGCCTCAGCCCGAGCCGGGGATGAGGCGCCAGGCCAGAGCTCTTCCAGGAGCCTCGAGACGGTCCCACTGGTCACGCCGGGGGCGATGATTATCGGGTACCGCTACTTCCTCAAGAGCAAACATACGCTAACCATAGGTCACAGGAGGTACAGTGTCGCCACGACGAAGCGGCTGCCCCGCTCCTCGATCTCCTACCCTCGGGAGGGGGGCGCAGGGGCCGGAGAGGGGCAGAACCGACATCACCACCGGGCGCGCTCGGAGCAAGGCGTTTCGTGGAGGTAGGCCTTCATCTGGGGAGGCGCCAGGCCTGCCTCGGGCGGAGGACCCGTGGTCGCTGGGAACTGGCTGGGCACCGCTCTACCCCATCGGCGGGCCTGGTTTCCGGTCGCCGCTGATGGCACTAGAGTGTGGCGCAAGGCGGGGCCTCGTCTGGCGATATGAAGCAAGGCCGGTACTGTGAAGAAGGCCCAAGGCTCGTGAAGCTCGCCGCCCGTGACACTCTCACGTAATAATGAGTGGGGTGTACACGCCCGAGTCTCGAGGGTGCGGCCTCGGGCCCGGGCTCCTCCCACGCCCAGTGGCAGCACTTAGCTCGCTGCCGGTGAGAAGACGCCCAAGACTAGACTAGGTGCCGGATGCTGCTTTTTTCTCTTTCTTCGCCTTTCCATTTGATTGTCGCTTTCCCGCTGGATTTAAGTTGGATTCAATTTGAGACGGCGTGTGTTCGGGAAGGTGCTTAGTCTCGCTCGAGCAAATCTCTCGCGTTTCGGCTACCACTCCGCCTCAGCTGCCTCCCCTCGCGAGCCCCTCGCGAGCCGGGCCAGGCCTAGCTTGCGCGCAGCCCAGCCTGTCGCCGCCACGTCCTCTCCGGAGGGTTTTTTACTGCAGATCCTACGGATTCGATCAGGAGACACTCAGATCGCCGCAGCCTCCAACGGGCTATCTCAGGGCTCGTACGAAACTAAGGTAAACCAGCCAACCAGCACGTCGGTTAGCCAACCACTTGGCGCGGGCGTATGGGCGATGTAACACCTGCTAATACGATGAATACAAGTTTTACATGTGGGGTTCCCCCTCCCAAAATGCTCTCACAAGCCATCAGGCCAAATCCTGAGTTCTATTCATGCAGGGTAACGGAACAGGGACAATACATCATCAGTCGGATAAATCTCCCAATGCATCCTCAGGAGCACCTCCCGAGCCGTTGTTTGGCGTCATTGGTATCGCCGCCGTCTGCGTGGCCGTCGGCGGCGCTCGGGCCGTTCACCACGCCCGCCTCATCCGGCGGCCACGACCACCGTCGTTGTCCAAGCGAAGGCTGGACGAGGCATCCACATTGTCTTCCACCCAGGTCGCGGGTCGCCCCGACGGCTCGGGAACTGAAAGCGATAACTGCGTCGAAGTCGAAGTGGGGTCCATGTCACGAGATGGCTGAAGACACGAGAAAAGGTGCGCCCAAGCAGCGCGCGGCTCCTCTCCTCCACCAACCTATTGACCCTGACCGACCGCGCCGCCAGCCGCACCACCACGTCGGTGAAAAACTGAAGGTTGCCGGCGTAGTTAACCACGTGCGGCTAGCCAACTGCCGCCTCGCAGATATTACCCAAGCTGCGTTGGCTCTTTCCCGGAGCGTGGCGAGCATGGGGCCGTGCTCATGCTCCAGGATTCAGTGGTATGACGATCTCGTCTGCGCATTCTAGCGGCGACGGCCTCGGCCTCCTCCACGTTGGCGGAAGGGGCGCCTCGGCACGAGGTGGTGGACTCCTCTGCGCCACCGAGGGCGGCCCAAGAGCATCGGCCCGCTGGTCGCCTCCTCCAGCTTGGCCCTCAAGGCAGCAGTCCTGCCCTCACCTCGGCCTTGATCAACCCCAGCCTCTCCTCAAACTCGCGCTTTCGAGGTTCGGAGCGCGCCGCCTCACTCGGCGTCCGACCTCCTCAGGGACGCGGGCTTCCCGTCAGCGACCTCATCCTCTGCCCGCGCCAAGCGCTCCCTCGTCTCCAAGCGCTGGTACAGACGCTGCGTTCGGTGGCTAAGCGTCGGCGCCTCCTCACGCTTCGAGCTCCGCCGGGTCGGCGGAGGCCACCTTCATCGACGCCGAGGCTGCCTCGCGCAGCTCCACTTGCTCCTCCAAAGGAGTGACACCGGGCAGGAGTTCCCGTGCCGCTCCTCCCCGCCTCTCGCCGCTCTGTTAGCTTCCGGGCATCCTCGGCGGCCCGAGAACAGCCTCCCGAGAGGCTGCCGGCGACGCTTGGCCTCTTCATCATCAAGATCGCGCGGTGGCGCAGAAGGGCGACATAGCGCCCTCCAGCCAAGCGCCTCTATGCGGCAGGGTGACGGCCTCGGCCTCAAAGCGCCACGTCTTACGTCGCGAGACTCTTCACCAAGAAGGCTCACCGCATCAGCCGCCCTCCGAAGGAATCCTTGGCAGAGAGCGCGGCGCTCTCGGGCGCGCTCGAGCACGTCCTCCACACCATCAGCCGCCCCAAGTGGGCGTCGGGAGCCGCGAATCAGCACTCCCCCACCGGGCAGGGGGCTGGGGGCTGGCACCCTCGTGACGGCCGGGCGCGCCGCGCCAGAAGCCCGGCCTGGAGCCAGCCCATCCCCAGACGAGGGGTGCAGGAAGCGGCTCAGCCAATCACCGTTCACGACCAGGCGAGAAGCCCACGGCAGCCTAGCTATGCCGCGGGAAGGCTCGCGAGGAAGGGTCTTGGCAGCGCAGAAGGCCACGACGCCCCTCGGGTTCACTCCCGGTCTCCCCTCACCACAAGGGCTCCACTACTTGGAGCACTCAAGGGCGAGGAGGGGCGGCGAGGACGGCTCCTCACCCGTCTCCGTGAGCTCGGCAGGAAGGGGCCTGCAGGCAAGGATCAGACATACAATGAGAAGAATCATGAAATTTGGAGAAGGAAAACTTACTCATCGGTGGCAAAGTACTTCCTACACTTCAAGAAAGCATAAGGGTAATCATCGCCCGGGGCCTCCCTTCTCTTCCGGAGGGCCTCGAAGTTCACGCGAGAAACGACCCAAGATTTGAGCGCAGGGGTCAGCCTGCGGCGAGGAAGAAGCATCAAGGCGACCTGCGTCAGGAGCGTCTGCCTGACGCGCTGTCACAGCCCTAGAGCTTGCTTGTAACTAGTGACATTGCATCCATGCATCATGTTTAAATTTTATGAAAATTGAAATGGGGATTGTCTAAACCCTAGCATTAAAAGAATTCAATAGGTTCAACTAAAATTAATTTTCAGTGAATCCAAATGGCTTTAGGAAATGTTCATCATTTCTGGAAAAATGCTATAAACCATAACCAGAGGTGATGCACATTTTTCATGACATATTTGGTCACTGGATTAATTCTTAAAGTATTTGAATTGGAGCATTTAATGCCTATAAATATTTTAAATGCTTCAATACTTCTGAAAACAATTGAGGGCTATTGGAAATAATTCAAATAGTGCCCACAATTTTTGTCAGGATTTTATAAAATGAGTTAGTATTTTTACTAATTCAAAACATACCAAAAATATATAGAAAACAGAACAAAAGTAGGAAAAAAGAGAAGGAAACTAACCTGGCCGAGCTTACAGCACGGCAGCCCACCTCGATCACACAGGGCCCAGCCATTGGCTGGCCCAGCTGGCCAGCTGCTCGCTTCTTCAACCTTCTGCAGAAGGAGAAGCGAGTCGGGATGAAGACAACCGAGCTGCGCCAGGCCTGCTTGCATATACACTTCCCCCTCAGTCTGGCGGCATACGCACCTCCCGACCCCTCCCACTTCTCCCTCGCTCTCTGGACCTCCTTCCCTGCTCCTCTGCTTTCCCCCCTCCATGACCGAGCATGCCCGTGTCACGCCATTGCCCACCGCCACGCACCCTTGCCCCTCGCTGTCCCCAAGAGCTCCGCCCGACCTCTTCTTCGTCTCGCCGAGCTAAGCAGCGCCGGGCGCTCTCCACAACGCCGCCATCGCCATTGTCTTCGCTCTGCACCGATAGTAGTAAATCCGATGCCGTCGCAGCAACCCGACCGCCCCGACCGCGCCCGACGCCATCGGACGCAGACCTGTGAGCACCCACGTCTCTCCCCTTCTCCCACGGTCGCGCCCACCCTCTAGGCCGGTAGCCCTGCCGTGGCCGAAGCTTCTACCGGCCCGCCATGTCGCCGCCGTCCTGCGCCGCTTGAACTTCGATTAGGAAGCTGCGTCACGCGCTCGAGGAAGCCACCAGAGCATAACGCGACACGCTAACGCCCTCCGTGCACCACAGCGCCAACCCCTGACTCACCCGACCTCCGTGCCGCCGCGAAGCTCACTTCCGGGCGAGCTCCACCACCCCGCGACCTCCCACCTGCTCCGTTCGATGCGCATGCAGTGAGGGCCTCCTCCAGTGCCCTTCTTCTTGCCCGGCCGCCGCTTATATGCAGCCCCGCGAACATCCGCGCGAGGTTGGTCGCCGGCCGAACTCCGTTGGCGGTGGCGTGGCACGCCATTAGCCACTAATGACCCAGCTAAACCAACCCTAGTGCCCATCGCCATGTGGGCCCTGCGCCCGATTAGTTTAATTTAATTTTACTGCTTAGATTAGTTCATAACCCTTTCGGGACCCACACGTCAAGATTGACTTTGCCGACGTGACCGTTGAGTGGTCCCACATGTCATCCACCTAAACCAGCTCCGAGGCGCTGACCAATGGACCCCACGGGTCAGGTTTGACCTGGGCGCCCCAGTTGACTTGTTGACGCTAATAGTGATGTCATGTCGACATAATAACCCATTTTCTGGATTTATTATAATTCAGGAAATTCGAAAAATACCCCAAACTTCTAAAATTCATAGAAATTCAAGCGTAACTCCAATGGAAATAAGTTATATATGAAAAATGATCAGAAAATATGAAGAATCTGTTTATGCCATGATCATGCATGTTTGAACAAGTTAACCTCACTGAATAGGATGAATCATGATTAGGGTAATTTATGAACTAGCATTTGGAGTTGGAGTTCAACCTTGTTTGAATTCCACTTCAATTAACTTGGCTTACTATTGCATTAGGTCAATTCAGTTCCTTAACATGACATGTCATTCATTTGTTTGTGCATTGCATTGATTGTGTTCTTTCTCGTTTGCCGGTGTCCTCCCTCTCGATAGAGCGTGGTTTCGACGATGAGATCGATGACACTAATGAAGAACTATATTATCTTCGAAGTGCCGGGCAAGCAAAACCCCTTGTTCATTCCGATATAATCCCACTCTCTCGCTCCTGCTCTATTTTCTTGCATTAGGACAACAACGATTCATGTGTTACTTGCTGCGGTAGCTGAACCCTTTATCCTCTCGCATGACCTGTCATTCCACAAGAATTAGATGAAACCCACTAGCATGAGTAGGAGTTGTTTGAGCCTGTTGTGCCTACTCATTCATGCTTGTTTGTCATGCCCTGCATCGCTTAGAGTTGAGTCAGTCTCGTTCATCGGGATGAATCGGAGGTGTGTGAACATGTCCTACTCGTGTGTGTGAGCTAAGTGTGTGAACACGATTTGGTAAAGGTAGCGGTGAGAGGCCATGTAGGAGTACATGGTGGGTTGTCTCATTGAAGCCGTCCTCGTGAACCTGAGTTCTGTGTTTGTGATCCATGAAACAGTTACTACCACACATTGGGATCCTTAATTGACTCTCTGGCTTCTTAACCACCCTTGTCCTCGGTCCGGGAGTTGCAAGTAGTTTCGGTGTTTGTAGCATCTTTGAGGCACGCAACACTGACCTTAGGGGTGGGTTGTGTTGCGGTAGGCACGTGGCCCGGTGTACCGATTCGCCCGTTTGGTGTCTCGAGAACCCTGCACACATCGTTCGGGGTTGTATGGGAAACCTCGGCCGGACTCCCTGCGGATGGAACCCGAATAGGCGATAAACCTGGACTAGGGACTTGAGTGTTTAGGTAGGCCGTGGCCGACACCCACGTTGGGCTTCGCTGAAGGTTGCCGAGTACATGTCGTGTAAACGGCGGTAAGTGGTGAGCGTGTGTGAAGAAGTACACCCGCAGGGTTAATATGATCTATTGAATAGCCGTGTCCACGGAGAAGGACTTCTGGGTTGCCTATATCAGTTCATAGACAAGTGAAAGTGGATACTCTAAAATGCGCAAGATAAGCGTGAGTGCTATGGATGGCGCTCGAGGGAGGCGGAGCGGATCCATAGTGGTGTATTGATATGGTGAATATGTGGACTCGCAGCGCCACCTCAAAAGAGTTACTTGCGATCGTAGTTCGGGATAGCCACCGAGTCAAAGCTGGTTTGCTGCGGTCAAACTCCACCACCCCTTTGTTGATAATGATGCATATGTAGTTAGTTCTCGATGTAAGTCTTGCTGAGTACAATTGTACTCACGCTTGCTTATTCTATGTTTTTGCGAGAGACGCTAGTCTCGCTAGTAGTTCCACGTGGACTTGACGTTTAGCTTGTTACCTCAGCTACGATCTTGTGCCCTCGGCAGATCGGTAGATAGTCGAGGCTTCTCAGCCTTTTTCATTTATAGTTGTGCGTACTCAGACATGTTTAGCTTCGCTTGTGCTTTGACTTGTATGCTCGAGTGTTGGGTCATGAGACCCATGTTTGTAATATCTCGCTCCTCGAGCCTAATGAATAAATATTTGAGTCGTAGAGTTATGTTGTGATGCCATGTTGTATTTACACATATTGAGCATATTGTGTGTATGTTTGAAATGCTTGGTATGTGTGGGATCCGACAATCTAGTTGTTTATCCTTGGCAGCCTCTCATATGGGGAAATGTAGTCTAGTGCTTCGGCGATAGTAGTCCGCTACAGACCGGTTCACGGAGTCCCGCTAGCCCCCAGACTACTGCTTGGACACTTGGTAGCGGCATGTGTTTCACGCCGTTCCTATGTCGTCCTTCGGGAAATGTCACTTGGTGATATTCGAGTCCTGCCTAGCTTTGCTACAGCCCGGGATACCGAGTCCTGTTAGCCCAGTGCTATAGCCCAAATTCATACGTTGATGACCGACATGCTCGATGTGATTCATGTATGCCTGTCCCCATGGGTTAGTGCCGCTTTGGGTTCACGACTAGCCATGTCGGCCCGAGTTCTTTGTCATATGGATGCTAGCGACACTATCATATACGTGAGCCAAAAGACGCAAAGCGGTCCCGGGCCATGGTAAGGCGACACCCGTGGGAATACCGTGTGTGAGGCCGCAAGGGATATGAGGTGTTACCGGCTAGATCGATGTGACTTGGAATCGGAGTCTCGACACTCACCGCTGTGGTCGCCCACCAAGAGAAGCGGCGAGGGCCTCGGGGGCTCCATCCCATGAGCGCTAGCAGGCGCTGCCTGCCGCCTCAGCCGAGGCGGCATGATCCTCAGGTGAGCTGCCCCTCATGAGCGTCACCCGCGCCATCACCCGGCAGGGGTCCCTTGATCTCTGGCGGCTCGTGCCTCCCCTGCTCCGCCACTTGAGGAGGAGCCGCTTGGCCAAGCTGGAAGGGCTGTCACCATCACTTGGATTTGCGAGGCCCCAGGAGACCAGCGGGGCCAGCGCCCCATTCATCGAAGATAGGCATCTGGTTCACGAAATCACCCATGTTACAGCAGAGAGGTACAGCAAGGCCCCTTCATGCGGATGCCACCGGGTTAGGGTCGCCCGGTCAGGACCAGGAGCACTTTCCTTAGCTTCAAGGCGTCAGTCTTCTTCACAGGAGCCTCATACGATCACCAGGAGCCCAAGGCCCACATACAGTGGGAATGGCGTTGGAGAGGAGCAATGCGGCGCATCGGAACTCCTGCACCACCTTAGGCGCTGTCCAAAGACAAGCAACCTCAAGAACGGCGAGGGCCAGACGAAGATGAGCCGAGGGCTTGAAAGCGTCTCTGCCCCTGCCTGAATTGGGGACAGCGGCGAGGTCGGCTCCGATAGCGGGGCTGGGCACCCCACATCCACGTACAACCACCTCTCGCGGAACTCAGCCTTGAGCGAGAGCATCTTGAAGTCAATCCACGAGGCCGCCGTCTCGGCGCGTGGCGATTGAAGCTCACGCACGCCGAGCATTGGGTGGGATTGACAAAGGCGCGAAGAGAAGAAGTAGGCGCAGCAAGGCAACCTAAGGAAGGATGCCCATCATTGCTTCACAAAGCGGGCGAAGACCGAGAGGAGAGTGATGGACTCGTGACCCAGGATGCATCATGTGGATCGAAAGTGGGAAAGCTGCGGCGGTGAAGAAATCATAAAAGGGGAACCAGCCCGCATGGCGCAGGCGTCAGCAAAATACCGGACCTCGGTGGTTGTCCTGTCGATGGAGAAGTGGGATGCGGGCCAGGCCGTCGTCCTCCCGCATTCGTTGAAGGTGGTGGCCAGAGCCGAACTGACCTTGCCCAAGCCCTCTAGATTGAGTATGATCGGCGAATCGACGGCGGAGGCCGCCCGTCGGTGTAGCAGCGGTGAGGCACAGTGTTTCTTCCCTTTCCCTTCTTACGTCAGACCATGGCGATTGAAAGGAGATTCGAGATTGGATTGAAAATGGAAATTTGGAGTTCGGGAGGGAAGGACGAGGGGCCGCAAGCGGCAGAGAGGAGAACGGATGTAAACAGCGGCGTGTCCGCCTAGCAAAACACGAAATAAGGAGGCGTGGGGGAACAGTGCCACCCACGTCCAATCAACCGCCACGCTGTCGCCCAAGGCTGCGGATCTGTTAGGCCCGCGACGCCGCGACCTGCCCTTTCGCCTCTCTGCTCGGCCAAGTTCGGGCGCACCATGGGCAGGGGCTCTGTCGGCGTTTCGGGAGCGGGGTCCCTAGACTTGCACACTGCGGCTGCCAGGCGTGGCTCAAAGGAGGCCCGGGACAGCCCATCTTCATCAACGCAAGCTCAAGACCTCGCGAGGGGCCAAGCCTCATGGAGGCGGACGACAAGGAGCTTCCTCGGTAGCGGCCTCGTCGAGGCCGACTCATGAGGAGGCGGAGAGTTCAAGGCAGGGTACCTCGCGAGGTGCCCATGGCATAAGCCATGACGACCAAGGGCGCCCGGCCAGGCGCCCGGCCAGCGCGTCCTCCTTCCTCTTTGGTGCAAAGGGAGCAAGCCTTGCAGCGAGAGCATCAAACAAAGGCACCCGTTTGGTGCAACAAGACCAAGACCAGCCCCAGCGGCTAGAAGGAGTCATCGTGGAGCCCAAGCAGGCGTCATCACGAGAGCCTTTGGCAGGCGAGGACCAACTTTAGTCAGGATAAGTGTACCCGTTGTTCCCCTTCAAAATGGCCAATTGTTGGCGCCCTTCCCGCTCAATATTTGGGGAGAGGCCCAGGGCCTTCGCCTATAAATAGGAGTAGCTACCCCCAGGGTAGAGAGATCGGCCCCCGGTATGAGATCGGAATCCTCACCAAGGAACCATTAGCTAGAGCAACGGAAAACCACCTAGCAGTTCATCACACCCACCAAGAACAGGCCCTCTCGAGGCTGTTCTTCCATGTACTGTTCCTCATCAGCCCAAGAGGCAATCCACCACACCACAAACTAGAGTAGGGTATTACACCACAACGGTGGCCCGAACTAGTATAAATCTCGTGTCTCTTGTGCGGTTCTGTTTAGTAGATTAGGCCCCTGTGATTCGGCGAAGTGCGAGACGGTGGAGGGTTGGATCTCCGCGCGCACCCCAGTGTTCGAACCTCAAAGTGCGAGCCCAATCCGAGCAACGGTGCCCAGATACACCTCTCCTAGCCCTACCGTGCCGACCACGTGTTAGAGGCCGAGTTGTACACCGCCAGGGCTCTCCCGGAGGGGAGCCCCTCCCACGTGCCAGTGGGCACCATGCTCGCCGCCTGGCTGGCGACACTGCCGAGGCGGCTATGCCCGTACACATCACTGAAGTGCTATGCTCCACGCTGGTGATAAACAAGCGAGGCGGCTCACAAATCATTATCAGCCTCGAGGCCAGGCTCGGTGTGCAGGCGCCATCGCCGCGCCTCCCCTCGGGAGTGCAGCGAGGGAGCTGAGCCACGGGCCACTGGCAGCCACGCCCCAACGTCGCCACCAGCCAGGTCCCTCGGACCTGGTCGTCAAGCCGCCCCTGAGCGGAGAAAGGCCGGGCCTGTGAAGAAGGCCAGCACCTGTGAAGCTCATTTCCCGAGAAAGGCCCGAGCTCATGAAGAAGGCTGCCTTTGTGAAGCTCATTTCCCGAGAAAGGCCGAAGCATGAAGAATGCCAACGCTCGTGAAGCTCATTTCCGAGAAAGGCCGGAGCCTGTGAAGAAGGCCAGCACTGTGAAGCTCATTTCCCCAAGAAAGGCATGAAGCACGTGAAGAAGGCCAATGCTGTGAAGCTTCGCCACCGTGACACTCTCATGTAATAATGAGTTGGGGCTGTACCACGCCAGAGTCTCCGGAGAGCCGCCTCGGGCCTCGGGGCTCCCGCCCTTGATGGCAGCACTTAGCTCCACGCTGGTGAGAAGGCGTTGAAGACTAGATTAGGTGCGAGCGGCTTTTTCATTTGCTACTGCAGTTGGCTTGTTCGTTCCTATTTGAAGTTTTATTGAAGTTGTTGCCGTCCTTAGCTTGTGATTCTTTGTCTTTTTAAGCTCACTTGCCTCGTTTTCTCTCGTGCAAGTCTCGCGAGAACAGCGCAGGCACCCTCATGAGTGTTTTCTCGCCCCTGCCGTTTGAAGCTTTCCTATCCGGGTCCACTACGGGAGCACCCTCCCGGTCCGTGCCCCCACGGGCATCGCAGACAGACCATTGGAGACCTGGGTGGTCGCCTCCACAACCGGGCAGGAAGCTACCCTCCCGACTAATCCTTGCGGTACATGAAGCCTTGGCATTTGAGGCCTAGGCCTCGGGGGCTTAAGACAGCGACAGTCCCCGGCTAAGTAATTCCTGCACGCGGGCATGCGGCAATAAAACACATCACAGAAATAGCAGAAATAGCATGATAATTAACAACAACAGTTCAGCACGCCCCCACGGGGCCCTACACTACTTTCTCTTTGTGCAGGGAAGGGAGAAAAACAAAATAGGCACGACTTGCTCGACGCCAACTCGCGGCGAAGGCTCGTACTGCCTCCGGAGCTCAGTTAGACTCCTCCTCGCGCTTCACCGAGGCGCGACGGCGGGCTGACCCGCTACCTCCCTCGAGGCGGGCGCAACGACACGGGGGCTGGTCGCGGCCACCGCTAGAGGAGCTGCTGTCCGAAGGAGAACCGCCGAAGCTCGACGAGCCCCGAGCGCCGCCGACCACGCGCCTGCTGTCATCTTCATCCCGATCATCGCCACGGCTGGGTACACAGCCACGGTCATCGTCTTCGGGGCAGCACCCGGCACGACGACTGTGTTCTTCGAACACCCTCACGAAGAGGGTGGCATCACCGTCGAACTTGAAGTGCAGGTGCCGCCCGCTCAGGGCCACGCTGCAGCAGAAAGCGTTTACCGGCCCTTGGTCGAGAACCGTATTCCCGGTGACGAGACCTCCAGCGAAGCCAGAGGCCCTGCTGCAACAAGTACGTCACTTTGAAGCGAGACCCGCCGAGCGCCGCGGAAGTTCACCTACAAATAAGCGGGAAGCTGAGGCGTAATCTGAGTGGCTCCACCGACCACACGACTAACTCCGCAGCACCTCCGCTGGTGGAAGGCGTGGCCTAGGGGCCAGCGATCCTGGCGCCCCCGCCGACAACTGGCGCCCATCGCCATAGCAGAGATCGCCTCCATGACTGCGGGAAGCCGCTACGGGAGTCACAGGATGCTTGCGAGGACGGCCTCAACCGCGCTTGGCCAGGGGAGAGTCAGGCCCTACCTGGTGGGTCTTTCCCTTCTCCGCGGCCAAGAACCTCTTTGACGGAGCCATGGAGAGAAAGGAGTAGCAAGAGGTGATGGACTGGAAGGGCTTGCACCGTTCCGAACTTATAGCTGGAGGCGGCCAACCGTCGGCCTCCATGATCACAGGTAATCATGACCCATTTCTGCATGCAGGGACTTGTCAAGTCATGCGGTTGCCGAGGGATCGTGGGGAAGCGGAGACACCCAAGTTCAATCAATCGCCACACGGCGCCTGAGGCGACAGCCTGTTGGGGCCCGCGGCGCTTCGCACTTGCCCCCTCACTTCTCTGCTAAGCCATGTCCGAGGCGGCGCCTTTTGGGCCCGGGCTACTGTCGGCGATTACAGGAGCGGGGTTCCTGAGACTTGCACACTTTGTGGCTGCGGGGCGTGGCTCAAGTGGGGCCCAGTGCCCAAGCTTCATCAGCTCAAGCCCAAGACCGTCGCGAGGCCAAGCCTGGTGGGGCGGACCCAGCGAGAACCTCCTCGGGAGCAGCCTCGTTAGGGCAGGCTCACGAGGAGGCAGAGAGATCAAGGCGGGGTACCTCACGAGGGTGCCCGTGGACGCCATGACGATCGAGATCGGTGAGGCGCCGACTCGCATAATGTCCTCGTTCCCCTTTGGTGCAAAGGAGGCAAGCATAGAGCAAGGCAAAGGTTACTTGCTTGTGCAACAAGACCAAGACTAAGCGGAGGCGGCAGGACGGAGGTCATCGTGGAGCCCAGGACGGCGTAACCATCACAGCCTTTGGCAGCCGAAGACCAACTTTAGTCAGGATAAGTGTACTAGATGTTCCCCTATAAAATGGCCAATTGTTGTAGGATTTCGGGTTCCGGCAGACCCTCTAGGTTCGAACTCTGGGGTGCACGCGGAGATCG
This sequence comes from Aegilops longissima, assembly GCA_021605205.1. Classification (NCBI taxonomy): domain Eukaryota; kingdom Viridiplantae; phylum Streptophyta; class Magnoliopsida; order Poales; family Poaceae; genus Aegilops; species Aegilops longissima. Next base: position 328,704,098 of record CM038680.1, read on the forward strand.
CACCTCCAACCTACCTACATCTCGTCGCCTTGCAAGGATCTAAACTACGCGAAGAACAACACAAGGGACACGAGGTTTATACTGGTTCAGGACACCATTGTGGTGTAATACCCTACTCCAGTGTGTGGTGTGTGGATTGCCTCAGAGGCTGATGATGAACAATACAAGGAGGAACAACCTCGCGAGGGTCTGTTCTTGGCTGCTGCGATGAACTGCTAGGGGAGTTCAATCGCTTCTCTTTCTCTCTCTCTAGTTGCCCGATCCGATCGATCGAGTCACGATCGTATCCAGATGCCGAACTCTCTCGGGCCCCTACCCTGTGGGTGGCTAGTCCCTATTTATAGGCGGAGGCCCCTGGGCCTCTCCCCACATATTGAAGTTGGAAGGTGCCAACAATTGGCCATTTTGAAGGGAACATCTAGTACACTTATCCTCACTAAAGTGGGTCCTCGCCTGCCAAAGACCACAGCGGTGGCCGCGCGACTTGGGCTCCACGATGACCTCCTTCCTCGCTGTCCTGCTGGTCTTGGTCTTGTTGCACCGAAATGGTTGCCTTTGCTTGATGCCTTGGCTCGCGCTTTTGCCTCCTTTGCACCAAAGGGAAATGAGGACCTTTGCACGGGCTGGCGCCCGCCTGGCGCCCTTGGTGGCTCATGGCTTGCGTCATGGGCACCTCGTGAGGTTTCCTGCTTGATCTCTCCACCTCCCGCGAGCCAGCACTGACGAGGCCGTGCATCGAGAAGCTTTGCCGACCCACCCCGCGAGGCTTGGCCCCTTGCGAGGGTCTTGAGCTTGTGTTGATGAAGATGGGCCATACTGGGCCACCCCTTGAGCCACGCCGCAGGTCGCAGGTAGGCAAGTCTGGGTACCCCCGTTCCCAGAACGCTGACAGTAGCCCTCGGGCCCAAGGAGCGCCTGGACTTGGCTTAGCAGAGAAGCGAAGGGGCAAGTGCGAAGCGTCGCGGGCCCCAACAGCCTGTGGCCTTGGGCACTGCGTGGCAGTTGATTGGACATGGGCGTCCCTGCTTCCCCATGACGCCTCGGCTGTTGGAAATATGCCCTAGAGGCAATAATAAAAGCATTATTATTATATTTCCTTGTTCATGATAATTGTCTTTTATTCATGCTATAATTGTATTATCCGGAAATCGTAATACATGTGAATACATAGACCACAATCGTCCTAGTGAGCCTCTAGTTGACTAGCTCGTTGGTCAATAGATAGTCATGGTTTCTCGCTATGGACATTAGATGTCATTGACAAGCGGGATCACGTCATTACGAGAATGACGTGATGGACAAGACCCAATCCTAAGCATAGCACAAGATCGTGTAGTTCGTTTTGCTAGAGCTTTCTCAATGTCAAGTATCTATTCGTTAGACCATGAGATCGTGTAACTCCCGGATACCGTGGGAGTGCTTTGGGTGTACCAAAGCGTCACAATGTAACCGGGTGACTATAAAGGTGCATTACGGTATCTCCGAAAGTGTCATTGGGTTGACACGGATCGAGACAGGATTTGTCACTCCGTATTACGGAGAGGTATCATTGGGCCCACTCGGTAGTGCATCATCATAATGAGCTCAAAGTGACCAAGTGTCTGGTCACGGGATCATGCATTGCAGTGCGAGTAAAGTGACTTGCCGTGCTTGAGACTGAGCGAGGTATTGGGATACCGACGATCGAGTCTCGGGCAATGTTTATACCGGCCCGACAAAGGGAATTGCATACGGGGTTGATTGAATCCTCGACATCGTGGTTCATCCGATGACATCATCGAGGAGCATGTGGGAGCCAACATGGGTATCCAGATCCGCTGTTGGTTATTGCCGAGAGCCGTCTCGGTCATGTCTCATGTCTCCGAACCCGTGGGGTCTACACACTTAAGGTTCTGGTGGCGCTAAGGTTATTAGGAAGACTTGTATGTGATTACCGAATGTTGTTCGGAGTCCCGGATGAGATCTCGGACGTCACGAGGAGTTCCGGAAGGGTCCGGAGGTAAAGATTTATATATGGAAGTTGTCGAGGCGGACACCGGAAAAGTTTGAGGGCATATCGGTGTTGTCACGGAGGTCACCGGAAGGGTTCGAGGAGGTCCACCGGGAGGGCCACCTCTCGGGGGCCACTGGGCTGCGTGGGAAGGGGCCAGCCCTGGTGGCTGGGCGCACCCTCCTTGGGCCCTTGCGCCTAGGGTTGAGGGGAACCCCAGAGGGGCGCCCCTTGGCAGGGCAAGCCCCCTCCCCTTGCGCCCCCCCTAGATGCATCTAGAGGGCCGCCCCCTCTCCCTTTCCCTATAAATACAGGGGTGAGGGAGGGCAGCCCACCCAAGCCAAGGCGCAGCCCTCCCTCCCAACACCTCTCCTCCTCCGTTGTGTGCTCGGGAAGCTCTGCCGAGATCTGCTTCTCCACCATCATCACGCCTGGTCGTGCTGCCGGTGGAGCTGTCTTCCTCAACCTCTCCTTCCTCCTTGCTGGATCAAGGCGGAGGAGGCGTCACCCGCACTGCACGTGTGTGTTGAGCAGCGGAGGTGCTGTCCGTTCAGCACTTGGTCATCGGTGATCGGAATCACGTTGAGTACGACTCCATCATCACCGCTCCCTCGAGCGGCAGTCTGCGACGATCTACAAGTGGTATGTAGATGCAAACTCACTCCCTTGACTCGTTGGCATTAGATGAACTCATAGATGGATCTTGGTGAAACCGTGAGGAAAAATTTTAATTTTTCGCAGCGTTCCCCCAAAGTGGCATCATGAGCTAGGTCTGTGCGTAGTTCTCTATTGCTGCGAGTAGAACACAATTTAGTTGTGGGCGTAGATCTTGTCAACTTGCTTGCCTCTACTAGTCTTATCTTGCTTCCGCGGTATTGTGGGATGAAGGCCCGACCAACCTTACGTGCACGCTTACGTGAGACCGGTTCCACCGACTAACATGCACTAGTTGCATAAGGTGGCTGGCGGGTGTCTGTCTCTCCCACTTTAGTTGGAGCGGATTCGATGAAAAGGGTCCTTATGAAGGGTAAATAGAAGTTGACAAAATCACGTTGTGGTTATTCGTAGGTAAGAAAACGTTCTTGCTAGAACCCAATTGCAGCCACAAGAAAAGATGCAACAACAATTAGAGGACGCCTAACTTGTTTTTGCAGCAATTGTCATGTGATGTGATATGGCCAAGTTGTGATGAATGATGAATGACATATTTTGATGTATGAGATCATGTTCTTGTAATAGGAATCACGACTTGCATGTCGATGAGTATGACAACGGCAGGAGCCATAGGAGTTGTCTTTATTTTTGTATGACCTGCGTGTCATTGAAGAACACCATGTAAACTACTTTACTTTATTACTAAACACGTTAGCCATAGAAGTAGAAGTAGTCGTTATGTGACAACTTCATGAAGACACAATGATGGAGATCATGATGATGGAGATCATGGTGTCATGCCGTGACAAGATGATCATGGAGCCTCAAGATGAAGATCAAAGGAGCTATATGATATTGGCCATATCATGTCACTACTTTATAATTGCATGTGATGTTTATTATGTTTATGCATCTTGTTTACTTAGAACGGCGGTAGTAAATAAGATGATCCTTACAACAATTTCAAGAAGTGTTCTCCCCTAACTGCACCTGCTAAAGTTCGTCGCTTCAAGCACCACGTGATGATCGGGTGTGATAGATCTTACGCTCACATACAACGGTGTAAGACAGTTTTACACATGCAAAACACTTAGGGTTAACTTGACGAGCCTAGCATGTACAGACATGGCCTCGGAACACGGAGACCGAAAGGTCGAACACGAGTCGATAGAAGATACGATCAACATGAGAATGTTCATCGACGATGACTAGTCCGTCTCACGTGATGATCGGACACGCCTAGTCGACTCGGATCGTAACACTTAGATGACTAGAGGGATGTCAAATCTGGAGGAGTTCATTCAATTTGATTAGATGAACTTAATTATCATGAACTTAGTCTAAAACTTTTTGCAAAATATGTCTTGTAGATCAAATGGCCAACGCCATGTCAACATGAACTTCAACGCGTTCCTAGAGAAAAACCAAGCTGAAAGATGATGGCAGAACTATACGGACCGGGTCCGGAACCCGAGGATCATCCTCATAGCTGCCAAGAAACATATGTCCTAGAAGCACCACTAGGTGACCCACCGCTCTCCCAAAGAGCCAAGACATTTGAACGCTTATGTGCACGTGATCGATGATTACTCCCTCGCTCAAGGCGGCATGCTTTACAGCTTAGAACCGGGCTCCAAAAGCGCTTTTGAGCAACACGAGCATATGAGATGTTCAAGAGCTGAAACTAGTTTTCCAAGCTCATGCCCGGTCGAGAGATATGAAGTCTCCACAAGTTCTATAGTTGTAAGATGGAGGAAAACAGTTCACAAGGAGCATACTCAAAATAAATGGGTTGTAATAAACCGCTGTCTCAATTGGAGATTAACCTCCTGACGAGGCGGTCATCGACTGAATCCTTCATACTCCCCACCAAGCTACAAGAGCTTTGTGATGAACTACAATATCGAGGGGATGGTGAAGACCATTCTGAAGTATTTTCAATGCTGAAGTCAGCAGAGGTTGAAATCAAGAAAGAACATCAAGTGTTGATGGTCAATAAGACCACTAAGTTCAAGAAGGGCAAGGGTAAGAAGAACTTCAAGAAGGACGGCAAGGAGGTTGTTGCCGCCTGCCGTAAGCCGAGCATCTGGGAAGAAGTCAAAGAATGGACCCAAGCCCTTAGACCGAAAGTGCTTTTATTGCAAGGAGGGTCACCGAAGCGGAACCGCCCCAAATACTTAGCGGATAAGAAGGCCAAGCAACACCAAAGGTATATTTGATATACATGTAATTGATGTGTACCTTACCAGTTACTCGTAGTAACTCCCGGTATTTGATACCGTGCCGTTGCTCATATTTGTAACTCACAGCAGGAGCTGCGGAATAAGCGGAGACCGATGGCGACGAGGTGACGACGTGCTGGCCGGAATGGTTCCGTAGTCGATGTGATCGCCGTCGGCACGCTACCTCTACGGGTCGCCGTTGATGGCACTAGTGTATGCGCAAGGGCCCTCGTCATGCGATATGAAGCAAGGCCGTACTGTGAAGAAGGCCCAGTGCCTGTGAAGCTCACGCCCGTGACACCTCACGTAATAATGAGTGGGGTGTACACGCCTGAGTCTCAGGGTGCCGCCTCAGCCCTGGGCTCCCTCCCACGCCAAAGGGCAGCACTTAGCTCCGCACCGTGAGAGAAGACGCCCAAGACTAGACTAGGTGCCGGATGCGGCTTTTCTCTGCTTTCTTCGCCCATTTGATTGTCGCTTTCCGGCTGGATTTAAGTTGGATTCAATTTGAGACGGCGGTGTTCGGGAAGGTGCTTAGTCTCGCTCGAAAGCAAATCTCTCGCTTCGCTACCAATTCGCTCTCAGCTGCCTCCTCAAGCCTCATGAGCCGGGCTGTGCCTAGCTTGCGCCAAGAGCCCAGCCGCCACGCCCCTTCCGGAGGGTTTTTTACTGCAGATCCCACGGATTCGATCAGAGACCAGATCGCCGCAGCCTCCAACGGGCTATCTCGTGGCTCAGATTTAAACTAAGGTAAACCAGCCAACCAGCACGCCGGTTAGCCAACCACTTTATGCTGGGCGAGGGCGGCGTAACACCTAACACGATGAATACAAGTTTTACATGTGGGGTTCCCTCCCAAAATGCTCACAAGCCATCAGGCCAACCGAGTTCTATTCATGCAGGTAACGGAACAGGACAATACATCATCACCGGATAAATCTCCCAATGCATCCTCAGAGCACCTCCCGAGCCGTTGTCAAGCGCTGCTTGGTATCGCTGCCGCTGTCAAGGTGGGCTGCCGGGCTGCTCTGGGTGTTTCACCACGCCGCTTCATCGGCGCGCCACGACCACGTCGCTGTTGTCCGGGCGGCGGCTCCGACGTAGGGCATCCACATTGTCTTCCACCTAGTGCACTGGTCGCCTGGACGGCTCGGGAATCGGGGCGATAATCGCGTCAAGTCAAGTGGGGTCCATGTCCTGAGATGGCTGAAGACACGGTAGGCAGGCGCAAGCAGCAGCGCCCTCTCCTCCACCAACCTATTGGACCTCGACCGAACAAGGCCACAGCCGCACTCACCACGCCGGTGAAAAACTCAAGGTTGCCGGCGAGTTAACCACGTGCGGCTAGCCAACCGCCGCCTCGCAGATATTACCTGCTGCTGGCTTTTTCCCGGAGCGTGGGCGAGCATGGGGCCGTGCTCATGCTCCAGGATTCAGAGCTGACGATCTCGTCCAGATTCTAGCTGACGGCTCCTCGGCCTCCTCCACCAGCATGGGAAGGAGCGCCTGGCCCGAGAGGTGGTGGACTCCTCTCGCGCCACCTCGAGGGCGGCCCAAGAGCATCGCCCGCCTGGCCGCCTCCTCCTGGGGCTTGGCCTCAAGGCAGCAGTCCTGCCCTCACCTCGGCCTTGATCAACTCCAGCCTCTCTCAACTCCGCCGAGGTTCGAGCCGCCACTCGGCGTCCGACCTCAGGGACGCTGGGCTTCCTGCAGCGACCTCATCCTCCCGCCTCGCCAAGCGCCTCCGCCTCCAAGCGCTGGGTATCAGACGCTGCCGTGGCTTCTGCCGCCGCCACTCACGCTCGAGCTCCGCTGGTCGCCGAGGCCACCTTCATCGACGCCAGGGCTGCCTCACAAGAGCTCCACTTGCTCCTCCGAGTGACACCGCCAGGAGTCTCGCGGCTCGCCTTCCCCGCCCGTTAGCTTCGGCATCCTCGACGGCCCGAGAACAGGCCTCCCGAGAGGCTGCCAGCGACCTTGGCCTTTCATCATCAAGATCGCGCCGGTGGCGCCAAGGGCGACAATACTTTCCAGCTCACGCCTATGCGGCCGACGCAGTTCGCCTCAAGGCGACGCGCTTCGCTGCCGAAGCCTTTCACCAAGAAGGCTCACCGTGATCACCGCCCGGCGAATTCTTGGCAGAGCGCAAGCCTCGGCGCTGGCACGCTCTACACCATCAGCCGCTCTGGGGCGCCGAGCCGCGACCAGCCCCCCACCAAGGGGTTGGGGCTGCACCGTGATGTTTACCGGCGCAGGCCGCCAAGCCCGGCTCGAGCCAGCTCCATCCCTGCATGAAGGGTGCAGGAAGCGTCAGCCAACTTCACCGCTCACGATCACAAGCAGAAGCCCACGGCAGCCTAGCTATGCCGCTGGAAGGGGGCTCAGCGAGGAAGGGAATACGCGAGAGAAGGCCACGGTCAGACGCCCCGGACGTTCACCTCCCCCGTCTCCTCACCACAAGGGCTCACCATTTGAGCACTTCAAGGATCGGGAGGGGCGGTCGGGGACGGCTGCCACAGCCCTAGAGCTTGCTTGTAACTAGTGACATTGCATCCATGCATCATGTTTAAATTTTATGAAAATTGAAATGGGATTGTCTAAACCCTAGCATTAAAAGAATTCAATAGGTTCAACTAAAATTAATTTTCAGTGAATCCAAATGGCTTTAGGAAATGTTCATTTCTCGAAAAATGCTATAAACCATAACCAGAGGTGATGCACATTTTTCATGACATATTTGGTCATGGATTAATTTAAAGTATTTGAATTGGAGCATTTAATGCCTATAAATATTTTAAATGTTTAATATTTTGAAAACAATTGAGGCTATTGGAATAATTCAAATAGTGCCCACAATTTTTGTCGATTTTATAAATGAGTTAGTATTTTTACTAATTCAAAACATACCAAAATATATAGAAATGTAACAAAAGTAGGAAAAAGAGAAGGAAACTAACCTGGCCCAGCACCTGCACTGCAGCCCACCTCGATCACACCAGGGCCCAGCTATTGCCCAGCCAAATGAAGGCTGCTCGCTTTTTCAACCTTCTGCTGTAGGAGGAGAAGTGGGCGCATGAAGACAACCGAGCTGCGCCACCTCCTGCTTGCCGCTTCTCGCTTCCCCTCGAAATCAAAGACGCCACGACCTCCCCCGATTCTCCCACTTCCTCGGACCTCCTCCCTTCCCTCGCTTCTCCATGACCGAAAGCATGCTCACGCCGTCACGCCACGACTCACAGCCACCCTTGCCCTTCGTCTTCCCCAAGAGCTCCGCCTCGACCTCTTCTTCGCTCTCCGCCGAGCTAAACGACGCCGAGCGCCTACAGCGCCGCCATCGCCATTGTCTTCGCCTTCAGAGCATAGTCGCTGCCGCCGATTCGCAGCAACCCGACCGCCACCGCCGACGACGCCATCGGACGCGCTGTGAGCACCCACGCTGCTCTCCCCCTTCTCCCTGGTCGCGCTTACCCTCTAGGCCGTAGCTCGCTGTGGCCGAGCTTCCTCGCCGCCATGTCGCCGCCGCCCTGCCGCCGCTGAACTCATTAGAGCTGCCACCGCTCGGAAGCCACCAGAGCATAACGACACACGACTTGCTCTCCTGCACCACAGCGCCAACCTCGCACTCACCGACCTCCTGCCGCCATGAGCGCTCACTTCCCGGGCGAGCTCCGACCACCCCCGACCTCCCACTTGCCTGCTCGATGCGCGCGACAGTGAGGGCTCTCCTCTCGGTTCTTTCTTCTTGCTCAAACCGCTTATAGCGCAGCCCCGCGAACATCCGCCATTTGGTCGCCGCCGCCGAACTCTGCTGGTCGGTGACGTGGCACGCCATTAGCCACTAATGACCCAGCTAAACCAACCCTAGTGCCATCGCCATGTGGGCCCTCGCGCTCGATTAGTTTAATTTAATTTTCCGTTAGATTAGTTCATAACCCATCGGGACCCACACGCCAAGATTGACTTTGCCGACGCTGCCGCTGATCGGTCCCACATGTCATCCACTCTAAACCAGCTGAGATCACTAATGGACCCACGGGTCAGGGTTTGACCTGGGGCGTTTGTGTTGGCTTGTTGACGCCACAGTTGATGTCATGTCGACGAATAACCCATTTTCTGGATTTATTATAATTCAGGAAATTCCAGAAAATACCCCAAACTTCTAAAATTCATAGAAATTCAACCGTAACTCCAATGGAAATAAGTTATATATGAAAAATGATCAGAAAAATATGAAGAATCTGTTTATGCCATGATCATGCATGTTTGAACAAGTTAACCTCACTGAATAGGATGAATCATGATTAGGTAATTTATGAAACTAGCATTTGGAGTTGGAGTTCAACCTGTTTGAATTCCACTTCAATTAACTTGGCTTACTACTGCATTAGGTCAATTCAGTTCCTTAACATGACATGTCATTCATTTGTTTGTGCATTGCATTGATTGTGTTCTTCTCGGCTTGCGGTGTCTGTCCCTCTCGATAGACGTGGTTTCGACGATGAGATCGATGACACTAATGAAGAGCTATATTATCTTCGTGGTGCCGCAAGCAAAACCCCTTGTTCATTCCGATATAATCCCACTCTCTCGCTCCTGCTCTATTTTACTGCATTAGGACAACAACGATTCATGTGTTACTTGTTGCGTGTAGTTGAACCCTTTATCCTCTCGTGATGACCTGTCATTCCACAAGAATTAGATGAAACCCACTAGCATGAGTAGGAGTTGTTTGAGCCCTGCCAGCCTACTCATTCATGCTTGTTTGTCATGCCTGCTATCGCTTAGAGTTTAGTCAGGTCCTGGTCCATCGGGATGAATCGGAGGTGTGTGAACATGTCCTACTGTGTGTGTGAGCTATGTGTGAACACGATTTGGTAAAGGTATGTGAGAGGCCATGTAGGAGTACATGGTGGGTTGTCTCATTGAAGCCGGCCTCAGAACCGAAGTTCTGTGTTTGTGATCCATGAAACAGCATTACTACCACATTGGGATCCTTAATTGACCTTCTCGGCTTCTTAACCACCCTTGTCCTCATCCGGAGTTGCAAGTAGTTTCGTGTTTGTAGATATGTCAGCCACACGCAACACTGACCTTAGTGGGTTGGGTTAGGCGGTAGGCACGCGGTCGCGGTACCGATTCGCCTGCTTGGTGTCTCGGGAACCCTGCACACACGCTCGGGGCTGTATGGGAAACCTCGCCGGACTCCCTCGGATGGAACCCGAATAGGCGATAAACCTGACTAGGGACTTGAGTGTTTAGGTAGGCCATGGCCGACACCCACGCTTGGGCTTCGCTGAAGGTTGCCGAGTACATGTCGGTAAACGGCGTAAGTGGTGAGAGCGCAGGTGAAGAAGTACACCCGCAGGTTAATATGATCTATTCAATAGCCGTGTCCACGGAGAAGGACTTCGGGTTGCCTATATCAGTTCATAGACAAGTGAAAGTGGATACTCTAAAATGCGCAAGATAAGCGTGAGTGCTATGGATGGCGCTCGTAGAGGAGACGGGAGCGGATCCATAGTGGTGTATTGATATGGTGAATATGTGGACTCGTAAAGCGCCACCTCAAAAGGGTTACTTGCAATGTAGTTCAGGATAGCCACCGAGTCAAAGCTGGTTTGATGCGCTCAAACTCCACCACCCCTTTGTTGATAATGATGCATATGTAGTTAGTTCTGATGTAAGTCTTGCTGAGTACAATTGTACTCACGTTTGCCTATTATATGTTTTTGCAGAGAGACGCTGGCCTCGCTTAGTAGTTCCACGTGGACTTCGACGCTTAGCTTGTTACCTCAGCTACGATCTTGTGCCCTCGGCAGATCGGTAGATAGTCAGGCCTCAGCCTTTTTCATTTATAGTTGTCTGTACTTTAGACATGTTTAGCTTCCGCTTTTGCTTTGACTTGTATGTTTTCGAGGTGGGGTCATGAGACCCATGTTTGTAATATCTCGCCTCCCTGAGCCTAACGAATAAATATTTGAGTCAGAGAGTTATGTTGTGATGCCATGTTGTATTTACACATATCGAGCATATTGTGTATGTTTGAAATGCTTGGTATGTGTGGGATCCGACAATGTAGTTGTTTATCCTTGGCAGCCTCTCATATGGGGAAATGTAGTCTAGTGCTTCCTGAGCGATAGTAGTCCGCTATAGCCCGGTTCACTGGAGTCCTCGCTAGCCCAAGACTACCGCTTGGACACTTGATCGGCCGGCATGTGTTTCACTTCTGTTCCTATGTCTGTCCTTCGGGAAATGTCACGCTGGTGATATTCGAGTCCTGCTTAGCTCGCTACAGCCCGGGATACCGAGTCCTGTTAGCCCAAAGGTTATAGCCCAAATTACACGCTGATGACCGACATGCTCGATGTGATTCATGTATGCCTGTCCCCATGGGTTAGTGCCGCTTTGGTTCACGATCAGCCATGTCGGCCCGTTTTTTGTCATGGATGCTAGCGACACTATCATATACGGAGCCAAAAGACGCAAACGTCCCGGCCATGGTAAGGCGACACCCGTGGGAATACCGTGTGTGAGGCCGCAAAGCGATATGAGGTGTTACCGGCTAGATCGATGTGACTTGGAATCGGGTCCTGACGACTACAGGCTGTGGTCGCCCCACTCAAGAGAAGCAGCAGGGCCTCGGGCTCCATCCAGCAGGCGCTATGGGCGGCCGCCTCACGCCTCACCGAGGCGGCATGATCCTCTGGAGCTGCCCCTCATGAGCTGCCACCCGCGCCTGTCACCCCGGCAGGGGTCCCTTCGTCTCGGGCGGCTCAGGCCTCCTGCTCCGCCACTTGAGGAGGAGCCGCCTTTGGCCAACTCGAAGGGCTGCCACCATCACTGGATTTTCGCGAGGCCCCTCGAGACCAGCGGGACGCGCCCCCATTCATCAAGATAGGCATCCGTTCACTAAATCACCCATGTTCGGGCAGAGGTACGAAGGCCCTTCATGCCGGATGCCACCGGGTTAGGGTCGCCAACAGACCAGGAGCACTTTCCTTAGAGCTCAAGGCCAGTCTTCTTCCCGAGCCTCATAACGCATCACCAGGTCTACCAAGGCCCACACGGTGGAATGGCGAGAGCAATGCGGCGATCAGAACTCCTGCACCACCTTGGGCGCCACAGCAACCTCAAGAACGCCAAGCGGGCCAGACGAAGATGAGCCGAGGGCTTGAAAGCCTCCCTGCCCCAGCCTGAATTGGGGACAAGGCGCAGGTCGGCCCGATAGGGGGGCTGGGCACCCCCACATCCACGCATAACCACCTTCTCATGGAACTCACCGCTGGCAGAGATGCCAAGTCAATCCCCGAGGCCGCTGCCCTCGGCCGGGCGACGAAGCTTCACGCACGCCGAGCATTGTGATTGACAAGGCGGAGAGAAGAAGTGGCGGCAAGGCAACCTAAGGAAGGATGCCCATCATTGCTTCACAAACGGCGAAGACCGAGAGGAGAGTGATGGACCCGTGACCCGTATGCATCATGTGGATCTGAAAGTGGGAAAACGGCAAAGTGAAGAAATCATAAAAGGGGGAATTCAGCCTCATTGTTGTATGCCAAAGAAATACCGGACTCTCGTGGTTGTCCTCCGCCGATGGAGAAGTGGGATGCGGGCCGTGCCGCTGCCCTCCTCCGCATTCGTTGAAGGTGGTATGAGCTAACCGACTTTTGCCAAGCCCTAGATTGAGTATGATCGACGGTCGACGGGCGAGGCCGCCGCTTGCGTGGCGAGGAGGAGGCACAAAGTTTTTCCCTTTCCCTTCTTCGCCGGAGCCATGGCGATTGAAAGGGGGAGATTCGAGATTGGATTGAAAATGGAAGCTGGAGTTCGGAGGGGAAGGACAGGACGACAAGCAGCAGAGAGGAGAACGGATGTGTACAGCGCGTGTCCGCTTAGCAAGGCACGAATAAGGAGGCGTGGGGGAACATAGGCCACCCACGCCCAATCAACCGCCACGCCTAAGGCCGTGCATCGATAGGGGCCTGGCGACGCTGCAGACTTGCCCTTCGCCTTTCTGCGTCGGCCAAGCCCGGGCGCACTATGGGCCCGGGCTACTGGCTGGCGTTTCGGGAACGGGGTCCCTAGACTTGCTCGCCTCGCGCCTGCAAGGCGTGGCTCAAAGGAGGCCTGTGACAGCCCATCTTCATCAACGCAAGCTCAAGACTCCGCTGAGGGGCTGAGATTGGGCGGACGACAAGGAGCTTCCTCAGCGCCAGGCCTCACAAAGCCGACTCCATGAGGAGGCGGAGAGTTCAAGGTGGTACCTCATGAGGTGCCCATGACGCAAAGCCATGATTTACCGTGCCGGGCGCCAAGGCCAGCGCCAGCCTGCCAGCTGGCCCTCCTTTCTCTTTGGTGCAAAGGGAGCAAGCGCAGTAGAGCATCAAACAAAGGCACCTGCTTCGTGCAACAAGACCAAGACCAGCCCCAACGGCTAGAAGGAGTCATCGTGGAGCCCAAGCAAAAGGCCATCACCGTGAGCCTTGCGGCGCGAGGACCAACTTTAGTCAGATAAGTGTACCCCTGTTCCCTTCAAATGGCCAATTGTTGGCGCCTCTTCGCCGCCAATATTTGGGGAGAGGCCCAGGCCTTCGCTTATAACAGGGAGTAGCTACCCCTGTGGTAGAGAGAGATCGGCCCCTGCATGAGATCGGAATCTCACCAAGGAACCATTAGCTAGAGCAACTGGAAAACCACCTAGCAGTTCATCACACCCACCAAGAACAGCCCTCTCGAGGCTGTTCTTCCATGTACTGTTCCTCATCAGCCCAAGAGGCAATCCACCACACCACAAACTAGAGTAGGGTATTACACCACAACGGTGGTCTTCAATCTAGTATAAATCTCTGTCTCTTTGTGCGGTTCTGCTTAGTAGATTAGGCCCTGGGATTCGGGCGGCTGCAGACGGTGGAGGGTTGATCTCCGCCACAAGACCCCAAAGGTTCGAACTCAAGGGTCTGCCGGAGCCCGAACCGGCTAACGGTGCCTGTGATACACCTCTCTCTAGCCCTATCATAAGCCGCGACCACGCAGTTAGGGCGAGGTTGTACACGCCCGGCTCTCCCGGAGGGGAGCCCCTCCCACGCACTCAAGGAAGCACCATGCTCCGCACTGGCCGATTTACACTGCCGAGGAGCGGCTATGCCCGCATACATACGGAAGTGCTATGCTCCACGCCTGGTGATAAACAAATCGAGGGCCTCACAACCAGATCAACCTCGTGGAGCCCAGAGCTCGTTGTCTGGCGCCATCGACGCTTCTCCTCGGGAGTGCCGCATGAGGGAGCCAGGACACGGGCCGGCCACGCCTGCCAACGTGACGCCACCCAGCAGTGTCCTCGGACTCTCGTCAAGCCGCCCCGAGCGGAGAAAGGCCCGAGCCTGTGAAGAAGGCCAACGCCTGTGAAGCTCATTTCCGAGAAAGGCCCGAGCTCGTGAAGAAGGCTAACTGTGAAGCCTATTTCCAGAAAGGCCCAAGCCTGTGAAGAATGCCACTGTGAAGCCTATTTCCCAGAAAGGCCTGGAGCCTGTGAAGAAGGCCAACGCCTGTGAAGCCTATTTCCCAAGAAAGGCATGAAGCTTGAAGAAGGCCAATGCCTGTGAAGCTCGCCACCCGTGACACTCTCATGTAATAATGAGTTGGGGCTGTACACGCCAGAGTTCTCGGAGCCGCCCTGGCCTCGGGGCTCCCGCCCACGCCTGGCAGCACTTAGCTCCACGCGGTGAGAAGACGTTGAAGACTAGATTAGGTGCCGACGCTGCTTTTTCATTTGCTTTCTGCAGTTGGCTTGTTCGTCTTATTTGAAGTTTTATTGAAGTTGCTGTCGCCCTTAGCTTGTGATTCTTTGTCTTTTTTCGCCACTTGCTCTGCTTTCTCAGGTCAAGTCTCGCGAGGAGCAACGGGCACCCTCAAGGAGTTTTCTGCCCCTCGCTGCTTGAAGCTTTCCTATCCAGTCCACTACGGAGCACTCCTCCCGGTTGGCGCTGGTGCCTGGCGGCCCACTGTTGATGATGGCGTCTCCTTGCGGGGACGCGCGTAGTTAGCGCTCTTTAGGATCTGCTCCTTTTGTTCCCTGCGAGGAATCAAAGAACACACCCCGTGGGGGCTTGTAAGGTTCCTGTGGTTCCGTTTGTTAATATGATCTTTATCGTGAAGTGGTGCGAGATTCTCATCCCATCTTAGCTTAGTCCCTCCTTCCGAACCTCGCGAGGGCTTGACGCTCTGCGCCGACAGGTCCCAGTCCCAAGGCAGGCTTCAGCCGTCGCTGGTATGCCAGGTCGCGATGCCGTGGTCAAGGCCAGGAGGTAAGCGGCCTGGGGTCCAGTAAGAGCCCCTGAGTCGCGATGCTCAGGAGGTCCCCTTTAGCGCTCAAGCAACCATCGTTCGGTGAGAAAGGAGCACGACGCTGCCAGCACGGGATTGCATTAAGTGCGAGGTCGGTGCTGCAATAGCTAGTATTTCTGGAGGATGACTTATCTCAGGAGTCAGGAACCGCTTCTTGGTGCGGCGTTAGGTCCGCGCATCGGCAGTTGAGGAGTTGCCCGGCGAGGTCCCCGCGTGCCTCTTCCCTCTCGCCTTTACTACCCTTTCTGCACTACGTCCTCGGGTCCCGGCCCTCGAGCAAGCTCAGCCGTCGCTGGTATTCCAGGTCGCGATGCCGTGGACAAGGCCAGGAGGTGAGGGCTGGAGAGCCAGTAGGAGTCCATGAGTCGCGATGCTCAGGTACCCCCCCCCCCCTTTAACATGCAAGCGGTTCGCGTGGACGAGAGTGAAGGAAACGCCGTGAAGGCCTCGCCTGACGCTGCTCCTTGAAGAGATCCTGCAGGCTCATCACAAGAAGAACAAGAGTTCGCCATGACAATCGACGGTCAGTCGTTGGTTGCTCTGGAGGGGTGACGAGGCACTGAAGGCTTGACGAGGTGGCGCCTTGCGAAGGCTGCGCGCCGAGCTCAGCCATTCAGGTTTGTCGATGTTGCGGGGACGGACCCATGCGCAAGCTGCCGCGTGTTTAGGAGCAGCTCCATCTGTTGGTGTCAATCGAGCGGGCGATTAGGTCAAACACGTTAATCACGGCGAGCAAATCCATTTAGATAGGCGAGAAGGCGAACATCGCTGGGTCGGAACTGAGCGACTTGGGGATGACGCAGCCCGAGGGGCGCCCCCAATAAAGTAAACTAGAAACATGAATCAAAAGGGATACATGCCGCATGGACGGACCCACGCGGCCTAGGAATGATGCAGCCCTGGGGGGCGCTCCCAGCTAAAAATGAAACTAGAAGGGCATCACCTGGTGATGTTGGAGATGAAGGGACGCTGGAGTAGTGGACGCCGTGCGCCGCGGAAGCAGATCTTCACGAGCCCCCGGGACCAGGAGCCTCGGGAGGCTCCGGAGGCGCTAGTGGCTCCTCGCGGACTATCTCCATTTCCGCCAAGACTGCGGAACGCCTGGCCACTTGAGCCTCCGGGATGCTTCTCATGAGGCGCTGGCGCGCGGCAGCCGCGTTCGGCAAGCCGTAAGGCATGCGAACATAGCTGTGGGGTGGACCTTCACAGCGTCCCATGCGTGAGGGCCAGAGGCGCTCCTGAGAGGTGGCTCAGTTGAGCCCTGATATGTCGATGCAGACGCGCAGCCCACCATCCTCGCATGGATGGGGAGCTACGGCGGGTAAGCGGCGGCTGCCACTCATGACTCTCGACTCCTGAAGCTCCTGAATGGTCTTGCTGACGAACTCCTGAGGGTTTGGCCCTCCTTGCCTTGCTCCTTCCTAAGGGAAACGTGCTTTGAAACACGCCTCCAAGTGGTGCCCGAGCGCCTCCCTCGTGATCTTAGCAAAGTCGGTGGCCCTCGAGGAGAGAGCCCCCGAGCCTTGCTCGAAGAGGGCACCGGGCGCGCCTTCCTATGCGACAGAAGGAGGTGCCCCCTGAACAGGCGCGGACCCTGAAGGGCCTGCCTCCCGCGGGGTCGGGCCAGGCGATGTCTTCTTCTTCTTAGGAGCAGCCTCGGGAAGCCTCCCACTCCTGTGATCTGGGTCTTCAATTGACGCGGCTTGAAAAGCACGCTCCAGGGAACACACTGCGTCTCTCTCTCTTCACAAGGCACCGTGATGACTCCACCGCTTCCTGGCATCTTGAGGACATTGTAGCAGTGATGAGTCACGGCCATTAATTTGGCCAGAGCTGGGTACCCGAGGATGGCATTGTACGGCAGGAGAATGTGAGCTACGTCGAAGTCAATGAGCTCGGTGCGGTAGTTGTCGCGCGTCCCGAAGGTGACAGGAAGGCGGACCTGCCCTATCGGAACTGTGGAACCATCAGTGACCCGGAGAAAGGCTTGGTTGGCTGAAGCTGATTGTATGGCACTTGGAGATTGTTGAATGTCTCGACGGACAGGACATTGAGCCCTGCTCCACCATCGATGAGGGTCCTGGTGACTTGCACATTGCTGATGATTGGGGAACAAAGCATCGGGAGGACTCATTTGTGGCTGCGCACTTGAGCTGATCCGCTGAGCTGAATGTGATGGCGCACGCTGACCACCTGAAGGGGCGTGTGGCTTCGAGCCTGGGGAGGACTGCATTCACTTCGCGGGCGAACTGCTTGAAGGTGCACTGAGAGGCTAGGGATTGAGCTCCGCCCAGGATGCAAGCGATTGCTGCTGCCTCGGAAGCCCCCAACCCCTCGGCCCCGATGATGGTCTTCATTTCTCCTTGGCTGCGGTGGCAGAAGAGGGAGGCCTGTGTTGCCTTGTGGGCGATCCTCACGAGGCTGATCCCTCCAGCCTCCCTCTCGAGGCGGGTCCCTCCAACCTCCCTCGCGAGGCTGGTCCTGCCAGCGGTCCTTGCGAGGTCGGTCACGCCACCCTTGGCGAGGGCCACGGTCTTCCCATCGTCCTCCACCTCTTCCTCCTCCTCGGCCATAGCCCCGGTCGCTACGCTCGGGGCGTCGGCCGGCACCCACGTCCCGCACGGCCCTGAGCTCTTGGCATTCGTTGGTGTTGTGGTGTGGAGGTCATGGTACACGTAGTACCGACTGCCATTGGATGACTCAGGCTGATCCTTCCTCGCTGGTGTCCGCTCTCACCGCAAGCACGGCAGCCCCTTGCGCTTCACGCCCTGACCTTGGGCTTCTTCTCTTCGGTCGGCGGCCGGCAGCTCGAGAAGGAAAGGCGTCCTTCCTCATCCCTGGCGCACTTGGTCGCCAAGTTGAACAGCTCCAGGGATGTACACAGGTCTTCATGGATCGCAAGCTCTTCCTTCATCTTGACGTCACGCACACCGTCGGAGAAGGCTGAGATGATGGCCTCCTCACACACCCCGGGATCTTAAGGCGAGCTTTGTTGAAACGTTGATGAACTTTTGCGGGGTCTCCCGACCGCTGCTTGATCTTGGCGCAAGTCACCATGGCGGGGCCGGTCGCGGTGCCTTGGAAGTTGGCGATGAATCGGTGCGCATCTTGTTCCAGGAGGAAATCGTGTGCAGAGCCAAAAGGGCACCGTCCTTGAGCGCCATGGGAAACCAGTTCGCCATGACCTTCTCGTCCCTGTTGGCGGCTTCGATGCCCAGCTCATAGAGCTGGAGGAACTCCGCAGGGTCGGCCGTGCCATCGTAGCGTGGGGGCAGGTCTGGCTTGAACTTGCCCGGCCAGGCCACGCTGCACAGCTCGGCGGTGAAGGCACGGCAGCCTGCAGTGGCCACGGGAGGCCTTTGGTGACGGAGGGCTTGATCTTGGAGGTCTCCGTGCGCTGCCGCCAGGAGCAGCGCGGGGTCTTGGCGCGCTGGAGCAGAGCACTGTCGGACGGGTCAAAAGGGGAGCACTCGGGCAGCTTCTTGGGGACGAGGGATCTCTTGGCAGCTCTTCTCTTGCTGTGCTGGTGCCGGACGGAGTGGGTTCCGCCCAGGGGCCACGCGCCTTGGGGCCAAGGCGCCTTCTTGAGGGGGAGGCGGCTGAGGCGCCCCCGGAGCTTCATCGCTCGCGCAAGGCGGGGCGCGGTGCAGCGAGAGGGATGGCGCAGGGGAGCCCCCAGCGGCGCTGACGAGCTCGGTGATGCGGGCGAGCCACTCGTCGTAGAGGTCGTCGATGGGACGGTAGTGCAGGAGTTCCCGTGCCAGGAGCAACACAGTGTGCGCGTCCGCAGGAGCGCGACGGCCGTGGGACGAAGAACCGGCTGGAGTCAGCGACGGGGTCGCAGTGCGGCCTTCCCGCCGCACCGAATGATGCAGAGACGACGCCTGCTGCTCGTTCCCCGCCGGGCCGGTGGCGGCGTTGACGGCAGGCGACGGGGAACGGCGGGGCGGCCACGACGAGGGCCGCTCGGGCGACGCGAGTAACGAGCGCCTGGCGCCGGGCGCGGCTCGGCGAGCGTCTGACATGGATGCGATGGGCGGCGAAGAGCAGGGCGGCGGAAGGCGGATTCCGGTGCACCCCTACCTGGCGCGCCAAATGTCGGATTTCGGGTTCCGGCAGACCCTCTAGGTTCGAACTCTGGGGTGCAGGCAGAGATCGCACATCCAACCTACCTACGTCTCATCGCCTTGCAAGGATCTAAACTACGAGAAGAACAACACAAGGGACACGAGGTTTATACTGGTTCAGGCCACCATTGTGGTGTAATACCCTACTCCAGTGTGTGGTGTGTGGATTGCCTCAGAGGTTGATGATGAACAATACAAGGAGGAACAGCCTCGCGAGGGTCTGTTCTTGGCTGGTGCGATGAACTGCTAGGGGGAGTTCAATCGCTTCTATTTCTCTCTCTCTAGTTGCCGATCCGATCGATCAGGTCTCGATCGTATCCAGATGCCGAACTCTCTCCGGGCCCCTACCCTGTGGGTGGCTAGTCCTATTTATAGGCGGAGGCCCTGGGCCTCTCCCCAAATATTGAGCGGGAAGGGCGCCAACAATTGGCCATTTTGAAGGGGAACATCTAGTACACTTATCCTGACTAAAGTCGGTCCTCGCCTGCCAAATACTCTGACGGTGACGCCGGCTTGGGCTCCACGATGACCTCCTTCCTATCGTCCTGCTGGTCTTGGTCTTGTTGCACCGAAATGGTTGCATTTGCTTGATGCCTTGGCCTGCGCTTGCCTCCTTTGCACCAAAGTGTAAATGAGGACACTGCGCGGGCTGGCACCCGCCTGGCGCCCTTGGTCGTCATGGCTTGCGTCATGGGCACCTCGTGAGGTACCCCGCCTTGATCTCTCCGCCTCCTCGCGAGCCAGCCTGACGAGGTCGTGCCTGAGGAAGCTTTCTGTTGTCCGCCCCGCGAGGCTTGGCCCCTCGCGAGGGTCTTGAGCTTGTGTTGATAAAGATGGGCCGTACTGGGCCACCCCTTGAGCCACGCCGCAGGTCGAAGGCAGGCAAGTCTGGGTACCCCCATTCCCAGAACGCCGACAATTGTTGGCGCCCTTCCCGCTCATTATTTGGGAAGAGGCCCAGGGCCTCCCTCTATAAATAGGACTAGCCACCACAGAGAGAGGAGACGGGTCGAACCCACCAGAGAGAGAGAGAGAAGCGACTGGACTCACCCAAGCAGTCCATCGCACCAGCTCAAGAACAGCCCCTCGCGAGGTTGTTCTTCCTTTGTACTGTTCTTCATCAGCCCCGGAGGCAATCCACCACACCACACACTAGAGTAGGGTATTACACCACAACGGTGGCCCGAACCAGTATAAATATTGTGTCTCTTGCGCTATTTATCATTCCTAGTTAGATCCCTTGCAAACCATTAACTCGTGAGCTGGTAGGGGAAAGATCTCCGTGCGCACCCCAGAGTTCGAACCTCAAGGGTCTGCCGGAACCCGAAATCCGACACAAGCAATATGATATAAACCTCATCTTTTTATACTCGATGGCAACAATACAGTGTGTGTCGTTTCCCCTACTATCAGTGGGATCGAGCACTGCATGATTGAACCCAAAGCTAAGCACTTCTCCCATTGCAAGGAAGATCAATCTAGTAGGCCAAACCAAACTGATAATTCGAAGAGACTTGCAAAGATAACCAATCATACATAAAAGAATTTAGACAAGATTCAGATATTGTTCATAGATAATCTTGATCATAAACCCACAATTCATCGGATCTCGACAAACACACCGCAAAAAGAGTTACATCGAATAGATCTCCAAGAAGATCGAGGAGAACTTTGTATTGAGATCCAAAGAGAGAGAAGTAGCCATCTAGCTAATAACTATGGACCCGAAGGTCTTTGGTAAAATACTCACACATCATCGGAGAGGCTATGGTGTTGATGTAGAAGCCCTCCATGATCGATGCCCCCTCCGGAGGAGCGCCGGAAAAGGCCCCAAGATGGGATCTCACGGGTACAGAAGGTTATGTCGGTGGAAATAGGGTTCCATGGTGCTCCTGGTTGGTTTCTGGGTACGTAGGTATATATAGGAGGAAGAAATAGGTCAGTGGAGCCACGAGGGGCCCACGAGGGTGGGGAGCGCGCCCAGGGGGCAGGCGTGCCTCCCTTCCTCATGGCCTCCTCGGTTGTTTCTTGACATCCACTCCAAGTCCTATGGATCATGTTTGTTCAAAAAATAACTCTCCCGAAGGTTTCATTCCGTTTGGACTCCGTTTGATATTCCTTTTCTGTGAAGCACTGAAATAGGCAAAAAAACAGCAATTTTCACTGGGCCTTGGGTTAGTAGGTTAGTCCCAAAAATTATATAAAAGTGTATAATAAAGCCCATTAACATCCAAAACAGAATATATAATAGCATGGAGCAATCAAAAATTATAGATATGTTGGAGACGTATCAGGAGGTGAACACCGTCATCACGGCCAAGCTGGAGTACATGCACTTGTCGGAGTGCCCGGTCACCTAGACTCGGGAGGATCACCCGGCCGTCATGCCAAACCCGGGTGATTACGCCTTCGTCCTCAACCCCACCATCATCGTACCTCGGCGCACGTGCAAGTTCTCCCGAGTACTCATCGACGGTGGCAGCAGCATCAACATCCTCTACCGCGACACCATGACCAAGCTTGGCCTCAAGGCCAAAGACCTAGAGCCGAACCAGACGATCTTCCACGGCATCGTCCCTGGCCTCTCCTGCTCTCCGATCGGCCGGGTCCGGCTCGACGTCCTGTTCGGCGATAGTAGCCACTTCCGACGCGAGCCGCTCTGGTTCAAGGTAGTGGACCTGACCAGCGCGTACCACGCGCTGCTGGGCCGGCCCGTGCTTGCCAAATTCATGGCAGTTCCTCACTACGCCTACCTAAAGCTGAAGCTGTCGGGTCCGAGGGGCCTCATCACCATCACCGGCGACTACCGCAAGTCCATGGAGTGCGCCCGAGACGGTGCCAAGCTGGCCGAGCCGCTGGTCATAGCCGAGGAGCAGCGCCAACTCGACCGAATTGTCACCTTGGCCCAAGAGGCATCGGTCGCGCCGATCCCGGCCAAGGAGCCGGCCGACGAGGCCTTGTTCAAGCCCTCCAAGGAGACCAAGAGAGTGAATCTGAACTCTGAAGACCCCAGCTGCAGCAAGTATGTTGTCATGGGCACCCGCCTCGACAGCAAATAGGAAGGCGAGCTCGTCAACTTCCTCCGTGAGAATCGGGATATTTTTGCATGGACCCCAAAGGACATTCTGGGTATCTCGAGGAAGTACGCTGAGCACAAACTCCATGTCTGCAAGGACGCCAAGCCTGCCCGTCAACCCCTGCGACGTATTTCCAAAGAGAAGAGAAGAACCATTCGTGAAGAGGTCGCGAAGCTCTCGGGGATCGGCTTCATCATGGAAGTGTTTCACCCCGAGTGGCTGGCCAACCCAGTCCTCGTCCTGAAGAAGAAGACCTAGCGCATGCGTATCGACTACACCAGCCTGAACAAGGCCTGCCCCAAAGACCCGTTCGCCCTCCTGTGAATCGACCAAGTCATCGACTCCACTGTCGGGTGTGAGCTCATGTCCTTCCTAGATGCTTACTCTGGCTATCATCAGATCTAGCTGGACCTGGCCGACGCGCTGAAGACATCCTTCATCACGCCCTTTGGGGTGTATTGCTACATCACCATGTCGTTCGGCTTGAAGAACGTCGGCGCCACCTTCCAGCGCTGCATGCAGAAATGCTTGTTGCCGCAACTTGGCCGCAATATCCACATCTATGTGGACGACATCATGGTGAAGATGTAACACCCCCGATGCGGTTATATCTCCCACGTGTCGAGGCACGACTTAGAGCCATAACCGCATTGAAAGCAATGTCGCAAGTGAGGTAATCTTCACACAACCCATGTAATAAATAGGGGAAAGAGACATAGTTGGCTTACAATCGCCACGTCACACAGTACATAATTAAACATACATCATTCAGAGTACACTCAAGGTCCGACTACGGAACCAAAATAAAAGAAGATACCCCAAATGCTAACACAGATCCCGAATCGTCCCAACCTGGGCACCACTATCGATCATCCGAAACGACACATAGTAACGACCACGTTCCTCGTCGAACTCCCACTTGAGCTCGGTGGAATCATCTCGTGACCGCCTCATCGGAACCTCGCAATCGTGTTTGAAGTATCCGTGAGTCACGGGACTCAGCAATCTCACACCCGCGAGATCAAGACTAATTAAGCTAATAGGAAGGACAGAGTAGTAAAGTGGAGCTGCACAAGCGACTAGCATATATGGTGGCTACATCGCAAAAGAGAGCGAGAAGAGAAGCAAAGCACGGTCGTGAAACTAGTAGTGATCAAGAAGTGATCCTGAACTACTTACGCCGACATAACTCCAACACCGTGTTCACTTCCCGGACTCCCGAGAAGAGACCATCACGGTTACACACGCGTTGATGTGTGTTTTATTGAGGTCAACTTTGAGTTTTCTACAACCGACATTAACAAATTCCCATCTGCCTCATAACCGCGAGCACGGCTTTGAAAGATATTACCTGCAGGGTGTCCCAACTTAGCCCATTATAAGCTCTCACGGTCAACGAAGGATTATTCTTCTACCGGAAGACCCGATCAATCTCGAATCCCGGACTACAAGACATTTCGACAGCAATAAAACAAGACCAGCAAAGCCACCCGAATGTGCCGACAAATCCCGATAGGAGCTGCACATATCTCGTTCTCGTGGCACACCGGATAAGCGAAGCGTACAGGAACCGACGTAATCCATGTTGCCAAGGAATGGTCCCGCACGGTGCTCTAGTTTGGACCAACGCTCGGAGGAGCACTGGCCCGGGGGTTTAAAATAAGATGACCCTCGGGCTCGCGAAACCCGGGGAAAAGGCTTAGGTGGCAAATGGTAAAACCAATGTTGGGCCTTCTTGGAGGAGTCTTATTCAAAGCGAACTGTCAAGGGGGTCCATAAATCACCCAACCGTAAGGAACGCAAAATCAAGGAACATAACACCGGTATGACGGAAACTAGGGTGGCAAGAGTGGAACAAAACACCAGGCATAAGGCCGAGCCTTCCACCCTTTACCAAGTGTATAGATGTGTTAAACATAGCAGATATATTTATATATTGTGATATCCCCAACAAGTAAACATGTTCCAAAGAGGAACAACATCTCCATGTTCCAACAAGGAACAAACTTCAGCTTCACCTGCAACTAACAACGCTATAAGAGGGCTGAGCAAAGCGGTAACATAGCCAATCAACGGTTTGCTAGGAAAGGATGGTTAGAGGCTGACATGGCAATATGGGTGGCATGACATAGCAAGTGGTAGGCATCGCAGCATAGGCATAGCAAAAGAGCGAGCAACTAGCATAGCAAAGATAGAAGTGATTTCGAGGGTATGGTCATCTTGCTGCAATGTTCTCGAGTTGTCGAAAGCTTGATCCTCGAAAACGTTCTCAACAGGTTCCTCGCTCACGCACTCGCCTCCGGCTCTACCCAAAACAACAACACAAACAAGGAACCACAATAAAACACGGTGCAATGCACAATCAACATGATGCAACATAACATGATATGCGGAAGTGATATGCAAAGCGATAAAGCTCCGGAAGGTAAAAGAAAGACTAGGCATCATCTTGGCCAACCAAGCATGCCATCGAAAGATGAGATGATTTCGTTAGAAATCGATATAGAGATCACCGGAAACGGATGCACGGGTTGGATATGACGGCAAAACAAGAATGGTGAGAAACCTACGATAACACATGATGAACAAAACCATGCATGTGTGCAAACTACCTCATAGCAAGATACAAATAAATATGCCCATGAAAACAACACATAACCATGATGCAATAAGACATGAACATAAACTTGCCCAAATGCAGAAACCAATGCCACCACTGAGTTGGTGGGATTTTTCACCCCAAAACATATATAATATGTTAGGGTTGCGATAGAAAATCATCCCAAAAGCATTAAGTTAAAATCTGCCTAAAAGGAAGTTGACATAATTGGCAATTTCAGATTTGGAAATGTCCAGATTTGGACTTGCCTAAAACAGAAAAGGAAGCAATGCTGGAAAAGGAAACGGGGTAAAAGAAAAAAATATGCCTAGAGGAGGGTGCTGAGAGACTGACAGGATGGCCCCACTGTCATAGAGACAGGGGCGAAATGGCTTAAAAGGGGGAAGAAAACAGCCCCGGGGGATTCGAACCCGGGTCTCCCCGGTGGAAACCTGCCCTGCTACCACTGGGCTGGTGCGGCGGCGACTGACAGAGGAAGGGCCTCGGCCCTCTACTACTACTGCTGCAGAGGAGACGCACCGGAGGAAAGCGAAAACAGAAAATAAAAAAGGGGAGGGCGCGCTGGGTTCGAACCTGTGTCGCCGTGGAGAGAGCGGGATCAACCAGCTCGGCTACGTTAGGAGGTTCGTAGGATCGGGTCAAGGCTACTTGACACAACTCCCAGCCGGACCTAAAACAGAACGGACGCCGACGATGCCGGGCGAGGCAACTGCGCCTCGGTGGCTGTTCCCTTGGACACGACAGGCACGCATGAGGGGCACCACGGATCTTGAGGGGGCAAGCCCGAGCGGGAATCGCGGCAAACACACGCGCCAAGCACTACTCTGAAGCTCCAAAACTACAACCACGCCGGAGCACGCCGGGCGCGACACGAACAAGGACCGGGCCCTACGCTATGGTGAACTAACGGCGACAGGGAGGAGCAGGGAGGAAGGGGGTATACCTCCTTACCCTAGGACACGAGATCGGCGACGGAGACGGGCTGACGGCGACGAGATCGTGCTCTGAAATTTCGCCGGGAACCTGTCCGAGAAGAAGACCAAACAGAGGCGTCGACGAACTTGGCGCTCCGGGCCCCCGTAGTCGACGTCGTGGACGAAGATGACGACGAGGAAGGAGATGGACAAGGGCCGCCGGGTCGTGGTGGCCAGAGAGCGCGCCGGCGACGAGGCCACGCCTCAGATGCGCCGGAACGAAAGCGGGCGGCGAACTTGGGTGGTTTCCTCCGGCGGGCGGCGGAGAGGGAGAGGGGAACCCTAGGGCTCGATTTGACGCGGAGGGGGATAAGAAGGGGCTAGGGCGACGGGGCGAGCTCACGCTCCCCGTGCTCGGGGTCCCCATGGCGCTGGCGAGAGGAAAGGGAAAGGTGGGTGCGATACACAGGCCGACGCCACAAAGGGCCGACGCGCCCACGTGGACGGGATCCAGTGAGGTAAGAGCGGCGATGGGTGCGCCAAGGCAGGAGAGGGAAAAGGTGCGGGCTGGCGCGCCTCTCGGCAAGGGCTGAGAGGAACTGGGCGGCTCGGAGTGGCCGGAGCCTGTGGAGAGGTTAGCTGGCTGCCATCGCTGCTGCTGCTCTCTCTTTTCTTTTCCTTTAAAAATTCAAAAGGAGAGAAAAGAAAGTACAGAAAGAAAAGAAAAGAGTTTGAGTGAAAGGAAAATATCCCCACACTCCTGGAATTCTCCACTATTTAACTAAATTGTAATGGACATTTTTAGAGGTAGAAAATAATGCAAGTTTGGAAATATTTCAAACTTGTGCCATTTTTGAACCTGACCATAACAACTTCAAATGAGGAGATTTTTGGCAGAGAGGTTTTTGTGCAACAAGCAAGATTTTTAGGGAGAAAATGAACATTAATTTAGAAAGGAAAAATATGGCCCTTGAAGAGGAAAGAAGTAGAAGGAAGGAGGAGATGGTAATGCAACATGAGAGTGGCCCATGCAACAACATGACATGCAAGGGAAAAACCACAACCACATGATAAGAAAAAATGCAAGATGACAAGAGGCACAAATGCAATATGGCAAAAGAACAAAACAAAGAAAAGAAAAACCCACATAACCAAACCAAAGAGGCCAAGCATGACAAAAACCCACAAGACTTGGATGAGGTCAAATTGATATATTGCCCAAAAGGGGAAGTTTACATCCAGGGTGTTACAACACTCCACCACTACAAGAGGATCTCGTCCCGAGATCTAGGACTGAAAGAACTCCGGATACTCAGAACGGAGGTGATCCTCGCGCTCCCAGGTAGCTTCTCGGTCGGAATGGTGTGACCACTTCACTTTCAGGAATTTGATTGACTTGTTGCAGTCTTGCGCTCGGTTTCTTCAAGAATAGCAACGGGTGCTCACGATAAGAGAGATCTTCTTGAAGGTCAATCTCTTGAAGTTGATAGTGCGCTCAGAGTCTTGAAGCACTTGCGAAGCTGTGACACGTGAAACACATCGCACGCTTGCAAAGTTGGAAGGAAGCTCAAGTTGATAGGCTAGATCGCTTCTTTTCCCAATGATCTTGAAAGGACCCACGATCTAGGGGCAAGCTTCCCTTTGATACCGGGCGACGAGTACCTTTCATTGAGAGACGCGGAGGTAGACATGGTCTCCGATTTCAAAAGTCACATCACGGTGCTTATCATCATAATAGCTCTTCCGCGCGATTATGCGGCTTTGAGATTCTCACGAATGACCTTGCACATTTCTTCCGCTTCGTGATCAAGTCATTGCCAAGAAGTTGGCGCTCACCTGCCTCGCACTAATTGAGAGGAGTACGCACTTTCGCCATAGAGAATTTCAATGGGGCCTTGCCGAACTCGCTTGGAAGCTGTTGTTGTAAGAGAACTCGCATATGGAAGACAATCTTCCCACTTCATACCGAAGGAAATGACACAAGCCCCGAGCATATCTTCAAGAATTTGATTAACTCGCCGACTTGGCCACTTGTTTGAGGATGGAAAGCTGTCTTTGAAACGAATGTTGGTGCCCATGGCCTTCTCAAAAGAATCCCTTAACTTGGAGGTAAAGATGCTGCCACGGTCTCAAGAGATCACTTGAGGAATACCGCAAGGAGACAATCTCGAGGTGTATAGCTCGCCAACCGAGCTGCTGTGATGGATTCTTTGATAGGAAGAAAATGAGCCACTTTAGTAAGCTTGTCAATGACAACGAAGATAGCATCATTTCCACGCTTGGACTTTGGAAAGCCACCACTAAGTCCATTTCAATATGATCAAACTTCCATTCAGGAATAGCAAGAGGTTGAAGGAGACCAGCTGGTCTTTGGTGTTCGCTTTCACTCTTCTCGCAGACATCACACTCATTCACGAATTGAGCAATTTCTCGCTTCATTCGAGTCCACCAATATGACTGCTTGAGGTCATGGTACATCTTCGCATTTCCAGATGAATGGATAGAAGCGAATTGTGAGCCTCGCTCATAATGACTTTTCTCAGATCACCCTTAGGAACCATAATCCGTCCTCAAAGAACAGAGTGTCTTTGTCATCAACATGGAAGCACTTGTACTTGAAATGCCCTTGTCGATACCACGCTTCACTTTCTTCACCATGGTATCCGAAGTTGAGCCTCACGAATCTGATCTTCCAAAGTAGGAGAGACTATGAGGTTGGCAAGAAAGCCTTGAGGAACAACTTGAAGATTCAGCTTATGGAAAGATTCACAGAGATCCGGTGAAAGGGCTTGAGGATTAGATCATTGCGAAGAAGCTTTCCTGCTCAAAGCATCTGCAATGACATTGGCTTTGCCCGAGTATACTCAATACTTGGGTTGTACTCTTGAATCATTTCGACCCATCGAGTCTGCCTGAGGTTGAGGTTAGGCTGAGTGAAGATGTACTTGAGACTCTTGTGATCGGTGAAAATGTCCACTTTCCTTCCCAACAAGAGATGTCTCCACGTAATCAATGCATGGACAATGCCGCCAACTCAAGATCATGAGTGGGGTAGTTCTTCTCGTTGGGCTTCAATCAAGTAGAGGTATAAGCCACAACTCTCTTCTCTTGCATTAACACAGACCGAGACCTTGAAGAGAAGCATCACAGAACACTTCATATGGCTTGGATTCATCAGAGGAGTCGAGCAGAGCTGTGACGAGTTTCTCTTTGAGGGTATTGAAAGCAACGCCACACTCGGGAGACCGGATATACTTCACCGCTTCGAGAAGGTTGGAAAGAGGCTTTGCAATCTTGGAGAAGTTCTCAACGAATCTTCGCAATAGCTTGCAAGACCAAGAAAATCATGGAGCTGCTTGACATTCGAGGAGGTTCCCAATTCACAATTGCGGACACCTTCTCGGGATCAACAGCGATGCCCTTGGCAGAGATGATATGACCAAGATAAAGCACTTCATCAAGCCAGAATTCACATTTGGAGAACTTAGCATAGAATTGGTACTCTCTGAGCTTGTCTAGCACCAATCGCAAATGTTTGGCATGATCCTTCTTATTCTTGGAGAAGACCAAAATATCATCAAGATAGACCAAGACGAATTCATTGGTGTAGGGGTTGAATATGAAGTTCATCATCCGAGAGAAAGTTGGAGGAGCATTGACGAGGCCGAAAGACATGACAGTATATTCATAAGAACCAAAGCTTGTTCTGAATGCTGTCTTGGGAATATCTTGTTCACGAATGCGAATCTGATGATACCCCATACGAAGGTCAAGCTTAGAGAACACCGTAGCACCTTTGAGTTGCTCGAAAAGCTCATTGATGTTGGGAAGTGGATACTTGTTCTTGATTGTCTTCTTATTCAATGGACGGTAATCGACGCAAAGTCGGTCCGTGCCATCCTTCTTCCGGACAAAAAGAACACCACAACCCCAAGGAGATGAACTCGGTCTGATCAAACCCAGACGCTCTTGTTCATCGAGCTGCTTCTTCAATTCCCTCAGCTCATCGGGTCCAAGCTTGTATGGACGCTTGCAAACGGGTTCAGTGCCAGGCTCAAGATCGATAACGAACTCAACTGGCCGATGAGGAGGCATACCCGAAGCTCTTCCGAAAGACATCTTGGTACTCACAAACGACTGGAATCTGAGAGATGGCATTCAATTCGCCCTTCTCATTGAGAGAAAACAACCGAATGGTTTCATCACGAGAGGCATAGATGATCACATCATTAGAAGAATGAGTCAATTGAATTTCCCTGGCAGCACAATCAAGCTGAGCTTTGTGCTGATAAAGCCAGCCCATTCCGAGAATAAGATCAATGTCCGAGTCACCAAGAACCATTGGTTTGAAAGAAATCTATAATCGCCCATCTTGATAGAAACATCATGAACTATCGAGTTGGCTCTCATTGACTTTGCCGGAGAAATAACACCCAAAGGTTTATCCAGGTAAGACCAAGAAAAATCATTCTTTGCAAAGAACGATCTCGACATGAAACAATGCGATGCACCAAAGATCAAATAAGACTTTTGCAGGAATATCATTAATCGAGAGATTACCCATGATCACATCAAGAATCCTCCGCTTGAGCTGCATTCATCATATTGACCTTGGCAAACTTTGGATTATGCTTGACCACCGCATTGCTGGAAGATTTCACAGAGGAGGAGGCGGAAGACGCCTCTGGTTGAAGCACTTGTTCAAGATAGTGACCCTTCTGCGGCACTTGTTGCAAGTGACCTCGAGAGAGCGGACGGTGGTAAGGAGCACTTGACCTTGGAGCTTGAGAATTAGACTTGTTCGATAGCTTGGGTTGGGTGGGTGGGAAGATCCACGCCACCGAGTTCTTCTCACTGGTAAGGCCGACGGAACGGAGGAGGGGGCAGATAAAACTTCGCTGCTTGGCTGCCACTTGAGAGGACGAGGAGGACTGAATCTGCATCCCCGATTCTCTTCTTAGAAGCCTCGATTTGAGCTGTGCCGCTTCTTGCTTGAGAGCCATGTTGTAGAAATCATCATACTTATCTCGCTCAAACAGCACAAGAGGTAATTGCAGATCTTCTCTCGCACCACCTCGAACCGATAGATCATACTCCTTTCATCGTGTACATCTTGCTTAGCAAAACGAGCGAAGCTTCGAACTGGATATTGTATTGATAGACAGACATGGTGCCTTGCTTGAGATTGCGGAACTCCTCACGCTTGCTCTCAACAACACTCTTCGAATGTGATGAGCTCGAAATCACGCGGAACTCATCCTGTAATGACACGACCTCCTCTCGAATCTTTGTATTGCTGGTACCACTCAGCAGCTTGATCCTTGAGTTGAAACGATGCAAACTTGACAAAGTCCTCGTGTCCGACATTGCTATACCAAAGTGCTTGCAGATATCCACTAACCAATCATCGGTCTGTTGCCTCAACACGTAAACCGAAAGACTTCGCTGATTAGCGAGAAACCGACCGAGAGTAGCAAAGTGTGGCTGATTGTTGCCTTGACCTTGATTGCCTTGATTGCCTTGCCCTCGAGTACGTTCTTGCAAGAGCTGCAAAATCATCGAGCATTGGCATTGGTGGCTGCCATAATAGCTTGCCGGTGCCTCGGAGGCGGAGGTGGAGGTGGAGGTGGAGGATTCGATCGATCCCCATCATTGCGATCCGGATTCGACGCTGCATGGAGCCATCTGGAGAGGGTGACATCCGTTAGTCCTTTGATAGACAAATAGATAAGTAGAATCAACGGATAGAAATTGCAACATATAGTCTTCACAATAAACATTCGAACAAGAATGAACGAATGAATTCCAAAGTTAATCATCACACGTCCAATAAGGTGAGAAGCCACTTAGATAAAGATATGGAAACAACATCTGACTGAGAAACAAATCGAATATCATAACTGAAAACAAAAGGTTGGCTGCTAGAATGAGCCGGAACAAACACATGATAGAGATTTCGCTCAAAGTGTTCGTGGTGGGGCCCACACGGACACGACGTATAGCGGACGTCACGAATGACTAACAAGACGTCCCCGAATCAGCATAGCCAAGGATTCTTTAAGACGTCTCGCGACCATCAGAATCGACCGTGAATGGGCGGACCACTAGACGTTGAACCCCAATCTCAAATCATACATCCGTCGGAAAGAATATCCGTAAGCTACTAGAATTCCCACCTATAAACTCCCAAACTTTCGGTTATGCAATCTGGTGTTGGGGATACAGGGACACAAAATATATCACCCAAACTAACAATACCTAGATCCAACAGATCCATCCGTCAACACATAACCAAGAAATCCTCGGAAATCGTGTACCTCGACCTTCGAAAAACATCCGTTATGCAAGTCATGGCAATACTCCCGCACTCGCCACAGTACTGGGCTATCAGGGTTATCTCACCAACAACTGCACAAAAGAGATTTCGATGTCGGCAAAACTCAGGTATTCCAGAATTGCAACGATAAAATTGTGACGACAACACCTCGGAGCTCAACTCCCCGGGACACTGCCACAACCCCTAAATGTCAGGAGGCACCAAGAACAATGTTCTCGTCACAAAACCATCGGAACGATTCCAAGATACCCACGTGATCCTAAAAATTTTTAGTGAAATTTGAGGAGAGAAGAGTCAAAACTCTACGCCAGATACCTCACCGGAAGGTCAAGGACTGGGAAGCAAAAGAATCCTACTCTCCGATATATATAATCCTAAGACTCAAAACATTTTCCATTCTAGACTCAACAACGCCAAGAAACAATCAAGTAGGGGCTCCTAAGTCGGGAAGGCTCGATTACCAACTTGTAACACCTCGATGCGGTTATATCTCCCACGTGTCGAGGCACGACTTAGAGGCATAACCGCATTGAAAGCAATGTCGCAAGTGAGGTAATCTTCACACAACCCATGTAATAAATAGGGGAAAGAGACATAGTTGGCTTACAATCGCCACGCCACACAAGACATAATTAAACATACATCATTCAGAGTACACTCAAGGTCCGACTACGGAACCAAAATAAAAGAAGATACCCCAAATGCTAACACAGATCCCGAATCGTCCCAACTGGGCACCACTACCGATCATCTGGAACGACACATAGTAACGACCACGTTCCTCGTCGAACTCCCACTTGAGCTCGGTGGAATCATCTGACCGCCTCATCGGAACCTGCAATCGTGTTTGAAGTATCCGTGAGTCACGGGACTCAGCAATCTCACACCCGCGAGATCAAGACTATTTAAGCTAATAGGAAGGACAGAGTAGTAAAGTGGAGCTGCAGCAAGCGACTAGCATATATGGTGGCTACATCGCAAAAGAGAGCGAGAAGAGAAGCAAAGCACGGTCGTGAAACTAGTAGTGATCAAGAAGTGATCCTGAACTACTTACGCCGACATAACTCCAACATCGTGTTCACTTCCGGACTCCACCGAGAAGAGACCATCACGGTTACACACGCGTTGATGTGTGTTTTATTGAGGTCAACTTTGAGTTTTCTACAACCGACATTAACAAATTCCCATCTGCCTCATAACGCGGGCACGGCTTTCAAAGATATTACCTGCAGGGTGTCCCAACTTAGCCCATTATAAGCTCTCACGGTCAACGAAGGATTATTCTTCTACTGGAAGACCCGATCAATCTCGAATCCCGGACTACAAGACATTTCGACAGCAATAAAACAAGACCAGAAGCCACCCGAATGTGCCGACAAATCCCGATAGGAGCTGCACATATCTCGCTCTCGTGGCACACCGGATAAGCGAAGCACAGAACCGACGTAATCCATGTTGCCAAGGAATGGTCCCAAGACGGTGCTCTAGTTTGGACCAACGCCGAGGAGCACCGCCCGGGGTTTAAAATAAGATGACCCTCGGGCTCGCGAAAACCCGGGAAAAGGCTTAGGTGGCAAATGGTAAAACCAATGTTGGGCCTTGCTTTGGAGGAGTCTTATTCAAAGCGAACTGTCAAGGGGTCCCATAAATCACCCAACCGTAAGGAACGCAAAATCAAGGAACATAACACCGTATGACGGAAACTAGGGTGGCAAGAGTGGAACAAAACACTGCATAAGGCCGAGCCTTCCACCCTTTACCAAGTGTATAGATGTGTTAAACATAGCAGATATATTTATATATTGTGATATCCCCAACAAGTAAACATGTTCCAAAGAGGAACAACATCTCCATGTTCCAACAAGGAACAAACTTCAGCTTCACCTGCAACTAACAACGCTATAAGAGGGCTGAGCAAAGCGGTAACATAGCCAATCAACGGTTTGCTAGGAAAGGATGGTTAGAGGCTGACATGGCAATATGGGTGGCATGACATAGCAAGTGGTAGGCATCGCAGCATAGGCATAGCAAAAGAGCGAGCAACTAGCATAGCAAAGATAGAAGTGATTTCGAGGGTATGGTCATCTTGCTCGCAATGTTCTCGAGTTGTCGAAAGCTTGATCCTCAAAACGTTCTCAACAGGTTCCTCGCTCACGCACTCGCCTCCGGCTCTACCCAAAACAACAACACAAACAAGGAACCACAGTGAAACACGGTGCAATGCACAATCAACATGATGCAACATAACATGATATGCGGGAAGTGATATGCAAAGCGTATGTGCGCTCCGGAAGGTAAAAGAAAGACTAGGCATCATCTTGGCCAACCAAGCATGCCATCGGAAAGAGGAGATGATTTCGTTAGAAATCGATATAGAGATCACCGGAAACGGATGCACGGGTTGGATATGACGGGCAAAACAAGAATGGTGAGAAACCTACGATAACAGCATGATGAACAAAACCATGCATGTGTGCAAACTACCTCATAGCAAGATACAAATAAATATGCCCATGAAAAACAACACATAACCATGATGCAATAAGACATGAACATAAACTTGCCCAAATGCAGAAACCAATGCCACCACTGAGTTGGTGGGATTTTTCTACCCCAAAAACATATATAATATGTTAGGGTTGCAGTAGAAAAATCATCCCAAAAGCATTAAGTTAAAATCTGCCTGAAAAGGAAGTTGACATAATTGGCAATTTCCAGATTTGGAAATGTCCAGATTTGGACTTGCCTAAAACAGAAAAGGAAGCAATGCTGGAAAAGGAAACGTGGGGTAAAAGAAAAAAAAATATGCCTAGAGGAGGGTGCTGAGAGGCTGACAGGATGGCCCCACTGTCATAGAGACAGGGGCGAAATGGCTTAAAAAGGGGGGAAGAAAACAGCCTCAGGGGGGATTCGAACCCGGGTCTCCCCGGTGGAAACCTGCCCCTGCTACCACTGGGCTGGTGCGGCGGCGACTGACAGAGGAAGGGCCTCGGCCCTCTACTACTACTGCTGCAGAGGAGACGCACCGGAGGAAAGCGAAAACAGAAAATAAAAAGGGGGGAGTGGCGCGCCTGGGGTTCGAACCCAGGTCGCCGCGGTGAGAGAGCGGGGGATCAACCAGCTCGGCTACGTTAGGAGGTTCGGTAGGATCGGGGTCGAAGGCTACTTGACACAACTCCCAGGCCGGACCTAAAACAGAAACGGGACGCCGACGATGCCGGCGAGGCAACTGCGCCTACGGTGGCCTGTTCCCTTGGACACGACGGGCACGCATGAGGGGGCACCACGGGATCTTGAGGGGGCAAGCCCGAGCGGGAATCGCGGCAAACACACGCGCCAAGCACTACTCTGAAGCTCCAAAACTACAACCACGCCGGAGCACGCCGGGCGCGACACGAACAAGGACCGGGCCCTACGCTATGGTGAACTAACGGCGACAGGGAGGAGCAGGGAGGAAGGGGGTATACCTCCTTACCCTAGGACACGAGATCGGCGACGGAGACGGGCTGACGGCGACGAGATCGTGCTCTGAAATTTCGCCGGGAACCTGTCCGAGAAGAAGACCGAACAGAGGCGCCGACGAACTTGGCGCCCGGGCCCCGAGTCGACGCCGTGGGACGAAGATGACGACGAGGAAGGAGATGGACAAGGGCCGCCGGGTCGTGGTGGCCGGAGAGCGCGCCGGCGACGAGGCCCGCTCCCAGATGCGCTCGGGAACGAGAGGGGCGGCGAACTTGGCGGTTTTTTACCGGCGGCGGCGGCGAGAGGGAGAGGGAACCCTAGGGCTCGATTTGACGC
The DNA here is from genome assembly GCA_021605205.1 of Aegilops longissima. NCBI lineage: Eukaryota > Viridiplantae > Streptophyta > Magnoliopsida > Poales > Poaceae > Aegilops > Aegilops longissima. The sequence continues at coordinate 328,740,178 of CM038680.1, forward strand.
GAGGGGATAAGAAGGGGCTAGGGCGACGGGCGAGCTCACGCTCCCGTGCTCGGGTCCCCATGGCGCTGGCGAGAGGAAAGGGAAAGGTGGGTGCGATACACAGCCGACGCTGCCAAAGGGGCCGACAGGCCCACGTGGACGGGATCCAGCGGGGTAAGAGCGGCGATGGGTGCCAAGGCAGGAGAGGGAAAAGGTGCGGGTGGCTGGCGCTCTCTCAGGCCATGGGCTGAGAGGAACTGGGCGGCTCGGAGTGGCCGGAGCCTGTGGAGAGGTTAGCTGGCTGCCATCTGCTGCTGCTGCTCTCTCTTTTCTTTTCCTTTTAAAAATTCAAAAGGGAGAGAAAAGAAAGTACAGAAAGAAAAGAAAAGAGTTTGAGTGAAAGGAAAATATCCCCACACTCCTGGAATTCTCCACTATTTAGCTAAATTGTAATGGACATTTTTAGAGGTAGAAAAATAATGCAAGTTTGGAAATATTTCAAACTTGTGCCATTTTTGAACCTGACCATAACAACTTCAAATGAGGAGATTTTTGGCAGAGAGGTTTTTGTGCAACAAGCAAGATTTTTAGGGAGAAAATGAACATTAATTTAGAAAGGAAAAATATGGCCCTTGAAGAGGAAAGAAGTAGAAGGAAGGAGGAGATGGTAATGCAACATGAGAGTGGCACATGCAACAACATGACATGCAAGGGAAAAACCACAACCACATGATAAGAAAAAATGCAAGATGACAAGAGGCACAAATGCAATATGGCAAAAGAACAAAACAAAGAAAAGAAAAACCCACATAACCAAACCAAAGAGGCCAAGCATGACAAAAACCCACAAGAATTGGATGAGGTCAAATTGATATATTGCCCAAAAGGGGAAGTTTACATCCAGGGTGTTACAGAAGAGCAGGCAGCACCTCACGCTCCTCGATGACCTGAAGGAAACCTTCGCCAACCTATGCAAGTACAAGGTCAAGCTCAACCTGGAGAAGTGCGTGTTCAGTGTCCCGGCCGGAAAGCTACTCAGCTTCCTCATCTCAGAGCGCGGCATTGAGGCAAACCCGGAGAAGATCAAGGCCATCGAGCGCATGCGCAAGCCGGCTCGGCAGCGCGATGTCCAGAAGTTCACCGACTGCTTGACCTTGGTCAGCCGGTTCCTTAGCCGGCTGGGCGAGAGGGCCTTGCCCCTGTATCAGCTGATGAAGAAGATGACGCCGTTCGAATGGAACGACCAGGCGGACGAGGCTTTTCGGGATCTCAAGTGCATGCTCATCACCGCACTAGTCCTGGCCGCACCGGCCGAGAAGGAGCAGCTATTGCTCTATATCACCGTGACCTCACGGTCGGTCGGCACGGTGATGGTGGTCGAGCGACCAGAGAAGGACAAGGTCCAAGCCGTCCAGTGCCCTGTCTACTACCTGAGCGAGGTGCTCTCCACCTCCAAGCAGAACTACCCACACTACCAGAAGATGTGTTACGGTGTGTACTTCACCGCCAAGAAACTGAAGCAGTACTTCAAAGAGCACGTTGTTACCGTGGTCAGCACGGCCCCTCTTGGAAAAATCATCGGGTGCCGAGATTCCTCTGGCCGGGTCGCCAAGTGGGCGCTCGAGCTAGCCGGCCACACCATCCTCTACGAGCCCCGCACTACGATCAAGTCCCAAGCTCTGGCCGACTTCCTCGTCGACTGGACCGAGACCTAGTACCTTCTGCCGCCACCGGACTCGACGCACTGGCGGATGCACTTCGACGGCATGAATATGCATCTCGGCCTAGGGGCTGGCATTGTGTTGTCCTCCCCGAAGGGCGACCGACTCAAATACGCGCTCCAGGTCCATTCGCCGCCTCCAACAATGCCACCGAGTATGAAGCCCTTGTGCACGGCCTCCGGCTTGCCAAGGAACTCGACATCCGACGCATCCTGTGCTATGGACACTCGGATCTGGTGGTGCAGCAGTGCTCCGGCGAGTGGGACGCCCGCGACCCCAACATGGCAAGCTACCGCTTCCTCATCCAGAAGTTGTCTGGATTCTTCGCGGGCTGCGAGTTCCTCCATGTCCTGCGCGCGGAAAATAAGGCGGCCGACATGGTCGCCAAGATCGCCTCGTCCCGGCAGTCCATCTCGTCTGGCGTCTCCCTCGAGCACCTGCACAAACCGTCCATCAAGCCCTCTCCGGACTCCGAGTCAATCTACGTCCCAGACGACCCCGTCGCGCCTCAACCTGGCCCGGGGATAGTTGAACCCATCCCGGGGACTGTCGAACCCGGCTCGGGGACTACCGAACCCGGTCCGGGGCTGCTCAACCTGGCCAGGGGGCTGCAGCCGCCAACCCGGCCACCGCCATTCCTGACTCGGGGAGTGCTAAACCCGGCTCGGGGGCTGCCGCCCTAGAACCCGCCATGGTGGCCGTCTTCGCCGTGGTGACGGCGCCATCATGGTCCCTGTCTATCTCGGAGTTAATGGAGAACGGGGTCCTCCCCATGGACGAGACCGAAGCTCGGCAAGTGCAGCACCGGGCATCCGCCTACGGCATCATCAATAACAAACTCGTCAAGCACAGTTCCACCGGCGTGTTCCAGCGCTGCGTCGAGCAAGACAAGGGCATTAAGATCCTCCTCGACATACACCAGGGCGAGTGCGGGCACCACGCCGCCTCGCGGTCCCTGGTGGCCAAGGCTTTCCGCCATGGTTTCTACTGGACCACGGCCCTTGAAGACGCAGAGTCACTCGTCCTCAAGTGTGAGGTATGCCAGCGCTTCAGCAAGCGCAGCCACCAGCCGGAGTCGGCACTCCGGACCATCCCGATCGCCTGGTGTCAGATCTCGGGTTCCGGCAAAACCCTTAAGGTTCAAACTCTGGGGTGCGCGCGAAGTTCTTCCCCTCCCACCGATCCACGCCCTAGCTCTCTAAGATCTCGCGGATGAACTCGACGAACTCGCAACACAGAAAGACACCACCGTTGTGGTGTAATACCCTACTCCAGTGTGTGGTGGTGGATTGCCTCTTGGGCTGATGAGAAACAATACAAAGTTAAGAACATACTCCTGAGGTTGAGGTGTTCTTGTGCGTGGTGTGTGAGCGAGATGCCTCTGGATCAGATGCCTCTACTGTGGTGGCTAGCTCTACTTATATAGGCCCTGGTCCTCTCCCCAAATATTGAGCGGGAAGGGAGCCAACAACGGCGGGCAAATTTGAAAGGGGACAACTAGTACAAGCTATCCTGACAAAAGTGGTCTTCGCCTGCTAAAGGCTCTAGTGATGACGCCGGCTTGGGCTCCATGGTGACCTCCGTCTCGCCGTCCTACTGGTCTTGGTCTTGTTGCACTGATATGGAAACCTTTTCTAGATGCCTCGGTACTCCGCGCCTGCGCCTGCCCCCTTAGCACCAAAGAGGAAACAAGGATAATGCACGCCCTGGCGCCCGCCTGGTGTCGATCGTCATGGCTCACGTCATGAGTGCCTCACGAGGTTTGCCCTGCCTTGATATCTCCACTCCTTGCGAGCCTGCCTGGCGAGGCTGCTTCGAGGAGGTCTCGCGTCGTCCGCCTCGCGAGGCTTGGCTCCTCGCGAGGGTCTTGAGTGCCTCGTTGATGAAGATGGGCCGTACGGCCTGCTAGCATAGCCACGCCGTGGGCCGCAGGCAGGCAAGTCTGGGGACCCCCGTTCCCAGAATGCCGACAGTAGCCCCCGGGCCCAAGACGCGCTCGGGCTTGGCTTCAGGGCTCAGCCAAGGGTCAAGTACGGAGCGCCGCGGGCCCCAAAAGCCTGCGGCCTCGGTTCAGGCGTGGCGGTTGATTGGACGTGGGCGTCTCCGCTTCCCCACGCTGCCTCGGCAACTGCCCGACTTGACAAGTCCCTGCGACATGCAAGGAAAACCATCATTACCTGTGATCGTGGGGGCGCTGGTTGGCCTTCTTTCGCTATAAATGGGGAGGGGGCAGAGCCCCCGTCACCCATCTCTTCCTTGCTCGCTTGCTTCTTCCTCCTTGCTTCTCTGCTTGCAACAATGGCACCACGAAGGAGGTTCTCCGCCGCTGAGAAGGGGAAAGCCCCTCGCGAGGGACCCGGCTCCCCGGCGCCCAAGCGCGGACGTGGCCGTCCGTGTAAGCATGCCGCGACCCACCGTCGTGGCGGCGCCGTGGCGCGCGGAGGGGACCGTCCCAGCCGCGGCAGCCCAGTTGACGAAGGGAGGTGTGCCATGATTGCGCGGCCTCCCCGTCCGTGCTTCCATTCGGTGGAGGTGTCGCCGGAGTTCGTCGTCTGGTCGGAGAACCCGGCCGGCAACTGGCTCCAACTTCCTCGCTTCTTCATCGACGAACTGCTGGCCTCCGGTCCAAGCGGGCTCTGGTTGCAGGCGGATGGTTGCCGCAGCAAGGCCTCTTTGGTCGCGGTCAAGACTTCCGCCGCGGGCAACATAGCCCTGGCTCACGGCTGGCAGACGTTCGCCCGCGCGCGCGGCCTGGGCAAGCGGTGCACCCTCCACTTCAAGTATGATGGTGGAGCGACCCTCTATGTGACGGTGTTTGGGGAAGATGGTCGCCGCGCCGGATGCTGCCCCGAGGCGAATGACGGTGAGGAGGTGCTCGGCCTTGGCGACGGTCACGACGAGGATGAAGGCGAGCTCGCCCTCGGCGGTGACCCGTCTCGTCCAGCTACGGCGGCTCTTCCTCCGATGACAGCTCCAGCAGTGGTGGCTATGACCAGCCGCCACACCCGCTTTGAAGTTGGCAGTGGGTCGTATCGTCGCCGTGCCTCTGTGAAGCGTGAGGAGGGGTCTGGCTAGGCTCGGGACGTCGCCAGGGGCCTGCCTCCATGATCGCTACAACCCTGCTTTTGTTTTGCTCTTTTTCCTGCATAAAAATGAAACAAGTATGGGCCCAGAGGGGCGTGTATCGAGCTGTGGTTCCTTGGTTATCGCACTACGCGTGTTGTTCCCGTGCCGTGTTGTTATTTTGTGCAAAGATACCTTAACCTGGTGCATTCGGGACGCCTTCTTCCTTCCGAGGTGTTTGTTCCCTTGTGTCCATCTTGACCTGTTTGCTCAGGAACTGCAAAAATCCGTTAGGGGGTGCACTAGAAGATTTGCCGTTCACCCAAGCCTTGACCTGGCGCTTTGTATCACGGTACCCGAGGGGGCACGGACTAGGGGAGACACGCCATTTTTTGGGCTCGAACGAGGGTGGCTCGCAAGAAGGCAGAGAGGAGAAAATTGCTCGAGAGGGCACCTGCCTAGCCCCCTCGCGAGGCATGCGAGAGAGAGAACACGAGCGAACCAGAGCCGAAAAATGCGGTAAGAGGTGAGGGGATCGAATCAGCTAGGAACACCAAAAGCAAACTTCGATTAAGAAAAAGCGAGCCAACTACGGAAAGCAAATGAAAAGCCGCGTCCGACATCTAATCTAGTCTTCAAGTCTTCTCACCAGTGCAGAGCTAAGTGCTGCCACTAGGCGTGGGAGGGAGCCCCAGGGCCTGAGGCCGGCGCTCCTAAGACTCCGGGGCGTGTACAACCCCACTCATTATTATGTGAGAGTGTCACGGGCGGTGATTCTTCATAGGCACCGGGCCTTCTTCACACGCTCTGGGCCTTTCTTCACAGGCTCTGGGCCTTGCTTCATGGGTAGAACTTCCGGAGGTGCTGGATGTTCCAGGCGTCCTGGATGGGTATCCCGTCCTGCGTCTCCAGGCGCACGGTGCCAGGCCTGCAGACATGGACGGCCCTGAACGGGCCCTCCCACATGGGTGAGAGCTTGTGCAGCCCTCCCCTGGAGAGGACCCGCCTCAGGACGAGGTCACCTACCTCGAGCGTCCTGGAGCGGACATTGCGGCAGTGGTATCGCTGCAGCGCTTGCTGGTACCTTGCCGCCCTCAGTGCAGCTTCGCGACAACGTTCCTCCCCCAGCACGAGATCCATCCCCCGCGTGGCGTCCTGCTGCGTTTCGTCGAACGCCAGGACCCGTGCGGAGCGATGCTTGACCTCATGAGAAGGACTGCTTCAGCTCCGTAGACAAGGAAGAATGGGGTTTCGCCCGTTGGTTTGGTGGCAATGGTGTGGATGGACCACAGCACGGACTGAAGCTCATCGTGCCAGCCCCTGCCACAGGCCTCGAGCTTCTTCTTGAAAGTCCTGGTCTTGAGGCCCCTTAGGACCTCCACGTTGGCGCGTTCGGCCTGACCATTGATCCTAGGTGCGCCACCGAAGCGTAGCAGATCTGCGTTCCAAGGTTAGCACAGTAGGTTTTGAAGAGGTTAATAGTAAACTGCGAGCCGTTATCTGTGATGATGCGGTTAGGGACTCCGAAGCGGCTTACGAGGCCCTTGATGAACTTGACAGCAGAGCCAGCTGGGATGGTACGAACGGCTTCTGCTTCCGCCCACTTGGTGAACTTGTCAATGGCGACGTAGAGGTAGCGGTAGCCCCCTGGCGCTTGATGGAACGGACCCAAGATATCCAGCCCCCAGACCGCGAACGGCCACGTGAGCGGGATGGTCTGGAGGCCCTGAGCCGGCTGATGAATTTGCTTGGCGTGGAACTGGCAAGCTTCACAGGACTTCACCAACTCTACCACGTCGTTGAGCACCGTGGGCCAGTAGAATCCACTGCGAAACACCTTGCCGACAAGAGTCCGTGACGACAGTGGTGCCAGCAGTCCCCACCGTGTATGTCAACCAGCAACTCCTTTCCTTGGTCACTGGAGATGCAGCGCAGCGTAACATCGTTTGGTCGCTTCCTGTACAACTCACCGTCCTAGATACAGTATGCCGTGGCCTGCCGGGCCACGCGCTCTGCATCCTCTTCCTTCTCCGGTAGCGTCCCTTGCATTAGGTACTCCTTGAATTCCTTGGTCCAGCATTCCTCCTGAGGCTCGAGCGCCAAGAGTAGGCGAGCTCCTGAGGTCGGGCCACAGGCTGGGGCTCCCGTGGCAAAAGGCTGTAACGCCCCGGATTCGATGCGCCAGGTGTCTTCCAGTTATTCGCTGTCGTTGCCATGTCATGTGCTTGCGTGTTGCACTTTGCCATGTCATTATGTGCATCGCATTTGCATACGTGTTCGTCTCATGCATCCGAGCATTTTCCCTGTTGTCCGTTTTGCAATCCGGCGCTCCTATGTCCCCCGGCGCCCCCCTTTTGCCTCTTTTCGTGTGTGGGTATTAAACGTTCTCGGAATGGACCGAGGTTTGTCAAGCGGCCTTGGTATAGCACCGGTAGACCGCCTGTCAAGTTTCGTGCCATTTGGAGGTCGTTTGGTACTCCAACGGTTAACCGGGTAACCGTAAGGCCTCTTTTGTTTGCAGCCCAACACCCCTTTCAAAGTGGCCCAAAACCCACCTAACTCCCCTCCATGCTCTCGGTCGTTCGATCACGATCGCGTGGCCGAAAACCGCTCCTCATTTGGACACTCCTAGCTCCCTCTACCTATAAACTAGCCCTCTCAAATTCGCGGATGAAATCCCCGAAACCCTAGATCTCTCCTCGCGCGCCGGACATGTCCGCCCGGCGGCTCGACACGTCCGTCCGCGCCCGCGCTTAATCCGGTCGTGCCACGTGGCACCCCGGCCACCACAGGCGCCAGCCGCCCGCAGAGCCCATGGCTGCCCCCCGCCCCGCATCTCCGCGCCCGCCATGGCGGCGCCGCCCGCGCCTCCCCGGCGCCCGGCTCCTGCCCGAGCCCGGCCGCGGCGCGCCATCGCCGCCACGCGGCGCGCCTCTCCGCCAGCGCCACGCCTCCCGCCCGGCCGCGTGCCCGCCGGCTGCTCCAGCTCCCTCCGCCGCCCTCGCCCGCAAGCGGCGGGCGCCTCCTCGCCGGCCGCCCGAGCTCCTCCGCCTCGCCCCGCACCTCCCCGTCGCCGTCCTGCCTCGCCCCGGGACGGATCCGACGAGATCCGCCCGGATCCGCCCGTCTCCGGCCATCTCCCTCCTCTCCGGCGAGATTCCGGCGAAATCCTCGCCGCGGTTGACTTTTATTATGTTGCCATATTCATCATGCCATAACTCTCTGCATATTGCTTCGTTTCGTGCGTGTAATATGTCGAAATGTTCGCCTCGACGAGTACATCATTTCATCAAATTGCATCATTTACATTTGAGCTCATCTTGATGCCCGAAATGCTGTTAGAAGAGGGCTATGTGATGTTAGTTTCAGATTCTTATCAGAACATGCACTTTTGTCATTTTTGCCATGATTGATGTGTGCACCCTATGAACTTGAGTCTTACATGTGTTTTGTAATATGCCATGCCATCTTTACAGGGGTGTATGCCATGTATTTTTGTGATCTCTGTGGTGACTAGCACAAGCATGCAAACTAGGCTTCATGATGCTGCTGATTTCAGCCCCTGTTCTGCTGATATTTTTATGCCATGTTAACTTGATGATACAGAGAGATCCATGCTTATTTTGGGATACTTCATTAAGGATGTTTTGAACATATGGTTATGATCTATCCATCCATGCCCTTGTTTGCAATTATGGAGTGCCATAGCTTGAGTCAATCGAGCTCTACTTTTGCTATAAAATGTTTCCTGGCAGATTGTTTACATGTCATTCAGTTTTGCCAAGGTTGTTGTTTTTGATCCGTGTATGCTATGATGTTTTTCTTGCCATTTATAGCTTCTATGCCATGTCTTCTTACTGTGAGTTGCCTTTCCATGCCATGTATTGCTCTGTGGTAAGTGGTTCAAGCTCACCAACATGCCTACTTATTGTTGTTCCTGCCATGTATGAATCTGTAATATAACTTGCCATGTTTACATGGGTGCCATCATATTTTATGATCCTTTTTGGCTCATGGTCAGTAAAGGACTTTTGTTCTATGAGATTAGTAGATTCATGCCATGCCTTTGTTTGCCATGATAAGTTCCTGTAGCATGTTGCTTGATACCTCTAAACATTGCAACCTGATGTTATTTCTGCTAAAGTCTGAAACTGTTATTATTTGCAATCTTGCCATGTGTGTTTGAGCATGTTCTATTGATTTCTGGAGATAGCTCATTGTTCATGTTATGTCATGCTTTACCTGTACATCATGCCCATGCCTTTTTTTATCATGTTGAGATGCTGTAGCATGTTGTTTTGATGCTTGCAATATGCCTACTTGCTGTTTTGGACAGCTTGTCCTTTGTACTTGTATAGGGTATATGTGTTGAACTGTTGCTCCGTTTTGAGTGTGCTCTATATGAAACTTTCTTGATTTTGCATGTAGCTTCATATTATCATGTTGCATCCTTGTTTTGAGGTGTTTGCTTGATGTTTGTATGCATTTTGCATCAATGCCATGTTTAACCTGTTTTGCTCATATCTTCTAGATCGTAGCTCCGAATCTAATCAACTTTATATGTAACTTGACTAGAATCTCGTGTAGATCATCTTGGTGCATTTTAACTTGCTGTTTAACAACTTGAACATAAGGTTTAGTCAGATCTGGACCAATTTCAAAATTTGCATATGAGGACTTACCGGAATTGTTATATGTTGTTTCCGGCCTCATTTAAACTTGCTTTGATGTGTTGGTCTTGTATGCATCATCTTTTGCCATGAGTAGCTCCATATAGCCTTGTCATGCATCATGCTTGTTGTGCATCATGCCTTGTTCACGTGTGGTGTGTTTACCATGTTGTGTGCTTCTTCTTGTTAGTTCCCGTTTCGTTGCGATCGTGAGGATTCGTTCGTCTACGCTCGGTTCGGCTTCATCCGTTCATCTTCTTCATGGATTCGTTCTTCTTCCTTGCGGGATTTCAGGCAAGATGACCGCTACTACTGGATCTCACTACTATCATTGCTATGCTAGTTGCTTCGTTCTATCGCTATGCTGCGTTACCTACCACTTGCTGCCCAAGCCTCCCAAATTGCCATTAACCTCTAACCTTTTGCACCCTTCCTAGCAAACCGTTGTTTGGCTATGTTACCGCTTTGCTCAGCCCTCTTATAGCGTTGTTAGTTGCGGTGAAGATGAAGTTTGTTCCTTGTTGAACATGGAGATGTTGTTCCTTGTTGGAACATGTTTACTTGTTGGGATATCACAATATATCTTATTTAATTAATGCATCTATATACTTGGTAAAGGGTGGAAGGCTCGGCCTTATGCCTGGTGTTTTGTTCCACTCTTGCCGCCTAGTTTCCGTCATATCGGTATTATGTTCCCGGATTTTGCGCCCCTAACGCGGTCGGGTGATTTATGGGACCCCTTGACAGTTCGCTTTGAATAAGACTCCTCCAAAGAAGGCCCAACATTGGTTTTACCATTTGCCTCACCTATGCCCTTTTTCCCTTGGGTTTCGGAGCCCGAGGGTCATCTTTATTTTAGCCCCGGCCAGTTCTCCTTCTAAGTGTTGGTCCAAACCGAAGCGATGTCCGCGCCCGGGCAATCAGGGTTTATGCCAACCCGACGTCTGCTCATCCGGTGTGCCACGAGAACGAGATATGTGCAGCTCCTATCGGGATTTGTCGGCACATCCGGCGGCTTTGCTGGTCTTGTTTTATTGTTGTCGAAATGTCTTGTAGCCGGATTCGAGACTGGTCGGGTCTTCCCGGGAGAAGGAATATCTTTCGTTGATCGCGAGAGTTTATCATGGGCTAAGTTGGGACACCCTGCAGGGTATAAACTTTCGAGAGTCGTGCCCATGTTATGTGGCAGATGGCAATTTGTTAATATCCGGTTGTAGTAAACTTGAAGCAAACTCTTCTAAAATACACCAACCGTGTGCGTAATCGTGAGTGTCTCTTTTCGGGTTGATCGAGAGGAGAACACGGTTTCGGGTTATGTCGGCGTAAGTAGGAGTTTAGGATCACTTCTTGATCATTACTAGTTGACGACCGTTCCTTTATTTCTCTTCTCGCTCTCATTTGCGTATGTTAGCCACCATACATGCTTAGTCGCTGCTGCAACCTCACCACTTTACCCCTTCCTTTCCCATTAAGCTTTGCTAGTCTTGATACCCATGGTAATGGGATTGCTGAGTCCTCGTGGCTCACTGATTACTACACCACCAGTTGTAGGTACAGGTTTGCGATGATCATGACGTGAGAGCGATGTTTGCTTGTCTTGGAGTTCTTCTTACGCTTCTTCTTCGATCGGGGATAGGTTCGGTCGGCAGCCTGGGCTAGCAGTGGTGGATGTCGTTTGAGTTTTTGTTTATGTTTCATCCGTAGTCGGATGTTGATCTTGTATATGATGTTGATGTATTCTTGTGGCATTTGTGCCTTATGTATGTATCCCCATCTATTATGTGATGTTGATGTAATGATATCCACCTTAAAAAAGCGTTTCAATATGCGGGTCTATCCTTGGTGGGACCTTCGAGTTCCTTTTGGATAGGGTCGCATATTGGGCATGACAAGTTGGTATCAGAGCCTCGACCGACCTTAGGAGCCCCCTTGATTGATCGTGTAGTTTGGCCGTTGTTGAGTCTAGAAAAAAAACTGGTTTCGGAGTCTAGTTATATCGGAGAGTAGGATTTCTTTTTACTCCTCTGCCCCTTCGTCGCTCTGGTGAGAAATCTTGACGTACGTGTTTTGAATTACTCCTCTTCCCCTTCAAATTTTTTTCTTTAGGATCACACAGTTGTTTTCCGATCGTTGTTCCTCAGCTCTTTTCATCCGGTGCATTTCTCGTCAAGGCGATTCGACCCTCTTCATCGTTGTCAAGTCCAATCCTCAGTTATTTTCTTTCCCGCCCGCCCACCCTTCTTCTTCTCGGAGCCGGAGTCCGTAATCGAGTATCCATCCTACTTGTGTGAAGTCTTTGCTTTCTTTCATCAATGATTTCAACCGGTGTTTTATCTTCAAGATATTCGTCGTTTTTTCCCTTCCAAGTTACCCTTGTTTTCCCGCCATCCCACCCTCTTCTTCCTGGAGTTTGAGTCTGTTTCGAGCATCAATTCCATTCGTGTGGAGTCTCTTCAGTCTTCCCTCAATCATTTCAACCAGTGAATTCTCGTCTCGTTCGTCATTCTTCATCTCTTTCTTTTCCCGGTGGATTCAATTCAAGTTTTTTTCGAGTTGATCACATTCTTTTCCTTGGTTAAAGTGTTTTCCCTGCTCGTTCGCCTCTCGCCAATTTATCCTTCCGGAGTGTTCAAGACATCTCAGGAGATCCGTCTGTGTTCGAATTAATTCGAGGTTGTCACCTCGGTCAAATATTTCAGTTCTTCCGGTGCATCGTCTATCTGTTCAATAATCCTTTCCAACGGTGTTTTCTTTTAGTGGGCCCTAACCCACAGGTCTTTCCCAGGATCTTACCTGACTCTTCTAATTTCCCCGGAGTTATTCTCAATTCTTTTCAAGTGTGACGTAAGAATGAATATCATCAGTCACTTGCCTTTTCCAAGATCAATTTCGAATCATTTCATTGTTGGCTCAACCTCTTTTCTTTTCATTCTCCCAGAGTACCTCAGAAATTTTGGTGGTGTTTCTCGTCGTCATTTGAAGACCGAAGAAGAGTCTTTCCTATAAATCTTGTCTGTTCTCTCGAAGATTCGCGGTCCTAGCTCGATGTTATGCTATCAAATTGTTTCTAGTCATGCAAATTCTTTTCGTCCATCCGGAGCATTTCAGGAGTTGCTTTCTCTCTCGATCATCCGGAGGCCATCTTTTCGGAAGATTTCTTTGTTCTAATTCTTCAGCTTCGCTCTCTCAATTATTCTATATTCTTGCCTTTTCGTTCATTCTTCATATTCTTCCGGTGTTTTTTCTCTTTAATCAGTTCGCGATCTCTTCGATCTTTTTTCTCTAAATTCCCTCAAGTATCTTTGTGCTTTTCTAATTCTTCCCGGTGATTCATACTCTTTCATCAGTCATTTTCGAATTCTTACGGTGGTTCGTTCAAGATTCTTTTTCCTTGATTATAATTCAATCCATTCGTTCTTTCCAATCCTACCGGTGGTTCATGAAGACCTTCTCAAGTTTGCGTTATGTCACTTCTCAATCTCTTTTCAAGAAGAATAAGTAATATGCAAAATCCATTGCTTGTCATCAATTTAATTTGATGAAGGATAAGCATGCAATAAATCTTATTCTTATTTCATCCAAGTGAGTAATCCCTTCCTTCGGAGTTTGTTCTTGATGAATAAATTCTAGTTCCAAGTGTCTTCAGCTATTCTTTTCCGGAGTTCAGAAATTTCCTCGGCCATTTCATCGGAACCTCCATCTAAATCATCGCAAGCTTTAATCTTATTCTTTCATCCTTTATTTTATCTCATCATCCTTTTGTCACCGGAGTTTTTCATGGTGGTTCTTCATGATTTAATTCATTCTTCAAGAGTTCATCAAGATTTTGGTGGTGGAGTTCAAGTATCTTTTCTTCTCGCATCTCGAAGTGCATTTAATTCTCCGTATTCATTTGAAGTGGAGATTTGCATTTCTTCGTTCTTCTCAGCTATCCAATCATTTCCGTTTGTGGTCGGTTATCACCTCATTAATTTCGAGATGTTTTCCATAAGTCCACAACAAGCTTATTCTTTTCGTTGTTGATTTTCTCAACAACTCCGTCCAATCCTTCCTTCTGAATTCTTTTCATTCCATTCTTTCAATTCTTCCGGAGGCATTGTGTTGTTCCTCTCGTCAACTATCGTTTCATTTTGTCAAACTCAGTTCCAACTCCTTCCATGTTTTAGCCGGAGTGCTGCCTAAATTCTTTCAGTCTTATTCGTTTCTTATCTCGTTCTAACCGGAGTGCTTTCAGAGTCTATCTGTTTCCATGAGCATTTGATTCTCGTCATTCTCGTCGTTCCTCTCTTCTTATCGAGTGCTCTCGATTCTTTGCTTCTTCTCTTGAGTTCTTGTTTCGCCTCTTCCTTTTTCTCTTCCGTCTCGGTCCTAAGATCTCGGGACGAGATCTCTTGTTAGTGGAGGAGTGTTGTAACGCCCCGGATTCGATGCGCCAGGTGTCTTCCAGTTATTCGCCGTCGTTGCCATGTCATGTGCTTGCGTGTTGCACTTTGCCATGTCATCATGTGCATCGCATTTGCATACGTGTTCGTCTCATGCATCCGAGCATTTTCCCCGTTGTCCGTTTTGCAATCCGGCGCTCCTATGTCCCCCGGCGCCCCCCTTTTGCCTATTTTCGTGTGTGGGTATTAAACATTCTCGGAATGGACCGAGGTTTGTCAAGCGGCCTTGGTATAGCACCGGTAGACCGTCTGTCAAGTTTCGTGCCATTTGGAGGTCGTTTGGTACTCCAACGGTTAACCGGGTAACCGTAAGGCCTCTTTTGTTTGCAGCCCAACACCCCTTTCAAAGTGGCCCAAAACCCACCTAACTCCCCTCCATGCTCTCGGTCGTTCGATCACGATCGCGTGGCCGAAAACCGCTCCTCATTTGGACACTCCTAGCTCCCTCTACCTATAAAACTAGCCCCTCCCCCGAAATTCGCGGATGAAATCCCCCCGAAACCCTAGATCTCTCCCTCCGCGCCGCCGGACATGTCCGCCCGGCGGCCGGACACGTCCGCCCACGCCCCGTGCCAATCCGGTCGTGCCACGTGGCACCCAGCCACCAGCAGCGCCGCCGTCGGCCAGCTGCCTGCCCCCCATGACCCGCATCTCCGCCGCCTGGCAGCAAGGCCGCCCAGCGCCTCCTCCGGCGCCCGGCTCCGGCCGAGCCCGCCCGGCGGCCTCACCGCCGCCTGCGGCCCGCGCGCCTCTCCGCCAGGCGCCGCCTCTCCCGCCCGGCGCGTTCGCCGGGCGCCTGAGCTCCCTCCGCCGCCCTCGGCAGCGGCGGGCGCCTCGCCGCCCGCCGCCCGAGCTCCTCCGCCTCGCCCCGCACCTCCCCGTCGCCGTCCTGCCTCGCCCCGGGCCGGATCCGGCGAGATCCGCCCGGATCCGCCCGTCTCCGGCCATCTCCCTCCTCTCCGGCGAAATCCTCGCCGCGGTTGACTTTTCCCCGAGGTCGAAATTCCCCCAAGTCCCCGATATTTTTTGTATTACGTTGCCATATTCATCATGCCATAACTCTCTGCATATTTCTCCGTTTCGTGCGTGTAATATGTCGAATTGTTCGTCTCGACGAGTACATCATTTCATCTCATTGCATCATTTACATTTGAGCTCATCTTGATGCCTGAAATGCTGTTAGAAGAGGGCTATGTGATGTTAGTTTCAGATTCTTATCAGAACATGCACTTTTGTCATTTTTGTCATGATTGATGTGTGCTCCCTATGAACTTGAGTCCTACATGTGTTTTGTAATATGCCATGCCATATTTACAGGGGTGTATGCCATGTATTTTTGTGATCTCTGTGGTGACTAGCACAAGCATGCAAACAAGGCTTCATGATGCTGCTGATTTCAGCCCCTGTTCTGCTGATATTTTTATGCCATGTTAACTTGATGATACAGAGAGATCCATGCTTATTTTGAGATACTTCAGTAAGGATGTTTTGAACATATGGTTATGATCTATCCATCCATGCCCTTGTTTGCAATTATGGAGTGCCATAGCATGAGTCAATCGAGCTCTACTTTTGCTATAAAATGTTTCCTGGCAGATTGTTTACATGTTATTCAATTTTGCCAAGGTTGTTGTTGTTGATACGTGTATGCTATGATGTTGTTCTTGCTATTTATAACTTCTATGCCATGTTTTCTTACTGTGAGTTGCCTTGCCATGCCATGTATTGCTCTGTGGTGAGTGGTTCAAGCTCACCAACATGCCTACTTATTGTTGTTCCTGCCATTTATGAATCTGTAATATAACTTGCCATGTTTACATGGGTGCCATCATATTTTATGATCCTTTTTGGCTCATGGTCAGTAAAGGACTTTTGTTCTATGAGATTAGTAGATTCATGCCATGCCTTTGTTTGTCATGATAAGTTCCTGTAACATGTTGCTTGATAGCTTTAAACATTGTAACCTGGTGTTATTTCTGCTAAAGTCTGAAACTGTTATTATTTGCAATCTTGCCATGTGTGTTTGAGCATGTTCTATTGATTTCTGGAGATAGCTCAGTGTTCATGTTTTGTCATGCTTTACCTGTACATCATGCCCATGCCTTTTGTTATCATGTTGAGATGCTGTAGCATGTTGTTTTGATGCTTGCAATATGCCTACTTGCTGTTTTGGACAGCTTGTCCTTTGTACTTGTATAGGGTGTATGTGTTGAACCGTTGCTCCGTTTTGAGTGTGCTCTATATGAAACTTGCTTGATTTTGCATGTAGCTTCATATTATCATGTAGCATCCTTGTTTTGAGGTGTTTGCTTGATGTTTGTATGCATTTTGCATCAATGCCATGTTTAACCTGTTTTGCTCATATCTTCTAGACCGTAGCTCCCAATCTAATGAACTTTATATGTAACTTGACTAGAATCTCGTGTAGATCATCTTGGTGTAACTTGCTGTTTAACAACTTGAACATAAGGTTTAGTCAGATCTGGACCAATTTCGAAATTTGCATATGAGGACTTACCGGAATTGTTATATGTTGTTTCCGGCCTCATTTAAACTTGCTTTGATGTGTTGGTCTTGTATGCATCATCTTTTGCCATGAGTAGCTCCATATAGCCTTGTCATGCATCATGCTTGTTGTGCATCATGCCTTGTTCACGTGTGGTGTGTTTACCATGTTGTGTGCTTCTTCTTGTTAGTTCCCGTTTCGTTGCGATCGTGAGGATTCGTTCGTCTACGCTCGGTTCGGCTTCATCCGTTCATCTTCTTCATGGATTCGTTCTTCTTCCTTGCGGGATTTCAGGCAAGATG
Organism: Aegilops longissima; assembly: GCA_021605205.1. NCBI lineage: Eukaryota > Viridiplantae > Streptophyta > Magnoliopsida > Poales > Poaceae > Aegilops > Aegilops longissima. The sequence goes on from CM038680.1 coordinate 328,756,861, forward strand.
ACCGCTACCCTGGATCTCACTACTATCATTGCTATGCTAGTTGCGTCGTTCTATCGCTATGCTGCGTTACCTACCACTTGCTGCTCAAGCCTCCCAAATTGCCATGAACCTCTAACCTTTTGCACCCTTCCTAGCAAACCGTTGTTTGGCTATGTTACCGCTTTGCTCAGCCCCTCTTATAGCGTTGTTAGTTGCAGGTGAAGATGAAGGTTGTTCCTTGTTGGAACATGGAGATGTTGTTCCTTGTTGGAACATGTTTACTTGTTGGGATATCACAATATATCTTATTTAATTAATGCATCTATATACTTGGTAAAGGGTGGAAGGCTCGGCCTTATGCCTGTTGTTTTGTTCCACTCTTGCCGCCCTAGTTTCCGTCATATCGGTATTATGTTCCCGGATTTTGCGTCCCTAACGCGGTCGGGTGATTTATGGGACCCCCTTGACAGTTCGCTTTGAATAAGACTCCTCCAGCAAGGCCCAACATTGGTTTTACCATTTGCCTCACCTATGCCCTTTTTCCCTTGGGTTTCGGAGCCCGAGGGTCATCTTTATTTAGCCCCGGGCCAGTTCTCCTTCAGTGTTGGTCCAAACCGAAGCGATGTCCGGCGCCCCACAGGCAATCAGGGTTTATGCCAACCCGACGTCTGGCTCATCCGGTGTGCCACGAGAACGAGATATGTGCAGCTCCTATCGGGATTTGTCGGCACATCCGGGCGGCTTTGCTGGTCTTGTTTTATTGCTGTCGAAATGTCTTGTAGCCGGGATTCCGAGACTGATCGGGTCTTCCCGGGGAGAAGGAATATCCTTCGTTGATCGCGAGAGCTTATCATGGGCTAAGTTTGGACACCCCTGCAGGGTATAAACTTTCGAGAGCCGTGCCCGCAGTTATGTGGCAGATGGCAATTTGTTAATATCCGGTTGTAGTAAACTTGAAGCAAACTCTTCTAAAATACACCAACCGTGTGCGTAACCATGAGTGTCTCTTTTGGGGTTGATCGAGAGGAGAACACGGTTTCGGGTTATGTCGGCGTAAGTAGGAGTTCAGGATCACTTCTTGATCATTACTAGTAGACGACCGTTCCTTTGTTTCTCTTCTCGCTCTCATTTGCGTATGTTAGCCACCATACATGCTTAGTCGCTGCTGCAACCTCACCACTTTACCCCTTCCTTTCCCATTAAGCTTTGCTAGTCTTGATACCCATGGTAATGGGATTGCTGAGTCCTCATGGCTCACAGATTACTACACCACCAGTTGCAGGTACAGGTTTGCGATGATCATGACGTGAGAGCGATGTTTGCTTGTCTTGGAGTTCTTCTTCTGCTTCTTCTTCGATCAGGGGATAGGTTCCAGGTCGGCAGCCTGGGCTAGCAGGGTGGATGTCGTTTGAGTTTTTGTTTATGTTTCATCCGTAGTCGGATGCTGATCTTGTATAACATGTTGATGTATTCTTGTGGCATTTGTGCCTTATGTATGTATCCCCATCTATTATGTAATGTTGATGTAATGATATCCACCTTGCAAAAGCGTTTCAATATGCGGGTCTATCCTTGGTGGGACCTTCAAGTTCCTTTTGGATAGGGTCGCATATTGGGCGTGACAGAGGCTGTGGGAGCTCCTGCCGAGGCTAGGCCGTGCTTGAAAGTGGCGGTGTCGCTGATGGCTTGAAGAGTCGTTCCTCAAAGACGCCGGGCTCTTGCGGCTGCCTCTTGGATGCTCTCCTAGCGATGTCGTCGGCTTCCTTGTTGGTGCCTCGGGGCACGTGCTGCAGCTCCAGGCCAAAGAATTGCTTCTCCACCTAGCGCACCTCCACGAGGTATGCCTCCATATGCTCGTCCTTTGGCTCGTATACTTTGTTGGAGAAGTTGATGAGGAGCTGCGAGTCGCCTCTAACGGTAAGGCGTTTTACCCCCAGAGCTGTCGCGGCCTTCAGGCCAGCTATGAGGCCTCTGTATTCTGCAATGTTGTTGGAGACCTTCTCGCCGTGCTGGAAGCAGAGTTGCACGGCGTAGTAGAGCTCGTCCTGAGTGGGCGAGATTAGTACTGCTCCAGCCCCTGCGCCTTGATGAGCGAAGGCACCATCGAAGTACATGACCCAACCGTCCGGTGCCTCGCTTCCTGGCGAGGTGGATCGGTCTTCGCCTTCTTCAAGTGTCGGGGCATCCGTCCATTCCGCCACAAAATCGGCGAGCGCGGCCCCCTTGATGACCCTGGTAGTGCTGAACTCCAACTGGAATGCTTGCAGCTCGATATTCTACTCAGCGACCCTTCCAGCTGAGTTGGGTCTCCTGAGCACCCTCCCCAATGGGTAGGCCGAGACGACCTTGATGGGGTGGCCCTGGAAGTAGTGTCGCAGCTTGTGTGAGGCCACCAAGAGCGCGAGCAGGAGCTTCTGAGGCATGGGGTATCGTGCCCTCGCGTCCCGCAACACTGTGCTGACAAAGTACACTGGGCGTTCAACGAGGGCTGGCACGCTGTTGAGGCTCGGGTCTTGTAGAGGTTGAGGCGTCTCCTAAGGTGGAGAGGCTTGTCGGTGTCAAAACCGGCGGATCTCGGGTAGGGGGTCCCGATCTCTTGTTAGTGGAGGAGTGTTGTAACGCCCCGGATTCGATGCGCCAGGTGTCCGTCAGTTATTCGCCGTCTTTGCCATGTCATCATCTGCATTTCATATCATGTCATCATGCGCATTTCATTTTGCATACGTGTTCGTCTCATGCATCCGAGCATTTTCCCCGTTGTCCGTTTTGTAATCCGGCACTCCTATGTCTCCCGGCGCCCCCTTTTACCTCTTTTCATGTGCGGGTGTCAAACGTTCTCGGAATGCCCCGAGGTTTGTCAAGCGGCCTTGGCATAGCACCGGTAGACCGCCTGTCAAGTTTCGGATCATTTGGAGGTCGTTTGGTACTCCAACGGTTAACCGGGTAACCGCAAAAGCCTCTTTTGTTTGCAGCCCAACACCCCTTTCAAACTGGCCCAAACCCCACCAAACTCCCGTCCATGCTCTCGGTCGTTCGATCACGATCGCGTGGCCGAAAACCGCACCTCATTTGGACTCTCCTAGCTCCCTCTACATATATAAACACCTCCCCATCCGAAATTCGCGGTCAAAACCTACCCTAACCCTAGCTTCTTCCTCCTCCGGCCACGGACATGTCCGCGCCCACGGACATGTCCAGCCGCCGCCCGCCGGCCAACCACAAGCCGCCACATCGCCGCCGCGGCCCCTCTCTCTCCTCGCCGCCAGAACCATGGGCCCAGATCCGACCAGAGGCCGAGAAACCGCGCCGCCGCCGCTGATCCGGCGCCTCCGGCCGCGCCCGCCGCCCGGCTCCGCCGCCTCGCCAGCTCCAGCTGCCTCCGGTCGCCTCGCGAACCAGCCCCAGCCGGAGGCTTCGCCCGAAGCACCGCCACGCCCACAGCCCAGCCACGCCATTGCCCGCCGCCTGGCTGCCTCGCCGCCATGCGCCATGCTGCGCCCATGCAAATCATCACGGCCGGCTCGCGAGCAGCGTCCTCGCCGGCGCTTCGCCCGCGTCCGTCCTCCACCGGCGCCCGAGCCGCCGCCCGCTCCTCCCGCCCGAGGCCCGCGCCGCCTCCGCCGCCCTCCGGCCCGGCCCTCTCCAGGCTGAAGGCCCCCGCCGCCGCCGGAGTGCCCTCGCCGAGCTCCACTCGGCCGGATCTACCCCGGGTGGACGAGATCCACCGGGAGATGATCCAAACACGCGCCCCGATCCCGGACCTCCTCGTCCCGCTTCTCTCCATCCCGAGTTGACTTCGGAGGGTATAAATTGCACTAAGTCCCCGAGATTATTGCATATTTTCTTGCATTTTCATTGCATCATATCTCTGTCATCGTAGCTCCGTTTTGCACGTGTAATATGTCAAAATGTTCGTATCGATGAGTAGATCATTTCATCTCATTGCATCATTTTCATTTGAGCTCATCTTGATGCCCGAAATGCTGTTGCAAGAGTGCTATGTGATGTTAGTTTCTGATTTTTATCGAACATGCACTTTGTCATTTTGCCATGATTGATGTGTGCATCCTATGGACTTGAGTCCTACATGTGTTTTGTAATATGCCATGCCATCTTTCCAGTGGTGTATGCCATGTATTTTTTTGATCTATGTGGTGACTAGCACAAGCATGCAAACTAGGTGTCTTGTTGTTGCTGATTTCAGCCCTGTTTTGCTGATATTTTGATGCCATGTTAACTTGATGCTACCGAGAGATCCATACATATTTTGAGTTACTTCAGTAAGGATGTTTTGTTAAAAATTTCTTGATCTATCCATTCATGCCCTTGTTTGCAATTATGGAGTGCCTTAGCTTGAGTCAATCGAGCTCTACTTTTGCTATCAAATGTTTCCTGGCAGATTGTTTACATGTTATTCAATTTTGCCTAGGTTGTTGTGGTTGATCCATGTATGCTATGTTATTGTTCTTGCCATGTATGTCTTCTATGCCATGTCTTCTTGATGTATGTATGCTTATTTTTTTCATATAAGGCTCTGTAGTGAGTGCATTGAGCTTGTAAACATGCCTACTTGTTATCAGTTTTTGACATGCCATGTTGCTGAATCTGTTAACGAAACTTTCAATATTGACATGGGTGTTACTATATTTTCTGATCCTTTTTGGCTTATGGTCACTAAAGGACTTTTGTTCTATGCAATTAGTAGATTCATGCCATGCCTTTGTTTGCCATGATAAGTTCCTGTAACATGTTGTTTCATAGCTCTAAACATTGCAACCTGATGTTAATTTCTGCAATGCCTGAAACTGTTATTACTTGCAATCTTGCCATGTCATTTTGAGCATGTTCTAGTCATTTCTGGAGATAGCTCAGTGTTCATGTTTTGCAATGCACTACCTGTACATCATGCCCATGCCTTCTGTTTTCATATTGAGGTGCTGTAGCATGTTGTTTTGATGCTTGCAATATGCCTAGTTGCTGTTTTGGACAGATTATTGCTATAACTTGTATAGGGTGTATGTGTTGAACCGTTGCTCCGTTTTGAGTGTGCTCTATATGAAACTTGCTTGATTTTGCATGTAGTTTCATATTATCATGTTGGATCCTTGTTTTGAGGTGTTTTTCTTGATGTTTGTATGCATTTTGCATCAATGCCATGTTCATCTTGTTTTGCTCATATCTTCTACGCCGTAGCTCCGAATTAAATGAACTTTATATGTAACTTGACTAGAATTTCATGTAGATCATTGTGGTGCATCTTAACTTGCTGTTTAACAACTTGAACATAAGGTTTATTCAGATCTGGACCAATTTTCGAAATTTGCATATGAGGACTTACCGGAGTTGTTCTATGTTGTTCCTGGCCTCATTTAAACTTGCCTTGATGTGTTGCTCTTGTTTGCATCATCCCTTGCCATGAGTAGCTTCATCTAGATTTGTCATGCATCATGCTTGTTGTGCTTCATGCCTTGTTCATGTGTGGTGTGTTTACTATGTTGTGTGCTTCTTCTTGTTAGTTCCGTTTGCTATGCGATCGTGAGGATTCGTTCGTCTACGCTTGGTTCGGCTTCATCCGTTCGTCTTCTTCATGGACTCGTTCTTCTTCCTTGCGGGATTTCAGGCAAGATGACCGCTACCCTGGATCTCACTACTATCATTGCTATGCTAGTTGCTTCGTTCTTTCGCTATGCTGCGATACCTATCACTTGCTGCTCAAGCCTTCCCAAATTTGCCATGAACCTCTAACCTTTTGCACCCTTCCTAGCAAACCGTTGTTTGGCTATGTTACCGCTTTGCTCAGCCCCTCTTATAGCGTTGTTAGTTGCAGGTGAAGATGAAGTTTGTTCCTTGTTGGAACATGGAGATGTTGTTCCGTGTTGGAACATGTTTACTTGTTGGGATATCACAATATATCTTATTTAATTAATGCATCTATATACTTGGTAAAGGGTGGAAGGCTCGGCCTTATGCCTGGTGTTTTGTTCCACTCTTGCCGCCCTAGTTTCCGTCATATCGGTATTATGTTCCCGGATTGTGCGTCCCTAACGCGGTCGGGTGATTTATGGGACCCCTTGACAGTTCGCTTTGAATAAGACTTTTCAAAGCAAGGCCCAACATTGGTTTTACCATTTGCCTCACCTATTACCTTTTTCCCTTGGGAGTCGCGCTCTCAAGGGTCATCTTTATTTAGCCCCCCCGGGCCAATGCTTGTCTAAGTGTTGGTCCAAACTAGAGCCACTTGCGGTGCCGCCCCGAGGCAACTTGGGGTATCGTCGGTTGCCGTACGTACTGCTCATCCGGTCGTGGCCTGAGACGAGATACGTGCGGCTACTATCAGGGTGTCGGCACGCCGGGAGGTCTTGCTGGTCTTGTTTTATTGCTGTGAAATGTCTTGTAGCCGGGATTCCGAGACTGATCGGGCTTCCCGGGGAGAAGGTCTATTCCTTCGTTGATCGCGAGAGCTTATCATGGGCTAAGTTGGGACACCCCTGCAGGGTTTGAACTTTCGAAAGCCGTGCCCGCGGTTATGAGGCAGATGGGAATTTGTTAATGTCCGGTTGTAGAAAACCCGAAGTTGATCGCAATTAAAATACACCAACCGTGTGTGTAACCGTGAGTGTCTCTTTTCGGGGTTGATCGAGAGGAGAACACGGTTTCTGGGTTATGTCTGACGTAAGTAGGAGTCCAGGATCACTTCTTGATCATTATTAGTTGACGACCGTTCCTTTGTTTCTCTTCTCGCTCTCATTTGCGTATGTTAGCCACCATATATGCTTAGTCGCTGCTGCAGCCTCACCACTTTACCCCTTCCTTTCCCATTAAGCTTTGCTAGTCTTGATACCCATGGTAATGGGATTGCTGAGTCCTCGTGGCTCACAGATTACTACACCACCAGATTGCAGTGTACAGGTTGTGCGATGATCATGACGCGAGAGCGATGTTTGCTTGTGTTGGAGTTCTTCTTCTTCTGCTTCTTCTCCGATCAGGGGATAGGTTCCAGGTCGGCAGCCTGGGCTAGCAGGGTGGATGTCGTTTGAGTTTCTGTTTATGTTTCATCCGTAGTCGGATGTTGTTCTCTTGTTTATGATGTTGATGTATTCTTGTGGCTTTTGTGCCTTATGTATGTATCCCCACTATTATGTAAAGTTGATGTAATGATATCCACCTTGCAAAAGCGTTTCCAATATGCGGGTCTATCCTTGGTGGGACCTTCGAATTCCTTTTGGATAGGGTCGCATATTGGGCGTGACAAGTTGGTATCAGAGCCTCGACCGACCTTAGGAGCCCCCTTGATTGATCGTGTAGTTTGGCCGTTGTCGAGTCTAGAGGAAACTATTTTCGGAGTATAGTTATATCGGAGAGTAGGATTTCTTTTTACTTCTCAGCCCCTTCGTCGCTCTGGTGAGGAATCTTGACGTAGGTGTTTTGAATTACTCCTCTTCCCCTTCAAATTTTTCTTTAGGATCACGCAGTTGGTTTTTTCCGATAGTTGTTCCTCAGCTCTTTTATCCGGTGCATTTCTCGTCATGGTGGTTCGACCTTCTTCGTTTTGCAAGATCAATCCTCAGCTCTTTTCGATCGATGTTGTTTCTCTGTCCGAAGTTGTCCTTGTTTTCCCTCCCGCCCACCCCTTTTTTTTCTTCTCGGAACCGGAGTCCGTAATCGAGTATCGATCCTACTCGTGTGAAGTTTTTGCTCTCTCTCCTCAATGATTTCAATCGGTGTTTTTTTCTCTTCAAGATATTCGTCGTTTCCCCTTCCAAGTTGTCTGTGTTTTCCCGCCCTCCCACCCTTTTCTTCCCGGAGTTTGAGTCTCTTTCGACCATCTATTCCATTCGTGTGGAGCCTCTTCAGTCTTCCCCCAATTATTTCAACCGGTGAATTCTCGTCTCGTTCGTTATTTTTCATCTCTTTCTTTTCCGGTGCACTCAATTCAAGTTTTTCGGTTGATCATATTTTTTTTTCCTCAGCTCAAGTGTTTTTCCTTGCTCGTTCGCCTCTCGCTAGTTTATCTTTCCAGAGTGCTCAAGTCATATCAGGAGATTCGTCTGTGTTCTAATTAATTCGAGGTTGTCACCTCATTTAAATATTTCAATCATTCCGGTGCATCATCTATCTGTTCAACAATCTTTTCCAACGGTGTTTTCTTTTTAGTGGGCCCTAACCCACAGGTCTTTTCCCAGGATCTTACCTGACTCTTCTTAATTTTCCCGGAGTTATTCTCAATTCTTTTCGAAGTTTGACGTAAGAATGAATTTCATCAGTCAGATGCCTTCCCGAGGTCTCTTTCAAATTCTTTTCATTGTTGGCTCAACCTCTCTGTTTTTCATTCTTCCGGAGTACCTCAACAATTTCGGTATTGTTTCTCGTCGTCTTTTTCAGCTTTGAAGACCGAAGTAGAGTTTCTCTTAAATCTTGTCCGTTCCCCCGGAGATTCATGGTGCTAGCTCGATGTTATCATATCTAGTTGTTTCCAGTTGTGCAATTCTTTTCATCCATCCGGAGTATTTCAGGAGTTGTTTTCTGTCTCGATCATCCGGAGGTCATCTTTTCGAAATATTGCTTCGTTCCAAGTTTTCAGAGTCGTTCTCCAATTATTCTATATCCGTGCCCCTTCGTTCGTCTCAATATTCTTCCGGTGCTTCGTTCAAGCATTAAATCATCGTTCGCGATCTCTTCGTTCTCTTGTCTCTAATTTTCCCTCAAGTATCTCCGTGCTTTTCTAATTCTTCCCGGCGATTCATTCTCTTTCGTCAGTCATTTCCGAATTCTTACGGTGGTTCGTTCAAGATTCTTTTTCATTGATTATCATTTTAATTCATTCGTTCCTTCCAATCCTACCGGTGGTTCATGAAGACTTTCTCAAGTTCGGTGCTATCCCTTCTCAATCCTTTTTTCAAGAAGAATAAGTACTATGCCAGATCCATTGTTGGTCATCAATTTAACTTGATGAAGGTTAAGCATACAATAAATCTTATTCTTATTTCATCCAAGTGTTTAATCCTTTCCTTCGGAGTTTGTTCTTGATGAATAAATTCTAGTTCCAAGTATTTTCATCTTTTCTTTTCCGGAGTCCAAATTTTCTCGGCCATTTCGTCGGAACCCCCGTCTAAATCGTCGCAAGGCTCATCTTATTCTTTCATCCTTCATTTCTATCTCATCATCCTTTTTGTTACCGGAGTTCTTCATGGTGGTTCTTCATGATTTAATCTTTTCTTCAAGAGGTCATCAAGATTTTGTTGGCGGAGTTCAAGTATCTTTTCTTCTAGGATCTTGAAGTGTAATTAATTCTCCATATTCTTTTGAAGTGGAGTTTTGCATTTCTTCGTTCTTCTCAGCTATTCAATCTTTTCCGCTTGTGGTCGGTTATCACCTTATAATTTCGAGAGGTTATCCATAAGTCCACATCAAGCTTATTCCTTCGTTGTTGATTTTCTCAACAACTCCGGTCAATCCTTCCTTCTAAGTTCTTTTCATTCAAATTCTTTCAATTCTTTCCGGAGGCTTTGCGTTGTTCATCTCGTCAAGTGCCATCCCATCTTGTGAAGTTCTTGTTCTATTCTTTCCATTTTTAACCGGAGTGCTTTCAGAGTATATCGTGTTTTCCATGAGCATTTGATTCTCGTCATTCTCGTCGTTCCTCTCTTTTTCTCAAGTGCTCTCGATTCTTTGATTCTTCTCTTGAGTTCTTGCTTCACCTCATCTCTTTTTCCCTTCCGTCTCGGTCCTAAGATCTCGGGACGAGATCTCTTGTTAGTGGAGGAGTGTTGTAACGCCCCGGATTCGATGCGCCAGGTGTCCGTCAGTTATTCGCCGTCTTTGCCATGTCATCATCTGCATTTCATATCATGTCATCATGCGCATTTCATTTTGCATACGTGTTCGTCTCATGCATCCGAGCATTTTCCCCGTTGTCCGTTTTGCAATCCGGCACTCCTATGTCTCCCGGCGCCCCCTTTTACCTCTTTTCATGTGCGGGTGTCAAACGTTCTCGAATGCCCGAGGTTTGTCAAGCGGCCTTGGCATAGCACCGTAGACCGCTGTCAAGTTTCGGATCATTTGAGGTCGTTTGGTACTCCAACGGTTAACCGGTAACCGCAAAAGCCTCTTTTGTTTGCAGCCCAACACCCCTTTCAAACTGGCCCAAAACCCACCAAACTCCCGTCCATGCTCTCGGTCGTTCGATCACGATCGCGTGGCCGAAAACCGCACCTCATTTGGACTCTCCTAGCTCCCTCTACCTATATAAACACCTCCCCATCCGAAATTCGCGGTCAAACCTACCCTAACCCTAGCTTCTTCCTCCTCCAGCCGCCGGACATGTCCGCGCCCCACCGGACATGTCCAGCCGCCGCCCGCCGGCCAACCACAAGTCGCCACGTCGCCGCCGCCGGCCCCCTCTCTCTCCTCCACCGCCAGACCCGCGGGGCCAGATCCGGCCAGCGGGGCGAGACCGCCCGCCGCCGCTGATCCGGCGCCTCCGGCCCGCCGCCGCCCGGCTTCCCGCCGCCCGGCTCGGCCGCCTCGCCGGCTCCGCCGCCTCCGGTCGCCTCGCTGGCCAGCCCCGCCAGCCTTCGAGTCCACCGCCTCGCGCCTGAGCCGCCCATTGCGCCGCCTGCCGCCTCGCCTCGCCGCCACTGCGCGCGCGCCACGTCACGCGGCCGGGCTCGCGAGCAGCGTCTCGCCGGCGCTTCGCGCCAGCGTCCGTCCTCCGCGGCGCCGAGCGACGCCGCCCGCTCCTCCCGCCCGGCCCCGCGCCGCCTCCGCCCCGCTGGCCCGGCCCCTCTCCGCGCTGAAGCGCCCGCCGCCCCGCGCGGAGTGCCCCTCGCCGAGCTCCACTCGCCGGATCTACCCCGGGTGGACGAGATCCACCGGGAGATGATCCAAACACGCGCCCCGATCCCGGACCTCCTCGTCCCGCTTCTCTCCATCCCGAGTTGACTTCGGAGGGTATAAATTGCACTAAGTCCCCGAGATTATTGCATATTTTCTTGCATTTTCATTGCATCATATCTCTGTCGTCGTAGCTCCGTTTTGCGCGTGTAATATGTCAAAATGTTCGTATCGATGAGTAGATCATTTCATCTCATTGCATCATTTTCATTTGAGCTCATCTTGATGCCCGAAATGCTGTTGCAAGAGTGCTATGTGATGTTAGTTTCTGATTTTTATCAGAACATGCACTTTTATCATTTTTGCCATGATTGATGTGTGCATCCTATGGACTTGAGTCCTACATGTGTTTTGTAATATGCCATGCCATCTTTCCAGTGGTGTATGCCATGTATTTTTGTGATCTATGTGGTGACTAGCACAAGCATGCAAACTAGGTGTCTTGTTGTTGCTGATTTCAGCCCTGTTTTGCTGATATTTTGATGCCATGTTAACTTGATGCTACCGAGAGATCCATACATATTTTGAGTTACTTCAGTAAGGATGTTTTGTTAAAAATTTCTTGATCTATCCATTCATGCCCTTGTTTGCAATTATGGAGTGCCTTAGCTTGAGTCAATCGAGCTCTACTTTTGCTATCAAATGTTTCCTGGCAGATTGTTTACATGTTATTCAATTTTGCCTAGGTTGTTGTGGTTGATCCATGTATGCTATGTTATTGTTCTTGCCATGTATGTCTTCTATGCCATGTCTTCTTGATGTATGTATGCTTAGTTTTTTCATATAAGGCTCTGTAGTGAGTGCATTGAGCTTGTAAACATGCCTACTTGTTATCAGTTTTGACATGCCATGTTGCTGAATCTGTTAACGAAACTTTCAATATTGACATGGGTGTTACTATATTTTCTGATCCTTTTTGGCTTATGGTCACTAAAGGACTTTTGTTCTATGCAATTAGTAGATTCATGCCATGCCTTTGTTTGCCATGATAAGTTCCTGTAACATGTTGTTTCATAGCTCTAAACATTGCAACCTGATGTTAATTTCTGCAATGCCTGAAACTGTTATTACTTGCAATCTTGCCATGTCATTTTGAGCATATTCTAGTCATTTCTGGAGATAGCTCAGTGTTCATGTTTTGCAATGCACTACCTGTACATCATGCCCATGCCTTTTGTTTTCATATTGAGGTGCTGTAGCATGTTGTTTTGATGCTTGCAATATGCCTAGTTGCTGTTTTGGACAGATTATTGCTATAACTTGTATAGGGTGTATGTGTTGAACCGTTGCTCCGTTTTGAGTGTGCTCTATATGAAACTTGCTTGATTTTGCATGTAGTTTCATATTATCATGTTGGATCCTTGTTTTGAGGTGTTTTGCTTGATGTTTGTATGCATTTTGCATCAATGCCATGTTCATCTTGTTTTGCTCATATCTTCTACGCCGTAGCTCCGAATTAAATGAACTTTATATGTAACTTGACTAGAATTTCATGTAGATCATTGTGGTTCATCTTAACTTGCTGTTTAACAACTTGAACATAAGGTTTATTCAGATCTGGACCAATTTTCGAAATTTGCATATGAGGACTTACCGGAGTTGTTCTATGTTGTTCCTGGCCTCATTTAAACTTGCCTTGATGTGTTGCTCTTGTTTGCATCATCCCTTGCCATGAGTAGCTTCATCTAGATTTGTCATGCATAATGCTTGTTGTGCTTCATGCCTTGTTCATGTGTGGTGTGTTTACTATGTTGTGTGCTTCTTCTTGTTAGTTCCCGTTTCGTTGCGATCGTGAGGATTCGTTCGTCTACGCTTGGTTCGGCTTCATCCGTTCATCTTCTTCATGGACTCGTTCTTCTTCCTTGCGGGATTTCAGGCAAGATGACCGCTACCCTGGATCTCACTACTATCATTGCTATGCTAGTTGCTTCGTTCTTCGCTATGCTGCGATACCTATCACTTGCTGCTCAAGCCTTCCCAAATTTGCCATGAACCTCTAACCTTTTGCACCCTTCCTAGCAAACCGTTGTTTGGCTATGTTACCGCTTTGCTCAGCCCTCTTATAGCGTTGTTAGTTGCAGGTGAAGATGAAGTTTGTTCCTTGTTGGAACATGGAGATGTTGTTCCGTGTTGGAACATGTTTACTTGTTGGGATATCACAATATATCTTATTTAATTAATGCATCTATATACTTGGTAAAGGGTGGAAGGCTCGGCCTTATGCCTGGTGTTTTGTTCCACTCTTGCCGCCCTAGTTTCCGTCATATCGGTATTATGTTCCCGGATTATGCGTCCCTAACGCGGTCGGGTGATTTATGGGACCCCCTTGACAGTTCGCTTTGAATAAGACTTTTCCAGCAAGGCCCAACATTGGTTTTACCATTTGCCTCACCTATTACCTTTTTCCCTTGGGAGTCGCGCTCTCAAGGGTCATCTTTATTTAGCCCCCCCGGGCCAATGCTTGTCTAAGTGTTGGTCCAAACTAGAGCCACTTGCGGTGCCGCCCCGAGGCAACTTGGGGTATCGTCGGTTGCCGTACGTACTGCTCATCCGGTCGTGGCCTGAGACGAGATACGTGCGGCTACTATCAGGGTGTCGGCACGCCGGGAGGTCTTGCTGGTCTTGTTTTATTGCTGTGAAATGTCTTGTAGCCGGGATTCCGAGACTGATCGGGCTTCCGGGAGAAGGTCTATTCTTCGTTGATCGCGAGAGCTTATCATGGGCTAAGTTGGGACACCCTGCAGGGTTTGAACTTTCGAAAGCCGTGCCTGCGGTTATGAGGCAGATGGGAATTTGTTAATGTCGGTTGTAGAAAACCGAAGTTGATCGCAATTAAAATACACCAACCGTGTGTGTAACCGTGAGTGTCTCTTTTCGGGGTTGATCGAGAGGAGAACACGGTTTCTGGGTTATGTCTGACGTAAGTAGGAGTCCAGGATCACTTCTTGATCATTATTAGTTGACGACCGTTCCTTTGTTTCTCTTCTCGCTCTCATTTGCGTATGTTAGCCACCATATATGCTTAGTCGCTGCTGCAGCCTCACCACTTTACCCCTTCCTTTCCCATTAAGCTTTGCTAGTCTTGATACCCATGGTAATGGGATTGCTGAGTCCTCGTGGCTCACAGATTACTACACCACCAGTTGCAGGTACAGGTTGTGCGATGATCATGACGCGAGAGCGATGTTTGCTTGTGTTGGAGTTCTTCTTCTTCTGCTTCTTCTCCGATCAGGGGATAGGTTCCAGGTCGGCAGCCTGGGCTAGCAGGGTGGATGTCGTTTGAGTTTCTGTTTATGTTTCATCCGTAGTCGGATGTTGTTCTCTTGTTTATGATGTTGATGTATTCTTGTGGCTTTTGTGCCTTATGTATGTATCCCCACTATTATGTAAAGTTGAGGTAATGATATCCACCTTGCAAAAGCATTTCCAATATGCGGGTCTATCCTTGGTGGGACCTTCGAGTTCCTTTTGGATAGGGTCGCATATTGGGCGTGACACGGATACTTGGCCACAGACATAGCGCACCGGCTACCGGACGCTGGGCAGGTCATTCCGACCCCAGGACCCCACGAGAGAGTCGTGTTCGTTGCCCATTTCGTCCGTGGAGTGGGATTTCCACTCCATCCCTTCGTCCGCGGGCTCATGTTCTACTACGGGCTAGATTTCCATGATCTAGCCCCGAATTTCGTCCTCAACATCTCGGCGTTCATCATCGTTTGCGAGGCCTTCCTCTGCATCCGGCCTCACTTCGGCCTGTGGCTGCAAATCTTTTGCGTGAAGCCGAAGATTATACGCGGCCAACAAGCGGAGTGCGGAGGGGCCATGGTGGGCAAGATGCCTAACGTCACCTGGCTAGACGGCTCCTTTGCGGAGACCGTAAAAGGATGGCAATCTGGGTGGTTCTACATCACCGAGTCGCGCGGCGCCAACTGGGCGGCGGCCCCCGAGTTCCGATCCGGAATCCCCATGCGGCTCACCTCCTTGGAAAAGAATGGCCTGTCCTGGGGCGATTCCACGGAGCTGGCCGGAATCAAGACATGCATCAAAAGCATGAAGGACAAGAACATCAAGCTTGTCAATGTGATCCAGGTCATGCTCGTTCGCCGGATCCTGCCCTGCCAAAGGCGGGCGGTAAATCTGTGGGAGTTCGTCCCGGCCGAACACCAGACGCTCCGGAAGCTCTACGGCATGACGCACAAAGGCGCATGGAAAGTGTTGTTCAAGGCCTCCGAAGTACCTCCTCCCACATCCGAGGACCGCGGATTTCATGCAGCGCGGCCCCCGAATCCGGTGAGTTTTGGGACCACTACCGGGTTTAGTTTTTTCCCAATACATTCATGGGGTCCGGATTTTCTCATAGATAAATGTACGAAACAAATCCAATAAGAAAAAAAAACTGAATTTTTACTCCTCGCGTCCAGGATTCCGTTCTGGGTCACTAGATAAGAATCCAAAGATAAAGAGTGAAACAAAGAATATCACTACTGTATAAACAAAAAGTTTGAGAGTAAGCATTACATAATCTCGCTTTGAACCAAGTCAAACTTTGTAAAGCTTGACGAGGTTTATCAAAAACAATCTAAAGTTAAACAATAAAAGATATATATGGTCTGAAAATACATTAAAATTCTAAATATACTAAACCTGGCCAGGTTTAGTTTACCCTGTTTTTTGACTAACCTGGCCAATGGGGCTCGCCACGTTATTTATTGGGGGATCTGGCAGGATACAATCCTGGGTGCATTATGCGATTTTGCATGAGATATGATACATCCTCTCGGGAGATAATTGCATCTATAGTCCTCGTACTCGCTGGCTACGTCCACTTCAGTCCTGGTACTTGCGTATTGCATCGATACGGTCGGTGACATGAAAATCGTCGTCAATACGGTCCTCGAGCTTGAAACGCGATCCTGGCTCTACGTGCACGACGACACCGTACTCCGCTGTATGCCACGTCAGCCCGGGACCCACCAGTCAGGTCGGACCCACCAGTCAGCTCTAGCCCCACCCGTGGGAGTGGATAAGGCGCTGTAGCCGTTTCGTCCTGGGGCAAAAAATCCCCAATTCCACTCCCGCAATCCCTAGCTTCTCGTCACCCAAATCCTCCGATGGGCGGCGCGAGCGTCACGTCCACCACCCTGTCCGCCGGCTCGGAGAGCGAAGACGGCGGCACCTTCTCTGCGGCGCTCGTCCCCGGAGGTGGATCGAGTCGCAGCTTGCTGGCGCGGGCTTATCCGCAGGAGATTTGGCGTCGGGGCGAGCCGTGTCTCCGGCCGGAGAGGAGCCATATCATGCTAACGCGCACTCCATCCATGGATGCGTTTGAGGCTCGCCACCGCGGGCTCGTCCTACTGGCCACTGCTGTAGGAGACGGCGAGGAGGCTCTGACGCCGGCCGCACTGCTGGCCGCCATCCAGGAGCGCTTTGGCGTGCTGCCGTCGGAGTTGAGCATCGAGGTGGCCTGCCCCCCTCATGACCTGTGGTTGTTGTTCTCAACGGAGGAGAAGTGCACCGTGGTGCTCCAATCGTCGATGAAGTTCAGGTGCTGCCGCCGGTGGATCAAGTTTGAGCGCTGGGTAAGAGAGATTCGCAGCACTCCGGCAGCTCTGGAGTACAAGTGCAAGCTGAGTTTCGAAGGCCTTCCCGATCAAAGCGTGGTCAAGCGGTCGATTGCAAGGCTCTTTGAAGGACTTGGGCGGAGAGCTGATAGAGATCATACCGCCGAAGAATCGGCGCGAGCTGGAGGTAATGGCGTGGCTCCGTGACCCATCTAAAGTTGGCAAAGTGGTGGACGTGGAGATACCCGAGCCTAAGCTGGCATTGTGCACTGATCCTCCTCCACAGTCGCTTGAAGAGTTCGTCGACCGTGAAATGGCCTCGTCGTACGGTCCTTCGTCGCCGAGGAAGAAGAAGACGGTGCTGTATCCTGTGATCTGTCACATGAAGGAGGTGACTGATCGTGGTCCGCTGCTCGTCGAAGGCCTGCCGGATGCATGGCTACCGAATGAAGGGGAGGACCTGACTCGCAAGCACCGATTCAGCACTGTGCTTGGCCAAATCGATGGCAGTATCTGTGATTTCTAAGGTGTAAAAGAGTCTGAACCACTATCTATGTCTCAAATGTAGTCTGTGAACCGCTATCTATTTTAAGTGTGTCTTTTGTGAACTATGTAAGACTATCTATGTATTGTTGAGATGATCTTCTAATATTGTACTGTTGTGTCATTATGTGTGTGTGAAATATGAGATGATCTCGAGTATTACACAATGTGTTGTATCTTACAAGTACATTACATACAAAAGTTCTGATCCGGAGCATGATCATGAACACAATCTGCATATATAATTTGGAGTACATAATGTGCATATATAAGCTGGAGTACAGAATCTGCATATATGAGGTGGAGTACATTCCATACTAAAAGTTCTTGATCTGGTGGTAACAACACAAAATACATGATCTGGAGCATGATCATGAATGTAACATGCTCGTTAACATGTTCCACATCGATCATAAGCAAAACACACACAAAACCATCTACTTTCCTCCAAACTTGATCTGCATGTCTCTGTCCTACCTTAGTTCATCGAACATGCTAACTTTTCTAGGTTTTTAAATCCTCTCATGTTGTTATATGAACTTGGTGCACTTGAAGTTCCACTTCTCTTCATTTGTGAAGGTTTGGGTGACATGCAAGCATCCTCTGTTCCTCTGCCATTGCTTCTCTGATTTGTTGGGCTTCCTTCTTGTTTCTCTCTTGCACACATGCCTCAGCTCTTGTTTCTTCCTCTTGGTTTCTGTTGTGCTCCCAAGCTTCCTGCCTTGATGCCTCCTGTGTTTGGAGAAATAATTGCCTTCTTTCCAACTCTTCAGCTTGATTTATAAGGAACATTGCCTCCTCTGCATCATATGCAGTCCTACAAAGTCTCTTCTTCTCCTCAGCCATCCTTTTCTTCTCTTCTGCTCTTTTTCTTTTTGCCTCTTCTGCTATTCTTTTCTTTTCCTCCATAACTTCTCTTCTTTTGTCTGCCATGGCTAGTTTTTCCTCTAGGGCCTTCCTTTTCTTCTCCTCACTAGCTTTTTTCTTCATTTCAGCAGCAAGTCTTTTCTGTTCTAGTACAGCTTTCTTTCGCTCCAAAGAGCATTTTTCTTGGCAAGTAGTTCATCTTTCCTCCTTTGAGCAGATAAAATAATTTTTCTTCCTCCTCCTTTAATTTTGCCATTGCTGCATCATACTTGGCCTGATCTGCTATTTCCTTCTCTCATTTGCAGCCCTAAGTCCGCAAGTGCTATCACTTCTCTTTCCTGTGAACATCTCCTCCTTTGGTTCTTTGTGCTATGTTGAACTGGAGGCTGTGAGAGGAATTGCTCTGATGAAAGCACTCTGAGGCGGTGGCCCTTGCACAACTTCTTGGACCAGCCTAGACTCTCTCTGCATTAGTGTTAAAGTAGTTGTTAGTGTGTGCAAATTATGTGCACAGACTATTAGTTGGTCCTGTACAGTTTCACATACCTCTTGTGTCAGCAGTAGCTAAAGTCTCGGCTCATACAATGGTGGGACTTGGTTTGTCACACCTGCTGTTTGAAGATTAATCTCCTGCTCACAAGAAACACATTAGTACACATTAGTAAATCATTCAATGCTATGAGAAGTACATACAGACTATTTGGAGAAGTAGACACATTACCCGAGTAAGGCCCACAGTTTCTTCATCAAGATGACACATCGAGCTCTGCTCTAACTTTATTTTTTTTTCTTTTCTTTGGTTTAAGTCCCACTTCCAGTCAAACAGCCATTTATGTTATGGCCAGCACCACCACAATAGCCACAGTGTATGACAGCACCTGCCCTTGTGATTTGCACTCCTCTTTTTCCTTCCTTCTCTTCTCGTTGTTGTCTTCTGTTTTTTGCCCTTCTTCCTTTCTTCTTCTGAATTGGTGGTGGTAAGATTTTTCTGCCTTTCATCTTTGCCCACTCACTGACATCTTTACAAGGCATAACTATGTGCTCATATGCTTTGCAATAAGTTGCAATGGAGTAACATGAGTTAACCCTAGACTCAGGTGGAATTTTGTCATACCTAAGAGCAGAAACCCCATGACAGAAGGTATACCTGACAAATCCCATCTTTTACAACTGCACATTTCCCTCCTTGTGTCCACACTGAAATCAACTCCTCTATCATTCACTACAAACAGTCCTTGTCCAGCTGGTGCAGCTTGACAAGTTCTAGAAAATTCCACACTCTTCTCCAGTTTCTTTCTTATCTTTGGACATATAGCACCATGCCAGTTCAAACTCTCTTGCTGCTTTGCAAAATTCCTTCCCATATTCTGCCCTTTGATCCTTTGGATCATGCTTATGATAGGCATTTCCTAGCCTCCAAAATATATCTGTTGAACACCTCACAGCTTGTTATTTAACAACACATCACACTTGGGGAAATCAGTTTGGTAAGCCCTAACCTGGTTTTTGGGTCCAACTCGCAAGCCACCATGAGCCTCTGGCTGAGCACTAACATCTGGTTCATATTTTCCCTAAATCTACCCTCTGTAGTACTCCTAGCACACTTCCATAGTTGATTTTTCAAAGCTTCTCCTTTGAAGTTCTTGTTGAAATTCTGCCACAAATGCCTCACACAAAATCTGTGAGGTGATAGAGGAAACAACTCTTTAACTGCCTTTATTAAACCCTGCATGAAACATAGCACATAATTATTTGACAAAAACATAGCACGTAATTATTTGACGAAACATATCACGTAATTATTTGACAGAAAACACATTAATTATTTGACAGAATTAATGACATACTTTTTGCTTGTCTGACATGATTGTCCATAACTCAGTGTTCACAATTCCTAAATCTTGCTTCAATGCAGTTAGAAACCACCTCCAAGCTTTGGTGTCCTCACTCTGCACCACTGCATGTGCAATAGGAATAATGCAATCATTGGGGTCCATTCCTACTGCACTTAACAGAACACCTCCATACTGTGTCTTTAAGTGGCAACCATCTAGGAAAATAATTGGCCTACAAGCACATAAGAACCCCCTCTTGCATGCATCAAAAGAGAAGTAGCACTTCTGAAATTGTCCCTCTTCTGACAGTCCAAGAAGGAAAGTACTTCGTGGTTTGATCTCCTCAGCTCATTTGCATAGTCCCACAGCAAGTTGTATTGTGCAATCTCATCTCCATATATGATATCATATGCAATCTTCCTAGCTCTCCCCAGCTTGCCCCTTTTAATTGTCATGTTCCAATCACCTTGCACAAAAGCTGCAAAAGCCTTCAATGATAATTTCTCACATGCCCGGATTTTGTCCACATATTTGTGAGCAATGTACCTAGCTGTAAAGGCTGTAACTTGCCACTTTTTCTCACAAGTATGTTCCCCATTAAATGTTTTCACCATGACAGAATTTGTTCTATTATCCCAAGATGCATACATATACCGTGGGCAACCCTTTTCACACTTTGCAGCAAGCCTGATTTTGTCATTCTTTGGAAATGTGATGTTAACTCTCTCTTTGCAACTATACTCTCTCACAGCTTTCCTCAACAGCTCCACAGAAGAGAACAACTGCCCTGCATGGAACTTAGGTTCATGCATGTCTGCTGCTATGAAAGACTTGAAATTGAATTTCATCTCATCCTCATCTGAATCTGGAGCATTTAATTCCTCATCTTCTGAGTTGCAATCCTCAACCACCTTCTTCCCTTTCTTGTCATGCATTGGTTGCAACTCCTCCTGCAACAGATCATCATCTCCATCCTCCAAGTCATAGTCACTATCCACAATCTCAGGTACATAATCACTGTCTGATGAATCTGAGTGCATATTGTTCTTCCTCCTCTTCTGTTTTTCTTCCCCTTGGTCTCAACTTCACATAGAACTGCTGAGTGCTCTCAATTTCAACACTTTCATCCACAACACCACAAGAAACATTGCTCTCACAGGGATCTTTGTTCTCGATTGCATTCACTTCCTTCTTCCTTGGGCTGAAAACAGGAGGATTTGTGTCTTTGGATTAGCCACAACATCATCCCATTCTGCTCCTCCTCCGTAAATGTGGCTATCTAAATGATCCGTATATCATTTGAAAGTGGTGCCCTAGATTTATCTTTAGATACATACAGTCCACATCAATATCATTAGCTAAAAGCCGTGCGCCACCTTCATTAAGTCGACAAACTGAGGGGCAACCAATAGATATCTATTCTACCCGACATTTCATAACCCAATTCCTCGACTATTTCTTCAAACATTCGAAATAGGTGATGTCCTTATGACAAGAATCAAAGCAAACCTTATGGCCATCCAGATAGCACCTATTTTGCCCACTCCCAAAGAAAAAGCCTCCATGGATCACCTCAACGTTGAAATATCCACTTTCTATATCGAAAACATTAAGAACATAAATAACTCAAACCCTAGAATAATTTCGCAAATTTGCATACAGTCCACATATTCATAGAACTAGCATGGGCAAAACGGCCTAATCGCACAAATAAACATTTTTCACCTCAATCGTACATCAAATTGACCCAAGAACACTGGTATCGACGCATCAGACGCCGGAGCCGCCTCGCCGGGTCATTGTCATTGACCGTGATCGCCGCTTAAATCAAGCGTCGACTCCTTTCAACAGGCGTCCAACTTGCTTCACCGCCGCGATGTAATACTGAACAAAGGGCGACGATCTACCGATTATCCGCCGCCGCACACCATGGCGCTAGGTTTTGCTCTCTGCTCGCACTCCTCTGCTTAGCGTGGGGGAGAGAACAGGGAGATCGAGACAAGAACAGGGGCAATTTGCGAAATAACAGTGGGGCTAGAGTCGACCGGTGGGTCCGACCGACCGGTGGGTCCCGGCCGACGTGGCATACAATGGAGTACTGTGTACGTCGTGGCACGTAGAGCCGGGATGGCGTTTCAAGCTCGAGGACCGTGATTGACGACGATTTTCATGTACGGGACCGTGATCGATGCAATACGCAAGTCCCAGGACTGAAGTGGACGTAGCCAGCGAGTACGAGGACTATAGATGCAATTATCTCTCCTCTCGGTCTCCCATGTCACTGCATGCAGTGTGGTGTTCATTTGCATGTGTGTCTGTTGGAGGGATCCATGCATGTGCCGTGGCGTATACGTCTGGCTCTTTTTTTTTCTCAGATGTTTTGCATGAGCGGTTGTAGACATTTTTCTCTACTACTATTAAACAAGCAAACATATTCTTTTCTAGACGCACCCGAAAACACGTACACGAAACTACCAGGATAAAATAGCACCTCACGATTCGATCCATCTAATTAGATCTAACCGTTAATAACCCTCATCTGTGTACGTTTAGCAATTTAGAGACGCGGACGAAACTCTGCCATCCATCGACCGAAAGGACGAAACGTTCTGCTGCACGAGGAAAAAATAAACTGATTCGCGTGATTAAAGGCCTGCATGCAGCGGCATGGCCCACGTTCAGTATTATGGCGTTCGCATGCATTGGTTCAGCCTGCGAAGGCGCATCTTCAGGAGAGGAGGAGAGGGAGAACGAGAAGCCTGGCGGCGGCTCAGGAGTCAGGACGTGCTCGCCAACGAGCGTACTCCCGCGCCTGCTTAGCGCATGGGGTTGGATCGGGGCGGTAGGGTTTCCCCGCCGCCGCCCCACAGCAGTCAGGGGTTGACCGGGAGAAGCAGTCGGGCGGCGACGGAGGCGGCGGCGGCGGCTCCGATTACATTTATGCGACGATGGAGGTGACGGCGGCTCGGAAACACCGAGTGGCCGATTTATCTCCTCGCTAGCTCCTCGCCCTTCAGAGGTTAAAGATCTGGCATCCTCTTCTCCCCGATGCGCAGAACGACCGGCTGATCCAGAAAACCAACCCCGGTGGATTGATTTTTCGTCAAGATACGCGCATACACAAGAAGCTGGCACCAGGCAGCTGGATGGATTTTTCTTTCAGGAGCACACACACATATGGAAACGGCAAGCCGCCGGTGAAGACAGCTTCAGCCTCACCTCCAAGGACGGAATCACGGAAAGGTCAGTTTCATCCGAACCAACTGCGAGGACCATGCTAAGGTACATACATACATATACCAAATCGATAATGACCGATGCTTGTGGTTGCAATTTCATGTCCGTCATGCTCATGGTGAGATATGGGATGATAAGTGGGATTTTTTCACCGCTCAGTTTTTACGGGATGAATCTTTGTAAGTAATATTTTTCCCCTACCCCCTCTTATATTTACAGGAAATTCAAGTGTGGTACACATGTGAGTATGCTCTGCTTCCCTCTGTTGTACACATGTGGTTATTTGTTATCTCTGATTAAGAATCAAGAGCCACTACATTCTTGAATATTGAGACTGTGTTAGTTGGTTTAGGTTAAACTTGATGAATGCTATTTTTTTTTTGGTTCCATCTGACAATTCAGTTGTATTATTGATTTTGTCAGTTTTCAGGAATTTTAAGCCGTCTTTGGATTTTAGCTTCCTCAATCATTTTGAATTATTTAATTTTAGTATGAGGTACATGTGTTCCCAAGAACCTGAGAAATGTGTAGTTGACCACTTGGGTATGTTTGATTTCTTTAGTAGATGCAGCGACAACCACCATTGTTCATGACTATTCTAGATATAGATTATTAGCAGTGCAGCATCTCGGTTGATTCAATCAAATAGTTCAGCCTGGTCGGTTCTTACTAATATTTAAGCCAGCTTCAATTTTTAGCCTGCTCGGTCATTTTGGATTAGTTTCAGTTTTTGGTGCATGTCTTTAATAGAACGACAAACTGATTTAGGTGCCAAAATAAACACTAAACGCCAATTCCTCATGGTGACTATTTGTAGAAAGACCATCCCTCTAGAGGAGATCATGACAATCGATGTCAAGCCTGGGAGGAAGAAGGGCATGAAGATCACCTTCCTAGATGGAAGGATCTGATTTTTCCAGTGCAGTTATGTGTTTCAAAAAGTTATTGTGATGTCATTTTTATATTAACACTACAGTCCATGAAGTTATATTTACAGATATTTCATTTTTCGTATAAGATGAAGCACCATTTTATTTTTAAATATTTTCTAAAGTGAAAATTGTGAATAAACTGAATGATGTTTCAGGGGATATGAATGGTTGTAACTTGTGGGGTCGCTCGGGGAGGTGACTGCGGCAGGGAGCAGCGGCACGACAACAACACATGTTTAGCGTGCAGCGGCAGCGGCTGCACGGCCACGATGGGCGAGCAACAACGTGAATGAGGTGCAGGTGGGGGTAAGAGTAAGTATCACTTGTCATGTTTAACTCATGGCAACAAAGAGTAAGGATCACTTCATACTCACTACAGGAAGAATACTGCTGCGACGATTATATACATATATGTTCCACTTGGTTGCTCAGTTAGTATTAATTTCCTATCGCTTCCTTTTTCTTGCAGACAAATTCTGAAACTAGACTTTGATGAGAAGTTCATCCGTATATGGGAATTCTACCTTGTATGCCTCTGTTTTCACATCATGAGCAGTTAGAAATTACCATGTATGGATGTATATATGTGTGCTCTTTGTATAGGTTTGCCTGCATTATTCCTAGACAAATGGAAGTCATGTAAGTACTCCCTCTATCCTTCAAAAAACATCTTGCTGGAAACTGTTTGATGGTTTCCGATGCAGACTAAAATTTGAGTTGATGTTGCTTTCTGCAATTATGTTAATCTCAGCCAAAAGATTGAGAGAGATCAGTAGACATCAGATATTTGAGTAAAAAGTAGTAACTTAGAACCTTCGGTGAACTGTAGAAAGCAAGCTTTCATCGTTTGAGATTGTAAATAGCATGGGATGAAGACTTGACCGCCACAAAATTATTTTACACTGACATATTGAACCATGAAACAACATTGCCGAGCTTCAAGATTTCAGTAAAGCATCACATGGAAAATCAGCTACAACCAACCAGATTGTTAAATCCTGATGTATTTTATGCTGAACTCAAGAAGTGTGAATAAGCAAGAAAGCTTCTGAAGAGATCAGTGCATCATCTCTTATGCAACTGCCACTGCAATTTACTCCTTTCCAAGCATTGGTAAGATCTCTCAACAGATCTTAGCGACATCTCTCTCTTCTTAAATTTGTCGACATTTTATGTAGTTGCTTTTCTTCTAATAAGGTGCATCATGCTTGCTGTTGAATTGTGCAGAAAGGCTACATTGTATTAATTTCTTTTCGCATGGTCATGTTTTTTCAGCACATTTTATATCAACTGATAACTTTGAATCTTTGCGTCTTTCCTCAGATCCTGCTTTGAATTTGCACATGAATAACTAAAAGTGCCATGACAATACGCATTCCCTTCATTTTAGCAATTAAACTTACTTATGTATCCGGTGTTAATTTAGTATCATTTCTTGTATGTTCATCTTTTTTATGGGTTCTTGTATATTCATCTTAGTTAGGAAGGGTGGCTCTGGTCATCCTAAATTTCCTTATACTGTATAGTTTACCATTCTAGAATAGTAACCTTTCTTCTCTGCTAAGATGTTGAAGCATGGCGACATTTATAACTCATGTTTAATATTGTCAGAACTAAGCATAAGGTAGAGAAAGGGTTGCTTGCATGCCATCCATGTGATAGAGATTAGAGAAAGTGTTAAATTCCCTCTCTCCAATTCCTTACCATGAACCTAACGCTTTATTGATCTATTTTTAGCTTCTAGATGTTCTGCAACTATATACACAATAGATATTGTTTGTCTGAACTGTAGTTCCACTCCATGAGAAGCTGAGATACTGAGAATGGGGCAAAAGAATTCCGACTCTTCCTGCTCGCAGGCGGTGCCCGCTATGGCATGGGTGGCTTTACCATAGTCGCCGAGCCTTGAAATTTCTGAAGATAACAAGCAGCTCGAATCCAAGAAGAAAACTAATTTAGTTCAGCCAAGACTCCTATGTTTTGTGTATCTTTGTTCCAACTTTGCACTGACGCCATGTCCACTTGCACAATGTTCATATGTTACTTTGATTTTCGCTAAGAAAATAAACATTCTAAAATCTTTGTAGGAAATAGGCTAGGCCCTTACATTCTTTGTGGAGAAGTTGTTCAACCAGTCTATTGCCATTGATTTGTTTCATCCTAAAGTTTGAATCCAAAATTTTATACCCGCAAAATGTTACATGGTTTGATTAAGACGTGCGTTGCACGTGCACACTTACTAGTGTTTAGAATGTGTTGGCTGATAGACACGTCGGCACGTCATGGGTTTTGACGCGTGCCGGAATTTCTGTTGTTGGACGGTGCCGCTTCTAGCGTTGTTCTAGACACTGTTTCCATCGGTAGTTCTGGTAGTTTGAAAGATCTATCTATAAATACGGGCCTCCTTTCATTTTCAGTTTTACTATTTTTCAGTCGTCTGAAAATGAATTCGTTTCAGGCCGGTTTTTAGTCCGTCCGATTTGCACGAATCTTAATGGCGCGTTTGTCCTCAGTATCGCGTCGGGGTGGTTCTGTCGTGGATAATTTTTTGTGTTGTTGCGCTTTCGGGTTTACGGGTCTGCAACCGGTATCTCTATTCGCTATCTGAGGTGGGGTTTGGTGGGGATTGACCGAGTCGAGGCGGAGACGGCGGAGGGAAGGCAGGGGCTCCTCACCGGCGATTAGCAGCGGAGATGGCGCGCGGCGAGTACCCCAGGGAAGGAGGCTCCACACGGACGGCTGCAGGTAGGAGAGCTGTTGGCCTGGCGTGGAGCTCGACGGAGCTGCCCCTTCGTGGTCTCCACCAGCAAGCTCCAGTCGGTGGGGGCGGTATTAGTCGCCGGCGCCGGTGGGGCGCAAGGTATATTTACTCCCCCCCCTCCCGCTGTCCTCGCGCTGTCCCTTTTTTCTGGTGTCTACCCTCCTTCGCGCTTGATTTCAGTTGGTAGTAATTGTCGCCGGTCATAGACCCTCATGGCAGGGGGTGGTTCAGTTCACTAGGTTTGCCAGGAATGTATGTCATAGCTTAGTGAAATCCTTGCCAGTTTTTTGAGTGGTTCATCCAGAAATGCTCCTAAATTTATTGCAGGCACCTCTCAACGCGTTTTCCTCAAATTTCCGTCACCATGCCTGCCTCAACGTTGTCTTGGATGTAGATATCTTTTTTAGTCTGAGTGAATTTTCACTACAGTATGTTTATTGTAAGAATTTAGAGGCCTGAGGGATGTTGTAAATGATCAGAGTTAGTTTACTTAGGTGTCATTTTCAGGTCAGTTTCCTTAGTTATATATCATTTTAGTCTGTCATTTAGTTCAGTATCTCAGTTTGAGTTTCATTGTGTCCAGTAATTAAATTGATTAGTCTTCATTTTTCAGTCCAGTTATTTCATTGATTAGTCTTCATTATTTTCAATTTTTCTTGGAGGAGTTTGTCTATGTGTTTATCATTTTCTCGTTCAATCATGTTAGGTGTCATTTTGTCTGTCATTCTAGTGTCTGAACCCGTGGGTGTCAAATTCAGTTTATATTTTTGGGTTCAGTGTTAGGTGTCATTTTTAGTTTCGTCAGTTAATGTTCTTCAGTTTTGTGTTTTATTCATTTTTCTTCAGTGCCTTGCGCTGTATTCAGTTTTGTCATCTCAGAAGTGTCATAAAAATGCACAGCCATATTTCCAGTTTATAGTTTTCAGTTTCAGTCATTTTCATTGCAGGTTAGTTCATGGTTATGTTCAGTGTCATTTTCAGTCTTATTCTGGTTTCAGTCATCTGTAGCTTTCTCCTGCTACTCGTTTCTTCAGTGCTAGGTTTGTTAGCTAGTTTAGCAAATTTGTTCATACAGTTTTCTGTCTCAGTTTCAGTGTTGTGTGCATTTTTCAGTATTTTTCATTGTTTTACATGTTTTTCAGTTTTTTTTTTTGCGAAAAAACTTCCAATCTATTCATATTCAATCATGGCAGTACAACGAATATCAAAAATAAAAATTACATCCAGATTCGTAGACCACCTAGCGACGACTACAAGTACCGAAGCGAGCCGAAGGCGCGCCGCCGTCATCGCCCCTCCATCGCCGGAGCCGGGCACAACTTGTTGTAGTAGACAGTCGGGAAGTCGTCGTGCTAAGGCCCCATAGGACCAACACCCCAGAACAGCAACCGCCGCCGATGAAAAATAACGTAGATCGGAAGGATCAAAACCGAAGACACATGAACGTAGACGAACAATGATGAGATCCGAGCAAATCCACCAAAGATAGATCTGCCGGAGACACACCTCCACACGCCCACCAACGATGCTAGATGCAGCGCCGGAACGGGGGCTAGGCGGGGAGACCTTTATTTCATCTTCAGGGAGCCGCCGCCGTCTCGCCTTCCTGAGTAGGACACAAACCCTAACAAGATTGAAAAAAAACGACTAACAACGGAGCCCTCCCGCGGCCCTTGGCAGGATCCACCGCGCCTCCATGGCTCTAGAGCCACCGGAGACGAGGCGGACCTGCGTCGGCACCGGCGAGAGGCACGAACCCTAACTTTCTTTCTTGGAGGAGTACATGTTTTTCAGTTATCTGTCATTATTTTCAGTTAGTCCGTGATAATTTCGGTGAGGAGTTGCATGGTAGGCGGACAGAGCAGGAAGCTGATGCTCCTGCTGCTTTTCTCTTCTACTCGTCGTACCTGCCTCGGCCACCATTGGCTTTTCAGCATTTGGCAAGGTTTCAGAAATTGCTTAAGTTTTCATTATCTGCCATTCTTTCAGTCCTACCTTTTCTGTCTTCTTGAGTATTCATTGAATATCGAGTGAAAGATCCCTAACTTTCTGCTCATTAGCTGACACGGCGACACTTTGTGGCATACTATGCGATCAGGCCTTGTTAGCGCAAGGAAGGGATGGAGACGAAGCTAGCAGGGGATTTGCTTTCCCGTGTTCATTTTAGCTGTCGTTATATGGGAGTATTGTTCAGATTTGTCCTTTTTTTAGATAACATCGCCATAACTTGTTAGTATTAGTGCTATATAAGTCATGATTCAGTCTGGACAAATCTAAACTTTACCGTTTCAGTTAGTCGTTTTTTGCAGTTATGTAAAAGTGTCCGTATTTTCCTTTTATTTAGATAATATTTCAAAATCTGATCAGGAGAAATGCTAAGCTCGTCACAGTTCAGATTTGGCATTTATCATCAGTTTTCTTTCAGTAGTAATGTAGATGTAATGATTAACTCAGCAAGTCTCCACACTAGTTTTCATGTTCAGTGATTTCATCAATTATAAGATTTTTTTCATTTAGTCAGGTTTAATTTTTTGCTTGGTTCATAGTGTGATTTTTATTAAGTTCTTATCTGCCAAGTAGAACAACAAGGACAATGCCAATGCTCTATAGTCATTTACAATGATTTGTATTATCTCAGGTTACAGATTTGTAGTGTTCTTTTCAGATTTTCTTAGCCGATGCTTCAACGAGTAGTGTGTCATGGCAGCTTAGTACTTTTTCTTAGTTAGTGATTACTTAGTCCTCCTTTTCCTTCTTTGTTACAAACTGATGCAAAGATTCTGCCCATAGGCCTTCTTAGTTTTTCAGTACCTATCTATTTTCGCGAATGATCGCTGCTTGGGAATGTCTGTTTTTGTCGGCGATCACCATGGACGTTGTGTGCTGGCATGCAATGAACGTTTTGAAGGGGTAACATCGCCTGAACTTGCTGAAGCAGTGGCCATTAGGCGTGCCTTGACATTTTCCAGAGATCATTGTCACAGGTTTGTCCTTCTTAATTTTGATTGTCTCTATGTGACTTTCAACACATTCATTCTGATGCCCAGGATCGATCGTTGTTGGGCTCAGCGATAGCTGATATATAAAGACCTTCATAGCTGTATCTTCAAGCATGTTCATCGTGATTTCAATATAGTGGCACATCTGTTAGCTCGCAAGAGTGAACATTCAGTTTATAATATTTCTGTTGATGTAATCCCGGGGCGCATCCGGGAAGTACTTTGTAATGGTGTTTCTTAATCAATAAAGTGCCGATATTCTCTCTCTCAAAAAAAAGATTTTTTTTCTTTGTGTAGTTATTACTTGGAAAGGAAGAAGGTGATCGGGCAGAGGAGAGGTAAGTGACGGGAAAGGGAGGGCTTTTTGAACTGGGGTACTAGTGGAGGTCGCGGTGATAGCCCAGCCCACTACCAGGGGAAGCTTTTTTCAGTGAGTGTGTGTGCGGTTGTCAACGGATTGGTTAGGCAGGCCCGTTAGGCTGAGTCACATTCGAAGACCAAAAAGGCTGAGGCACATTTTTTCGACCTGAAACAAGTTAGGAATCAGACGCTTTTTTAAACTGAAGTTTAGACTGAGTACTTAGTACAGACAGCTGTCAACCCATGACTGGAAAAAAAAGCGACCTGATGCCAATTTAAAAACAGACGTGTGTTGTTTAGTCACTCCCTTCATTTTTCCTTGCCTTGGGGTGACGACGAGAAGAGCACGGGAGGAGACGGCGAGGGAAACCACGGTGCACACGGACGGTGGGAGGCGAGGCGGGCGCCGAGTTCGCGTCAAAGCACTCGCCGGTGGGGCTTCTCTTCTACTTTTTCCGGCCCATCGCACCCGACGTATGGGAGAGAGAACGGACTTTTAGCACCCGGGGGCCTAGGCACCCCCTTATCTCACCGATAGTCCAGAATCCGGCTCGTAAAGATATGTGTCATACACTGTAGCAAGCAAACCATTAGCAGGCCTACTGTTTTGCTAAACACATGCGGTCGGTTGTACAGATGGGGCTGGGCCTAGCCTGTCGCTATGGCTATAGGTTTAATTCGCCTGGTAACGACATGACCTGTCGGCTCGTGTTGAATAGAAACAAGAAAATGGTTGGAGAGAACGCGTCGCCTTGAGGGCCTCGCCTTGAAGCTCAGCGTCGTCAACATCTCTATTCCCCACCATCCTTCCACCTCCCATCAAACAAATCCACCCGCCGCACCATAGCCTAGGTTCCAATGGAGCCGATCCGTACTGGCGGGGGTGATGTGATAGCAGATTTCACCTTCGTGATCCGGAGACGGAAGGCATAACAGATCTAGACTCTCGATCTGGTATGGACATACTGGCATCAATCGCCACCGTTCCGGATTTGGAGACGATATCCAGGTTAGTCATGGTGTACTCCATTCAAAGTATCGATTATTGATCTGGTCTATACGACTATATTGAACCAAAAGGCCTCCCTTCTCGTCCAGATCCGAAGTTCTGGATGCTTACAGTCCTGATCCGTTTTGGGGCGACACACAAGCAGCCGGTGGAGCCAAGTCCGATCATGGCGCGACGATTCCTTTGTTATAGGAGTCCTCTGGAGGTTGGAAACGCAGGTGCGGGGATAGGAGTTGTATTTGCTTGATTACCGCGTTCGATTTTGGTAACACTATAAGTATCCTAGTGCAAGCATGCCGGCAAATGCAGTATTAAGCATTATTCAGGGCATACAAGTGTCTTCTTGCGTCGATCTTTTTCACACATTTATGTGTTGTACTGCAGCGCTCTGATCATCATCTATGTTGTTTTTTGCTTATTATAAAGGAACCTCGGGGGGGAAGAAGGGCCCTGAATTTGACAGTAAAAAAAGAACATATAAATTTTGACAGTAGAAAAAAGAACATATAAATTTTGCCCTTTATCTACTCCCCATCCGTCACATTCCAATAATTATCATCTAACCAGCCGCGACATCGTGCCAAAAACTATTATAAATATCTACGATGTAAGGGTCATTGCTATTTAAACCTCCATACATTCAGTCAAACATGGAAGGGGTAACAAAATAATTAATCTGAATCCTCTCTAAAAAGTTATAATATGAAATTCTAGAATAGTGAGAAATCCTATAAAAAAACTCTGCCTGTGTTGAGCCTAGGTGCCAATTGCACAGAAGGTTCTCTAAAGTTCAGGTACTGTGCTGCTCCTAATAATATTCAGAAAAACTTGCGGAGTCCAAAATTATGCAGCACATCAATACTCTCTATATACACATCTTAACATATAATCCGTGATAGTAGTACATGGCATGCAAACCGTATTTTTTACATGCAAAAAAGATGGATCAGAATGAAAATAATGTATGTTTTTCCTTTTTGGTTCATGGCTCGAGCAATTCTGATACTGAATCTAGAAGACACTTTACAAAACCAAAGTGTAGGCAGGATTAGAGCTCAACAAGTGCTCACCGGTCTACTGGTGGCACCCACCCAGTCATCTGTATTTACCATGTGACAGATTAAACACGACGTCTCTTAGATTTCAGCCGCGTCCTCAACTGGAGCTCCACCACTATCCTCGCCATACCTGCGCCTGCCAACCTCGTCCCCACCTCGACCTCGCCCACGCCGGACCTGAGAGGCTGAAAACCATACTCAGGATTCTTGCAAACTAACAAGCTGGGGATGAATACTTGCTCACATTCATGTAATAACAACAAGGCATAACTTTAGAAGAAGTCTATTTGACACAATGAGATTAAATTCTCACTGAGGCAGGCACTGCACCAGGGTCAAAATTTATGAAACCTTACTGGCAGTAAAGAAAACCTTATAGCCTTTTTTCAACATTATCTTGTGGGGATTAATAGAAAAGAGGTGGGTACATGGTACCTAGTACCCGAATTCGGTCATCTCACTGGAGGGGATCTGCTTAGTGATTTAGGTGATTCAATATTGTACCATCTGGGTATCCCTGTTTGCAATATGTTGTTCCTTCTAAACAAATCTAACCCACTGGTCAGACTTATATTGTTGTTCTAACTGTTGGTTCAAAGTTCAAACATCAAGAGAAACCGTGATGGACTTATAGTGAGGGCGACGCCAAGCAAAGTGAGCTCTATTGAAAGATGCCTTTTGAACTCTGAAGCCAAGCACGCACCCGACACTTGCGCTCCTGTGGTAGGCATGTCGTTTGACTGTTGCCAAGAAGCGTATGAGCAATATAATCTGTTTGCTTGGGAGAATTGTTTGGTATTCGATATGGAAAATCAAGATGGGAGAAGGACGGTACCAGCTAATGCATGAAATCGTGTGTCAGAGTCAGGTTAGTTCTAGAGCCCACTGAATTAAGTTACCGTATATTTGTGTTTATTGTTGTGTCATTTACTACTTGTGCCAGCCCATTTGCATTGTCATGTCAACTGCAAATTCATGTCCGTTTATCTGATGCATGAAATGCTTATGATTGATGACATTTGGTCGGTCAACATCTAAAAAGAAATCTGATTGCAGGGTAAGCCAGACAAGAAAAATTCACATACTGAATGCAAAACAGAATGCAAGGCCATGATGCGACTGCTTCGTACAGAGGATCCCGGGTGGTATGTTAGCATATTCAGTAATGAGCATTCATAAATTCTTGATGATATTGTACAATATTCTAAATGCAACGCATGGTGATCAAACTGGCACACCATTCCGTAAGCAAAACTTAAGGTACCTATGCTCAAGGATCTCTCAAGATGTGTTCCTGCCACACCATGTGTGACTTGTACTGTGTGTTCACTGTACCCCACTCATCCACCGTCCTCCTATGAGTGCATGCCCTGCTGCAAATTAAATTATTTATGTTTGAGTAAGATTCCATGCAAGGCGACAGGCTACGCATCTCAGACAAATATTACTGCCCCCTATGGCAAAGTTGTATTGTTACATCTGTCAATGGTAGCTATACAGCCTATAAACCGTAGCGGGCTGCAATTCTTTTAGGACGGTGATGCACGAGAGCCTCGTATGCATGATACGTGGCGCTCCCAACAGTAGTCACGTCGCAAGGATTTGAGAAAATTAGGAGGCCGTTTTGATGAGGACGTGTGGCTGTGTCTTTCTTAAGATTTTGATCATTCACGTTTCCATACTCAACATATTCTTGTCATAAGATACTAATCATGTGCCTGGTAGTCGCTGCAAAGTATAACGGTTGCTAGAGGCAAATGGTACTCAAAATTTATGCTCGATCTACTATATTTGCTTGAGTTCCGCTAAAACCATCAATCAGCCTCAAAGATGCAATGTTGCGACTATCAAACTAAAAAAAACATGCTGAAAACGAGTATATTTGAGCATGTCATGATGAGATCATGCACGATGACCAAACATGCTGAGTAAAAAACACACGAGCATAGAAAAGACAAATAGAAAGAGCCGTACGCACAGGCTGCACAGTGCCTTGGCTGGTCCCAGCCAGCTCGTGTCAGCACGTGAGAAAGTTCAACTGGTGTAGAACACGAGCCTGTAAGGGTTGTACCCGGAACAGTACGGTGCTGTGTTGACAACACCATGCACCACATCAGTCATGATGCATGTACACGAAACGGGACTCGCATCATGCCTGCCGACAAGCTCATGTTCCTGGAATAGGAACGTATCGGTCTTACACACCCGAGTGTTTCTGGTGATACGCGGCAAAAGATTTTGGCTCGGTAAAGAAATAGTTAACAAACAACGAAAAATAACTCAAATTCATCGAGTGTATGCTCGGCGAAGATAAAAAGCCCACTAGTCTAGCGGTTGGCAAACCAGTAACATTAGTTGTTAGTCACAACTTATACCAGCTACACCAACCCACCACAAGCATACATGTAAATACACAATCAACTCTCAACTTGTGCTTGGTACACAAACATACATGTGCCTGGTACAATCAACTCACAACTTGTACCTGATATAATCACCCACCATAAACATACATGTATATGTTAAACTCAACTCATAAACTTATACCTGGTACATTAACCCACCACAAACATACATGTACGTACGTGGTACAATCAACTCATAACTGCATGTATCTAGTACAATCAGTGCACAGTAATGAGAATTGGTACATTCAGCCCCCCTAAGGATACTTTTGTACCTGGTACATTAAGTGGACAACTGTATACTTGTACCTGGTACATTCAGATGGTGCTTGGATATGTTTTAGTCTCATGACTAAAGGTAGTGGGACTAAAACTTGCTAGCCTCACCCATGCTTGGATCCAAATACTAAAGAGACTAAAATCAAGTTAATGAGCATTTATTATCCTTTAAACCCTCCAATCCAGAACTCACATGTGTTAAAGAAGAGGAGTTAAATAAGGAGAGAGAGAGGACTAATCCACATTTTCGTAGGGGTACCCCTGACTAAAAATTTTTAGCCTAAAGACTAGTTTTAGCCCCTCTTTAGTCAGGGGTGCTTGGAACTTTAGCCTATTAAAGAGACTATTTTTAGTCAGACTAAAATAAGTCCCTTGGATTCAAGCACCCTCTCAGACACACTTGTGCCCCGTACATTAAGTGAACAATTGTATAGTTGTACCTGATACACTACGGCATACTCGTACCTGCCACATTCACGCGACCCCACAAAACAACACTCAACAAAAAAACAGTATTGACATGATCAATCAAAAATGGAGAAAAAATATTTGCATCATAAAATTCATGCAGCCACTGTATCTACTTCGAACACTTCTCCGAAAACATTCACGAGTTTCTCGCACCAGCCGCACCCCCGGGCCTAGCAAGTCGAATAATACAACTTTATTTTCATATGTTTTCTTTCTTGCCGGTGTCGCCGTTTTAGCCTACCAGCAGCCCTGCCCCACCCTTACTTGAACTCTGTGACTTCGTCACTGCTACACCCGAGATCCACGACGCTTGTCATCCTCTGCTGGTTCAAACCACTCTCCATCCACCGCAAAGGTACCATTCCACCATACGAAAGTCACCACGGCTCGCAAGTGTTCGTTGGATTGCCCATGCTAAATTTTGTTTCTCTTCCTCTCTCAAACAATGGATTTAGATATGGACTAAATATGCAAGCACTATGTTGAGTCGTCCGATGACTCTTCCGATGAGGAGGAGAGGACTACTCGAATGAGATGCACTATGTTGGGCAGTGATATTGGTTGTTGCTCATAACGTGTACCTGTTACATTAACCCATCAACAACATACATGTATCTAGTACAATTAGCGTACAGTAGTTGGACTTGGTACATTCGGCCACCCCAAGGGTACTCTTGTACCTGGTATATTAAGTGGACAATTGTATACTTGTACCTGATACATTCAGGCATACTTGTGCCCGGTACATTAAGTGGACAACTGTATACTTGTACTTGCTACATTCAGGCGACCCCATAATGAAAACAACACCCAACAAAAAAAATAGTATTGACATGATCAACAAAAAATGGAGAAAAATAATTATGTGCATCGTAAAATTCATGCGGCCACGGTATCTACTTCGAACACTTCCCCAAGAACATTCATGAGTTTCTCGCACCAGCCGCACCCCCGGGCCCAGCAAGTCGATTAATACAACTTTATTTTCATATGTTTTCTTTCTTGTCGGCGCTGCCGTTTTAGCCCACCAGCCGCCCTGCCCCACCCTTACTTGAACTCTGTGACTTCGTCACTGCTACACCCGAGATCCGCGACGCTTGTCATCCTCTGCCGGTTCAGACCACTCCTCCATCCACCGCAAAGGTACCATTCCACCATACGAAAGTCACCACGGCTCGCAAGTGTTCGTTGGATTGCCCATGCTAAATTTTGTTTCCCTTCCTCTCTGAAACAATGGATTTAGATATGGACTAAATATGCAAGCACTACGTTGAGTCATCCGATGACTCTTCCGATGAGGAGGAGAGGACTACTCGGATGAGATGTACTATGTTGGGCAGTGATATTGGTTGTTGCTCATAGCGTGTACCTGTTACATTAACCCATCAACAACATACATGTACCTGGTGCAATTAGCGCACAATAGTTGGACTTGGTACATTCGGCCACCCCAAGGGTACTCTTGTACCTGGTACATTAAGGGGACAACTATATACTTGTACCTGATACATTCAGGCATGCTTGTGCCTGGTACATTAAGTGGAGAACTGTATACTTGTACCTGCTGCATTCACGCGACCCCATAAAACAACACCCAACAAAAAAATATTATTAACATGATCAATATAAAATGGAGAACAATTTTTTTATCTGCATCATGCAACTCATGCGTCCACGGTACCTCATTCGAAAAATTTCCCAAGGACATTCACGAGCTTCTCGCATCCGTCCCCGTTGAACACACACAGCCCCCATATGTCGTGAACACAAGCTTGCCTCCTTCCCTGACATCGGGACAAGCACCTGACTTCTAATGGTGCCATGAGATTGATGCTCCTGCAGCGGTATAGTGAGTATCATCAGGGATGTTATTCATCATGCGTACGATAGCCGCGTAGGACTCTGGCACCCCGGCCACTTCTCCTCCGGCCTCCGTGCTTAAGGCTCATGCTTAAAAGTGCACCCCCCGGCCCCGCAAGGCGACCAATACAACTTTTTTTCATATGTTTTCTTTCTTACCGGCGCCACCGTTCTAACACACCGGCCGCCCTGCCCCACCCTTACTTGAACTCCGTTACTTCATCACCTACACCGCTACACCCGAGATCCACGAGGCTTGTCATCCTCTGCCAGCTCAGACCACTCCTCCATCCAACGCAAAGGTACCATTCCACCATACGAAAGTCACCCCGGCTCGCAAGTGTTCGTTGGATTGACCGTGCTAAATTTTGTTTCCTTCCTCTCTGAAACAATGGATTAAGATATGGACTAAATATGCAAGCACTATTTTGAGTCGTGCGATGACTCTCCCGGTGAGGAGGAGAGGACTACTCGGATGAGATGCACTATGTTGGGCAGTGACATTGGTTGTTACTCATAACTTGTACCTGGTACTTTAACCCATCACAAACATACATGTACCTGGTACAATTAGCGCACAGTAGTTGGACTTGGTACATTCGGCCATCCCAAGGGTACTCTTGTACCTGGTACATTAAGTGGACAACCGTATACTTGTACCTGGTATATTCAGGCACACTTGTGCCCGGTACATTAAGTGGACAACTATATACTTGTACCTGATACACTCAGGCATACTTGTACCTACTGCATTCACGTGACCCCACAAAACAACACCCAACAAAAAAATAGTATTGACATGATCAATAAAAAATGGAGAACAACTTTTTATGTGCTAAAGACCAGCACATAAAGAATTCATGCATCAACTCTCGCCTCCTCCTTGCCACGTGTCGATCCAAATCAAACTTATATGTGCTCGGTACATATTTGGATACAGTGGATATATTTCATACCCCTAAGCTATAGATCTAAGAAAAAAGGCCAGCTCTAGGTGCCGGGCGACCGACCCAAAGTTTCAACCGGTTCCTGTTCCCACTTTACGCAAACTTCCTGTAACCGCCTGATGTGAGTACTCCTTTGTCCCCATCATTTGCTACAAAAAAGAAAAGAAAACATGCAACCACCTCTCCGCGCAAAAAGAACGGCGAGATTAACACCCCTGTGAGGTCGCGGACAAATCCCATTGTGTTGGCCCGTAGGTGGAGAACACAAGCTTGTCTCCTTCCTCGAGACCATGGCGAGATGTGAAATCACCCCAGCCGTAATCAAACACCGTCGACGATTCCTCGTCCTCCTTCAGTTTTATTCTGTTAGGTGCTGGAATTATCTATGTTGGCTGAATGCGCCAAGTCCAAGTATGGTTGTGTCCAAGTAGGGTCATGTCCACAGAACGTACGAGAACCAAGTACGGTTGTGTACGCTGAATGTACCAGGTCCAAGTATGATTGTGTCGGGTGAACGTACTAGGTCCAAATATGGTTGGGTCGGCTGAATGTAGTACTCATGTATGGTTGCGCCCGGTATATATTAACATGCGACGATCTCTCCACGCAAAAAGAGCGGCGTGTTTAATGAGCATGTCAGGTCATCCTCCTCCCGACCACCACCCTCACTGCATCACAGAGCTCGTCGTCGTCACCATCGCCGTTGTTGTTGAAGCACCACCCCATGGTTGGTCGCAGACAACTCCCATTGTGTTGGCCCATAGGTGGAGATCAGAAGCTTGTCTCCTTCCTTGAGACCATGGTGAGATGCGAAATCGCCCCAGCCATACTCAAACAGCGTTAGCCCATTGTTGTCCTCCTTCAGCTTTATTCTGTTAAGTGCAGGAAATTATCTATGCCAACTGAATGTGTCAGGTCTAAGTATGGTTGTGTCCGTTGAATGTACCAGGTGCAAGTATGGTTGTGTCGGATGAATGTACCAGTCCAAGTATGGTTGCGTCGGCTGAATTATTAGGTCCAAGTACTCATGTATTAACTTGTAGTTTACAGTCGATCTACATTTTATCTAATTTTGCTTGGTAGGAATCTTTTTTGGGTGTTGTATGCTTGTTCCGGCTGAATGTAGCAGGTCCAAGTAACCTGGTACAATCAATGCACAGTAATTGGACTCGGTACATTTAGCCAATAGTCTTGTACCTGGTACATTATGTGCACAACTAATAGTACCTCGTACATTCAGGCATACTTGTACTGGTACATTCACGAGCTTCTCACATCCGTCCGCGTCGAGTACAGACAACTTTCATTGTGCATGCCCATATGTCGTGAACACAAGCTTGTCTCCTCCCTTGAGATCAGGACGAGCGCCCAACTTGTAATTGTGCCATGAGATGGATGCTCTTGCAGCGGTATAGAAGGTATCATCGCTGTTGTTAGAGATGTTATTCATCAAGCCTGCGATAGCCACGTAGGCCTCTGGCACCCTGGCCGCTCCTCCTCCTGCCCCATGCTTAAGGCCCGTGCTTAAAGGCGCACCTCAAAGACCCCCGCATATCCCTTAATACACCTTTATCTGCATCTGTTTTCTTTCTTGCCGGCACCGCCATTCGAACACCGCCCTGCCCATACTTGAACTCCATGACTCTGTCAACTACATCGATACACCCGGGATCCACGGCACTTCTCCTCCTCCACTGGTCCAGACCACTCCTTCATCCACCGCAAAGGTACCATTTGCCCAGACAGTAATCACCATGCCCAACAAGTGTTAGTTGGATTGCTAGTGCTAAATTTTCCAGTCTCTTCCTCTATGAAACAATGGATTCAGATATGGGGTAAATATACAAGCACTATGGTGAGTCGTCCGACGACTCTTCCGTCGAGGAGGGCTACTCGGATGAGATGCACAATGTTGGGCAATAATATTGTTTGTTACTCGTAACTTTTACCTGGTATATTAACGCATCACAAACATACATATACATGGTACAATCAACGCACACTAATTGGATTTGGTACATTTGGCCACCATAAGGATACTCTTGTACCTGGTACACTAAGTGGATAATCATATACTTGTACCTGGTACATTCCTGCATATTACTAAGTGGACAACCATATACTTGTACTTGATACATTTATGTACACTTGTACCTGGCACATTAAGTGGCCAACCGTATACTTATATGTAAGTGCATCTAGTGCCCCTTAGTGATTTTGGTGTATTGAAGACTTATAGGTTAAGTAACTGATGCGTTTGTAAGTGTACACAGGTCTATAAGTCTATGAGGAGTTTGATATTTACAGAGATAGTCGACCCCTTAAAATGAATTTCTTCAACTGAAGAATTTGATATTCAAGACTTTAGAAGACTTTGAAAGTGAAGAAATTGGTGTGATTCGAAGACTTGGTAATCGCTGAGGAATATGAAGCGTGAAGACTTTTGTTTTCGTAGTTTCATTTTCTCTTTCTTGAGTCATAGGAAACACCGATTGTTAAAGGGGGTCGAGGAAATACTAAGGAAAAATTTCCATTTGATGCTCAACTCAAAATCCTCACCTACCAATCCCCTCGAGTGAAGCCTTTGGAAATCTCATACAGATTCAGTCAATCTCTTGATGATGAGACGAAGCTCTTCAGTCACCGAGAATTTGTTCGACCGAGGAGTTAGGAATTCGCCGGTCTGAATTGCCTACGATGAGGAACATGATAGCCCCGAGGAATTTGATGTTCAAATT
The DNA here is from genome assembly GCA_021605205.1 of Aegilops longissima. Lineage (NCBI taxonomy): Eukaryota > Viridiplantae > Streptophyta > Magnoliopsida > Poales > Poaceae > Aegilops > Aegilops longissima. The sequence continues at coordinate 328,797,595 of CM038680.1, forward strand.
TCCGACCGTTCTTGTGCTACGCTGCGGCTGTCCCAAATATCTTATCCACCTAACGGTCATATCATTGAAGGGCATTTATGTCTTATCATGTCGGGCTGCTCCCTAGGCTATAAATAGCCGCCCCACAACCATTAGTTGGTTGGCTGCTCGAGAGAACTTGACACTTGTCATTTGAGAGCAACCCATCCTCCGAGGACTTTGAGCGAAAATCATCAAGTGAGGAAAAACCAAAAGTGAGGAAAATCCCAAAACCAAACCCTACAAACCCAAAGTGATTGAGCATCATGAAGAAATTGATCCAGCGTGGATCCGGCGCTTTTACCTTTGAAGACTGTACTTCTTCCAGACGGTTAGGCGTCACGGTCTAGAGCATCCAAGAGGAATTGTGGATCGCCGAGTGACCAAGTATGTGAAGGTTTGGAAGTCACTGAAGACTTACCACAGTGATTGGACGAGGTCTGCGTGGCCTTAGTTCAAGGAGAATACGGTGAGGACTTGGTGTCTGAGCTGCGTGCTCGATGATCGGGTGTCCGGACTGCGTGTCCTCGAGTTTAAATACTCGGCCGCTCCAACCAGACGCATAACCGAGACAGCAGTTGGAACTGGTCTACCAAATCATTGTCTTCACCAACCTAATCGGTTCTATTTCCTCAACCCTTTCATTTCCTCATTACCGTGTTGAGTGTTTGTCATATCTGTGTTTGAAGACTTTGACTGAAGACTTTCTCAATTTCCTCAGTTCAATTTCTTCAGTCTGTTTGTCTTCATCTTGTGTTATCCTGTGATTACGCTTTCGGTACTCTGTGATTGTCTTCATTTCATCATGATGACTATGCTTGTAATCTGTTATGCTTACTTCGAGTACTTATTCCGCTGCATGTATTTCTTCGCTAAGGAATTTCCTCACCGCAAATTCCTCGATGAAGAATTTGTAAATCATAAAATCGCCTATTCACCCCCTCTAGTCGATATAACGCACTTTCAATTGGTATCGAGCAAGGTACTCCCTTGTTACGTGTGATTTTAGTTTAACCACCGAGTTTTAGTTATGTCGACCGCAGTATGATCAAGGTCTCGGCAGGTGTCCTACCTTCGATGGGACGGACTACCCTCTTGGAAGAACAAAATGCGAATGCATCTTGAAGCAATTGACAACGATCTACGGTATGTTGTGACAAAAGGTGTTTCCTCGGTCACACCCTCTCCGAATGATCTTGATGTGAAGAGATTCAAGCAACTCGATTCTCAAGCGAAGAATATCATATGTGGTCATCGAGCAAAGGTCAATATGGAAGAGTGAGTGCTTTGGAATCGCCAAACTCATACAGGACAGGCTGTCCAAAGTAAATGAAGGTGTTTCAACTCAGCGTGACTCTCGAGTTGATGTTCTTCGAATCTCTTCAACGCTTCAAAAGACTCGACAACGAAAATGTTCAACAAACCTTCGATCGCCTCACCGACATCTCAAATGAGCTTCAAGCTTTGGGTGCCACCGACATCACCGACCATGAGGTGGTGAAGAAATTGCTAAGATCGCTTGATTCCTCATTTGACACTCGCTGCGATGATACAAGAACGAGCTGATTACAAGTCTCTTGATCCTGCCGATATCCTCGAAGGCTAAATACTCACGAGTTCGACTTGTCAAAAAGAGATCTCTATGGTTACGGCTATGGAAGAACACGTGCCTCAAGGCCAAGGCTGAATCTGAATCGAAAGTGAAGAATCTGGTAGTAGCCTTGGAGATCTGAAGAATTTGGCGAGGAGCTAGCTTTGCTCGTGAAGAAATTCCAGAAATTCACAAGGCGTGGTCGTTTTGGAAAATCCTCAAGAAGCGGTGATTCCTCATCTAGTGACTATAAGCGAAGACTTTGCCACAAATGCAAGAAACCTGGTCACTATATCCAAGATTGTCCTCGATGGGAAAAGGAATTGAAGAAGAAGAAACACAAGGATTACAGTTACGATGGCGTGAAGAAGAAGAAGAAATCATCAAAATCTTCATCATCAAAATCCTCAAAACCTTCTTCTCATAAGAAGAGCAGCTCAAAAAGGCTCGGGCATTCATTGGCAAGGAAATGGACTCGAAGCTGAATCGAGGAAAATGAGGAAGAGGAGGAGTCGAAGAATCTGAATCTGGTGTGGCTAGTCCGGCTCTTGCTCTCGCTTATGTTAGCAAGTCCATCTTCAACATCAAGAAACCGACTCCACCAACAAACACGATGAGGAAAATGATGACTACGCTCCCACCTATTGCTTCATGGCAAAAGGTGCTAAGGTACTCAATTTCACCTCCTCTGAATCTAGTGAAAATGAATCTGATGAGGATCTCAAGCCCAGCTACTCTAAACTTGCTAAAATTGCTATAAAGCAACAAAGGGCTTTTGAAAAGGTTCAAAACATGCTAGATAAGAGTGATGATATGTTAGGTGAAGAAATGGATCGCACTCAAGCCCTGACTGAAAATCTTCAGAAAGTTCAGTCCAGGCTTGACAGCCTTCAAGGTCATCATAACACTCTCCTAACTGATCATGAGAAACTTTCTTATGAATTTCTTCAAAGAAAGCAAGATCTTGAGAAGCTAAGAGCGAGTTATGAAGATCTTCAGAAGGAGCGCGATTCATTGCTTGCCCAACAAATCAGCGCCTCTCAAGAAGAATTTGTTCCTCCATGCTTAAAGTGCATTGAACGTGAATCTGCTAATTCTTCACCTGAATGTTCAAATGCTTCAACTGTTACAAATTCTTCACCTGCCTCTGCTATCACTAATTCCTCACCTGAGGACATTGCTAGTATCCTTGACGATGCAGGGTTGAAGGAATTGTACATGACAGCATGTACAAAAGCCTCAAAGGGCATCAGACTCTTTGTGATGTGCTTAAAAGCAGATCCTCAATGAAACCCTAGGAAAGAGGGTATTGCCTTTGAGAGGAAACTCAATCTTGATGGAGCGTCTTTGGAAGCTTTGGCGGTATCCCAAAACCTCATGGGTTGCTGCAAAGGGACCTCCAGTTGATCCATCTACCTTATCTGGTTTTACATGTGAATTTCCTCATTCTGATAATGAGTCATTTGACTCAAACTATAAACTGTTCAAAAATCAGAATGGTGAAGTATTTGCTAGATATGTTGGTACTAACTGCAGGAACGGTCCCCCTACGAAGAAAATCTGGGTTCCCAAGAAGTGCCTTGAAAGTCTTCAGGTGAATGTCCTCATGACACCACCAGTGAAGAAAAGGAACCCCAGATCAAATTCTTCATATGGACCAAATTCTTCATATGGATCCAAGTCCTCATACGGACCAAATTCCTCACGTGGATCAAATTCCTCAAAAGGATCAAAGTCCTCATATGATTATCATCGTGCTAACAACTCTGTTTCGCAGGGTAGAGCTAAGGGCTATGAATATGTGCATTATTCTTCAAACCAATATGTTCATAAGTCCTCGAAGAATTTCTCTCGCTTATTCATATGCTTACCCTAACCCCTCTTATGTGAAGCGAAATGGTTTGGCCTCTATGCCACCATTCTCATATGGTGCTCGCAGAATGATGAACTCTTTGCCACCCCTTGAGATGTGGGTGGTGAAGAAAAGAACTAATCTCTTCTGCAGGGTCAGGTCTCGGGCGTGCCTCAACGTCTGAAGAAATTCTGGGGGCACGACAAATTGCTCGAAAGGACGCAGCTAATCATGATGAAATGAACTTTCATTTCACACGTCCTCATAATGCTTACACGAATCTTGGTGATGAAATTCATCGATGAACTTGATATCATATTCTTCAGCGATGAAGTATATGAGATCGTAAGTTATACTAATTCATCTGCAGGATGATCAACCCAAAACCACCGAGTGGGTTCTCGATAGTGGATGTACAAATCACATGATTGGTGACAAGAATCTATTGATGGATGCTCCCTTATCACCGTCACATCTGAAGCATATCATCTTTCTTGACAAAGGCAAAAGTCGGTATTGGGACTTGGTAAGGTTGCTATCTCTAAGGACATGCACATGGACAAAGTCATGCTTGTTGAGTCTTTAGGATATAACCTCATGTCGATCTCAATGCTTTGTGATCTTGATATGGTTGTTATCTTTGGCAAGTATCGTTGTGTTGTGATTATGGAAGTCGACAATTCCAAAGTCTTGAAGGCTTTAGGAGAGGAGACTTGTATATTGTTGATTTCTCAACAGGTCCACAACCGCCATGTGCCTACTTGCAAAAGCTTCGAAGGCTGGCTATGGCATCGACGACTTGGTCACGCAGCATGAGGAATTTACTGCGCTTGCGAAGAAGAAGCATGTCATTGGCATTGAGAATGTCAAATTCCTCAAGGATCACCTATCTGAACTGTGAAGCTGGAAAAATGACCAAGGCCAAGCATCCAGTGAAGACTATCATGACCACTACTCGTCCCTTTGAATTACTTCACATGGACCTCTTGGTCCCAATCATTACTCATTGTCACTAATGATGCATCTCTTTATGGCTTTGTTATTGTTGATGATTACTCTCGCTACACATGGGTACACATTGTTACTTACAAAAATCAAGTGCAGGAAATCTTGAGCGATTTTCCTCGAGGGCTTCAACCAACTTTGGTGTGAAGATCAAGCACATCGAAGTGACAATGGAACTGAGTTCAAGAATTCGGTCTTGATGATTATCTTGATGAACTTGGTATTACTCATGAGTTATCTGCTCCCTATACTCCTCGGCAAAATGGCGTCGTGGGCGCAAGAACAGAACTCTTGTGGAGATGGCTCGCACTATGCTTGATGAATACAAAACGCCTAGTCGTTTCGGATTGAAGCAATTGACCTGCGTGCCACATCATCAAGCAGTATATCTTCACAAATTCTTCAAAAGACTGCCTATGAACTCCTCAACGACAAGAAACCCAATGTAAGTTATTTCAAAGTCTTGATTGCTAAATGCTGGATTAGAGATCCTCACCACCTCTAAATTTGCACGAAAGCACATGAAGGTTTTATGCTTGGTTACGGAAAGGACTCGCACACCTCTGAGTCTTCAACATCACTCTTCACAAGATTGTTGACTTTGTAGATGTGCGGTTCGATGAAACTAATGGCTCGCAAAGAGAGCACCTACCTTCGTGTTAGGCGAACCAGCACCGAGGATTCCATCAGGTTCAAGGCAACCGAGGATGTCATTCCTCTTGAAGAAACTGCTGAAGAATTCATTCTGTCTTGAAGAACGTCGAGTGATGCACTGAAGATAATTTGAAGAAAATGGTCTTTGAGGAAAATGGTCAAATTCCTCGAAGACAACCAGCTCATCCTCGCGTTGCAAAAGAAGTGCAAGTTGACAAAATCATCGATGACATTGAGCGCCAGTCCTCTCACTCGCTCAAAAGCTTCACACTTATCTAACTTTTGTGGGCACTATGCTTTTGTCTCTATCATAGAGCCCACTAAGGTAGATGAAGCATTTCGAGCCGGAGTGGATTCAGGCCATGCAAGAAGAATTACATCGATTCGAGCTCAACAACGTCGGGAACTGGTCAAACGTCGAGATCCTCGCAAGCATAATATCATTGGCACAAAGTGGATCTACCGCAACAAGCAAGATGAAAATGGTCTTGTGGTGAGTAATAAGGCACGACTAGTAGCTCAAGGCTACACGAGTTGAAGGAATTGATTTCGATGAAACTTTTGCACTGTTGCTAGACTTGAGTCTATTAGCATATTACTCGCCTATGCTAACCATCACAATATCACTTTATATCAAATGGATGTGAAAAGTGCATTCCTCAATGGTAAGCTTGAGGAAGAAGTATATGTTGCTCAACCCCTGGTTTTGAAGATCCAAAGAATCGACAAAATCTTGAGACTAAATAAGGCCCTCTATGGCCTCAAGCAAGCCCTCGGCGTGGTATGATACATTGAAGGAATTCTTCGTGAAGAATGGCTTCACACCGTTCACTCGACCCTACTCTCTTTACTAAATCTTATGATGGTGAACTGTTTGTGTGCCAAATATATGTTGATGATATTATCTTTGGCTGTCTTGACCAACGTTATAGTGATGAATTTGCCTATATGATGAGTGAAGAATATCAAATGTCTATGATGGGAGAGTTGAAATTCTTCTTAGGGCTTCAAATTAAATCAACAACACAATGGCATATTCATATCTCGGAGAAATACCTCAAAGATGTCTTGAAGAAATTAGGCATGCAAGATTGCAAAGGCGTCAAAATTCCTATGCCCACAAATGGCCATCTATGCCTTGATGAAAATGGTATTGACTTGATCACAAGGTATACCGCTCCATGATTGGTTCTCTATTGTACTTATGTGCATCTAGGCCAGATATAATGCTTAGTGTTTGCATGTGTGCCCGATTTCAAGCTACACCGAAGGAATCACACCATAAGGCTGTGAAGCATATTCTTGATATCTAGCTCACACACCAACACTAGGATTATGGTACCCCAAGGGCTCTACTTTTGATCTCATTGGATATTCGACTCGACTATCTTTGGTGATCGTGTGGACCGCAAGTCAACATCTGGTACTTGTCATTTCCTCGGACGATCTTTGGTCTGTTGGTCCTCGAAGAAAGCAGAACTGCGTATCACCATCCTTCTTTGAAGCTGAATACATTGCTGCTGGCTCGTGTTGTGCTCAATTGCTATGGATGAAGCAAACCCTCAAGGACTACGGCATCAACGTGAAGAATGTGCCTCTCTCTTGTGACAATGAGAGTGCCATCAAGATTGCTCACAACCCAGTTCAGCACTCGAAGACAAAGCACATTCAAATTCGTCATCATTTTCTTCGTGATCATGTGTTGAAGGCGACATCTCCATCGAGCACGTGAAGATGAAGAACAGCTAGCTGATATCTTCACTAAGCCCTTGGATGAGAAGAGATTTAGCAAGTTGCGGTGTGAGCTAAATATCTTAGAATCTTGAGCGTTCTTTGAAAAGGACACACATCCTAACACTTATGCAAAATTGATGACTTAGATGTGCAACACATGAAGAAAGCGTTTTCTTCAATCAATGAAGAATAACACTCTAAATGTGAAGAAATTAATGAAGAAATTGATTCTCGAGAACCCTCGACAATTATGCGCTGTGTCTGAAATCATCATTCTTATACGGTGGGTCACGCCACCACCAAAGTTGAAAATCTTCAATTTGAGTTTTTCCTCAGTTTTTGAAATTCCTCAGTTTTTCAAATTCTTCAGTTTTTCAAATTCTTCAACTTTGCAAATTCCTCACTGTTTCCGTCGTTTTTCTTCATTGGCTATATATATATATGGATTTATGTCCTCTACAGCATTCACTTATGGCTATTTCTTCAAGTCGCTTTTTCTGCTAAGTGAATGTGATCGGACCCTTCCCCCTCTATGCTATACTCAACTCAATCCATTCACAAATTCTTCATGTGCGTTCTACTTTGAAACTCGTTCAAATTCTTCTTTGTGTCCTTGACAGTGAAGAAATTGTGAACGGAACTTTTAAAACGAATCTTATCAAACTTGATTTTACCGCTCAAACCGTTCCGCATCCCACGATGCATTATTATATCCACCCACGATCACACGATCTCCACTACACATGCGTGGGTGACACACGTCGTGAGAAGGAAGCGGTCGAGGCACGTTAGTCCTAAATCTTGGACGAGCCGTTTTCACCGTGGCTATAAATACCCTCTCTCCCTTCCTCACTCTTTTACCTCGCTCGACCTCTCTCCCGCTCGAGCTCCTCGAAACCCTAAGCGCCGCCGCTACTCCATCGTCGCCGGTGAGGAAAAGCTTCACTTGCCTTGACCTCTTCGCCGGCGTACTTTCGCGCCGACCGTGGAATTTCTTCACTCCGCCGTCGCCGTAGCTGATTTCCTCTGCCAAGTTAGAGGCGGAGAAGATCGAACAGACGAACTTCTAAACTGTTCATCTCGGTTAAATCGTGTTCTTCACTTGATAAATTAAAAGTTACTTTTATTTACTCGCTTTGATTCTCAAATTTTCTTCAAATTATTCAAAGGTGTTTATTTCAAATTCTTCACACATATGAACACCTCAAATCTCTTGACTCATTTCTCTAAGCAATGATTTTCTTCAAGATTCCTCAATTGTGTGGATCTTGATCTATACAACTCTGGAACCTAAGATAAAGAACGCTTATTGAAATTCTTCAAGGCTCATCTGGTCAAAATCCTCAAACTTGTTCTTTTGAAAAACCCTCACGAGAGCATATGACCTCTTCAAATTCCTCGCACCTATACTCTGCTCACGGTACAAATGTCTTCTGCTGAATCCCTAGGTTCTCATCAACTTAACTCATTTGCAGCGTTCCTCGAAGAAAAACTGCACACTTCTTGAGAGAACTCAATTGTTCAATTTCCTCACCTGAAGAAAATGGCGAGATGGTAAGAAGCCGCAGAAGGGAGGAAAGAAACACGAGGTCATGACAGCATTCGAAATCCATGAGGAAATATATGCTGACTATTGCACACCAGATGAGGAAAGCAAAAACCAACGCAAGGTGCGCATTCAGAAAATTGAACGGAGATGGGCACGGGAATGGAAGGAATACCGCTATGTTACACCTAAGTACATGAAGAAATTCGCGTTAAATCCTCCATGCCCAAGAGCTCCTTTGGCACCAGGCCAAATAGCTGATCCCACTAGCATCAAAGCGGTGAGGACTTTCACGATGAATGGGCTAAGCGCCAAGCTAAGTTGGCTAAGCAAGCAAAGGAAGCGGTGAAGAAATTCAATGAGGATTACGCGCTGCGCTGCTGCGAGGTCTCGGTCAAACCGAGGAAATCGATGCAAAGAAGTCTGCAAATAAGCCAAGTGCTTCTTCATCTGTGCCCTCACGGCCAAGTTCCTCGGCAGCTCCTTCGGGCAAATTCCTCGTGACAAATTCCTCACACACGCTTTGTTCCATCAAAGTCCTCGGCTGCTCCGTCCAAACCTTCAGTTCCAGTGCACCTGGCCACATGTCAAAGGACTGCTGGTTTCTCAATTGACTCACGCATCTCTGCAAGTTCCTCAGCTGCCCCCAATTCTTCATCTGGCCCGACTCTGTTGAAGACAAAAGCAACCGCTGGACGTGGTCCACGGCCTAGCCCAAAGAAGAAACAGCTTATAGTTCACGTGCCATCTGATGATGAGGCATCTGATGAAGAACTTGAAGAAATCATCAGAGATCGCCAAGTTAGAGCTGCAAGAGCCAAGGGTACATCTATGCCACTGCTTCTGGACCCGAAGAAAGTCCTCGATTTCATCGACCTCTGGCACAATTCCAAATACCCCTCTGCCTGATCTTCCTTTGACACCTGGTCAAAGTCATATGTTGACTCACTTCATTGCTGAAGAAAAATGGAAGTTCGAGAAGGCGAAGGAAATCAAGAAGGCTCAATATAGGAAGGAAAGGTTCACGAAGAAAATGTTGTCAAGATGACACGAGGAACTCCTTCAAATCCAAACTGACATTCAAAACCTCAGCAAGGACTTTGACACATACTATGCTGATTGGCAAGTTGTCAAGACCAGATTCGTCAATCTGACGAAGAATCTCACAAGTGTTGCAACACCTGTGCAACATGAAAATCCTCAGGCTGAAGCCTCTGCTCAGCCTAATGAAGAAAATGCCGACAACGCTGAAGCTCAACTTGCTGAAGAAAATGCTGATTCGAGGCTGATGAAGAAATTCCAGCACTGAAGAAAGCGCCAGGCACCCACTAGTGGTGCGCTCAAGAAAGCTACTCAAGACAGGGAGGCGCATCGATTGCTCTGAAGAAACTGCCCCAAATTCCTCGGCTCCTCCGGCGCCAACTCCAACTCCAATTCTTCCATCGCTTCGATGTGAAGAAAACAAAGGCTGCTGAGCGAGCTGCTGTGAAGAAAAGAAAAGCATCATTGCGTCGATTCTTGATTGCGAAGAAAATGAAGCCAATGACCAGCTCCGTTGAAAACCGGTTGATGCTATTCCAATTTCCTCCATTCCATCAAAGGAAGTAGTTCCTTTTGGAGAAGAATATGAAATTCAACGGATCGATGAAGAACATCAATCTCCTGCTTCGTCGGAGAAAATTGATGAAGAAATTGAAGTGGAAGCAATCCCTTCAACCCCAGTCATTCCCTCATCGGACCATGAAATTCCTCAAGCTGGTGCTTGAGGAAATTGAAAATGAAGATGTGGATATTGGATGCACCACTCCGGTAATCAATGATGACTTTTGGGAAAGTCAGCATCCCAATACTCCGCTCTTCACCCGCTTCAACAAGTTCCTCACTCACCGCCTGCAGACTGTCCGGATAGACTCGAAGAAAATCAACCAACGGTTACGTGCATGAAGAAATTCCAGCCACTAGCGCCGATGAAACTGCTGCTGCTGCTGAAAATCCTCGGATCGCACAAGTTGAGGATCAAGAAATTCCTCAAGTGAAGAACACGAACTTACGATTCACGAGGTGGTGATGCAACCGATCGACACCCCTCGCCAAAGCGAGAAGAATCCGTTCTCGACCAAACAAAAGTTCAAGGCTAAGGATTTCTTTCTTGAGCATGTGTTCTTCATGAATATAATCCCTATGATTCTGCTCGGATTAGGAAGAGGCGCTTACGGACTGCCGGTCAAGCCAACTTCTATTCCTCGGTGCTTTTCAACAAGGACAAAATCTTGATCATGCTCATATTCCTCATGTGGATATGGAGTCCTTTGCCGGGCTTTGAGCCCGTCCTAAGTGTTCTTCACGATGCAGGTCTTCTAAACTTTTGCACCGATATTTGTGATTGGAGCGAAGAGCTAATACTTCAGTTCTATGCAACACTTGCACATCACGGAGACGCTGAAGATGTGACTTCATGGGTCTTGGATTGGATGACCGAAAACACCCACTACAAGGCACCGGCAAGTGAATTGCCCGTGCCCTTCCACTCGATCCTCCGATTGATGGGGCTCGTCGCATCTATGAAGAAAAGGAACTTTCAAATCACTATATGCAAGTGTTGATGAAGCCATTGAAACCAAGGCAAGCTCAAGGACCAAATTCCTCGTCAAGGAATTGTTATATGTGCCTCGAGCAGTCTATCGGATTACGGCGAAGACTATGAGTCCTATCAAAGGCCATGACTCGAATGATGAAGAAGTCGTTGGCATCATGAAGAATATGCTTTTCAACATCATCCATGGCGTTCCGTCAATTTCCATGATTTCTTCATGAGGACTCGCTAACATTGCCATGTCACCTTTTGAGCTGAAGCCTTATCGCCTTGGATTATGAGATTCATCGGTCAAGATCTTCTTTGAATTACAAAGGCGATACTTTGAACCACTGCAGCTACGCCCCGATTGAAGTCCTCAAGCGGCCAATTGTCTCGGTGATGAAAAGGGAAAGGCTCTGCTGTGATAGATGAAGGCATTCGTCCATTGGATGGACAGTTTACATAAGCGACATCTTACTCCACCAATGATGACTCGCCACACATGACTCAAAGACAAATACCTCGATTAAGCATAGTCCTCAAGCTCGCACCTGTGGTGATGGTGATCGTGAGTTACTCCTCAGTCTTCATCAGAAGGTTGATCGCAATCACAAGTGGGTCAAACGTCAGTTTGGCACTCTTCTTTACAACATGACCTCAACTCACAATGCAGTGAAGAAAAACCACTACTATCTTCATGAAACCTTCAAGCGCTCCTGGGCTGTTCTGTCACATGTCTACAATGAAGAAGAACTGAAATCAATGGGACTCAAGGAAGAATTTGACTGGTCTGCACCTCCTCCGAAGAAATTCAAGAAGGTCAAAGTTCCTTCCTTAGTGGCCAGCTCCTATTCTTCATCTCGCGACACTAATGAAAATGAAGATTTGGAAGACACTGCCGCTGGTCCTACTTCGACAAACAACCCCGACAATGCTGGCGCTCCGTCTTCAACTTGAACTTCTTCAAGAGCGTTAGTCCTCAGTTTCGATCCTTTTGGTCATTCGATGACAAAGGGGGAGAAATTTGAGTTAGTCTTCAAGCGGGTCTCGTTTTTGTCTATATACAATATTCTATTAAGTTACAACTCTCGTTCTTCTGAAACCTTTTTATTGGATCGAGTTGTAATCTTAAACCCGATGGTGCTTTGATACTTTTGATGCATTATGCTTTTGCTCTATGCTCTGATTACAGTAGTGTTGATATGCATTGATCCTTGTTATGCTCTGATCCTCATGAGCTTGGTGAAAATCTTCAAATCGATTTGGGATCGATACTTATGAAGAGTTTCAAATTCCTCATACGCATTGGGCTCTGATACTCTATACATTATTTTGCATGCTCTGCATATCATCAAGCACCATATTTCATCATGCATTTCAAATTCCTCATATTATATGTCAAATGCGTGTATGAATTACAAGATATAGGGGGAGATCTCCATGATTCAATTCTTCAAATGTGCATTGCCTCAAAAGCAAATTCCTCACTATGCACATCTTCAGGGGGAGTTCTTCTATATCTTGCAATCAAAATCCTCATTATCAGTATTTACACTTCATATATTTATCTCCGTTGAAAACTTAACCTGTATTGTCATCAATCACCAAAAAGGGGGAGATTGTAAGTGCATCTAGTGCCCCTTAGTGATTTTGGTGTATTGAAGACTTATAGGTTAAATAACGATCGTTTGTAAGTGTACACAGGTCTATAAGTCTATGAGGAGTTTGATATTTGCAGAGATAGTCGACCCTAAAATGAATTTCTTCAATGAAGAATTTGATATTCGAAGACTTTTCGAAGACTTTGAAAGTGAAGAAATTGGTGTGATTCGAAGACTTGGTAATCGCTTGAGGAATATGAAGCGTGAAGACTTTTGTTTTCGTAGTTTCATTTTCTCTTTCTTGAGTCATAGGAAACACCGTCTTTGTTAAAAGGGGTCGAGGAAATACTAAGGAAAAATTTCCATTTGATGCTCAACTCAAAATCCTCACCTACCAATCCCCTCGAGTGAAGCCTTTGGAAATCTCATACAGATTCAGTCAATTTCTTGATGGAGAGGCGAAGCTCTTACAGTCCTTGAGAATTTGTTCGGCCCGAGGAGTTAGGAATTCGCCGGTCTGAATTGCCTACGATGAGAACATGATATACGAGGAATTTGATGTTCAAATTTCCGACCGTTCTTTGTGCTCTGCTGCGGCTGTCCCAAATATCTTATCCACCTAACGGTCATATCATTGAAGGGCATTTATGTCTTATCATGTCGGGCTGCTCCTAGGCTATAAATAGCCGCCCCCACAACCATTAGTTGGTTGGCTGCTCGAAGAACTTGACACTTGTCATTTGAGAGCAACCCATCCTCCGAGGACTTTGGCGAAAATCATCAAGTGAGGAAAAACCCAAAAGTGAGGAAAATCCCAAAAACCAAACCCCTACAAACCCAAAGTGATTGAGCATCACTGAAGAAATTGATCCCGCGTGGATCCGACGCTTTTTACCTTTGAAGACTGTACTTCTTCCAGACGGTTAGGCGTCACGGTCTAGAACATCAAGAGGAATTGTGGATCACCGAGTGACCAAGTATGTGAAGGTTTGGAAGTCACTGAAGACTTACCACGAGTGATTGGGCGAGGTCTGCGTGGCCTTAGTTCAAGGAGAATCGGTGAGGACTTGGTGTCTGAGCTGCGTGCTTTCGGTGGTGGGTGTCGAGGCTGCGTGTCCTCGAGTTTAAATACTCGGCCGCTCAACAGACGCATAACCGAGACAGCAGTTGGAACTGGTCTACCAAATCATTGTCTTCACCAACCTAACTGGTTCTATTTCCTCAACCCTTTCATTTCCTCATTCTTGTGTTGAGTGTTTGTCATATCTGTGTTTGAAGACTTTGTTGAAGACTTTCTCAATTTCCTCAGTTCAATTTCTTGATCTGTTTGTCTTCATCTTGTGTTATCCTGTGATTACGCTTTGGTACTCTGTGATTGTCTTCATTTCATCATGATGACTATGCTTGTATGTCTGTTATGCTTACTTGAGTACTTATTCCGCTGCATGTATTTCTTCGCTAAGGAATTTCCTCACCGGCAAATTCCTCAGTGAAGAATTTGTAAAATTCATAAAAATCGCCTATTCACCCCCCCTCTAGTCGATATAACGCACTTTCATTATATACTGTTCGGCCGTGTCTCTGCGTGGTTCATGTGACCCTGGCCTACCTGTCATTGACACCAGAGGGGCCCGCTTGCCCACCCACCCATCCCACTCTCTCCCTCTCCCTTTTTCCCTCTCTTCCCCACCAACCCTTTGAAGCATCTTTCTTTGGAGTCTGTGTGGCACCGTCTCTTTAGCGCCGCCATCACCCGATCTGCAGTTCTCCTGCCGACGGTCACCTCGGTAGCGGGAGCTTGAAGGCAATGGCGAGCTGCAGCACCGGCGCTAGGATGCGGGCGGTGCGTGGGCTATGGCGCTTGACGATCATGGCGTGGGGAGGGCGGCTGCGGTAAGCGCGGCGGCGCGGGGCGGCCGGCGTTAATGGGCGGGCGTGGTGGCGGCGGGCGGCGTGGTAGCGCGCGACAAGCGGCGGCGATTGCATGCGGCTGCAGTGCAAGGGCGCAATGGCGATATCTGGCGCCACGATGGTCTTCTTTGGAGCTGCGGCTCATGCAGCGAAGCGAAACCCAGCGATCACGGCAGGTGGAGTAGAAGCGCGGTAGCGCCGCCACGACGAAGCAAGGTGGCCACCTATGGCAGCCTTGTGTGGCAAGCGGGTGAGGTTGGTGACCGCCGCAGTGCAGGCGGACGTTTTAGGATGGTCGGACGCGTTGGTTGCCTCCAACAAAAACCACACGTGTTTGTCCGTTTTGACATCTATGGCCATCCTAAACTGAAGAAATATGGACGAAACGAAGGTTCGTTTGGGTTGAAATTGGCCTTACATCAACGAAAAGTGGAAGCAGTAACAGAGCTCCACAGAGCTCTTTATTTTTCTTTCAACGAAAATACGTTTTCACAGTTCAAAAAAATCTGAAAAAAGTATACACATAGACATATGTTTGTAGTATACATGTGTAAATTTTCATAAACATATATGTTAATATGTGATGTATACAAAAAAGACAAATACATGAAGTAAAATATGTCTTTTCCTTTTTGTTTTTAGGACTGATATTTGTCTTTTTTGTGTAGCATGCAAATAGTCAAATTAGTTGATGAAATTTTATACTCCCTCCGTCCCAAAATTATTGTCTTAAATTTATCTAGATACGGATGTATCTAATACTAAAACGTGACTTGATACATCCGTATTTGAACAAATCTAAGACAAGAATTTTAGGACGGAGGGAGTACATATTTGAGGAACATGCATATGTATTTATAAAAACAGATTTGGCATTTTTTGAAACTTTTAAATATATTTTGATTTTTTTTGGTAAAACGGGCTCCCTGGAGCCCGGTCTCTGCGACTCCTCACTCTTACATCAAGCCTTTTTACAGCTCAAGAACACACTATATATCAGTCGACATTAGTTTGCGGCATTGACATTTACTAACTATGTCAGAGTTGACATGTCGTCCTGCTGTAAAGAAGAGAGAGGGACCAGCCAATTTTGCGCACACATGCCGACACCCGTGCAGTGGTAGGACCAGCCAAGACACTGTGCAGTCTGTGTGTACGACTATTGGACATCGCGCATGGGCATGTTAATGTAAGACACTGTGCAGAGCCTGACTTCTGCACGGACGGTATGCTCGTGTTAGTGCAAGTACTCGGCACACACCGACAAAATATGAGTCTTAACTATACGCCCGCGTCTAGGGCATCCATAATGTTGATGATGCCAAATCTGACACACAAGTTGTATTTGACATCCGAGACGGAAGGAGGATCGGTTCCCTCTTTTCTCTAATTTAGCACTACCTTCACAATGTGAGAAGCAACGCCAAAAGCTACTTTATCATTTGGCACTAGCAATTTGGCATACATTGTGGATGCCCTTAAGTATATGAACTTGATGGTCACAACAATGCATTTTTGAGACCTGTTAATGGTTTAGTGGAACACAGCCAAAGAGAGTAGATCGATCATCACTTTTAAATATGATTTGCTTCAAGCAACTGTTCTAGTGTGCAACGACTATCAGGCACGTGATTAGTATATACATGTCCTCATCAAAATTCTCAAATCCTTACGACGTGATTATTGTTTGGAGCGCCACGTATCATGCATGCACGTGCATCGCTAGTGAAAAAAATCTTAGCTAGCTACGGGTTATACGCTGGATATGATAATACAACTTTACCGGACAGCAAACTTTGATTGAAAAAAGCGTGGGCGGCAGACCTGCCTGGAATCTTACTCTGTTACTCGCGCAGCAATATTTTTTAATTTGCAGCAGGACACTCGCAGGAGGACAGGAGATGAACGGCGAACAGTGAACGTACAGTACAACTACTGCTAGGATTGGGTAGAGGTGGCCGGGTGGGTTGCATTTTGTGCCAGGCACATATTCGTTGATGGTACCGACCACACTGTAATGAGAGGTGTATGCTATATGTGTGTAAAATTTCTTTGGAAATGCGTTTGTGATGTGAGCTGTAAAAAAAGAAATCAGTTATTTTATAGCAAATTTTGCATGTTATAGAAATACATAAAAAAAATTCATGTAGATAGCATAAACATGAATTTTGCCATAAAATTTAAAAGACAAGTATTATACATCGATCTGTAGGTACGTGTGTATTTCATTTAAAAAATAAAAACCAGAAAATAAGAAAATTATATTTCTACTACTGTTCCATTGGTAGTCAACGGGTAGCACATGCGGCGTGGAGCAAAACGGGTCCACTTAACAGTTGGCAGGTGCTAGTTGTTTGAGTAGCTAGATTCTGTACACAGCATTGTAGAAGTAGCCTGAATACACCGCATGCACTGCCTACGTCGTGTTGTTCTTTCACCCCGATGGCCCACCTAGCCTCCTGC
Organism: Aegilops longissima; assembly: GCA_021605205.1. Classification (NCBI taxonomy): domain Eukaryota; kingdom Viridiplantae; phylum Streptophyta; class Magnoliopsida; order Poales; family Poaceae; genus Aegilops; species Aegilops longissima. Next base: position 328,814,545 of record CM038680.1, read on the forward strand.
CAGGGCTACCACTGTCCTACGCGTGACCTATTGGCATGCCTATACTGACTGCTACAGTCTAGTACTGGCCCTATTTGTCTCTGCAAATTGCCTGCTTTTTTAACATGACACCGCAAGTGACCTGCTGTTGACTAGTCCATAGCACGAATCTTGAAATTACAGAACGCACGGGATAAGGGGGGTGTCGGGGCACCCGGGTTCCATCACACCTTTTCGCCCGAGGTATTCGCCTCGACAGTCTGTCCTCGTCGTCGTCGACTATGCATTAATGCATGCTCTTTTGTCTACGACGAAGGACGATGTGAAGCCGTTGCCCCAGTGGGTACATCGGCCGTGGCGCTGCCGACTCCCTGAGCGGAGCGATGCTACACCTACGTAGAGGATGTTACGTACTTTACGTAATCAGCGACCTGGCTATTTATGATTGGAGAAGGGGGAGGAAAGGGCCCCACCCACCTGAAAATCAGGGGGGGGCAGAGAAGTTTGAAGGAAGGTTACGTAAGAGGTCTTCGTAGCTTTAAGTGGATGTAGGATTATCGCCCCGGGCGTGTCCATTCAGATCTCCTGGGGAGTTGACTGCCTCCGGGTCGTTCCACAAGGGCGGAGCGACGGCTGCTGCGGCGAGGCAAGGTCCAGAGGAAAAGCTGAGGTCGGCGCCGTCCAGGTCGGTGGCCGTGCGCGCCGCCGTTTTCCACGCCGTTTACTCCAGCGGCAGCGGCGGGCTCGCAACGGAATGCTCACCCTCCTCGGCGGCGGGGACGAGGCTATCGTTGCATGCCTCGGGCCGCTTTTTGCCCACCTCGGTCGTCCTATCTATACGGGCCGGCCCGACAGCGGCGAGCAGCAAAATCGCCAGCGCCTGCGAGGTAGATCCCGGGCTGGCGGCCACGGACGGTGGCGTGTTCTGCCCTTGCGCAATGGCGGCGGCTCCTATGTCGGCGTCGAGGAAGAAGAGGGTGGAGGGCGTGCCCTCCAAGAACCTGATGGTCGATTGCCGACGTTGCAAGTGCCTCAACAGCCGTGAGCAGTCTCTCCATGCCACGCTCCGTCGTGCCCAAGATCATCAAAGGTAAAGGCCCATCGTCAATCGATCTTGAAAGATTAAGGGGTAGAATATTGGGAGCAAATCTGAATGTGTTCTTTTGATTTTGGACATCTAGATTGACAGAACGTTGATCCTGGGGACACGATCGACTACATGAAAGAGCTGCTTGAGAGGATGTGGCTACTACAGCAGGAGATGGAGGACGTGTAGCCGCGGCCAGCATGTTCCAGGAGCTGAACCCTACGGGATGATGGCCGGGAACATCCCCAAGGTGAGCAATCTAGGCGACTAGGCCATACTCTGTCGTCAGCGGAGAGCTGGGACATTCCTGCCATAGAGCTTGAAACAATGGTGATAGCAAGAGAAATGTTGGCTGGTGGTTGCAGACTTGCAGTTCAAGGTGGAGCGCAAGGACGAGGCGCGCGGCCACGGGGACACCTGGGGTGGAGATCTATTGCACCGTCAAGCTGGGGCTCCTGCTATCGACGATGAGCACGTTCGTTTCCCTACTTTCTTGACCCTCTCTTTACAGATGCATAATTCTTTCTTCTGATCTACTTAAACGTAAGCGTACACACTCGATGACATGTCTAGCGATCAGCTTTTTCGCTTACTGTTAAGTTGATTTTCTTTCTATGCATGTTCGAGAGACACTCTTACCTCTGGTCCTTGGCCACTCCCGATCCCAACACATGATGAGTAGTGAAGTGGCAGGACTTGCCTTGAATCCAACAGCCATGAGATCCATGTGCCGATCGATCGATGATGCAATTTTCACACACAGCGAGCTTAATCTTAGACCATATATGTTTACTCATGTAGATGTGGTAATAGTTCACTGAAATAACCTCCTCTGCATTACACTATTTCTACAAAAGCCTAATTTCAAGCTTTAGTTTAAGTCTATCTGATAATCCAGTTTTAAGCATACCCTCTGTTTAGTTTCTAAAATGTACGCCACATTTTAATCCATTTCTTTAGGATTTGCTTCAATTTCTTCACCTAGATTACTCAATAGTTTCACTCATAATTTGACCAAGTTTTAAATATTACCCTCTTTTCAGTACGGATGATGCCGGTGGACGCTTTCACGGCTGTGATGACGCGCTCCAGCAGCTTGCACGTCACATCGTGGCGTTTCCCGAGCTGCATTAGGTAGCGCACCCGGTACGGCGGTAGCTCACTCACCTCGCTCTCCAGCTCCGACTCTGCAAAACAAACCAGTGTCAATCGATCGATCCAAGAGACATACATGGGAATTTATGATACATGCCTTGCATAGGTAAAATAGTCCCTCTCGATGAGGAGAGCATAGGCATGTACAGAGCACAAATCTTTTCTTTTTCCTGTTCAATTAATATTTCTTTGGCTACCAAACTAATCTTAGTCCGGGTGCGACAGATTTAATTCTCAGGAGATTATGGGGTATGCTGGATCAGTGTATGTTGCGGGTTTCCATCGATTTCGTTCCTGGTCAATTTTTGGTTTGTCGGGCGATGGATTGTTTCTATCGGCTGCATGCATGTTGTGGCGTAGGAGGGTTCTGGACGCGTGATGTGTCCACTGCATGCACCAATTGTTTCATGCATCTTGTTGATGGCTGCTTAACGCAGGCGGTTGCGCTTTATCCCCTTTATGCGTCATTGTTGTGTCATTTTGGTTGCTATTTCTCGGTGGCGGCCTTCGGTGACCATTTAATTGATGTCTTCTATAATGGTCATCGTGGGCCTTATAATTATGGGGATTTAGTATTGGGTTGTTTAAGGTTGGTTGTAATGGTAGTATCATAGCTAGTATCATGCATGCCAATTAGGCAATTTTGATGAGGTGTCATAGCATTAAAGGAAGAAAGAGAGGGTGTAGTATCATATCATGATACCGTATCATATTAAATGTTATACTACTTTGTGTCATGCATGGCAATAAATATAGTACTACATGATACTAATATATGATACTATGCATTAGGGAGGTAGTATCATACACTAGTATCATATGCATGATACTAGTATATGATACTCCCCATTACAACCAGCCTAACTGATGCGTTTAATTCATGGTGATCCCCGTGGCCCTTGCCGTCTTGGTCATCCTTGTGGGATCTGTGTTGGTGTTGTTGGTCATCCCCGTGGTTGGCGAGTTGCTACTTGCTACTGATGGTTGGAAATCTGATGGTCGTGCCTGTAGTTCTTCTACCCGTGGCTAAGTTGCGGTTGATGGTTGGGACACCGCCCTTGGTGAGGATGCGAACGGCTTTGACAACGTTCACACGGTGTTCGTGGAGGGGCGTCACCGCCGCCGTCTGGAGTGACCTCACGAAGGGGTCCTCTACTGTGACTGATTTTATTGCCAGTGATGAGAAAGATCATGTGCCCATGGTTTTCAACCGTGCCCCTGCTGCTGGAGGAACTCAGAATCCTGAGATGCACGTGTACCGGACACACGGGTTGCTATACATGTTTCTGTTTTTGCTAATGGTAGTACTTACTGATTGATTGTACATATGATTTATTTTCTATAATTTGGGAGAAGTATTATTAATTTGAATTGTCGTATCTGTCGAGGTAGCTACTCCCTCCGTTCCGATTTACTCGTCGTGGTTTTAGTTCAAATTTGAACTAAAACCACGACGAGTAAATCGGAACGGAGGGAGTAGCAGGTACTATGTTTTTATCAACCCATTGGGTTGTCCAATTGAGCCGATACATGAGAGCAGCGATTGGGTGGACGGGCTCGCCTGCTCTTGGTACATGTGCCAATCAAACATCGACGCGTTCTCTTCAAGATTAAATGTGATCGTATAGATACCCGCTGTATACGAACACAGAAACAACGGTTGGCGGAGATGGAGCCGTGCGAAGTAACCCTGGCTTAGCGGCGCTCGACGCTCCTGTGCCGGTGGTACCACATGATCGTGCCGGTCCACTAAAGCAGCCGTGAAAACCAGCACGCATGGAAAACAGCACTTTCGGAACGGATAAGTGTAGGGTTTCGATGTGGGTCCACTCTCCTGCCCGGCAGGAAAAAAAGAAGTCTATCCTTTCGAGCGCCGCAGGAGTCAAGAAGCTCGGTGCTATGGCGATGGCGGAGGCGACAGGCTACGGATTTAAGTTCCTATCAGATCCAACCGACAAGTATTTTTTGATCCCCTCTTTTTTTGTTGATTTGGCTCCCTACAGTTAGAGGGTCATCTTATCAGTGCAAAGCCTTGTTTTTTCATAGATTCCCATTGCCGGATCTCGCCGCGGACAGCTCGTTGCTGCGCGGCGAAGCGGATCAATCTCTGGCATGCGCCATCGCTCAATCCAGCAACAGTGGTATGAGAGATGCAGCGGTCACAGTACAAGAGGAATTTGACAGGGTTCCAAAAAGATCGCCCTATCATATTCAGAGCATTCTACGGACAAAGACAATGGATAAGCACCTGACTTGCCCAACAGATATACATATGTGACCGAGTGGTTCTACTTGAAACACATAGTAATTCTGATTGTTGTGCATGGTCCTAGAGGGCTGAGATAGAATGAACTTTCTTGGTTATCCCAGAGAAGAGTCAAGTGATTTATAGTTAGAATCATGATGCCTTGTGTCAGTGTAGGACTCTGCCTTGGTAGTGAAAACTGATACATATTTCTGAACAATGCATTCCAAAATTTGGTTTCAAGTGTACGTCGCTAATTCCTACTGTTATGTGGAACATAGTTTTCGCTTCCCGAACCTCAGCGGCAGTAAATCCTTCCTAGACGGCAAAGCAATTCAAACTTTGGTGCACACAGTCGCTGAATCCAGCATTGGTGATGTGGCGATCCAGTAGATAAAATACAAGTAGATGTCAACAAGGCTTGCAATGGAATAGCCCTGTCCCTGGCAAACTCAGAACATTCAACAGGCAAAGACAATCCTCAAGCACCCGGATGGACCAAGAGGTATATGAATGTCGATGTGTGTTTCTATTTCGAACATATGACAAGTTTGACTGGCCATATACCCTGTAAGATACAATAGTGTAGTTAAAGTGTTGAAGCCTTGCATTTTGTGATTATACACTAGGCAAACCTGTTTCTGAAATTATGTGCACCTCCATAATGCAGAGTACTATTAGTTGAAGGCGATATTTGGTGGCGTGCTAGTCAGAGATGAAACAGTTGACACTTTCAAGTGGGTATTCAGTGAATTCATTCATATGATGGGAGGAAAGCATCCACAAACAATACTCACAGGTAGTAGACATATTAGTCGAATTTCTTTTCATTCTGCAACTCAACTAAACAACTAGCCTCGGTGATAAACAATGATGGCTGATTTTCCTGACATAATATTGTTCGTAGCATCTTGCTTTGTGATACTATTATCTTCTTTAGGATGGTATTGACGTAAAAGCGTGTCCTTACAAATACATGCAGATCAATGCAGGGCGATGGAGTTAGCAATAGAGGATGTGCTACTAGACACCACCTACCGCTGGTGCAAGTGGCATGTTCTGAAAAAGGCAAAGGAAAAACTGGGTACATATTACATGAGAGGCACAACAAATTCAGGTCAGAATTCCACAAAATAATCCATCACATGCTCATAGTTAATGAGTTCGAGACTGCATGGCAGCAGCTCACAGAGGCACACCTGTTGCAAAAACATTCTTACCTCACCGGCATCTATGAAACAAGAATGAAATGGGAAAAGCGTATTTCAACGAAAAGTTCTGTGCAAAGATGACGAGCACAGAAAGGAGCGAGAGTGCCAATCATACGCTCAAGGCCTCTGTTCCAGAAAGTTGCCCCATGCACCTATTTATTCGGCAGTACTTCTTTTCGATTGAGAGGCAAGTGAGAACTATGAGGAGAGACGCACAAAGATAGTGAGTCACCTCTATCCTTCCTCACTGCTTACAATGAACTGTGTGCCTAATGCATTATCTGCATCTGCAGGTAGCCCCAGTGCTGAAAATGAATACACCACTGGAGATACACGCTAGCAATATATACACACGAGCGATGGCTGAAAAGTTTGGCGAAGTTATATATGAAGCGAGACAGTACAAAGTAGAGGAAGTCACAAAAGGGAAAACCTATTTCGTGAAATGATACCATCCAGAAAAACATGAAAAGTGGTGCAGGATTGTGTACAAAGTGGAAGTTGTTGACGAAGGAACGGAGCTGATATGTGAATGTGGTAGTTTTGAGAACACAGGCTTTGCTTTGCTGTCATGCTGTTAAGGTAACAATGCGTCCTTTTCTATACACAGAACTGAGCCTCCTCCATTTCCAATATACAACAACTAATAATGCAAATGATCACTATTTCAGGTGCTTAATTTCCTCGGCATAGACCATATACTAGCAAAGCATATTCTGAAACGGTGGACAGAGGACGCAAGAGATTTGCTGCCAACCCACCTATCACATCTGCAGAAGGATAGCATTTCGTGAATTCAATAACATTCAGGCACTCAAAACTGTACACACATGCGCTTGAGGTAGTCAGGCTAGGAGATGCCAATCCAGAAGCATATGAGTGTGCAATGGACATCTGGAAGGTAGAAATGGATAAGCTAACACCGATAGTTGCTGTGCGGGATGGAATATGACTGGAAAACAGAATTGACGAACATAAGCGAACAGATAAAGAACTCATTGCAGCTATTGCACCCTTCAGTAGCTGTGGTAGTGATGCTGAAGGAAGTGCCATTGGAATTTTGAAGGAGGCTCCAGAACAACAACAGAAAGCCGGATGACCGACCACAAGCAGGGACAAGCCTTCATATGATGATCGGGGAATACAAACGACCAGCGAATGTACAAGATGCGGAGAGATGTGGTACCAGTAAACGCACTCGTTTCTGCAGTATATGCCAGCAGCCAGGGCACAAGAGAAGCACATGCCCACTCCGAGGAGATCTTCCTTGAAAGGAAAGGAAAGAGGCGAAATGCTCAAACTGTGGCGTCGGTGGGCACACGAGAAACACGTGCAACAAGCCAAAAGTTGTTCTGCATGTGGTCGAGAAACTAGCTTTGGAGACGAATTTACCTTCGTTTGTGTTTTTGCAAACTCTGTTGTTGAGGGCTCTATAGTCAATATTAGAAATCTATGTAATAGAAACCAACTTCTCTGCTATGCGTTCTGCTTGTTAACTTGCTAACGATGACAGTAAAACTATTGTGGTTTAAGCGACATAATTCTCAACTCTGTACACCGTTTGCTAAATTTTTAACGTTTTGTATTTGAAATTCTGTTTTGTTCTACAAATTTGCCTGTAAAAAGGTGCTCACTTGGTTCGTCGGTGAACACAGAGAGTTGGCGACTTACATTTGAGCCGTAGCGACACTAACTCATCGAGCCTGTGTCCACCAACAAGCGGCAACGCGAGCCTGCTGTCTGCCATGGCCGGGAATCCGCGCAGTTTGATTTTCAAACAGCTTGAGCGCGATCCCCAGACGTTAGACGCCGTCTGTGACTGGGGTACATGATGATACAGGACGAAAGCGGCGTCATCTGCACTCTACCAACGGCCGCCATATTCAGATAAACAAAGTCTCTAACCGTCACGTATATACGCATTAATAGCGCTCGCGTCGACGTCTCGGTATATGTATTGGCTCACAAATCCCGCAATGAACGAACGCACAGCGATACCGTGTGCAGGCGAGCATCCGCGCCAGCAAATTTTCGGCCGATACATCCATTATAATGTACTATATAACTCGAAGAAGGTTGGTACCAGCCGGTGTACATGCATATGTCTTATCATTTGTTTGGTCAAGTCGCGTGCATGCATGTTGGAATAGTAGGGCACTTGACAATGCTTCTTCATCTGAATAGAAACACTCTTTGCCTGTGATTTGTGACTTGGAAGTATGATGTATGTAGTACATCCGGGTACTCTCAAAGAGGTAAACTGTGACACTATGATTAGTTGGTTCTCAAAGTCACACATACTTGTTTCCGAAATAGATGGTTCTTCACTATATATTTTTTTTTGCTAACGGTGTATGGCTTTTCATCCGAACTGTTCCAGTACATACATATGGAAACTCGGTGCAAACAGAATTTGCCATCAGAAAGGATAGTTTTAGGTTTAATTTTGTTTTAGGAGGACATTTGAACAACAGTTTCTATTAATACATTTCCGTACTATTCGCCTAAAACTTGATTCAACATGCGCCTCTTGGCCATCAAATTAAGGCATGTCTTTTTTTTGTTCTCTTCAAAATTAGTGGAAAAAGAGAAGAGCGCAGGATGTGCATACTTCGGAGAACAAAGAGAATGCTACTCTCCATTTTGGATGGAAAGTAGGAGTTTTTGCTAGGTACTTTTTAGGCCGAAAATGCCAAACGGAGACTGAGCTTCATGAAGACCTTTATTTGAAAACTTTAAAATCCAAACTTTTTAGTTTCAAAAAATTCTGAAAATAAATACACATATACCTAGATACATAATGTACATGTGTGCAAATTTTCAGAACAAAATACATTAAATTGTGAGCTACACAAAAAAAAGAAAAATCTGGGGCCTTTTAGCATATGTACTGTTCATCTATAAAGTCCATGATTTTGGTTTTTTTGTACAGCTTGATATTCAAGGTATTTCATCCGGAAAATTTTCACACGTACACTTTACATCCTTGCATACATGTGTATTTTTTTCAGAATTTTTTGAAACTGAAATCTATGAATTTTGAATTATTCAAAATAAAAGGCTCCATGGAGCTCGGTCTCCAAAATGCCCTACTCTTTTTAGGCCAATTTTTTCAGTGGTTGAGAGTCCTAAAAGACATGGCATTATTGATGCATAACTGATTGTATTTTCGTTATAAAGACACACAAATCATCTATCTCACATGAAATTAACAAAACCAAAATAATCAAACCAAAAAAAAAAACAAGAGTTAACCCCGAGCACATGTAACTACATATGAAGACGAAAACAAACACATTGTGACAAAAAACATACAATTAAACTTACACGAATCTGAAAAACTGTTGGAGAACACAACAACCAACAAATAATCAACACAAGGCTCTTTCTATCCACACATAAAGAACTTCTATGTAGCGTCTAGATAATGTGTATTTCTTTACGAAAGATTTCAACCTCTGTACCGATATGATGTTTATACATACACCACGAAATAAAAAGTGAAGATGCAACAACTGAGTAGTTAATCAGATAAAATTCAATATCACCGTATACAAAATTTCACACACAACGTATCAGCAAGCACAAGCGCGGCGCCGCACAAGCATGGCTATGTAGAGCGGACTGGACACGGTTTTAATATGTAGCTTTTATTAGAAGTTTATCAATGTGTCATTTTGTTTGTCAATATGCATGGTTGTAATAAATGTACTTCTTTTTCATCTTGAGCTCTTAGATCACCTTCTCTGTGTATGTATCAATGTGATTTTCTTCATGTAATTGAACCTATAAACCCTGGAGAACCGCTAGGCAGAAGGAAGGTGACCACGTCGCCCCTAAATCGTTGTTGCCACCGCCGGTAAATTTTGTGCCCCGCCGAGGGCATTTTTGTAATTTCACGTACAGGCAAATACAGATGTATAAAACTCACCCGCTGCCATGGAGAAACCCTAGCCGTCGCCCGCCCCGCGCGAGAGCGACCTAACCTGCGTCCCCCCGAGCCCCCCTTGCCGCCACCCCTCCCCTCTGCCCCGTGCGGATCCGCCTGCCGCCGCCGCCACGCTCTCCTCTGCCCCGATCTCCTCCCCTGCTTCCTCCCCACCTCGCCCCGTGAGCCCCGATCCCTCCTTCCTGCTCTCCACTATGCCGCCTCCTCCTCTCCTTCACTTTTCTCTCCGGCGGCGGCGCCAAAGAAGGTGCACACGGGTGGTGGATCCGTGCCTGAGAAGAGCGGCGGGGACTGCACTCCGGTCGCGGTGGGGGTGCAGTCGCGAGGAAGACGAACTAGGTCCGCCACCGTCTTCGCCTCCGCGCCGCGTCCTTGCTGCCTCCATGGCTAAACGCACATTTTTTCATGTCCCTCCATGGCGCTCGTTGCTGGCGGGATCTCGAGGAACAAGTGGCCTCCATGGCGCTCGCTGCCGCTCTGAATGGGTGAGCCCCCTCTCTCTTTTCCCCATTACCCTCCTTTTTTCTCTGCCTCGTTGCTGCTCATCCTCCAATCTCGTTGTCGGTGTCAAAACCGGCGGATCTCAGGTAGGGGGTCCCGATCTGTGCGTCAAGGCTGATGGTAACAGGAAGCAAGGGACACAGATGTTTACCCAGGTTCGGGCCCTCTAGATGGAGGTAAAACCCTACTTCGTGCTTGATTAATATTGATGATATGGGTAGTACAAGAGTAGATCTACCACGAGATCGTAGAGGCTAAACCCTAAGAGCTAGCCTATGATGGTATGATTATAATTGTGATCGGCCTTCTAAGGACCAACCTCTCCGGTTTATATAGACACCGGAGAGGGCTAGGGTTTACATGGAGTCGGTTACAAGGAAGGAAATATAATATCCGGATCGCCAAGCTTGCCTTCCACGCCAAGGAAAGTCCCATCCGGACACGGGCCGAAGTCTTGAGTCTTGTATCTTCACGCTTTAATAGTCCGGATGTTGTACACAGTCCGGCTGTCCGGATACCCCCTAATCCAGGACTCCCTCAGTAGCCCCTGAACCAGGCTTCAATGACGATGAGTCCGGCGCGCAGTATTGTCTTCGGCATTGCAGGGCGGGTTCCTCCTCCAAATACTCCACGGTAATTATCGAACACTCAAACTGTGTCCGAATCCACAAGATGATCTTCGTATGCCACCGTAGAGAGAATGATGTTTCACAAATGCAATCTGCTGACAACTTTTCAAGCAACGTGACGTGTCATTAGGGTCGGGTCATTATTCAAACCGTCTTCCCAGAACCAGCCACAGCGCATATTACGAGGCGGTTTCCTTGACACGTCTTGTCAAAGCAGAGATCGTGCCCCCTTATCACGGGATTCTCATCAATACGGGTACGGGTAATCCCACCATATCATTAATCGTGGCGCTTGAGAAGCAAGCGATTCCCAACGGGCAAGTGGGGAGGCGCACCGCTTTCGTCGCCTCTATAAAGGGATAAGATTTCCTCATTTTTACCCACGCCTTCTTCCTTCTCTGCCCACTCTTGCCCCCTCGAGCTCCAGCGCCCAAGCCCAAGTCTCCTCCGCACAGCTAGACATGTGCGGAGCAGGAGGCAAGTGGGTGGCTTCCACCGTCGAGGAGAAGCACATCAAAAATCTTCGGGCGGCCGGATACTTGGCCGCAGACATAGCGCACCGGCTACGGGACGCTGGGCAGGTCATTCCGACCCCAGGACCCCACGAGAGAGTCGTATTCGTCGCCCACTTCGTCCGTGGACTGGGATTTCCACTCCATCCCTTCGTCCGCGGGCTCATGTTCTACTATGGGCTAGATTTCCATGATCTAGCCCCAATTTAAATCCTCAACATCTCGGCGTTCATAAATGCTTTTGCAGGTCTTCCTCCGCATCCGACCTTATTTCGCCTATGGCTACAAACCTTCTGCGTGAAGCGAAGGTTGTAAGCGCTAACAAGCGAGTGCGGAGGAGCCATGGTGGGCAAGATGCCTAACGTCACCTGGCTGGACGGTTCCTTCGCAGAAACCGTAAAAGGATGGCAATCGGGGTGGTTCTACATCACCGAGCCACGCGACGCCAGCTGGGCAGCGGCCCCTGAGTTCCGATCCGGAACCCCTATGCGGCTCACCTCCTGGGAAAAGAAGGGCCTGTCCTGGGGCGATTCCACAGAGCTGGCCGGACTCCAGACATGCGTCAAAAGCATGAAGGACAAGAACATCAAGCTTGTCAACGTGATCCAGGTCATGCTCGTTCGCCGGATCCTGCCCTGCCAAAGGTGGGCGGTTAATTTTTGGGAGTTCGTCCCGGCCGACACCAGACGCTCCGGAAGCTCTACGGCATGACACACAAAGGCGCATGGAAAGTGTTGTTCAAGGCCTCCGAAGTACCTCCTCCCACATCCGAGGACCGCGGGCTTCACACCTCGCGGGCTCCTAGTCAGGTGAATTCTCAGACTGCCACCGGACCCAGTTTTTCCCAATATATTCATGGGAGTCCCTTAAGTAATCATACATATTTGCTTCAGGACTGCGTGGAGACAGCGGAGCAGGTCTACTGTCTGGCTCTGCTGCCGGAAGGCCCAACGAATGTTCTCCTGACGGAGATGCTAGTCCCGGCACCATACAAGGTGCCGGAGAAGAAGGTTGAGAAGAAGGCCCCGGGGACCCGAAAGGGTCTCCGTCGTAAGGTTGTGCCAGAAGCCTCGTCCGAAGATGACGAGGCAGACTCCTCCCACGAAGGGGAGGAGGAAGAAGAAGAAGACGCCCCATCCGGAAAGGATGAGGGGCCCAGCAAAGCGGGCCAGGGGGCCGGAAAAGGCCCTCGGCGCAAGGCCGTTATACCCCTGTCGTCCGATGACGACGAGACAGATTCCTCCCGCAGAAGCGGGGGGAATCAAAAAGAAATTCCACCTCCCCGCACTGGGGGGAGAAGAAGAGAAAAGCCGCCCGGAGGGGAGGTGGGCGTCAAGAAGGGGAAAACATCCTTCCGGACTACTCCACCACGGCCGCCTCTGCGATGAAGGTGGCTGCCTGTGGAGAAGCCTGGCGCGATCGTAAGTGTCCGCACTCTACCGTGGTTTTAAGTCATGGCTGTTTAATAACGCCGAGCATATATGCAGTCCGGCCAGGGCTCATTCGGAGGAGTCGTCCTCAGACGGGTCTCTGAGCGCTTCAGAGATGAACTCGCTCCCGACAGCCATCACTCCTCAGCCTGCGGATGACAGGGAGGTGTTGTCTCGAAGGTTCCCCGAGCAGGGGGAGGTGACCCTGGAGACGCTCCAAGGTGGACTTCCAAATGTCGGACATGCGGGTGTTCAAGATCCCCGCGGATCGCGTCGATGAGAGCCACAACAAGGCGGACTCCCGACCGAACACTGCCCCGGAACCTCCGACGGTTTCGGACTTGGGCGGGCAGCCCCTCGTTAGGGAGGGCGAGCCGCCCGTGCCGAGGACTTCCGTCGCGTCAACGGCGCCGGATAGCCTGGTGGAAGCGCTTCGAGGCGCTACCATGGAAGAAGAGCACCGTACTCTTATGAGTGCGGTGATTCAGAAGGTTCTGTCCGCCAAAAGCGGATGACCAAGCTCGCACAAGCCTCTGGACGGGCTTTGAGGTAAGTAATAAAATGTATGAAATTACCACCCGATAGGTAGTAGCCTCGATACTCTGTTTGGTGTTGGAAAGAAAAGCCAAGCGAAGGGTCAATTATAATCCGCAGGAGTCTAATAATAAGTATTGTTGTGAATAAGCAGGTTGTCTTTGCTTGCTGCTTTGTTGCCCGTCTTGCCGAGGTTGCGAGGCTGAAGTGGGACTGGAGCGGTAGTAGGAGAGCTCGTCCTCACAAAGAGGCAGCTCGAAGAGAACAAGGTAAGTAATTCCCGCTCTTATGCGTTTAAGGATAGGCAGAATTGATGAGTCTAACACCTAAGTGTCGTGACCGTGTAACAGGGGCCACCGCCGAAGTGGCGTCCCTGAAGAAGGCGTTGTCCGAGGCCGAAGACAAGGCGGCCTCGGAGTGTAAGGAGCATGAAAAGCAAAGTGCTAGGGTAGGTGAGGTACAGCAGGAGCTCCAGGACCTCGGCAAGAAATGCGAGTCCGTGGAGTATGATCTGAAGGCGAAGGAGGCCGAGCTTGCGAAGGCCCTTGTGAATTTGAAAGATGCCAAGGCCGAAGCCGAGAAAGCACAGCAGGAGATCCAGGAGGCCAAAGAGATAGCAGCGGTAAAAATTCTTTATGCAAAGCAAACATGTGGAGGCGTTTCTTTTACTTACTCGAATCTGAGCTCTCCGGGGCATTTGCAGATCTGCCACGCAGCGTCTCGACGCTGCGGAGTTCTACCGTGCCGGAGGGGAGCTCAATGGAGAAGCTGTTTCGGTCCCGGTATGATGGGGCCGATCATCCGATGCCTCGGCGACCAAGCTGAAGCAGTTGATCGAACTCCACAGGCGGCCGAACGGCTATGAAGGACTTCATAGTCGGGATGTGGCTGGTGAGCTCCTGCCGATAGCTACTTTGGCACGATCAAGCGGATGGTGGATGCTCGCCGCGGCTTGAAGTGATCAAGCGATCTGTTTGCATCGAAGGTGCCCGCCAAGCCTTTGCCAGTGTCAAGGTGCATTGGGGCAAGCTGGATGCGGAAAAGCTGGTCAAGGACGGGCCGCCGGAGGGCAAGGCGCATCGCCATCCCGAGATGTACTACGATGGCGTGATGAAGGGTGCTCGTCTCGTCGCCGATGAGTGTACCAAGGATGCCATTTTTGAATGAGTTCACTTCTGTCATGTTTGTAATTTAAAGACGAAGTTACTTGCGCTATGTAGCGCTTTTGTTATTTAAAATATTACCTTCTGTGCGGCTGTTTATAAAATCCTGAAAGTAGGCCAGTCGTCGGCTTCCGCCCCCATGTGACTAGCACTGGGGTGTTCGTGGAAAACCGGACACTCTTTATCCAAATGTTTGGTCCCTTAAGGAGGTGTCCGGCGCAGCGAACAAGGCAATCGGACTATCTTGACTTTATAACTTTCACTTAGCCATAGAAGTCTACAATTTGAAATTTAGTGAAGCCCCTAGAATCCGGAAGGCCGAATTGGGGCGCTATACATGCCTAGATCGGACGAAGCCGATTTATCGCCTAAAGCGGAAAATCTTTAAGGATTTTAAAACCTCTCGAACAACGACCAACTCTCGCCACATCATGTCGGTCAGTTTTCGGCTTTCTCTATTGAGGTGCTCGTCCGGAAGAACGGGACACAATCGCAGATAGTTCTCCTGCGCTACATTAGCCGATATAACGGGGCGTAAGGCATCAAAACAAGGAGCAGGCTATCCCAACTGTAGACCCAAGACATGATTCGGAGCTGATGCATATAGTGCTATAAGTTCGGGGTGCCGCACTGTTGAAAGTGTTCGGACTTTATTTGCCATATTACGGGGCGCCATGAGAAGCCCCTGGCAAACCGGCCGCACCAAAGTGTACGGATGCAATATCAAATAAACATTTATAAGAGAAAAATGCTCAAATAAGAATAATAAGCTGACGCTATATATAATCTCCCATTGATGAAAAATACGTTTAAGCGTACATTTACAATGGGTGCGTTAAGCAGAGATAAAATAGGACTATTTGACATGTCCTATCCAGGGGCAGGCTGTGTTCAGGTAGATAAAGCAGGTATAATGATCGTAAATAGATTCCACCTGGGTATTTTCTTACATGCTGGCGTCTATTGCCTCCTTGGATGTCTCTTCCCTATAAGTCCGCAATTCGGCTCTTTTGAGGATGCTGCCAACGCGGTGTCTGAAAGGTAAGAGGGAAAGAGTATGAAAGTATTTGGCGGTTACCTGCACTATTGACTGAGTCGTTGATGCGCCTCCGCCTATGCCCATGGTATTTTAAGTGCGTAATTGTGTGCACGTGGCACGAATGCTGCTTTGATGGGGCTTATGAAGGAAATATGCCCTAGAGGCAATAATAAAGTTATTATTTATTTCCTTATACCATGATAAATGTTTATTATTCATGCTAGAATTGTATTAACCGGAAACATAATACATGTGTGAATACATAGACAAACAGATAGTCACTAGTATGCCTCTACTGGACTAGCTCATTAATCAAAGATGGTTATGTTTCCTAACCATAGACATGTGTTGTCATTTGATTAATGGGATCACCTCATTAGAAGAATG
The DNA here is from genome assembly GCA_021605205.1 of Aegilops longissima. Lineage (NCBI taxonomy): Eukaryota > Viridiplantae > Streptophyta > Magnoliopsida > Poales > Poaceae > Aegilops > Aegilops longissima. The sequence continues at coordinate 328,830,366 of CM038680.1, forward strand.
ATGTGATTGACATGACCCATTCCGTTAGCTTAACACTTGATCGTTTAGTATGTTGTTAATGCTTTCTTCATGACCCATACATGTTCCTGTAACTATGAGATTATGCAACTCCGTTTACGGAGGAACACTTTGGTACTACCAAGCGTCACAACGAATCGGGTGATTATAAAGGAGTACTACAGGTGTCTCCAAAGGTACTTGTTGGGTTGGCGATTTGAGATTAGGTTTTGTCACTCCGATTGTCGGAGAGGTATCTCTAGGCCTTCTCGGTGATACACATCACTTAAGCCTTGCAAGCATTACAACTAATGAGTTAGTTGTAAGATGATGTATTACGGAGCGAGTAAAGAGACTTACCGTAACGAGATTGAACTAGGTATTGGATACCGACGATCGAATCTCGGGTAAGTAACATACCGATGACAAAGGGAACAACGTATGTCGTTATGCGGTTTGACCGATAAAGATCTTCGTAGAATATGTAGGAACCAATATGGGCATCCAGGTTCCGCTATTGGTTATTGACCGAGAATGGTTCTAGGTCATGTCTACATAGTTCTCGAACCCGTAGGGTCCGCACGCTTAACGTTTGATGACAATTCATTATGAGTTTATAAGTATTGATGCACGAAGGTTGTTCGGAGTCCCGGATGTGATCACGGACATGACGAGGAGTCTCGAAATGGTCGAGACATAAAGATTGATATATTGGAAGCCTACATTTGGACATCGGAAGTGTTCCGAGTGAAATCGGGAATTTACCGGAACCCCCCGGGAGGTCTATGGGCCTTAATGGGCCATAAGAGAGAAGAGGAAGGGCCGGCCAGGTGGGCTGCGCCCCCTCCCCTCTAGTCCGAATAGGACAGGAGAGGGGGCGCCTTCCTCTTCCCTCCTCCAATCCTAATCCAACTAGAGAGGGGGAGTCCTACTCCGGTGGGAGTAGGACTCCTCCAGCGCGCCTCCCAAGGCTGGCCGCACCCCCTTGGCTCCTTTATATACGGGGCAGGGGCACCCCATGACACACAAGTTGATCTACGGATCTTTCCTTAGCCGTGTCGGTGCCCCTTCCACCATATTCCACTTCGGTCATATCGTCATGAGCTTAGGCGAAGCCCCTCGCCGGAGAAGTCATATCGTCGCGGAGCTTAGGCGAAGCCCTGCGTCGGTGGAGCATCAACATCGTCTACCACGCCGTCGTCTTGACGGAACTCATCCCGACACTTTGCTGGATCGAGTCCGGGATCGTCATCGAGCTGAGCGTGTGCGAGAACTCGGAGGTGCCCGACGTTCGGTGCTTGGATCGGTCGGATCGTGAAGGCGTCGACTACATCAACCGCGTTGTTATAACGCTTCCGCTTTCGGTCTCACGAGGGTGCGTGGACGGACACTCTCCCTCTCGTTGCTATGCCATCACCATGGTCTTGCGTGATCGTAGGAAAATTTTTGAAATTACTCGTTCCCCAACAAATGGCATCCGAGCCTGGTTTTATGCGTTGATGTCATGTGCACGAGTAGAACACAAGTGAGTTGTGGACGATACAAGTCATACTGCCTACCAGCATGTCATACTTTGGTTCAGCGGTATTGTGAGATGAAGCGGCCGGACCGACATTACGCAGACGCTTACGCGAGACTGGTTTCACCGCCCGAGCACTCGTTGCTTAAAGGTGACCGCGGGTGTCTGTCTCTCTCACTTTAGTTGAATCGAGTGTGGCTCGCCGGTCCTTGAGAAGGTTAAACGAGTCTATTTGACGAAATATCGTTGTGGTTTTGATGCGTAGGTAAGAACGGTTCTTGCTCAGCCCGTAGCAGCCACGTAAAACTTGCAACAACAAAGTAGAGGACGTCTAACTTGTTTTTGCAGGGCATGTTGTGATGTGATATGGTCAAGGCGTGATGCTATATTTTATTGTATGAGATGATCATGTTTTGTAACGAGTTATCGGCAATGGCGAGAGCCATATGGTTGTCGCTTTATTGTATGAAATGCAACGCCATGTAATTGCTTTACTTTATCACTAAGGAGTAGCGATAGTCGTAGAAGCAATAGTTGGCGAGACGACAACGATGCTACGATGGAGATCAAGGTGTCGCACCGGTGACGATGGTGATCATGGCGGTGCTTGGCGATGGAGATCACAAGCACAAGATGATGATGACCATATCATATCACTTATATTGATTGCATGTGATGTTTATCCTTTATGCATCTTATCTTGCTTTGATTGACGGTAGCATTATAAGATGATCTCTCACTAAAATTATCAAGAAGTGTTCTCCCGAGTATGCACCGTTGCCAAAGTTCAGTAGTACCCGGACACCACGTGATGATCGGGTGTGATAAGTTCTCGTCCATCTACAACGGTGCAAAACAGTTGCACGCGCGGAATACTCAGTTAAACTTGACGAGCCTAGCATATAACAGATATGGCCTCGGAACACGGAGACCGAAAGGTCGAACGTGAATCATATAGTAGATATGATCAACATAGTGATGTTCACCATTGAAACTACTCCGTCTCACGTGATGATCGGACATGGTTTAGTTGATTTGGATCACGTGATCACTTAGATGACTAGAGAGATGTCTGTCTAAGTGGGAGTTTATTAATATGATTAATTGAACTTAAATTTATCATGAACTTAGTACCGATAGTATTTTTCTTGTCTATGTTTCTTTGTAGATAGATGGCTCGTCTTTGTTGTTCCGTTGAATTTTAATGCGTTCCTTGAGAAAGCAAAGTTGAAAGATGATGGTAGCAATTACGGACTGGGTCCGTAATTTGAGGATTATCCTCATTGCTGCACGAGAAAAATTACGTCTGAAAGCACCGCTGGGTGACGAACTGCTGCTGCGAGATCTTGAGCCGAAGTTGTGAGCGTCGGCAAAGCAAAGCGATGACTACTCAATAGTTCGATGTGCCATGCTTTACGGCTTAGAACCGGGTCTTCAACGACGTTTTGAGCGTCATGGAGCATATGAGATGTTCCAGGAGTTGAAGTTAATATTTTAAGCAAATGCCCGGATTGAGAGATATGAAGTCTCCAATAAGTTCTATAGCTGCAAGATGGAGGAGAATAGTTACATCGGTGAGCACATACTCAAAATGTCCGGGTATAACAATCACTTAATTCAGCTGGGAGTTAATCTTCCGGATGATAGTGTCATTGATGAATTCTCCAATCACTGCCACCAAGCTACAAGAGCTTCGTAATGAACTATAATATGCAAGGGATGACTAAGACAATTCTCGAGCTCTTCGCGATGCTAAAAGCAGCGGAGGTAGAAATCAAGAAAGAGCATCAAGTGTTGATGGTCAACAAGACCACTAGTTTCAAGAAAAGGGCAAAGGGAAGAAGAAGGAAACTTCAAAAGAACAGCAAGAAAGTTCTGATCAAGAGAAGAAACCCAAGTCGGACCTAAGCTGAAATCGAGTGTTTTTACCGCAAGCGGTGGACTTTGGAAGCGGAACTGCCCCAAGTATTTGGCGGATAAGAAGGATGGCAAGGTGAACAAAGGTATATGTGATATACATGTTATTGATGTGTACCTTACTAGAGCTCGTAGTAGCACTGGTATTTGATCTGGTTCATTGCTAATATTTGCAACTCGAAGCAGGGACTACGGAATAGACGAGCACGGCAAAGGATGAGGTGACGATCGCGTGGGAAATGGTTCCAAAGTCAATGTGATCGCGGTCGGCACGCTACCTCTACATCTACCTTCGGGATTAGTTTTAGACCTAAATAATTGTTATTTGGTGCCGCGTTGAGCATGAACATTATATCTGGATCTTGTTTAATGCGAGACGGTTATTCATTTAAATCAGAGAATAATGGTTGTTCTATTTATATGAGTAATATCTTTTATGGTCATGCACCCTTGAAGAATGGTCTATTCTTGTTGAATCTCGACAGTAGTGATACACATATTCATAATGTTGAAGCCAAAAGATGCAGAGTTGATAATGATAGTGCAACTTATTTGTGGCACTTTGCCGTTTAGGTCATATCGGTGTAAAACGCATGAAGAAACTCCATCTTGATGGGCTTCGGAATCACTTGATTATGAATCACTTGGTACTTGCGAACCGTGCCTCATGGGCAAGATGACCAAAACGCCGTTCTCCGGAACTATGGGCGAGCAACTGATTTGTTGGAAATCATACATACCGATGTTTGTGGTCCAATGAATGTTGAGGCACGGCGGGTATCGTTATTTTCTCACCTTCACAGATGATTTGAGCAGATATGGGTATATCTACTTAATGAAACACAAATCTGAAACATTTGAAAAGTTCAAAGAATTTCAGAGTGAAGTGGAAAATCATCGTAACAAGAAAATAAAGTTTCTACGATCTGATCGTGGAGGAGAATATTTGAGTTCTGAGTTTGGTTTACATTTGAAACAATGTGGAATAGTTTAGCAACTCACGCCACCCGAACACCACGGAGAAATGGTGTGTCCGAACGTCGTAATCGTACTTTACTAGATATGGTGCGATCTATGATGTCTATTTCCGATTTACCGCTATCGTTTTGGGGTTATGCTTTAGAGACAGCCGCATTCACGTTAAATAGGACACCGTCAAAATCCGTTGAGACGACGCCTTATGAACTGTGGTTTGGCAAGAAACCAAAGTTGTCGTTTCTTAAAGTTTGGGGCTGCGATGCTTATGTAAAGAAACTTCAACCGGATAAGCTCGAACCCAAATCGGAAAATGTGTCTTCATAGGATACCCAAAGGAGACTGTTGGGTACACCTTCTATCACAGATCTGAAGGCAAGATCTTCGTTGCTAAATTCGGATCCTTTCTAGAGAAGGAGTTTCTCTCGAAAGAAGTGAGTGGGAGGAAAGTAGAACTTGATGAGATAATCGTATCTGCTCCCTTATTGGAAAGTAGTTCATCACAAGAAATGGTTCTGTGACAACTACACCAATTAGTGAGGAAGCGAATGATGATGATCATGAAGTTTGAGATCAAGTTACTACTAAACTTCAGAGGTCAACCAGAGTAAAATACGCACGAGTGGTACGGTAATCTTATTACGGAAGTCATGTTACTTGACCATGGCGAACCTACAAACTATGAAGAAGCGATGGTGAGCCCAGATTCGCAAAATGGTGGAAGCCATGAAATCTGAGATGGGATCCATGTATGAGAACAAAGTATGGACTTTGGTTGACTTGCCGATGATCAGCAAGCCATTGAAAATAAATGGATCTTTAAGAAGAAGACCGGCGCCGATGGTAATGTAGCTGTCTACAAAGCTCGACTTGTTGCGAAAGGTTTTCGACAAGTTCAACGGGTTGATTACGATGAGACTTTCTCACCCGTAGCGATGCTTAAGTCTGTCCGAATCATGTTAGCAATTGCCGCATTTTATGATTATGAAATTTGGCGAATGGATGTAAAAACTGCACTCTTGAATGGATTTCTAGAAGAAGAGTTGTATATGATGCAACCAGAAGGTTTTGTCGATCCAAAGGGAACTAACAAAGTGTGCAAGCTCCGGCGATCAATTTATGGTGCAGTGCAAGCCTCTCGGAGTTGGAATAAGCGCTTTGATAGTGTGATCAAAGCATATGGGTTTATCTGAGACTTTTGGAGAAGCCTGTATTTACAAGAAAGTGAGTGGGAGCTCTGTAGCATTTCGATATTATATGTGGACGACATATTATTGATTGGAAATGATATAGAATTTCTGGATAGCATAAAAGGATACTTGAATAAAAGTTTTCAATGAAAGACCTCGGTGAAGCTGCTTACATATTGGGCATCAAGATCTATAGAGATAGATCAAGGCGCTTAATTGGACTTTCACAAAGCACATACCTTGATAAAGTTTTGAAAAAGTTCAAAATGGATCGAGCAAAGAAAGGTTTTTACCTGTTACAAGGTGTAAGATTGAGTCGGACTCAATGCCCGACCACAGCAGAAGATAGAGAGAAAATGAAAGATGTTCCTATGCTTCAGCCATAGGCTCTATCATGTATGCAATGCTGTGTACCAGACCGACGTATGCTTAGCTGTAAGCTTGGCAGGAAGGTACCAAAGTAATCCAGAGTGGATCATTGGACAGCGGTCAAGAACATCTGAAATACGAAAAGGACTAAGGATATGTTTCTCGTATATGGAGGTGACAAAGAGCTAGTCGTAAATGGTTACGTCGATGCAAGCTTTGACACGATCCGGACGATTCTAAATCGCAAACCGGATCGTGTTTTTATTAAGCGGTGGAGCTGTCGGTTGGTGCAGTTCTAAACAAAGCGTCGTGGCGGGATCTACATGTGAAGCGGAGTACATAGCTGCTTGAAGCAGCAAATGAAGGAGTCTGGATGAAAGAGTTCATTTCGATCTAGGTGTCATACCTAGTGCATCGGGACCGATGAAGATCTTCGTGACAATCTTGGTGCAATTGCCTTGGCAAAGGAATCCAGATTTCACAAGAGGACCAAGCATATCAAGAGGCGCTTCAATTCCATTCGAGACCAAGTCCAAGTGGGAGACATAGAGATTTGCAAAATACATACGGATCTGAATGTTGCGGACCCGTTGACTAAGCCTCTTCCACGAGCAAAACATGATCAACACCAAGACTCCATGGGTGTTAGGATCATTACTTTGTAATCTAGATTATTGACTCTAGTGCAAGTGGGAGGCTGAAGGAAATATGCCCTAGAGGCAATAATAAAGTTATTATTTATTTCCTTATACCATGATAAATGTTTATTATTCATGCTAGAATTGTATTAACGAAACATAATACATGTGTGAATACATAGACAAGCAGATAGTCACTAGTATGCCTCTCTTGGACTAGCTCATTAATCAAAGATGGTTATGTTTCCTAACCATAGACATGTGTTGTCATTTGATTAATGGGATCACCTCATTAGAAGAATGATGTGATTGACATGACCCATTCCGTTAGCTTAACACTTGATCGTTTAGTATGTTGTTAATGCTTTCTTCATGACCCATACATGTTCACGTAACTATGAGATTATGCAACTCCGTTACGGAGGAACACTTTGGTACTACCAAACGTCCTGGCGAATCGGGTGATTATAAAGGAGTACTGGTGTCTCCAAAGGTACTTGTTGGGTTGGCGTATTTCGAGATTAGGTTTTGTCACTCCGATTGTCGGAGAGATATCTCTAGGCCTTCTCGGTGATACACATCACTTAAGCCTTGCAAGCATTACAACTAATGAGTTAGTTGTAAGATGATGTATTACGAACGAGTAAAGAGACTTACCGTAACGAGATTGAACTAGGTATTGGATACCGACGATCGAATCTCGGGTAAGTAACATACCAATGACAAAGGGAACAACGTATGTCGTTATGCGGTTTGACCGATAAAGATCTTCGTAGAATATGTAGGAACCAATATGGGCATCCAGGTTCGCTATTGGTTATTGACCGAGAATGGTTCTAGGTCATGTCTACATAGTTCTCGAACCCGTAGGGTCCGCACGCTTAACGCTTCGATGACAATTCATTATGAGTTTATAAGTATTGATGCACGAAGGTTGTTGAGTCCGGATGTGATCACGGACATGACGAGGAGTCTCGAAATGGTCGAGACATAAAGATTGATATATTGGAAGCCTACATTTGGAGATCGGAAGTGTTCCGAGTGAAATCGGAATTTCTGGGAGTATGGGAGGTTACGGAACCCCGGGAGGTCTATGGGCCTTAATGGGCCATAAGAGAGAAGAGGAAGGGCCGGCCGGGTGGGCTGCGCCCCCTCCCCTCTAGTCCGAATAGGACAAGGAGGGGCGGCGCCCTTCCTCTTCCCCTCCTCCAATCCTAATCCAACTAGGAGGGGGAGTCCTACTCCCGGTGGGAGTAGGACTCCTCAGCGCCTCCCAAGGCTGGCCGCACCCCTTGGCTCCTTTATATACGGGGCAGGGGGCACCCATGACACACAAGTTGATCTACGGATCTTTCCTTAGCGTGTGCGGTGCCCCTTCCACCATATTCCACTTCGGTCATATCGTCATGAGCTTAGGCGAAGCCTGCGCGGAGAAGTCATATCGTCGCGGAGCTTAGGCGAAGCCCTGCGTCAGTGGAGCATCAACATCGTCACCACGCCGTCGTCTTGTGGAACTCATCCCGACACTTTGCTGGATCGAGTCCGGGATCGTCATCGAGTGAACGTGTGCGTAACTCGGAGGTGCCGACGTTCGGTGCTTGGATCGGTCGGATCGTGAAGACGTCGACTACATCAACCGCGTTGTTATAACGCTTCGCTTTCGGTCTCACGAGGGTGCGTGGACGGACACTCTCCCTCTCGTTGCTATGCCATCACCATGGTCTTGCGTGATCGTAGGAAAATTTTTGAAATTACTCGTTCCCCAACAGCTTAAGCGGAGGCCGGACTGCTAGTCGCGCTCTTGGCGTGCCTAATGATCCTGTTGCGGGGTGCTCCGGACTCGCTTGACTGTGCTCGAAGTTGTTGTCGCCGGATTGGTTTGTCAGAGAAGGCCGCATTGTACTTCCGCCGCAAGGGCTGCAGTATGTTCTTCTATTCGTAGGGAGCGGTCCATATTTTCGTTCACCGTTATGACCCCGTTGTGTCCGGCATCTTGAGCTTGAGATATCGTAGTGTGGTACCGCATTGAATCTGGCGAATGCGGTTCGTCCGGCGGTGCATGGTAACCGCTGCGGAAGGGGCGATATCGAAGATTAACTCTTCGCCGGAAGTTATCCGGAGATCCGAAGACCACTTCCAATGTTATAGAGCCCGTCTGGCGGGCCTCTACTCGGGAATTACACCTTTAAAGGTGGTTTTAGTGGGCTTGATCCTTGAAGGGTCAATGCCCATTTTGCGCACTGTGTCCTGGTAAAGCAGGTTCAGGCTGCTGCCATCGTCCATAAGGACGCGCCTGAGGTGGAATCCGTCAATGATTGGGTCTAGGACCAATGCGGCCGAGCCGCCGTGACGGATGCTAGTAGGGTGATCCCTACGATCGAAGGTGATCGGACAAGCTGGCCATGGGTTGAATTTGGGGGCGATTAGCTCCATCGCATAGACGTCCCTTAGTGCCCGCTTCCGTTCTCGCTTGGGGATGTGTGTGGCGTAGATCATGTTGACCGTTTTCACCTTGGGGATTTCTTCGTCCCTCCGTGTCGGACGTCGGGGCTCCTCGTCATCGTCATTGTGCAGCCCTTGTCCTTGTCTTGGCGTTTATTTTGCGGCATGTTTGAATACCAACAATCTCTATTGGTGTGGTTGGTGGCTTGTCCGGTGCCATGAATTTGCACGAAGCGCTCGATATGAGGTCGAACGGGACGGTCCCTGATTATTTCTTTTGAACGGCTTCTTCCGCCGACCGGGCTTGGATCCACTGAATCCGGCGTTGACTGCCGTGTCTTTAGTGTTGTCGCCGTTGTTCCGTCGCTTATGTCTGTTACGCCGTGGCTTGCCGTTATTGTCGCGGCCATCCGAATTGCCAGGCGTAGTGTTGCTGCGAGCCAACCAACTGTCCTCGCTCGCGCAGAAGTGGGTCATTAGTGTTGTGAGAGCTGCCATGGACTTGGGTTTTTCCTGGCCGAGGTGTCGAGCGAGCCACTCGTCACGGATATTATGCTTAAAATCCGCCAGGCTTCGGCGTCCGGACGATCGACTATTTGGTTCTTTTAGTTAAGAACCGAGTCCGAAATTCTGGCTGACTCTCCGGCTGTTGAATAATGTGGCTCAAGTCATCGCGTCGGTGGTCGCACATATGTGCCCTGGAAGTTATCGAGAATCGTCCTCCGAGTTTTCCCAGCTGCCAATGGAATTTCTTTGGCAGGCTGTTTAGCCGATGACGGGCTGGTCCTTTGAGCTTAAGGGAAGATATTTGATGGCGTGCAGATCGTCTCCGCGGGCCATGTGAATGTGGAGAAGAAAATCTTCGATCCATACTGCGGGGTCTGTTGTGCCATCGTATGATTCGATGTTTACGGGTTTAAACCCTTTTGGGAATTCATGATCCATTACTTCGTCAGTGAAGCAAAGGGGGTGCACGGCGCCTCTGTGCCAGGCTATGAGGCTACGCAGGTCGAATTGCTCTGGGTGGCTATATTCGGCCCGGCCGGACTTGTTGAAGGTGTGTCCAGCGTGACAGTCCTCGTCGCGTACCGAGGCGCGCCCCCGTGATCTGTAGATCGATCTTGGTTGTCCTGTTTTGTTGCCCCGGGCCGTAGTATGTTGGCATGGGGGTGTTGGCTGGTATGCGGACTGGTATGCCGTTTTATTCCGGACACATTGTGGCCGGTCAGCCGTATGGTGCTCGAGTCCGTATTCCTCGGCTGCCAGGACTTCAGTCCATCTGTCTGTGAGCAGGTCTTGATCAGCTTGGAGTTGTGTTGTTTCTTTTTCAGGCTCCTCGCAGTGGCTATAAGCCGACGCTTGAAGCGCTCCTGCTCTACGGGATCCCTCGGGCATGCCGAACTCGTCGTCGCCGAGGCTAATCTCGTCTTTGGAGGGGGGCATGTAGCTGTCCTCCTCCGGGTATTCGTCCGTCGCTTTGTTCTTACGGGCTGACCGCTCATCCTCCTGTTAAATCCCTTTCAAGGCGGGCTGATCAGGGTTGTATTCTTCTTTGGCACCATTCGGATTGTTTTCGTCTCCTGGGCCGGTATTGGTTTGACGGGGCTTGGAGTGGCGCCGACGACGTCCATTCTTTGCTTTTTTCCCTGAGGTTTTATCCTCCGTTGCCTCATCGCCATTTGTTTCCTTCGAAGTGTCCACCATATATATATCATAAGAAGAGGTGGCTGTCCACCGCCTGATGAGCGGTGGTTCATGTTCTTCTCTGCATCGTCGTCCATACCGTCGATGTCTTCGGAGTCGAAGTTCAGTACCTCGGTTAAGTCATCGACCGTGGCAATGAAGTGGGTGGTGGGTGGGCAACGAATTCCTTCGTCGCCTGCCTCCCACTCGAGCCGGACATAGTTCGGCGAAGAGCCTCCTGACAAAGAGAGAGACTTTAATGAGTCTAGCATGTCGTCGAAGGGCGAGTGCTGGAAAATATCCGCAGCGGTGAACTCCATTACCGGAGCCCATCCTGGCCTGACGGGCTCGGGAGTGCGCGGACAGGAAGCAACATCCGGATACGAATCCGGGGGTTCGGAGTCACAGGCCATCGCCGAGGCAAGACCCGTGTTCGGCTCCACCGCCGATAAGCGTGCGACGTGGGGGGCGGGGTCCATCCCTCCGTCCTTAGGCAGCGCAGCCTGCTCCGGATCTAGGTCCGGAGATACTACGGGGGCGATACCCCGAGCTTCGTCCGATGGCAGGTCTAAGCCGTGCTCGTCGCGACTGTCCGGCGCTCCTGGCATAGGCCCAAATCCATCGAAGATCAAGTCTCCGCGGACGTCCGCCGTGTAGTTCAGTTTCGAACTCGACGGTGGCTGGGGCGAGCTGTCGATCTGCTCCAGATGGCCAGCGAGTTGGCCCGCATGTGAAGCCGCCAAACACGAAGATCTGTCCGGAAGGAAAGTCTGCATACAGACAGCGTCGTTGAAGATGATTGAAGGAGCCATCGAGCTCGACAATGACGACACGAGGAGCTCTCAATGAAAGCACCAATGTCGGTGTCAAAACCGGCGGATCTCGGTAGGGGGTCCCGATCAGACGTCAAGGCGATGGTAACAGGAAACAAGGGACACAGATGTTTACCCAAGTTCGGGCCCTCTCGATGGAGGTAAAACCCTACTTCCTGCTTGATTAATATTGATGATATGGGTAGTACAAGAGTAGATCTACCACGAGATCGTAGAGGCTAAACCCTAAGAGCTAGCCTATGATGGTATGATTGTAATTGTGATCGGCCTTCTAAGGACCAACCTCTCCGGTTTATATAGACACCGGAGAGGGCTAGGGTTTACATGGAGTCGGTTATAAGGAAAGAAATATAATATCCGGATCGCCAAGCTTGCCTTCCACGCCAAAGAAAGTCCCATCCGGACATGGGCCGAAGTCTTGAGTCTTGTATCTTCACGCTTTAATAGTCCGGACGTTGTACACAGTCCGGCTGTCCGGATACCCCCTAATCCAAGACTCCCTCACTCGTCCCTTCAGATAGGGTTGACGCAGCGCACATGGTCTAGGAAGGCCACGGGATGACTGTGAGATGCAGTGAGGGCAACAGCGACAACGGAGGTATCTATCCTTGTAGAGCTTCCACCCCGGTGGCTGCGTGCAGAGGAGCAGAATTCGAGGACATCTTCCAGTTCGTGGGGGAGACTCAAACACAGGTAAGCTCTTTTTTTCCTTTCCTTGTCTTCTCATGATGACCTGGGCTCATCTCTCTAATTCATGTTTTCCTAATCGAAAAGGTGCGACAGCACCCGGGGGTCCCGGCACCCTCTTATCCGACCCGTACAGCAATGCCGAGATTCGTGATATGGAGACTGTAGCAGCAGGCCATTTGCTGTGTTAGGCTAATTAGGCTGGCAATTTGCAGAGACTGCAGCAGGGAAAGTATGTACGGGAGTAGGGCACGGTCAGAAGCCAGCTTTGTCAGTCTAGTAGGATGGGTGATGCATGGCGACGTGCATGGCAGAACGGTCACTGTTCATGACGTGCAGCAGGCTTGTACTGCATGGTTGGTTTTGTGCTGCAATATTCATGAGAGCTCACAGCGGCCTAACATGTTACTTTTCAATAATACTAGCATATATGCCCGTGCGTTGCAACGGAGAGATACTTTTTTTGCAAGAAGAACCGGGAGAGATAATTGATGTGTTCATAAAAAACGGTCTCCATGGCGGTGGGCGACAAGCGAGGAGTTGCGGTCTTCTCACGGGTCATCTTTGGCGCGCCGGATCTTGATAGTGGTGGGGCTGGTCAGCGTGGCAACGACCATCTAACTGGTACCTTTTTTTTTCATAGTCCGGTACCCTTGCGCCCTTTGGTTTTTGCCGCTCGTCCGTTCGACAGAAAAAGAAATACGTGGTAGGTCCAGTTTGGCACACCTGAAGGATATCCAAAAAAATGGGGAACTACGTACGGAATGGATAAAACAAAATCTATACATATATGTTCTTCTTTTCTTAGTGCAGTTGCGTGGGAGCTACTATACCATGCTTGTTGAGTCAAATAGCATGTGGGACACATAACAGTTTGTGTCTGAGCCAGCCCACTGGCTGGCACCGAAATAAGTTATGTTTCAAGGGCACGAGTAATAATTCAAAAAACCATGTGTTGAACGATTGAACACATGACCTTATCCGACCGTGTGCCGCTAGCCACGGCAACAAATGCCTACCGTTAAGCAATGGCCGGCGCGAATAATTAAGAAGACAGTGCAACGTCGGATCTAAAACATATTTTGAACTTTTTTAAAATATGAATTGCCGAATATTCTTGGAAAATGTGTTTTTTTAATTACGAACAATGCTTGTAAACAAGACCAAATTTGAAACAACATCATTTTCCGAAGGCATGAACCTTTTATCAAAACCCGAACATTTTATTCTTTGTGACCAACTTTTGGAAACGGAACATGTTTTGAACATTCAAAACAAATTTATAAAATATGTTTTCAAATGCAGACATTATTCTGAATCTTTTAACATTTTACTAAAACAATAATATATTTCAAAAATCGAAGTGCACCAACGGATTTAAAATATTTTTTAAATTTTTAAAGATATGAATACCCAAATATTCTTGAAAGCATGTTTTTTAAAGTACGAACAATGTTTATAATATTTCGTACATGTTGCAAAAAACATGACCAAAATTTGAAACAACATAATTTTCTGAAGACCTGAAACTTTTATCAAAACACAAACATTTTATTATTTGTGACCGACTTTTGAAAAGCGGAACATGTTTTGAACATTCAAACAAATTTATAAAATATATTTTCAAACACAGACATTATTTTGAACCTGTGAATATTTTACTGAAACAATAATATATTTCAAAAATACAATATTTTTTAAAATACCTGTTGTTTAAAGCCCAATTTTTTTGAATATTTATAAATTTGAAAAAAAAGTTCGGAACGAGAAAATAAATTAATATTGCAAACATTTTTAAAAAGGGGAAGACAATATAGTAAGTAAAAATCGGAAATTTGACAAAAATTAAAGTTCTCAACATTTTTTTAAATTTTTAATTGTGAAATAAAGTAAAAATACAAATAAATTTGGACGGAAAACTAAAACGGGCCGGCCCAGTCTTCGCCGCCTTGTGCGACGGCCGACTATCTACCGCACGGGGCGAGAAGATGGCTGTTCGTGGCTACATGTGCAGATGTGCAGGCAAATAAGTGGGCTGGCTTTCCTGGGCCACAGCATATGCGGGCCGAGTATAAAATTGTGAATTGCTAAAAAAAATAGACGTACACACAAAAATTAAGTATAAATTTAAAATATATATTACTAAAAATAAATAGACGTGCGCAGAAATTATTTTGAATCTGTAAACATTTGACTAAAATAATAATATATTTCGATAATCAAATATTTTTTAAATACATGTTTTTGAAAGACGTAACATTTTTCGGAATATTTATGAATTTGAAAAAATCGGAGCGAGGAAACAAATTAACATTCCAAACATTTTAAAAAGGGGAAGAAAATATTGTAACTCAAACTATAAATTTGAAATTTGAAAAAAAAATTCAATTTCTGATTTTTTTTGAAATTTTTTAATTACGAAATAAAGTAAAAAATAAAAAACAAATTGGACGGGAAAACAAAACAGGCCGGCCCAGTCTTGGGCGCCCTGTGCGATCGCAGACTATCTACCGCGTAGGGCGAGTAAAAGGCTTTTCTCGGCTGCATGGGCAGGCAAATAAGTGGGCTGGCTTTGCCGCGCCACAGCCTGTGCGGGCCAACTATAGAATTCTGGATTGCTAAAAAATAGACGTGCACACAACAAATTAGTACCACCTCGGATAGAAAAATAAATTTCGATGGTGAACGGATGAAAAAATTAGAGAAACGCACCTTGCTTTATTAGTAGGTATAGATTAATTACGAAATAAAGTAAAAAATACAAAACAAATTGGACGGGAAAACAAAACAGGCCGGCCCAGTCTTGGGCGCCCTGTGCGATCGCAGACTATCTACCGCGTAGGGCGAGTAAAAGGCTTTTCTCGGCTGCATGGGCAGGCAAATAAGTGGGCTGGCTTTGCCGCGCCACAACGTGTGCGGGCCAACTATAGAATTCTGGATTGCTAAAAAATAGACGTGCACACAACAAATTAGTACCACCTCGGATAGAAAAATAAATTTCGACTGTGAACAGATGAAAAAATTGGAGAAACGCATCTTGCTTTATTAGTAGGTATAGATATAGATATGTGGCTGTATTTGACCGTGATGGGTCATGGTGGGACCAGAAACCGAAACATTTTGATGGCACGCGTGACTCTGAACAGTGGATTCAGTAAATACCAATCTCTGTCAACGGAGAGCAGAGTGCCATCCCATTGCTTGTATGAATCACCGGCCGACATATCCAATCGGGGAACGCGAAACTGACAGCGTTGTAGAATCTGTCTAATATGTTACAG
This sequence comes from Aegilops longissima, assembly GCA_021605205.1. Taxonomy (NCBI): domain Eukaryota; kingdom Viridiplantae; phylum Streptophyta; class Magnoliopsida; order Poales; family Poaceae; genus Aegilops; species Aegilops longissima. Next base: position 328,845,897 of record CM038680.1, read on the forward strand.
TGCCCTAGCTCCCTTTGTTACTGTTCAATAGGCATGCTAAACCAAATACTACCTCCGTCCGGGTATATTAGTCCGCTAGGCACCGCATGCGTGTACGCGATTAGAAGGCCGCTGTCTCGTTTTCGCTGTGAAAAGTGAAACGACCGGCCCCACATCAGCACGTCTCTTTGCGCGCAATTAATTCCAGCATGCAGCGAAGAGACTTGGGCCTATGCATGCCCATGCATGCGAGGAAGGGAGCTCGCTGGTTGGATTCACGCGTCCACTTTGGTTCTGCTGCAGTACAGCTGCATGCAGATGTGAAAGAAGTCAGGCAATCAATTCCATCCTTGGTACCTGTGAATTGGTCTGAGGGACTTAAAAACCCGGACGGAGGTAGTAGTATTGTAGTGCATGGCATAGATCCCTAGGTCCCTGTTTTGCATGGACGGTACCGATAGAAGGGTGTCGGGACACCCGGGTCCTAAAAGACCGTTCTCTTTCCTAATCTGTTGTTGTTATGCAGATAGGGTTTGGGTGGAGGTTGATTCCCCTCCCACAGAGCGTACAAAGTTGCGTTGCTTTACACAGATCTTTTTTTGATAGTTCCAAGGTGCCCCTCTCTAAGCAAGCTGCAACCATCTTCCCCCATAATTTCTTGTATTTTCTTTTTAAAATTTTACACACTACACTATAGGTTGGTTGGATCAATTGTATGAGGCGGAACATGAATAAGAACAATTAAAAACTTTTTAATGTGCAGGTTTATGACTGCATTACAAATCTTGGTGACTGCCTGTACATGCCATTTCAGTAGTTTGATTATGAATTACCTGCAATTAGTCAAGTGATTAGTTATTACCTATAGTATCTGAACCTTTGTTTGATTTAGTCATTGACCATCCATTTTTTCTAAATGTATTGGTATTTTTGATATGCCATTTGTCTCAACACACTAATGTCAAATATGGTAGTTGTTCGTCTACCAGGAAATTTGTTAAGGTGTCTATGTTACCAATGGATAATGAGTAAAAACTTCATTTATGAATATTATATGGAAAAACGTCTTCCTTTGTGCTGCTTCCGTGTCTAAGAAATTCACAGGGAAGAGGCTCTATGATAGAGGGTTTTACTTCTCTTTTCTGTTTTTTTGTAGCTTGATGCGATGAATTTCTCCTGCAGGTATGCCGTCATTCCTTCATTCACCATACGCAAATCTTGGTCTTCAATTTATTTTATTTCCTACGAGTGACCTGACATTAATGTGATGCTATGTCAGCCTAGAGTGTAGAGTGAGTCAAGTATGTAGTAGATGCACTAATTTGGCTCATTGCCTTGCTTCACTGTTGTGTAGATGCAAAACTTTGTTTTCTTGTGCTGAATGTTTGTGGCTATTTTCCATTTTTGCTCATTCTGATCTAACCAAATAGACCCCATGGATTTGAGGTTGTCATGCATGCCATGTTTGGATATGCCCTTATTTGTATCAAAGTATATGGATGATTGCTTTTATCATTTCCATCTATATTTTTCACTTGACTAGCCATTAGTGTTGTGGTTTGCTATCGAATGAACTGTTTTTTTATTTGCATTGTTTGTCATTCTCCTGCTTATTATTGTTTGTTTCAGTTTGTAGGGCTTGTACACTCCACCGTCTAAAATAAATCTAGCCAAAAGGTGGTTGAGAGAAATTTTGTGGTGCCACTATGTCCTTCCAGGTTTAAGCGCTTTGACTCTACTAATTTTAGCCAGGTTTGTATCATCAGATTGCACGCTACCTTTCATTGGTGTATTTGCAAGCTATATTGAATTGCCGATCAACATGTTCAAAGTTGTATCCTCTTATATTTTGCTGTTTATTGCTATATTCACTTCAGTAATGTGTAATTTGGTGTTCTTTTATTTCTTCTGCACAGATGCTATTCAGTGCAACCTTCATGTGCACCTTGACTTCTATGGATAATCTTGTACATAATTTCCTCTTTTTTATTGATGTGTGGTTTTATCGGTGTGATTAATCCCTCTCTTTTTACTTTTCATGCCAGGTACTGCATGTGCTTTCTGTGATGGCAAGGATAAATTACTACGCAATTTTGGCACTATCCAGATCAAAGATTCATGTCCTAAAATATTTTGCTCGGCCTCATGCAATTGAACTGTTATCGCATATTTACGAGCCCCTAGGAAAGTCGGCATTCAGGTCACCTACTAAAGCTCCTCCTAGCCACCGCGTGTGCACGTCGGCGTGGCCACCCTTCTGTCCAACTGTAGGTACTCCCTGGCTCCCCTCTGTGGCCTCTCTCTACCCCTGTCCTATCTCTCTTCCTGACCTTCTCTGTACCAGTATGAGTTGGTTGATTACATGTTTCATTTCTATGCTGATGCATATCTTATTGCTAGCTAGGTAAATGTTTCTAATTTTAGGTGCATTATATTCTAGTCCTTGTGATTTTTGTTCTTCCACTCAAGGCATGTGAGCCCTCGTTCAGCCAGTACAGTCAAACAAAATACCTAGAAACATGTGGATTGATGATTCCCCTTGTGTTATTTATCAATGATGTATTGCAGGAGTTAATCTGTATTGCGAGCGTGTTGCGCACAAAGTATTGGGCTACCAGAAAGCAGATTAGTTACATCTGGACTCTGGAGTACAGTTCTGTGTCTTGCATGGTTGAGATAGTTGATGATGTACAATCAGCCATTGACCATGTAAATTGTTTAGAAGATCTATGGGTTATTCTGTAGCCTGTCTCCCTGTTGAGGCGAACTCTCTTTGTTGTTTCTTCTGTTTTCAGTGCAAGATCTCTCTTATTGATAGCATTGTGAATTTTGGAGGAGATAATGTGGTATAGTTTGAGTCAAAAGGATATTTATGTTCTGCTCCTGTGGTATAAGCTGTTTTGTTTCCTTCAAATAGCATAGCAAATATTTCTGCGTATGATTACAAATTTACTTAAGTAGTGACTAGAGTATATTTAACATGTGTCGTTTTGTGCAGATTTTTCTCTTCGGTTATTTTCTCGCATCAAAATTTTATTTTCACCGCTTTTAGGTTTAATTGGATAAACAATTGTTGCGTTAAGTAAGTATATGTTGTTTCCGTACTATAGTGGAGTACTTGCTCTGTTTTCTTCCTTCACATTGCACGGAACTCATGTACTGTTTAGAAACATGATGGTGAATCTGCAATCATGATGGTTTCTTTATGACACCAGCCTACTGTAATGCCATTTTCTCTCATCAAGTAGGTAAATATATAGCGAAAATTCGATATGGCTGGTCATAATACTAGACAGCTATAAAACTGTCACCTATAGAACTGTTGTGTTCCATTGTGTCATTGCTACTGCCTTATCTTAAAACTATATACCCAAGCAAGTACACATTTTAAATTGTTCCCATTGGTGCAATGTCTGATTGATCTTAGAATTTACTAAGTATTGCCATTGAGAAACTTTCTCTATCTATGTGATTTAGTTAATGAATTCAGTTTTTTGTAGTCGATTATTAATGTAGGAGCTTGGGATCTTTAACCACAGAGATGATGCATAGATAGGTTAATGTATTTTTTTGCGGGGGAAATAGGTTAATGTATTTGTACTCTTCTTCTTTGTAGGAGTTCAATTAATGAATTCAGTTTTCCGTACTCGATTAATTCAGTTTTCAGTTAATGAATTTAATGTCCTCTTCTTTGTAGGTCCCAAGTTGGTTATTGTTGGTTTTTGCTCATGCACAAGCACAACCCATCATAGGAATCAGTAGGACCATCTTGATGGATGTAAGGACCGCAACAGGTAAATGACTTCTGTTTTCACATTTGAAATTATAGCTTGAATTATGCCCTGGGTGTGGCCGTGACCAAGAATAAATGGGGGTCAATAATTGTAGAGGATGGATACAGACATGACTAAGACTTACTGCTTGTTGTGATACTCCTACTTTGTATCTTTGATTATAGAATATAAAATTTCTCTCGACCATCTTTGTCGTATGTAATTAGAAAATAGGAATAGTACTCCAACTAATTTCCTTCTGAACTAAAAACAGGCGAACGTGACCTAAACACGCCACATCCGAACAACGTTATGTTTCTTATCTTTGCACCCGCCGTTTGCTATTGTACACTTATGTGATCATATGCTTTTGGTTGGGCTGACTTTATACGGTATATATATAGGGCATATTAGTTATCATTGCACTTGCATCAAGGCATGCATAAGTTTATCTCTTCAACTATCCTTTTGAATCTGGTTTACATGCATGGTGTCTCATCTTGGCAATCCATTGACATGGGTGTGTAATACTTCTACATTCTTCTATCTCGAATGCAGTTTGTTTCGTACTGCCAAAACCCTGTCATAATAGAAAATATCTGTTTTTCTTTGTGTTCTCATTTGTGAGTTATTTCTTATTTCTCTTTTCAGTTAATGGATTTGACCTTGCGACAAGTAGCGTTGCCAGATTCTCATGTTCCCACACAATACTCCAACAACTTAATGTTATGGATTTCTCACACCATACATTCCTTCTCCATCTCAGGGTTTATTCAGGGGCATGTACAAGACTCCCATATGTTGTGAGCTCTTCCCAAACATAGTAAGGCTTTGTTTTTTTGGATGATACCCCTCCACCAGAGGCTCAGCACAACAAGGACATTTTCCAACAAGAAATTAATTTGAATGAGGGTTGCTGGTGAAGGATGGTGCGGGTGATGAATAGATGAGGAAGCCGATTTGTAATGCTCAGAATGCAGAAGGAACATCAGGTGAACTATATGCTTGAAACACCACCGTAGATAGGACATTGTCTAAACCCGAGTGCTCCTGTATATAATGTACACCCTTTGTTCCTAAATATAAGTCACTTTCGTAGTTTAATTGAACTTAAAAAACATCTTATATTTAGAAACATAGGTGGTATGAACTGGTGCCTTGAGTTACCATAAACTAGGTGACCAAGGCTATATATGTGATGCATCTCTGCCTATGCTTCTTTGCGGAACTGGTCTTATATTTTGATCTGTCCATGACACCCTTGCATTAATATTGTATGACATTGTTTATTCATGTTCAGATGTTCTATTCAGTGCAAATGCTACATGTATGCGCTTATTATGTTAGCATGGGTGATATGTTTGATGCCCGTATAGAGATGCTACTTTATTTTGTAGTTCATCTTTTCCAGTCATTTCTTAATAATCTCCATTATTATTAATGAAATGGCACCATAATCTTTCATATGGTGGTAGGAAATGTGTTTACATGGAATTCTGTATCTTAGATAAAGAACTATTATCAAATAAAATATGTATACGAATTTCCATTTCTCTTGGTTATTTTATATATAGGTTACATATTATTCCTAACCAATTTCTTAGTATTACTTAGGGTGTGTTTGTTTGGCTGTAATTTCCATGGCTGTAGCTGGTGATGGAAGAGAGGCACTTGCATTTGCCCACCAGAAGTACAGATCGGTAAAGTAGCATTGTTTATGAGAAGAATCCACGACAGACTGATAATCTAATTCTTCTTGGAATTATCTACTGTCAGTTTATGACTTGGTGCTCGCTGAAGCTTCTATTTTCTACCAAAAGTGCTATTAAACAAAAGAACTCTAGCGATCCAGGATTTTATCCTAAGTTGCTATTAAACTCACAAGAGGGAGCCTTTTAATAACAAAGGAACTCTAACCATGCTTTTTATATACTACATATATGTATGATGTACTAGCAGTTCCTATTTTTTAACTATTGCGTATCAGAATATTGAAGTGGCTATGTCTGCATAAAAATATGATGTATTAAATTATGTCATGAGAGGGATTTGTTCATTTTCAAAACTAAGTTGGATGAGCTTAAAGCACTTATTCACCAGTACAGGTTAAATATTCTTTAAAAAATAGATGTATTTTTTAGTGTACATTATCTTTATGTCTAAAGGAATACTGGATATGCTTATTTCTACTGCTATAGTACAAGTTAACCCATCCCAACTCCATAGCAGTACTACAAACAGAACTGGAATGATTATATTTCTTTATGGATTTTACAAATTCAGCAGGTTGAGCATTTTTTTGTGATTTTCTTGATAAATCAACTATTAGAGTAAACTTTCGTACTTAGCGACAACTTGATTTAGCATAATATGTTGGTTTCTGAACTTGGTAGATGAAATCACCCAGGAAAGCTACGTGTGTGTGCAAGCTAGCTAGACAAGCACACAAGCAAACTGTTGGATTGATGAACACATAATATAGTACTCTGTGTAGCAAAAAGCTCTCTCTTTCTCTCAAGTACAGGCAGCCCATGAGCAGCGAGCAGAGCAATAGCGAGCAGCCAACAAACAGCAAACAGAAGTAGCAGCAGTAAGCAGCGAAAGCGAGCAGCAACAAGCTCGTGGCCTAACCATGTTGGCCCGGACCAAAATGAGAAAAAGCGACGCTGACAAAGAAAAGAAGGCACGAGAGGGCAGTGGCGGCTTCTCACCTTGCTGTTCGTGGCGATGTCAGATGGCACAAGGACTGATGACAGCGAATTCAGGACGGCAGCAATGGCAGTCAGTGTCGAGGAAGAAGTAAGAGAGACCCGCAGCTTCGAACCTTTGGGCCAGAGGAGACGCGGAGCCACGGTTCCTGGAGTTACTCGGGGAGGACGACGACCGCGGTGGCATCATAACGACAGCTGACGGAACAGAGGAAGGCGGCCTCGGTCCAAAAGTTTTCTGCATGCTCGGTGTCTAGGAATCGAATCAGAACGATGGCCGGAGGTGAACAAAGTTAGGGAAACTACTTAGGCTGCTGCCAATGCATGGGTGCTTAGATGAGGTGCTAAGCATATTAAATAGCTTAGCAACTATACTTCCCAATGCATAGGTGCTTAGCTTATGGTTGCTAAGCTTCCTTCATTTAATGACTTAGCAAATAAAGCTTTTCATGTATTGATGGGCTTCCTTCCTTTAAATGTTTTGCGCAGGTTCGTGCTTAGCGTTGGTTCTTCCCGGTCACCACACTCATCTCTCTCCTCTTAAATAACCTGCCACGTCAGATTTTTTGCCTACGTGGAAGGCTTAGCACCTGTACAAGGTGGAGCATTGAGAGGGGCCTTAGGATCAAGGACTCATTGGAAAAATGAGGCGATTCATTGCGGCGTCCAGCCGGCCTGCATGTTGGACCCTGGGGCGTGGACGTCGAGCCGGACGGTGGGCTGTTGGATTCCACCCGTTCCTATGGCTGGCGCTGCAGCGGCGAGTGGCGGTGTACCCGACGAGCTCGACCAGAAAGAGGATCTAGGAGGAAGAGGAAATGGATTGAGGAGGAAGGTAGTGGAGTAGGAGTATGAGTAAAACGTGAAGGGGCAGGGAGTTGCGGGCGTGTGTCCCGCGAGCAGGCGCTGCCAGCCTGACTGGTGGGTTCACGAGAGGGACCCACTGGTCAGTAGCAAAGGGAGAGGTTGAAAGAATATATATGAAAATGACTGGAATATCTCTTCCTCCTCTACTCCCTCATAATCTACTCAGGATTAATTTTATTGCTCAAAACTCATCAGAAATGTCTTTGAAATTTTCACATATGCTACTACTTATACTCCCTTTGTTCCTAAATATAAGTCTCTTAGAGATTCCAATACAGACTACATATGAAGCAAAATGAGTGAATCTACACTCTAAAACACATCTATATACATCCGTATGTAGTCCGCATTGAAATCTCTAAAAAGACTTATATTTAGGAACGGAGGGAGTATAATATAACTTTGTGAAAGTGTCCAAGACTTATCAGGAGTATTTGACTGCCCTTTTCCAGATTTGGTTTCAAATATGCCTCGAGTTTGGGTTTGAACTGTAAGCCGGTGATATGAAATTCTGAAATTCATTAATCTTTTACAAGAGTTTGTAAATAACACACGACTTGGAGATATAGCATGAAGTATGACTTAGACGTGTCAAACTATTTTAAAAATTTGTTTGCAAATAACTCTTGGTTTGGATCAGTTTTTTGCGTCTTAGAAAACATGTATCATCATGAACCATCTATTTATCATTAATCCATACTTATTTCCATATGTTTCATTACGTGTCTATATATTTTAATGCACACTCTTCCAATACTTCGCTTATACTCGGCCTTTGCGCCATTGGCGTCTGACTCTCATCATCCATGTGCTCTAAATGGACCATCAACAGCAACACAGGCCTTCTGCATGCATAGCTTGTGGCTTTAAAACATCTAATTTGGCTCTATGATAGGATGAACCTTACCTGTGGTCTCCAATGATGCCATGCATTGCTTTTGTACAACTGCCGCCTATATAATCTATGTAACCCCAGATGCTATTACTCATGTGCACCACATCCATCTACTGATCTTTCACCAAGCAGAATGCTTATTCCTTTCTTTCTAATACCATTATAAATATTCTATGTACCAATCTACCCCTAAATATTTTTATGTTTACTCTCACAATACATGCCTTACTCTCGCCCCCTGCGCCATCAGCGCAACAGGTCATCTAGTAGCATATAACACACGTGAAGCCACTACATGTATATTCTTTAGCTTAAAATAATTGCTCATGATTCTATCACGACGAACAGATAGGCTAAGCTAGTATGATTCTAATGGTATTGATTTGACATTGTGATTGTTAATTTTTTATGTATAAACTTGGTCAAAGTTTGACCCAAAACAAAGTTAATATGCAAAGTAAATAAAAATAGGAGCATGATTTATGGAAGTTAACACCTTTTTGAGAGCTTAAGGTATAGAAGCCCTCAGCAGTCAGCAAATCAACCGCTTAACTTGGCATCAGTGACAGGCGCACCTAAATCTGAGAATGGTTTCATACTTAAACCATACTTGAACCATACCCATACATGTCTCTCTCAAAACCATACTTGAACCGTACCAGTTTAATGCCATTTTCAGCCCAACCAAAACTAATCCCTCTATTTTTTTTTTCCAACCAAACCAATTTAAACCCAATACATAACCGTGGGTTTAAACCAAATACATAACTATGGGTTTGCTTCAATGTATATATGATTGCACAAATCGACATGTCAAGAAGCAAATGACATAGAAAAGGCATAAGTGCATCTACAACAGTTTGGGAACAAAGTTATCGTTGAGATACGGTCAACACACAACAAGTGTCAAAAAGACAATGCCCACGACTGAAAAAGCTCACTGACAAGTGTATTAAAACCAATTGCTTAGCTAAAGCACAAGCAAACACATTCGATTTGCATGTGGTGTTTTCCCATAATACAGAATTACATAGTGCATCGCAGCATGTACGCGGATCAAAGATACTCCTTGTCGATGCGTAGTTGCTTATTGCACATAACCAATGCCCAGAAACCGGTTTGGGCCCATAGTTTATAGCCGTTAATAACCAAACTATTTAAGCCCATAACCAACTATACCCAAATTGGTTTCTTTACATACCCAAACCAAAACCAAACTAAAAAAGATTCAGCCCAATAAAACCTCAACCAATCAAACCTAAAGCAAGAACCGAACCGTTTCACCCAGATTTTTAATAACCATTCTCAGGTTTAGGCGCACCAGGACTGGGCGGATTCTTTTCACCTGGCTTCGCTTAGTATCATGCAATGCAAAATGTTTTAGCTGACAGATAAGCATATGCCACCACAAAGAGCTCATTTCACGCCAAAGACGTCGGTCCCCGATAGTCCTACATAACAAAACAAGTGCCGGTACACTTCAAAACAAGCTATGTACAAAACTTAGATAGGAAATGAGCAGTTCCCAAGAGGTTCTGTCAGAAGTGGACCCTGAGGCTAGTAGTGCCGAGCGAGGGGCGGCCATTTGCTGCTTCTTGACCCGATCGATGTATATATACAGTGCCGAGCGCAACAACGTACAGGCAGCTAAGCCCTGAGTCAACCGCGAGGGGCGGCCATTTGCTGCTTCTTGACCCGATCTCCAGGCTTCACCATGCTGAGGAAACATAGATGTCATAAATATCAATTTGCAAGAAACTGGAACAAGAGCAACCACAGGCAATTTTCAGACCTGATATCGTGAGGTGTTATAAATACCCATTGTGACCCTTGTGCAACAGCAAAATCTACGAGGGTGTCCAAGCTTATTTTGCGGCTCACCGCATCCTGCACAAATCAGATACCGCCAATAAGGTTTTGTTTGTGGTATACACGGTGATTGTAGAAAACCATCGGATTGCTCACCATGAATACATCAAACTCATCCATGGCCCTAAAAGGTGCTTCTGTCATTCCATGAAGAGCTAAAGTGAAGCAAAGTGTTGAAAAAGATCGCTCCCCTCCTGGATCAAGATGCATATCAAAAGTTGTAGTCATCGAAAGCATAGCTACGAAATAACAATAACAAAAAAATTAAACATTATCTCACAAGATACAACCATGGCAAACATAAAGGTACCTGACAGTCCTCTAGTGTCTCTGACGGTATCACGGGATGCATCTTGAGGCATCGTCAGCTACATCAAACATCATTAAGAAATATTACATAAATCGCTACAAAAATATGCGGGTGGGCTGGTGATGAAGCACAACTTCTCCAGCCACCAGGTGCACATGGAAGGGGCAATGTTACGAAGGTACACACCTCAACAGACAAAACTTTACTCTTGTAATCTACGTTGATGAACCCACTGATACCTTTCTTTCCCAGGTGCTCATTAAACCTTCAATCAAAACAATAAAAGTGGCCGACCAATCAGGACTAACCATTTCAACTGACGGATAAGAGAAATCAAAACCTGTAGAAAAACAGATGATAAACATCCAAGAAACTTGTATTTACAGCCATGTCAATTGTCGCTTCAAAAGGCCAGCATTCCTCTGGAACTTCTTCCATCGCAAGTCCAATGCTTTTTGACACGACTGCACGGCAATAAACTTGGGTCAAGAACAGATCCAACTGCTGTTTCGGGTATAGGTCTAGTGAAACATTCAAAACTTTGAAAACTAGTATCGCTTTTACATAATTAGATTGGATACACAGAAATCATATGTGTAGAGTTGACTAAAAAAGCATTTCACAAATGACAGCTGTGAACTGGAAGCCGCATGTATCTGGGTTGATCAAACATTGCATGTGCCCCAAATGTTCTGTGCATTTCTACAACCAAGATTAAACAGTAATAACTAATTCCATCAAATATTTTTTTCCAACTAAAGCACCAGTTTGAAAAAGTCAAAGATGTCACCAGAAAACATGAAGTAATGAACGAACTTACATTTAATTTCACCCTAAAACCTGCATACAGCTGTTGCTTTCTTAAGATTTTCCGTTCCTTTTTGTCATGCAATGCCCTCAGATCATCTATGGACTCAGCATATCTGCTCACATATTATTACTGTTATTAATGAAAAAAGGATAAAAATTCATGGGCATCAGCTTTTTTCTGCCACTACGACTAAGTTGGTGGTTCCAAACCTTCTGCTTTCTTGATCAAATCTCTGTTTCAGTCTATTTATCTTAGCACTTAATTGTTCAGGGGTGGATCCAGCAACATGACTCAGAGATTCCATGTCACTCTCAGAGCAAATAATTGAAGCCTTCTTGAAGTACTCCTGCAGAATATAAGCACAGAAGATTTTATATATCTAGGCGTTAAAAATGATTCATAGAAATTAACAAAACATGCACGCTGGATGTACCAAGTTAACAGTATGCAGTACACAAATGCTAAGATGGAGTTGCTAATTTAAGTTCGGCCACTATTCAAGGTATGACCTTTTCTAAGAGTACACCAAAACAACATGAGATTGGTCGTTGTTGACCATACTGAAACACCATCAGTCCATCCAACAGATAAAAACAAATTATTTGAACATTAATGCTAATCTTTCTACTTCGTAGGTCATCCTGCCAATTAATAAAATTGAGCATCATCACTGTTATTTCCTCTTGCAACAGGGTTAATTCCATCAGAATGTTTGACAGGTACTAAGAAACCGTTCGCTTATCAAGTTTTATAATTCTTTTGGCGATGTGAACTTTCAGGCGCACACTGTCTGTAGCTATAACAGAACACACTCACTTTGAGAGAAGAACCATACAGAAACAATCATAATTCAACAAAATGAAAATAGGCCATTAGTGCCAGTAAAGAACAAAAACCTGCCGACGCTGCTGAAGATCTGCATACTCTGCTTCAGCCGTTTTAATATCAGGTAAAACTTTAGTTGTCATGACACCTTCATAGTGAGTCTTCTCCTGGTTCACATATTCATTGAAAGAAACTACCATCAGTAATACAAGCTACAGACAACTGAGCCATCACAATTTTCTAACTTCTTCCCAATAGGAAAAGACACCGCTTGGTTGACCAAGCTGTTTATGGTGATAATCTGTGTCCAGTAGAGGCAAATTTTAACAAAAAAAATCCATAGAGTAACTGAATAAGTGGTGTAGGTGAAGAGCTAGCGCCATATTCTAACGAAACAATAATGTGATGCTTATCCACTTCTACAGTATAATAAATATTCTCACATTCGAACCAAAGTTAAAAAAATCCATAATGGAAATATCAAATGTAATACTAAGGTGGGGAGGGGCACAAGACCATATGAGCCATAGTGCCTGTAGAACAAAAGAATGACAGCTCCAATTTCAGCAAAAGGGGGTCATTTACAATGCAAAATTTACATGGGATAAGAAAGGAAAAGGGAAAATATGTGGCTCATTGATGCTTTCATGAAGCAGATGGACTAAAGAAATGCTCTTTCAGTACATCTCACCTACACTCAAAGCATCGAAAGACCATAGAAACACAAACCTAGAGCAAACTGTATAGCACTTATGGATTTGAGATAAGGAGAAGCACCTGCTGAGCTGCATCTATTTTACGCTTAACAAGATCTAGTTCATCATTTGCACTGCTAAAATGTAATCTCTCCTCATTCACAGAATCTGAAACCAAAAAAAGTTGTTAGAATCTGCGGAGAATAGCAGTTACAGCTAAGAAGGCAGCCATAGACAACAGAAATATACTTTTTCAGTTTCAGGCATTGAAGAACATATTCTGTAAAAGCAAATCTAGGCTACAAGTATGGGATGAGAGGAACCTAAAACTGAGATTTAGTGAACAAAAAAAATCTAGTTTTTAATTCTCCATAGCTATGGCATCGTATTTTTTTCTGAAGTATGCATCTAATGCAGAAGGTAAAGGGAATTTAACTTTAGTATTCAAGTAGTATCACGTAATGTATAGGTCAAACAAACAATCAAACAGATCAAAGTATGGATAGGTTTATCCTTAAGTTTCCTTTTTATGGAATCAGCAGGGGAGCTGCCCATCATTATATTAAGAAGAGAAAAACACTAAACAAAACAGACCCAGAAAGGTCTTGACACTCCCACAGAATATCCACAGCACACACATGGATTAAAAAAATACCAGAAAAGATTACAAGCGCGCCAAGATTACCACCTGATTCACACATGGGCAGAAGTCTGGCAGCGGCTATCCGTAAGTTTCAGCATAAAACTAGTGCTTGATGGGTAAAAAACGCCAGTTATTTCCAAATACTATATTGTAAATAAAAGAAAAGCAAAGTTTCAACAGGAAAAAGTTGAGAAACAAGTTCCAACTGGAAAGAGCTGGAAACTGTTGAAAGTTGTATATCATAGACATGTAATATGCCTGTTGTATATGGGGTTTCTGCATGTTTTGTCAGGCCTGTAGGTGTATATGTATCGGCCCATGACCTCAAAGAAATACAAATTGCATATTTCCTCACATGTTATCTAAGTACTACTCCCCTTGCTAAATATTTGGTAGTTCAATTTAAACTACCAAAACGTCATATATTTAGGAACAGAGAGAGTAGATTTAGGGGGTTTTTTTTGACTCCACAACTCGTCCTTATCTGATCGAATTTGTCTCAATCTTGATTTCCACTTTCAATCGATTTTTATCTCCACACACTGCATGTGATTTTCTGCTTCCCATCCCCCCAGACAATTCCTTGATGAGATCAAATCTGCCACCAGCCATCCTTGCAGCGGCAATGCCCCAATCTGTTCTAAAACACAATCACAAGACACCACAACCGACCCTCAGCAGCTCCATCAACCACCCGATCCAGGCTGCTTTAAGTCAAGCCGCTGCTGCCCCACCCCTGTCTTCCGGCCCCGCGGCACACGCGTCTGCTAGACCTTCACCGTCGCAAGCAGCAGTTGCTCCGGTTGACTGACACCGCTCTCAATTGCCAGCTTGCTCCACTACATAGCTTCCACCCACCTCTGACATCCGCCGACTCCCACTCTGTTCAGGCTCCCCAACGAAGAACATGCACAAAGGAGCTCGTCTATTTCATTCTGCTTCGCTATCCTTTCATAAAAACAGGTACAATGTCACCGGCCAACCTTTTCTTCCTTCTCTCCCTCGTTCGTTGATTTTTCTTACAGCATTCATCCCATGAACTTTATCTCAGACATGCGCCTTCAATTGATCTATAAACTTAAAGACTCGCTCCGATTGTTCTCTTTACAAGGCTTGTCTTGTTGCATCTGGCTTTAAGCAGGAGCATGGCCGTGACCACGATGAGGCGTTTGTTCTTGTGGCCCACATGACCACACCCTTCTTGCTATGGCTTTCGACACTGGTCTGTAATCAGTTTAATGTCTACAATGCTTTCTTAAGAGTGGCTTGGTGAGTTGTGTGAGAAGGTCAAACTGCAAATGTGTGTTTTTCTTGATGGTTCTCATTGTCTGGGAGAAAAGAAACATAGCTGCAGTTTCCGGTTCAGAGTGCAGACACTGAGTTGCAAGCTGTGGCTCTTTTGACAGCATATGTGACTTCGCCGTGGTGGTTACTTGAGGATTTTGGTGTTTCTGTCAATACAGCAACTCCCTTTTTTCTGAGTATATGTGCTATCAGAATTGTGCGCGACCCTATGAAGCATGAGCTCACCAAGCATATTGGTGTTGATGCTTCCTTCATGAGGTCCTGTGTGCAGGACCAGGTGATTGCTCTACGGTATGTGCCTTTCCAAATACAGTTAGCAAATTTCTTCATGAAGGCCCACACCACAGCACGAGAAAACATTAAGGAGTGTATCATTCGGGTATATTATCTTCATCAGAGGACAGATATAGCCTAACAAATTGGTCACATACTAGCATTATCACTATGCTATATTGAATCCTTTTACACAGACTTATTGCTAAGTATTGCCTAACAAATTGAACAGTCAAATTTGTTGTATGCCTACTTCAAAGAAGCTAACGCCACAGTTCTGCGTGCATCATATACACAAATCTAAAATAAGCATAATTCTAAAGTAAAACGCTACCATGTTGATGGTTAGCCATCTCAAGATTGAAATGGGAAAAATCAAATGCTGAACAACTTGCATACATGGCAGCAAGAGATGGTAAAATCATCAATGTTGATATTGTGGATTTTTCATACCCATAAAGGTCTTGAAAGCCATTTTTCTATCATTGACTTCTCGTAAAGCTGCTGACAACTTTACATTAGTCTTCTGCAGTGATAGTTCTTTCTGCTCAATGTTATTCTTCTCTTCCTGCAGAAATAAGTACCATGAGAAAATTGATACAGTTCTTGCTTAGATAACAAAGATTAGTACCTAGTGCAGTGAAATGAATAGATGGTTCCTCGAGAAAGGAAATCGGGAGCGGACCTTTATGTCCTCCTCTAGTTCAGTGGTATCCACAGCAGCGTGCCTATTATTTTCAGCAGTAGCTCTCTTTGCGTCTTCAAGTTGCACTTTTTTATTCATTAAATGGCGCTCCTCAGGTTCTCGTTTTCTCTACAGACCAACATGGGAAGTTAATAGATAATTAAAATGAGATACACATCAATAAGAATTTTACCTTCAAATTTGCTATTTTCTGTTCAAGGTTACTTCGGTCATTAACCAACTTCCTTCTCCGAGCATTCTTTTCCGAGATTGTTCTTTGAATACCGTCAGCTTCATTCTTCAGTTCAGCTATTTTTTCTGCAGGTGAACTGCACCAACGCTCAGGTCTTGGCCTTTTGTTTGGAGGAAGAATAGTCTGAACAGAACCTCTAGAAAACCTAAAAGAAAAATTCAATGGCAAAAAAAAGTCAACGAATGAGCATACAGCAATCAGATATCACCTAGCATGCTCATTTCCATAACTAAGTTATCTAGCAATTTACATGATGCTTTATTTCCCAAAAGAAGTTCATGAATAGAAAATGCATCAGTGAACTGTAAAACTGCTGTGGGAGCTAAAACACAGACACGGTAAGGGAGCACTGCTGCTCCTCCCCACCCCTTTTCTCCAAAGACGACGACCCCAGCTGGCAGCTGGCCCTGCAGCCCCGCATTGGTGCAAGCAGGACCTCTAGCCTGCCCATCCAGCAACCTCCACCACGCGCTGGATCTACCTCACAACAGCCTGCCATCCAGCGACCCCCAAGTCCACAGTGGATCCTGGGCTTTGGATCTCTTCTTTAATTTTTCTTTGGTTTCCTTCTCCTGATGAATGGATGCTTGTACTGATAAATGGATGATAGTTGATGAAATTACAGGAGGAATGGATTTCAGGTTTGGCCGAGTGTGAATTGCTTGTGATCTAGATAAATAGTTGAGGCCAAAATAATGCATATTGGTTCTTGTCCATGTGACAATGTTCTTGCTGCCATGCTATGCATTTTTTAGGTAATTACATATATGTGTAGCGATTTGGTGGCAGATTTTATTCACTTGGTACACAAAGTCCGGGCATAATACTTTGAAACATAAAATAAATGAATAACACAAAAAGGAACTTAAAATACTTCACATATGTATGAACAATTAAAAACATATGATTGAATACAACATCTTGAAAATCTGGCTTTATATATTTGAAAAAGAATATTACATTTTGTCAGTACATGAAATCATTCTATTAAATTGGCTAAAAGAAGTATTTCCAATAAGCTTACATACAATAGCTTAAAAGTCAGTGAAATTTATCTAAATCAGCAAAAATGAGGCTATTATAATTAAACCGGTACATAAACAGAATATCAGCATCCTAGGGGTTTAGCATTATGCCCGGTCATTGGCAAACTGGCTGCCCGGTCATTGTACTACACAGCCGACGACCCAGGCAGCCAGTTTGCCAAACGACTACAATGCTCAGGTGTTCTGAACAGGATGTCCAGTTCGCTGTTACCAGATTCACTGGAAGAGGCGTCGGACCCTGATCCCGATAGAGCAATGATGATCGGGTTTCCAAATCGCAAATGATTGACTCGCGATTCATAGAGAAGTGAAGCAAAAATCCAAACGAGACAGTAGAATTCGATTGATACTGTTGCTGCCACTGCTTGACTATGCCCTTGCTGACGCTGCTCGACCAGGCCTGCATTGCAGCTGTCAGAACATGCATGTGTCGCCCCCATTGAGCTGAAACCCACTTGGTCGACCTTGCTGCTGGGTAGCCGTCGATGACATTGCAGGAGGAACAGACGAGTCCTGAGAGGTTTAGTTGGGTTGCCAGAGAGGACACGGTAAAAAAAAAGAGAAATGATGAGGTCCCAGGGGGGTGCCCAGCCATCAAACTTCTCAGTTTCTTCATTGCCTTTTCTTTTGTTAAGCTACAACCGTAAGCTGGATGCCAGCCCTTCAACTTCTCTCTTTCTGCATTTTTCTTTTCCTTTGTGTTATTAAGCTACAATCTTCTATGGTCAATTTGCTTGCCTTGCCAGCCACTAATTCCTATATTGATTATTACAGGACTATAATTTACCGCTTTGGGAACCCCATTACTGGTTTGTGAATTGGAGCTGTATATACCCCAGATAACTCTATTTTCAGAAAGCAGCGACCATGAATCACAAATCAGCGGATTTCGAATCGTTTAGGGTGCCCTCCAAGTGGTCCCGTATGTCATCAAACCATTCCCCTGCAGTTACCTCTTGGCACTGGGAAACTCCAGAAAACTGATCTCAAGCCACTAGTCGATTCCACAAAATGGCAAGATGATAAATCATCAAAACTAAATCTATAAGTGGGAGTTCGCAATTACATAAACATGTGGGGACACATGGAGATAGAAATACCTATAGGATTCTAAAATTACTTCTAGCAAAGGATTACTTATGGTAAACTATATCTAAACTGCTAGATATACCAAGTTAATTGCTGGAATAAGACCAAACCTAATACGAGCAGAGTACCACCACCAAGACTTACATTCTGAACCCATCAGAGGTATAGACTTCCTTTATATTCCGCATCCTGTTATCAAATGCAACAGATTTTCCGACTTCATAATCTCGAACCAGGACCTGCCTTTCAGCGTGACCCTGACACAAAGAAACTTTAGTAAATATCTACTGTAATAATAGTATCTCGAACAGAAGGATCCAAAAATAAGAGAACAAACGGTGTGATGCATATTGATATCTCATAATTAAAAACTATTTCATAATAGATATCCAGTTTATTTGGATTCAAAATAATTATCCATTCGGGGAATTATGAATTTCAGTTGTTGCAACTTTTCCAAAGATATCAAATAGTTAAAATACAACATTAAATAGGAGTAAGCATAGTCAAATTCCATTATATAATACTCCAATTTTGTGCCTCCTTGCTGTTTGGAGTAATTGGACCACTTTATTGAAACCAACATAGTTGCTTGAAGATTACATGATGCAGTACCTGATCTACCAATACATTCAGCACAGTGTGGTTCTCTGACTGAATAACTGATAGTGCTGTGGGGTGCTCTGTTGTAGGAAGTGAACCATCTGGAATGATCAATCTATAGGAGGTCACAGAATTTGAGTTAATAAAAAATAAACAGAAAATGTTGAAAAAGACAGCCTTTAATCTTACCGCTGTCTAGTGAAATCATACACAATAATTCGAAGGTTATTGTAATACACTCTACTCGCGCATTCTCGCAAAACTTGTAAATCCTTATGACACGAGACAATAAATGCATCCAGAAGCCCTCCACATGCGCAATCAACCGCGACAGACCAGGACTCACTAGCAAGTTGCTGCATGACAAAAAGCATTATGAAGATTTGGAAGAAGTAACGCAGCCATAACTTACATGATAGAAAAGGCAATGCTATATGAAAGAACTGGCTATAATTTATACCATTCCTTTGCATTATAAAGTAAGTGCAGTACGCAAACTTCGACAAGGACTACAAGCATAATTATAACAGCTTAGTGGCATAATCCCTGACAAGACCGTGTAAAGCTTAAATTTCTATTTCTACGGGATAACATAAGACAACAAATATATTTTGCATTCATGTTATTTGATGCAATGAGAAGAAATATGAATAAAGTTACTCCAATGAACTGAAATCAACAGGAAGGATTGAGCAAATTGTTTAATATCTGAAGGGATAAATGAATTGAGTGGGTCAAGAACTCAGGGTGCAAACACCAGTCAACATTGAGGTTGTTAGAGAGAAGTACATACTGTAATAGGTTTCTTGTATTTCCTTTTTGTATTTTCCGATTCCTAGTTTATCTCCTGTAATTAAGGGCCTAGAGCTTTGGCAATAAATTAAGTTGATATTCCTATAGCATGTTAGCAATAGCCGATTAGGTTAAGATCTTTTTTCCCACAGTACAAAAAAGATTGAGTTTATATTACAAAAGATTCACGCAATCTCTTGTCCCTTTGGTGCACCTGCACAAACGGCCAAAAGTTTGCACGCAATTTTTAGTTTCCGTTTTCTAATTTAAAGCACATGTATGAAAATCTTGGACATTCCCAGACTTTAGTACTTTCCAGAGTCAACACAGGCTCTACAGCAGTTGGAGATGCTAGGAGGAATAGAGGACAGAGCAATATTTGTGACCCCGTCACAGTAATAAAGTACTCGGATGGGTTAGAACACCGTAAGAACCAATACAGCTGCACTAACAGAACACAGCATAGACCTGTAGCTGGGAACAATTGTTAGGCTGCCATCTATAAAGTCGTGGATAAACAAATAGATAGACAAAACGACATGCTATAAACATGTGAGATGGTAACAAAACAAGACTATGATAATAATAGCAATATGGGTTGATGAAGTTTTTTTGGGGGGTAGGTTGATGAAGTGTATTACTGAATACAGCAGATCAGAACAAGTGCTGAGTGATATAAGTAGCAAATTATCATTTGCAAGTTACTACCTCCATTCCGGTTTATAAGGCTTGTGTGTATCTTTAGGTTGGTAAATAGACCAACGTAATACAAGTTATATATCACAAAAAAATACATCATTAGAAACTTCAGATCATATACTTTCTAATGGTATAATTTTTAGACTATACAACTCATGTTTTGTTGGTCAAATTATAGATCTAGGGATACGCGCAAGCCTTATAAACCGGAAAGGAGGTAGTACTTCACAAGATATTATTAGTACATATTCTAGACTCAAGACTAACCAATCCAAGACAAGAATCATGATAAATCAGCATTTTCATACCAGATGAGCCCCTATCGGACCAATAGGCGGGTTTTTGAATCTTCCGTGGTTTGATTCTATTAATTGCAAGAGTTTCAGAACTTTTTGTCCCCCGAATGCCGTTACCTAAGACAAAGCATTAATTGCATAAAAACAAACATGTTAGAGAGGAGTTGCTACTAAAATCAATTACATCCTGAGAAGCAGGGTTATAATCATAAAAAGGAGTATACACTGCTTAGTGGCTACTGTAAAGAGAGAATATACCGTATTACTTTGACGCTGCTGAAGACCATCCATGTGAGATTTCAATTGGAGTATCCTTTTGTCACTTTCAGCTATCTGCGAAATAAATTTAATGGCATAAATGGTACAAGAGCCACATGTTTCAATGCAGACAAAGTTGGCCAACAACACAAGAAAGCATAGAGGACTTGTGAACTTCAAACGGTGCAGATAATTATAAGTGATGTTTTTCAGATAAATGTCAAAGGAACACTTCTTCGGAGGTACTTAATGCTGAACCAAAGCTCATTCCGAGCTTGAAATCAGCCCACAGTATTTAAACAGGTAATCTAACTTTGACCCAGATGTATTTTGCCCCTAACTCTGGACTTTCAGCCTCAGTCGGAATACTTTTTTAAACAAGTAGAGCTATGACAGCAGTTCTTTAAGTTCAGCAAAAGGGAGAAAATGTAATCAAAGAACAGGGTTAATAGAGTGTCAACTAAGGTGAAGAGAAGGGGCATTGCGCATGGACATGGTACTCTTTCATACATTACGTGTCATGTGCAAACATATTTGCAATTTTTAATGAATCTAATCAGAGTTGACTTGTACATGGAGAATGTAAAATTAAGCCTAATTATTACTATGCGTGATCACATTCTGCCGCTCTTTTTTCCACATCAAGTATTAGGAATCAGAAAGAAGCCAAAACATATGAGAAGCAGCAAAAACAATCTCTAAGAATAACATAATCCAGAATACACATTCTCTAAGAATAACATTATACATAATTACGTTATCTAGAAAACATATTCCCGCATCCATACATCAATACGGAATGGATGCCACCAAGGAACTATGAAATACGGAAGGTAATATATTTTTTGCTCGTAAATTATTCTCCAAACTGACCAAACAATATCTTAATGGAGATTTAGGCCATACGAAAATGGTAGAAGTACGTTCCTCAAGAAATATTTCCACAATACAAAAAAATACAATTCAAAATTATGGTTTAGGGACCTTTAGCAAATGTTTCTAGTCCAAAATGTGTCTTATTTGTGACTCAGGTGGACGAGTAACATTATCACATTTACTGTGTTTACAGAGTTTAAAGTTCAGTATGCAGGAAAGCAGTATTACTGGCAGCAGATTGAGTTTAATATCATCACCCTGCACTAAGTGGGGCATTGAGTTTAAAGTACCTCTTTTGCTATGTCACTGATAGATTTTTGGATGCCCAATAACTCTTCAGAAAATTCTTTTTCTTCCTCTCTTAACCTGAATGGCACGCGAGGTGGAGTCAAACAACCAAGATATTTACTTGGATATAGTTAAGCAAAGTAAGAAGTACAATTAATGAGAATGACCTTGTAACATTTGAATCAAGATAATCAATGTCCCGTTGTATGTTCTGCATGTCTTCCTCAATTTGAGATGCCTCAGCCTTCAGATTGATAAAGAAGTGATTCAGACAGAATAACTAAACTCAAGCATGCAAAGCCAAGGAAATACAAAGAAATTGACAGCATGCTATGGCAGCATAATCTTTTGCAACAATTGATATCAAGGTTCACCGATTATTTCATATTTAAGGGGATAACCAAACTTCTTCTGAGGAACAGGTTATCATCTCATTTGACAATATAGGTACGAAGTGATCATAGTTAGCTATTGTGGAAACCAAAAATGTGATTAGTCCAGTTAATAGAGCGATGCTCCCCTTATTTAAAATGAACTATCACCTCCGTTCACAAATATAAGATGTTCTAACTTTTTTCTGAATCGGATGTATATAGAAACGTTTTCGTGTGTTTGTTCACTCATTTCAATCTGTATGTAGTCCATACAAATTTTGGAGTATTTGTGAAAGGAGGGAGTACTTTAAGGTAACACTAAGATTTGTGTGAGGGGTCCAATCAAGCCATCCCTAATCAGGGCATGTTTTGTTTGTAGCCAAATATTACAAAACGTTAGACAGACAGTTTGGCAGTTGTTTGGTTGCAGACACAGTTGTCATCTGCCAACCTCTATTAGATTCTTAACCCACCTGTCAGTCTCATTTGTTAGCCAACTTTTGCCAAGCGGCAACCACAAGACTGGGGCTTGCCAGACTTGACACTTGAGACACAGGTGTGGTACTGTGGAAGGCAACCAAACATGCCTTTAGTATTTCTATCCAAAAGTTCTCTCATCCTAGTCTATAGTCGATAAACCTTCCAATTCTTAATCCCCTTCAACACTGTCATCTGCCCCTCAACACAACAATTACCCTAAAGTTCACATCAGATGAAATTATATATTCATAATCTTTAAGGAAGGTGATCTTGCCAACCGTATAAAGGGATGGTGACACGACGCTTTTTCAGCTACGCAATTAGAAAAAAGGAGAGGTTGTCCGCCGATTCATTTCTTGATAAATGGCCAGGGTCTCAACCATGACATTCAAGATCATGCCACAATTCACAAAAGGCAGCAACCAAAGCGCCAAGCATCCCAGTCTGAAGGCAGCTAAAGGCAGTGATTTTGAGCTCATCGGGGTAGCCAAATGGCAGCAACTGGTAGAGCTAGCAAAAGCTACGAGGAGCACAGCGTCAAGAAGAGCAATCTAGGAATGCCAGCACAGGCAACAGCTGTGAAGTTTGTTAAGCAGAGGATTGTGCGAAAGACTATAAATGGAACAGAAGGAAATTGGGGTGCCCTCAGCACTCAACAATAGAGAAAACTTAAGTTTTCATTGCCGCCTCCATATCACGGATTCAAAATCACCACCTCTCTTTCTCAATCTCAATCGCCTAGCTAGATTCCTCCTCAACCATCACCAGATCCCCTAGCCTTAGTAGTTTTAAGGCGGTAAGGCAAGACGCCCAGCACTTAGGCGAGGTAAGGCAACACCGTAGACACTGTAGGAACAGACAATCAACACATCTACTATGAGAGAAAATGAAAAACGTTGACAGATTGCCACTATCCATACAGCACATAACTTCCTCACAGCCCAAAAGACCGAGACTTCTCTATGGCAGTCAAGTGCATGTCAAATGTGAGGGCTATGCCTTACAATCCTAGGACACCTTAGCGGTGACGCGTATGCCATAGCTTAGATTTACGCTTTAAGAACCATGTTATCCTAATTGTTGGTCTGGTTCCCCTGCTCCATCCTCTCTGCTGTGGATCCAGATTGCAGCTCACTCCTTCGCTGCTCCATCCTATTGATGTGCAGTGCACTTTTTAGAGCAATGTGGTACCTACAGTAGCCTGCGGTGGAATAGCATTAGACTGTCATGCAGGCTGCTGTGAATTGCGGTGTATTAGATTTTCCCTTCTATCTTCACCAATCCATGCAGGCTGTCCATTGGCAGGCAGCTGCCTAGGCAGGTGGACGGACTAAATCTTTTGTAACACTGTCTACTACATACTTGTATGGTGGAATTATTTTTATGGGAGAGAACAGCTTACTTGAGTAAATTGCATATGCTGCATTTGGAAATCACGGAGTTGTGCCTGCATTTGTTTCAACCGGCCATTCATTTTCTCCAGCGTACGTGTGCCGCGCTCATGCTCTGCCTCTAGCTCTATCTTCAACTTCACAACCTGTGAAAAAAAGGAACATGACAATTGTTAAGAAAAACAAGTAGAAGTCATTCTACAATCATGTCCGTAGCAGATAGATGTCCATGATCTTAATGTCTTGAGAATAAGGGATCAGATAGTGTGGGTATTTACTCAGAAATGAGGAGAGAAAATACGAAAAAAAATTGCATGCAATATTTTCAAACAAGATTACCAAACATGTAAACCTTATATTTCAAACAGAATTAATACTAGGCAAAATTAAGCTGGCAGTATTTCGATAGAGCCAAAATGAACATATCATTAAGCCAGAAATTATTGCAGATTTAGTTCTGTGCGAATAACCAGCATCAGAACTTGAGATAATAACAACTTATAGGCCTGATAAGCACCGTAGACACAAAGATGTGACAAACAGAAGGATTGCTAACAATTGATGCTTTGACGGTCATAATTTGCCTACATGTATCATGACTATCACTTTTTCATTTCCATGTACAAAGACGAGAGCTGCACGTGGTTCTACAGCTTTTGGTTCAAATATGATTAAATTTCCCTGAACATAATGGATGCTACATCAACTACTCACATACCTCAGCAATGTTATCTTCCATACTTTTCTTCATGTTGTTCACTTCATGAGTCTTATCGCCTAAAGATCTTACAAGTTCTTCCTTTTCAGTAAGCTCTTTCTTCAGGTCATCTATAACGACCTAAAAGATGCAAAGATATAATTCAGTAAATGATCATAAGCAAGCTTGCATAAAGTTAGACAAGCCAAACACATGGAAATTCAACATATATGTTCAAGAAATTCTTTGAGACCATTTTGAACTGTATTAAGATAATCCCTCCATCCCAAAATAAGTGACGTGGTTCTAGTTCAAACTTATTTTGGGACGGAGGGGGTACTTTCTTAGACAGTACCACTGCAAATGGAATAGCCAATACATTTTCAAACGAACTTGGCAAAATACTGACCAAGAAACAACAATTTCTTCCTGACATGAATTAAACTGTTAGTGTGGTGGAATTATTCTATAACGTTTTTACAAGGATGGAGGGTTATCTGTCTTATGGGTTGCAATGATTTATGTTTTGTGTTACAAAAAAAATTACAATAGTGTTTGGGACTAAAGGATCAGTTGTTGATTTTGTTCTTGTTGTTACAAAAAAAAATTACACTGAAAACCATATTGGTGCTCAGAGGATACAATAGCAAAATGGAGTTTCCAGTCAAAAAGGTCATAACTTACTGTATTTCGATCAATTCTTTCTTGGCATGCAGGAATTCGCTCTTTGAGTTTCTGGAGTCTCACTGTCTGTTCCTCAATTTGCTGGTCAACTTCATAAACCCATGACCAGGCTAACTTTTTCTTCAAATTATCGATATCATGTGCTATCTCTTCTATGTGTTCCATATTCTTTATCTTCTCTCGTAGTTCATCAAGTTCTCTCATCACTGGCTTAATTGACTTCTCCAACTCTTGAACAACAGAGTCTGCATTGTTCAGCTGATCTCTTATTGTCTCCAGTAACTCATTGACTTGTTGAAGAAGAGTAGCCTTGAAGAAGAACTGCAACAAGACATAATGTATGGACAGTATAAGAACAAGAGCAGTGCTCAGAGTTATAACAGAGTTAGTGATATAGCAAGAACAGGTACAAGGCAGAATTATGAGCTCAAATCAACAGCATCAGTGCGTTATATAGCACTTCGGCTCAAGGGTCATAGGAAGTCATGAGCTACCAAAAGATATATTGCCTGCCATTAAATACATTGAGTGTCATGTTCTCATCAAATCATGATCTTGGAGTCTATAAAAAATGCTACTCTCTCCGATCCGAATTTCTTGTTGCTCAAATGGATGTATCTAAACGTATTTTAGTGCTATAGATACATCTGTTTGAACGACAACTAATATGGACAAGAGGGAGTAATTGGTTGTATGAAAAACTGGAAACCCATCCACTGGGACGCAAATAAACATGCAACCACAGTATTATACAATTGACTAACAGAAGGCGTGCTTCACAAGACGACTGAATACATCTAGAACTGACTAAATACCATGGGACCCTGCAGAGTATGACTATACAATTCCATTCAATTCCAGAAAACCATAGATGCTCCAACACATAAAATAGAACTAGGTAAAGCACACATATTGATACAGCGCTATCGGCAGGAAACTGAAAGAACTGATGATTACCTTAAACTTATCCTTGTCGTTTCCTGAGTGCAGGAATTCTCTACTTTTGTCTTGACTCATAATTACACAAGGATTTTCAACATCGATCTGAAAAGTTGCACATGGATCAGGATGTAGAAACATAAAACATCCATGACATTCAATCAAGGACTCAAGGTACTTCCACAGAAAGGTATAAAAAACGGTTTCAGGTCCATATCATGAATGGTAGAATAATGGTGATACACAGCGGCGAAATCCTAGTCAAATCCAACTCCAGGTATCGACACAGCGAAGTTTATCATAAAAACTACTGATGCACCAATTGCTTACACTCCCAAGGTTCTTGCGCCTATCTTACGATGATGAAGACAAGTTAACTGCTGCTATGTGTAGACATGTTGCTCTTCCGGAGGTTATTTTAGTTCAGAGGAATCATCCAAAGTAGATTTCTATAGCAGCTAAATTATATCAAGAGGAGGCATCACATTAAAGGTTTCCAAATTGGACCCATGCTACGTTAGATGGAAGTAGCCATCGATCATGGTCACCACGACCAGATCCCTTATTGTGCACGTTTTGGATGCAATTCAGTTTATTATAGAAAATATATCGGCTTAAAGAGAAGAGAACCAGAAATGGCTGAAATTCGGGATTTTGTTTTTTCCACCAAAGAAACTTGCCAGTGCAAGGTGCAAAAAACAAAAAAAGAGACAACTAATTCCTGTTTTACTTTCCTTGTGTTTAGCCGAGACATGAAATTAGAGCTCCGTTCTTTATTTTCGTGTGGGTCAAGTTAGGGAGTCGCTTGCTACTATAAAGGCATGCCATGCGGTTAGTAAAATGCAATTATGTTCGGAATAAGACCACGATGTGTGTTTCAGGGTAGATACCAGTTACCAACTTTTGGGGTAAGCTTGTCCAAATCACTTGCTTTGCTGCATGAGTTGCTGCCTTTTAGACTGGTTCCTGTGTGCTGAATCGCAAGGTACAAATCCTCTTTGTCTACATGTGCGTGGGCAAGACGCCAGATACAAGGCGGAGGAAGTAACATGAAAGCCGGGCCACGACAACAGACAAGTTCCTTGCTTTGAGGGTTGGTCCTCATGAGGTATGATTAGAGAAGATGGCAGACCAAGGTGCAGGAGGGAATTAGGTGAAGTGCTAATATGATTGCGCACTTCTGCACACAAAGCCTGCTTGACAGCTCAGTAAGCTCCGTACACGAAGGCTTGATTGATAATTCAGTCAGCTCTGCACATATGAAGACCTGCTTGACGATTCAACAAGCTCTTGTACATAGGCAGGCGTAGTGCACCAACTGAACTGTGTCACTCTATCCTTTCCCATTGGTTGACATGCCATGTGTTACTGACAGATCTGGCAGCATGGGCTAGGGGCGAAAAGCGGACATGGTGAGGCCAATGGCAAAGGCAAAGGAAGGAGCTTCCGCTCGCTTTGAAGTTCCTTGAGGTGATGGTGAGGCACGTCTGCGCGCTCTGCAGAGGCACGTAAAGCACAGGCTTTACTTTCTCTTTCACATGGTCTCTACTTTTACCCCTTTTATTTTCAGTTCTTAAACCCATACTTGTGCAAAGAGCTTGGATCAACCCCTTTCCCAATTCTTCCCCATAGCGAGTAACATATCTCCCTCCCCTCTCATAAATATAGCACAAGCATGCTAACATCTATTTTGTAAAGTTTATACTGGTTAGTGAGTTTGTCATGTCTTAGAATGTGCATGCATGTTGAATTAGCTGGGTTACTAATAGGAGAGAACATGGGTACAGGATGAGTTATTAGCCCATGAATATACTTAGGCCTCCTTTGGTTTACAGGAATTTCAGAGGAATTCTAAAGGATAGGAATCTTATAGGTAAAATTCCTTTGCAGCCCTTTGGTTTGTAGGAATGAATTCCTATTTCTATGTAGGATAGGAATAAATCCTTGACATTTCAAAGGAAAAAACCATTAGCATAGACTCAATGAAAAAATTGACAAAATTCCTATCCTATGCATCAAATGACATCTCTTTCCCTCCATCCCACTTCCTATGATTTTCCTGTTCCTATGTTATTCCTATCCCGTGCCAGAACCATGAGTTGGTTGCGAGATCTTATGGGTTTCAGCTCTAGCCTACCCCAGCTTGTTTGAGACTAAAGGCTTTGTTGTTGTTGTATGTTATTCCTATCCTATGAACCAAAGGAGGCCTTACAGTCATAAGACAAAAACAGAACAATTAGCATGTATGTGCGCATCCCAATGAAATTTCTTCATGCATGTCTTGAGTAGAGAGAAAACAAGGAGAGCGAGTAGGCAGGAAGGGGGTGGTGGATATGTGATTGTGAAGCTGACCAATAGCGCAATCGCGGCAGAGCGAGAGAAAACCAGAGAGGAAGAGAGTATGGTGTCTTCTTGCAGTTGTTTTAATATATCTTATCCTTACATACATTTATTTATCTATATAAAGAAACGCAAAGGTGCAGCGAGGACACATAGATGAAGGGTCCGTCAGTTTCTACACGGTTTTTTTTTTCATAACTGACCCAATACAGAAAGAAAACAGTAAAACAAACAACTGGATGAGTGAAACCACTACATAAAAATTAGTATTCATCAGCAAACAAGCAACTTACATTAAAATGTTCGATTATCTCATTAAGATCATCTTTGCGATTTGCCACCTTCCTACCTGTTCCAGCACATATGATCACAATAGGCACAGTATAGTATAGCATGGTAAAAATATTGTGCAGTTAGTAAATAAAAATACAAGAATAGCTACTGTAGTTAATTAATTAATATACTCTCCGACCCATATTACTTGTCATACCTTTACTACAACTTGGTTTTAGTAAATTTATAGCAATCATCCACTTGATCAATTTGGTAAATTCACAGCAACAATCTATTTAACGAGTTCAGAATTTACTGTCACTTTCAATTTAAGCAAGACTCTGATCTAACAGCAATCAGATGTGCGTGATGCAATTTGGACCATGCAGAAGTCTTTTGTGGTAGCACCATCTGTAGGTAAGCTCAACTAAGATTAAGTGTGTGTGTTTTTCTGGAAAGAATGAAATTAAGTGCTACCAGTGTTTATTTTCATGCCTAACTACTCCCTCTGTTCCTAAATATAAGACGTTTTGGCAGTTCCCATTAAACTGCCAAAATGTCTTATACATTTATAAACAGCGGTAGTAGCATTTAACAATGTATGGAAATGGATGCAACATGTAAATACCTTGAGATAACCACTAAACGTGTACAGTAAGAAGTCTAAGTATAAGTGAAAAAGCACACTTTCTGCAACCATGCAAACATGTACAGTAAGAAGTCAAGCACAAGCAACACGTGTGTCGTTTGCCAACATGGAAAGTTGAGACGACTAAGGATAGGAAATATGTGATAGTTTAATTAAAACTTATAACCACTAAACAGAATAAAGATATGCAGTCAACACACAAGAATGGAGAAATGCAACAATCATAAGTTCAGAAATGTGTCATCTTTGAATAGAAAAATACAAATAAAAACTGAGAACTCTGGTAAGGTCACAGAAAAAATATGATTGCCATTAAAATAATACACAAGTTAGCAAAGTGAGAACTGAAACCTAAAGTACTAAATTTGACAGCTAAAACAGGATCTAGACAACTTTACAAGTGAAGTGTTTATAATAGACGGGCACAACCAACAACTGGGAGGAGGATGGATCAAGTATGAGTACCATGTTGATCCTTTAAAATCGTAGAACTCGATGACTCAGTAATCCTGCGTTCCAGTTTAATTAAGTTTCCGTATACATCAGGCTTGAACGAGTCTTCCCCTTGATTGTTGATGTCAACAGCAATTGCGGCATAACTGTGATTTAAATTTAACAAAATAAACTATATTAAAATCGATCACACAAAAGAGAGATAGAACATTCAGAGGATAAATGCAAAACCGTTCACCACAAATTGTACAGTAGAAATATTGTATCATGATTGATGCAGTCATCAATTCCACAATCATACGCAGGACCATAGCTACTAAAGCAGGGCACCCTGACAACCTTCTGATTTAATGTTCAATCGCCCAACTGGCGGTTGACCATTTGGAATGATTAACATTATTTTATTCAGCCAAGGGCAGTCAGTGAACCAGCAGGTTCAGCCACTATTTCACCAATTTGCAAAGATCTAACCCCAGAGACTGTCTGCTTTTAATAGGCAGCCTCTGTTGAATTTTTACAGAAAAATCTTCAAGCTAAACTAAGTTATTATGCTACATGTTTATTATAGAACGAAATACATGCCTACAGATCATTGTTAGAAAAATACTGTATGACCCATGAAAAAACAATGATGTCTGGATTACCCGAACATGTATGAATTTTCAACCGAAATGATGTCTTTCTATGTAGAACTATAGGCATATATTTCACACTATAACATGTATAATTTTTTATGGATCTTTTCGAACAAGTGTTTGTATGGGACCTACCGACCTAGTGCAAAGTACAATATTATCGTGTTATATCTGGTGCACAGTTAAAACTTCCGTCTGACCTGCTGCAAAGTGAAAGAAGTGGCAACCTGCCTGGTGCAAAATGCAATTTACTCTATTACTCCCTCCAATCCATATTACTTTCCGCTCAGACGGATGTATCTACACGTATTTCAGTGCTAGATATATCTGTTTGAGCGACAAGTAATATGTATCGGAGGGAGTAATATTAATATTAACAGTGTGATGTGCGACAGTTGGTACCCTGTTTGAAAAATACATCAATTAATACAATAAAACCAGACCAGTGTATAAGTTTTTTGATAAATCATGTGATCTCTATTCTTTTCTCTGAACCATACAGCTGCAACATTTCCTAAAAATGACTGCAGCAGATTTTCAGGTAATACAGCTTTGAAGAATGTTAGTGACTAGTGTCATGTGCAACGGCAAAGGGTATGGACAAGGCTCAGACAGGTAACTCTTGGTGTGTGTTACTGCAACGCATGCTGTTCAAATGTTTAATAAATGTTTTCATATAATAAAAATTGGCCCAAGTGCTAGCAGCATAGCACTGCTTTCGCTGTAATCGCAGCCCCGACACCTCGCCAACTTGTTAGGATCGACAGGGATTAGGCCCAACCGAAGAGATGGTCTAACCTTCAATATTCCTAAGGCCTCGTTTGATGGAAGAGGTTTGAAGAGGATTGGAGGGGGAAGTCCCCGCAGGGCCCAGAATCCCCAGAAAACCCCATCAGCCCATTTGATTCGCAGGGATTAAACGGGCCAAACCCCTCCAATCCCCGCCAACCCCTCCCGACCCAAGCGGCTCAACAGCCTCGCATAGCCCCTCGCGGAACGAGACCCCCGCCGCCTCGCAGCTCCTTCGCTGCCGCCGATCATAGCAGCTTCTCCAATGCCAGACGGAAGGAAACGACACTACCCAATCCTCTGAAATATTGTGGTTGGAGGAGGATTGAGGATTCAAAGGGATTTGAGGGAATTGGGTGGAAGAGAGGGATTCACCCAATCCTCTGAAATCCCCGTCTCCTTTGGGGCTGGAGATTCCTCTGTACCAAATGAGGCCTAAATGGTGTGGAAAAATCGTATCCGGAAACCCATCTACAGAAATGCAGCAATCATCATAACAATCTGCACCACATAGCAGCTATTCCCAACCAACAACTATCCACGCGATAAAATCTATATTTTTTTCCGATAGTGACTGGGGATTATTAGTGATTTAGATGATAAAATAAAAGATACTGGTGGGTACAGAAGGCGAACGCTACCTGCAGCCAGTCTTGATGAAATCTTTAATCGTCGCGGCCCGCTGCGTGTTCTTGGCGCGGCAGCCGAAGGCGATACACAGAGCCGTCAAGATCGCGCTCTTTCCGCCTGCGCCAGCGGGAAGAAGAAAAGACGAATCGATGGGTGAGAGAGAGAGAGAGAGAGAGAGAGAGAGAGAGAGAGAGAGGGCGCGGGGGAGCTAGGGTTTGGGTGAAAGCGTACTGCCGTTCTGCCCGGTGATGAAGTTGACGTGCTCGCCGAGCTCGATGTGCAAGCTGGGGTGGCACATGAAGTTCTCCAGCCGGATGCGGGAGATGGTCCCCGCCATCGCCGCTCCCTTCCTCCTCGCCGGCGATTCGGAAGCTGAGACGGCGAAGATTTGGGGATTTTCTGGGGGTCAGACTTCTGGTGTGGGGTCTTTCCCCTTTTTTTCCGAGGGTGGGACTTCTGGCGTGGTGGGCGGTTCGGTGGGCGGGAGAAAGCCCGCCAAACTGAGGAATGGGCGGGGAGACGCCGCGGGGTCAGACGGAAGCGCCTATACAGCGCTTCAGGCGCTCCAAACGTTTGCGCTCGCGCGATCTCTACACGGCCCGCGGCCCATTAGCTTTGACCACTAGTTAGTTCGGCCGCTACCAAGCGGTCAAAGCTTCCAGATTTATGAATTTAAAAAACGTTCATGAATTTGAAAAAAAAGGTTATTACTTACAAAAAAATTTGCAAAGTCGAACAAAGTTTGTGCATTTGAAAAATGTTTGTGAATTTGGAACAAGTTCATGACTTTGAAACAAAAACTTCACGAGCTCGAAAAAAATCGTAAATTTGAAAAAAGATCAAGGATTTGAAAATCATGAGTTTGAACAAATTTGTGGGTTTTAAAAAAAATTGCGAAATTTGAAAAAATGTCCATGAATTTATGAAAGGATTTAAAATTTGAAAAAAGAATATGAATTTAAAAGAAAAAATAAAAGGGAAGGAATAACTAAAAAGGAATAAAAACATCCTAGGAATAACCAGAAAAAAAACCACAAAAAAAGGTGAAACCTTCTGTTGATGGTTCTCAAGACTGGTGGAAAAAACAAAAGAAGGATATGAACATATGGTGCGAATGAGAAAATAAGAAGAAACTTAAATGGGTCGAGTCTAAGGAACTAGTTGCAAAAACAATAGGAACTAGCGCATAAGCGCTAAATAGGAACGATGGGGTTCGACTGCTAGCTATGTGCAGAGTGCTCGCGACTCACGGAGACGTCCTACCAAATAATTGCTTCTTAGCATGAAAAAATATACCACACGAGGAGAGAAACTGGTCAGCGCTGCCCCTGCAGGGGCACTTTTTGGGGCGTGAAAGCACTCCATCACTTCAAGTGGTGCGTCTTAGTGTTCACATGTGTTGTACATTGGATACATGTTTGCATCGAGTTTTTCTCGGGGGAGGGGGGTTTCTCAAGATTTATGTTATTCTTGGGGGAAGGGGATCACATATGTACTCTATTGTGGAGTATGGACATGCTTCACATATTACAAAACAGTAAAACAGAGCTACCTATGGCCATCCATAGCAATTTGACGCTCTGCACCATTGGATCAATCGTTCAACGTTTTGGATTTCTTGGCTATCCACCGCACGCGTCGTGGGGTCGTTTCACCGTAAACGTTTCCGGGCAGCTGCTCCGGAAACTGACTAGGGTTACATCTCATTAATTGGGCCTCGTTCAGCGACGAGACGTTTTGTACTTGTTGCAAGCCTGTGTCGTCGCGGCCTGCCGCTTGACGCCACGTTGTTGGGCTGCTGCTCGGGATTTCAAGCCCTCCGGTTCGTTACGCCTAGGTCTGTGCGTCTATTTGGGCAGACCGTGTGGTTTACACCGAGTGTACGCTTTATAAATAAGTCATCGATTCGTCCTTGTGGCGCTGAGAGTTCGGCCGGCCACAACACGCACATGAATCACTGTGTTGAGTCGTTTGGGTCACCTAATTACAGTTTACAGAGCAAATATAAGAAGCAACAATCTCTCGGTTGCGTTGCTTTTTTTCTTTCTCCGTGTATTGAGACTTCCAGTGAGTAGACAGCTCCGCTTTTGAATGATAATAGTAGTATTTCTAAAAAAAGAATTGATAGCAGTTGGTACACCTTAATAGCTCTCGGCAACTGGCTCTAAATAGATGTTAGTACCATTTAGAGATTCCTCCAGCAATCTAGCATTCTAAAAACATGCCATGAAATTTTACAAGGCTTCGTAAATTTAACCTTCAGTTTTTTTTTGGTTAAATTTAACATGTAGTTGAATGAATTTCTGATATTAATACACGTACACGACCGGCACTTATACACAATAACCTCGGTATTTCCATCATTAAAGATTGTTTGCCATTTTGTTATATTTCAAACTTTAGTTTTCTTCATGGTATGATCATTAGAATTCAGATTTTAATGTCCAAACTTTTCATAAACCACATCCAAATATATGATCTCTAGATATTCTTTATAGTCGAGGTACTAAATTGCTTTACTCTATAATATGTACAATACTTATACAATTTTTTTTAGTATTTCATAATATAGACAGGCGCAGCGAAGCGCGCATCTATGTTCTAGTGATCTTTACTTCCTGGCGGAAGCACAACTTAGTTCTTTGTACTTCCTCATGGGAGCACAAACAAGTTTAGCTGGGAGCACATGTTAGTGCACATTGAAGTCCATGTTGGCTGGGAGCACACACTTGGAAAGCATATATTAGTTTACAATGGGAGCACATAGTATTCTTTGGGAAAAAAAATTACCAACATGAGATATATTGGAAATATGCCCTAGAGGCAATAATAAAATGATTATTATTATATTTCCTTAATCATGATAAAGTTTTATTATTAATGCTAGAATTGTATTGACCGAAAACTTAAATACATGTGGGGATACATAAACAAATACCGTGTCCCTCGTGAGCCTCTACTAGACTAGCTCGTTGATCAAAGATGGTTAAGGTTTTCTAACCATAGACATGAGTTGTCATTTGATAACGGGGTCACATCATTAGAAGAATGATGTGATGGACAAGACCCATCGTTAGCATAGCATATGATCGTTCAGTTTTTGCTACTGCTTTCTTAGTGTCAAATACATACTCCTTCGACCATGAGATCATGCAACTCCCGGATACCGGAGGAATACCTTGTGTGCTATCAAACGTCACAACGTAACCGGGTGATCATAAAGGTGCTCTACAGGTATCTCCGAAGGTGTCTATTGAGTTGGTGTGAATCAGATTGGGATTTGTCACTCCGTATGACACAGAGGTATCTCTGGGCCCTCTCGGTAATACAACATCACAATAAGCTTGCAAGCAAAGTGACTAAGGAGTTAATTACAAGATAATGTATTACGAAACGAGTAAAGAGACTTGCTGGTAATGATATTAAACTAGGTATGGAGATACCGATGATCGAATCTCAGGCAAGTAACATACCGACGGACAAAGGGAACTACGTATGTTGTCATAAAGGTTCGACCAATAAAGATCTTCGTAGAATATGTCGGAACCAATATGGGCATCCAGGTCCCGCTATTGGTTATTGATCGGAGAAGCGTCTCAGTCATGTCTACGTCATTCTCGAACCTGTAGGGTCCGCACGCTTAACGTTCGTTGACGATATAGTATTATATGAGTTATGTGTGTTGGTGACCGAATGTTGTTCGGAGTCCCGTATGAGATCGCAAACATGACGAGGAGCTCCGGAATGGTCCGGGGGTAAAGATTGATATATAGGATGATATGGTTGGGCCAAGTGGTAAGATTGATGTATTACTCATCAACATGACTCACATATCACATCATCATATCTCAAAACTATTATAAGGAATCAAGTTTATTTTGTCCAATGGTCTTCATGAAAGTTTTTATTATATCCTTCTTGGATATCTATCACTTTGAAACTAATTTTTTATGTGTTGCTTTTGATAAGCTCAAACAAATATAAGTGAAGATCATGAGCATAATATTTCTTTTTCTCCAATTAATGTAAGTGAAGCAAAAGAGAATTTCTTAAAAAAATTACTAACTCTCAAATAAATCTAAGTGTAGCAAAAGAGCATTTTTTAAAAATACTAAAGTGCACCGTGCTCAAAAAGATATAAGTGAAGCACTAGAGCAATTCCATAGCTCATAAAGATTTAAATGAAGCATATAGAGCAATTCTAACAAGTCATGGCATAATTTTGGCTCTCTCAAACAAGTGTGTCCAACTAGGATTTAAGACTTAAAACAAAAAGCAATACAAGCAAAGACTCAAATCATACAGGACACTCCAAACAAAACTCATAGTATGTGACGAATAAAAATATAGCTCCAAGTAAAATATCAATGGTCGTTAGAAGAAAGAAGGGATGCCACTCGTGGCATCCCCAAGCTTAGTTGCTTGCTTTTCTTTGGATAATAGCTTGGGATGCCATGGGCATCCCCAAGCTTAGGCACTTCTTACTCCTTATTCCTTCATCCACTGTAACATCACCCAAAACTTGAAAACTCCAATCACACAAAACTCAACAAAACCTACATGAGATCTGTTGGTATAAGAAAGAAAATCGCTACTATTAGTATGGTTTCAACCCATTCATATTTTATTCTTGCATTTTATCCATTATATTCCAACTTTTCTATGGCAAAAACTCTCCAAAGAAAACCATAGAATCATCAAAACAAGCACACAACAGAAACAAAACAAAATCTGTCAAAAACAGAACAGTCTGTAGCAATCTGGATATGTCGAATACTTTTGTAACCCTAAATTTTTTGAAAAATGTGGACAACCTGAGCAATTTGTATATAAATCTACTGTAAAAAATTCAGAATTTTTCGTCTCTTCTGTGATTTTTAAAAATTATAACTCTGGGCACAAAAGTTTATGTTTTTCAGCAAGATCAAACAACTATCACCCAAGAAGATCCTAAAGGCTTTACTTGGCACAAACACTAATTAAAACACAAAAAACACAATCATAACAGTAGCATAATTTTGCAAACACTCAAGAACAGAAAGCAAAAGACAAAAAAACATTCATTGGGTTGCCTCCCAACAAGCGTTATTGTTTCACGCCCCTAGATAGGCATAAATCAAGGATCTAAGTGTTGTCATCTTTGTTTCTAGATCCATAAGATGCCCTCATGATTGATTCATATGGTGTTCTAGGGAAGTGTTCCATGCCATTCCTTAGTGGAAATTGAAACTTAATATTGCCTTCTTTCATATCAATCGCGGTACCAATAGTGCGTAAAAACGGTCAATTGGACAAGACGGATTGCAATCAATATCAAGAACAATAAAATCTATGGGCACATAATTCCCATTTGCAAGAATAAGAACATCATTAATTATTCCCATAGGCTTTTTAAAAGTAGAATCCGCCAAGTGCAAATATAAAGAACATTCTTCAATATCGGTAAGACCAAGCACATCACATAAAGATTTCGAAATTGTAGAAACACTAGCACCGAAGTCACACAAAGCAAAACACCCATAATTTTTAATCTTGACTTTGGTAGTAGGTTCCCACTCATCATGTAATTTTCTAGGAATTGAAACTTCTAATTCCAACTTTTCTTCTAAATCTTTCATCATAGCATCAACAATATGTTTAGTAAAAGCTTTATTTTGTTCATAAGCATGGGGTGAATTTATCATGGATTGCAACAAAGAAATACAATCAATCAAAGAGAAACCATCATAATTAAAGTCTTTGTAATCCAAAAGAGTGGTCACATCACTAGTTAAAGTTTTGACCTCTTCAAACCCACTTTTATCAATTTTCTCAATAAGATTTTTACCCTCCGAATTATCGGGACGCCTTTGATACGTCCATTTTGCATCATGTTTTCCTACTACTATTTATGATGTTTTTATACATAATAATGCTTTTTGGAGTAATTCTAATGCCTTTTCTCTCATAATTAGCAAGGTACACACAGAGAGGGAAAATTCCGGCAGCTGGAAACCTGGACCTGGAAAAGCTACGTCAGGCTACCTATTCTGTACAACTCCAAACAGGTTGAAACTTCACGGTGATTTTTTTTGGAATATATGATAATATTGGAGCAAATAAGTACCAGAGGAGGCCCACCAGGGAGCCCAGGCACGCACTGGTGGGTTGTGCTCACCCAGGCCCACCTTCAGTGCCCATCTTCTGGTATATAGGTCATTTTGACCTAAAAAAATAAGCATAAGACTTTCTGGACGGAGCGCCGTCTTCTCGAGGCGGAACTTGGGCAGGAGCACTTTTCCCTCCCATGAGCGATTCACTGGGGAACTTCTCCGGAGGGGGAAATCATCGTCATCATCATCACCAACAACTCTCCCATCTTGGGGAGGGCAATCTCCATCAACATCTTCAACAACACCACCTCATCTCAAATCCTAGTTCATCTCTTGTGTTCAATCTTGTTACTGGAACTATAGATTGGTGCTTGTGGGTGACTAGTAGTGTTGATTACATCTTGTAGTTGATTACTATATGGTTTATTTGGTGGAAGATTATATGTTCAGATCCAATATGATATTTAATACCCCTCTGACCTTGAGCATGATTATCATTTGTGAGTAGTTACTTTTGTTCTTGAGGTCACAGGAGAAATCGCGTTGCAAGTAATCATGTGAACTTGATATGTGTTCGATATTTTGATAGTATGTATGTTGCGATTCCCTTAGTGGTGTCATGTGAACGTCGATTACATGACACTTCACCATATTTGGGCCTAAGGGAATGCATTGTGGAGTAGCAATTATATGATGGGTTGCGAGAGTGACAAAAGCTTAAACCCCAGTTTATGCGCTATTCTGTAAGGGACCGATTGGATCCAAACGTTTAATGCTATGGTTAGAATTTATTCTTAATACTTTTCTCGTAGTTGCGGATGCTTGCGGGAGGGTTAATCATAAGTAGGAGATTTGTTAAAGTAAGAACATCATCTAAGCACCGGTCCACCCACATATCAAATTATCAAAGTAGCGAACACAAATCGAACCAACATGGTGAAAGTGACTAGATGAAATTCCCGTGTACCCTCAAGAACACTTTGCTTATAATAAGAGACCGCTTTGGCCTGTCCTTTACCTCAAAAGGATTGAGCTACCTTGCTGCACTTTTGCTACTATTATCGTTACTTGCTCGTTACAAATTATCTTGCTATCAAACTACTTTGTTACTTACAATTTCAGCACCTGCAGACATTACCTTGCTGAAAACCACTTGTCATTTCCTTCTGCTCCTCGTTGGGTTCGACACTCTTACTTATCGAAAAGAGCTACAATTGATCCCATATACTTGTGGGTCATCAGCCTTCTAACTAAAGTTGACTCTTCTTCAGTCCCTTTTTCATCAATCTTAATTTTACTAAACAAGGAACCAATAGAAGAAACACCAATCATTTTAAGATCTTCATCACGTTTATGAGAGCAATCACTAGAAAACGCTTTTTCTAAAAATTCTCTTCTAGCTCTAAGCATAGCGGTTTTTTTCTTACTTTCATCCATAGAAACATAAAGAGCTTTAATTGATTCCTCAACCTTAGGCAAAAAAAAATCATCTTGAGATTTTCTACATCATGAGAAATTCTATCAACACTTCTAGACAAATCATCAATCTTATTCAACTTTCCTTCCATTGTAGTGTTGAAAACTTTTTGAGTGTTGATAAATTCTTTAATATTATTCTCAACATCAGAGGTGTTCCTATTATTATTGTAAGAAGGATTTCCATAGGAATTACCATAATTATTAGAGGAATTACTAGGAAAAGGCCTAGGATTAAAATTACCTCTATAAGCATTGTTATTGAAATTGTTTCGCGAGATAAAATTCACATCTACGGCATCACTATTTTGCTCAATCAAAGTAGACAAAGGCATATTATGGAAATCAATAGGAGCAATTTTACTAGCAACCAATTTCATAAGAGCATCAACTTTTTCACTCAAAGAAGAAAATTCTTCAACCGAATTAACCTTTTTACTAGTAGGAGCTCTTTAGGTATGCCCGTCGGTGTCAAAACCGGCGGATCTCGGGTAGGGGGTCCCGAATTGTGCGCCTAAGGTCGATAGTAATAGGAGACAGGGGACACAATGTTTACCCAGGTTCGGGCCCTCTCTATGGAGGTAATACCCTACTTCCTGCTTGATTGATCTTGATGGATATGAGTATTACAAGAGTTGATCTACCACGAGATTGTAATGGCTAAACCCTAGAAGTCTAGCATGTATGACTATGGTAATGAGTCTCCCTTTCCGGACTAAGTCCTCCGGTTTATATAGACACTGGGGAGATCTAGGGTTACACAATGTCGGTTACAAAGAAAGGAATCTACATATTCGGTCGCCAAGCTTGCCTTCCACGCCAAGGAGAGTCCCGTCCGGACACGGATGCAGTCTTCGGTCTTCGTATCTCCACAGCCCATCAGTCTGGCCCATGGCTAACAGGACGGACGCCCAAGGACCCCTTAGTCCAGGACTCCCTCGGTAGCCCCTGAACCTGGCTTCAATGACGAGGAGTCCGGTGTGCAGATTTGTCTTCGGCATTGCAAGGCGGGTTCCCTTCTTTCCGAACTCCAAGATAGTCTCCGGACGCGATGATTGTATCCGGACCTGTCACACACACCACATACAACCGCAGAGAGAATATAATACTCCACGAGTCCAATCCGCTGACAACTTTTTACAGCATGACATCACATCCACCCGGTCATAATTTCAAATCGTTTTGTGACTGCCGTTCCATGTTTCGAGACGCGGTTGCCATTGGCACGTCTTGTCGAAGCAGAGACCGTGTCCCCTTATTGCGGAATTCTCATCAATACGGGCATGGGTAACCCAACCGTGTCGTTTACACAGCCCTTGGGAATAGGCGAGTTTTAGGGCGAATGGGGAGGCGTTCTATATTTACTGCCTTTATAAGGGGATAAGGATTCCCCCTTCTTCTCCCACACCCTCTCTCTTCCTTCGCTCTTCCACCCTCGAGCTCCAGCACCCAAGTTCTCCTCTTCTTACCTCTTAAGCCAGCACTCAACCATGTCCGGATCCGGAGGCCAAGGCAGGTGGATGGTCTCCTCCATCAAGGAGGAAGACATTACTAAGCTTCGGGCAGCCGGGTATTTGGCGAAGGAAATCGCTCATCGTCTGCCGGCCGAGGGACAAACCGTCCCTACGCCGAAGCCCGATGAGTGGGTGGTATTCATCCCTCATTTCTTCCGCGGGCTAGGGTTTCCACTCCACCCTTTCGTCCGTGGGCGGATGTATTATTATAGGATAGATTTCCATGATCTGTCCCCGAACTCCTTCCTCAACATCTCGGCGTTCATCGTCATGTGCGAGGCCTTCCTCCGCATCCAACCCCACTTCGGGTTGTGGCTCAAAGTCTTCAACGTGAAGCCGAAGGTGGTGGATGGCCAGCACGCGGAGTGCGAAGGAGCCATGGTGAGTAAGCTGTCCAATGTCCCCTGGCCGAAAGACACTTTCGTGGAGACTGTCAAGGAATGCTAGAAACAATGGTTCTACATTACGGAACCCCACAAGACTAAGCGGGCGCGGCTGCGAATTCAACCCGATGCTCTATGCGGCTCACCTCCTGGGTCGAGAAGAGCCCGAACTGGTGTTCGCCAGACGAGCTAATAGCGCTGCAGACGCGCGTTTAGAGCATGGTGGACAAGGATGTCAGACTTGTCGATGTAATCCAGGTGATGTTAGTTCGCTGGATTCTCTCGTGCTAAAGCCGAAGTTGCCCTCTATGGAAGTTCAACCCGAGGAAGCACCATACCCTGAAGAGGCTCTTCGCAACCACTCACGAAGGAGCCTGGAAGTTGCTCTTTAAGGGCAACGAGAAGCCGCCGGCCACAAATTCGGACCGCGGGCACGATATTAACCACCTCGCCAGTGAGGTATGTTAATTTTTAATGCATCCCCTACTTGCTTGTTCCAAGGGTGATGTCTGAGCTTTTATCATCATTCCTTTTTCAGGACTGGATGGAGAGGGCGAAGCGGATCCAATGTCCGGCTCCGCTGCCTGAAGAACCAGTCATCCCGCGTTTAGAGAAGATGCTTGTGCCAGCGCCCTATAAGGCGCCGGAGAAGAAGGCCAAGAAGAAGACCAAGAAGAAAACCAAGGGCGCTTCGGACGCGACGTCCGAAGACAAGACCCGCTCCTCCGTCGCGGAAGACGGCGACAATGATGATGATGATGAGGAGAACATCCCTCCTCCTGATGAGAGAAGGAAGAAAAGGGCGGCCCCCAAAATTCTGGAGACGGAGGCTCCCAAGAAGGGGAAAGGCCAGCTTGCGGACAGCTCCGCATGGGACGTCGACAACAGTGCAGAGTGACGCCCCTGCCCTAAGCCTCGGGCCGCATCGTAAGTGCTAAGACTCGTACATGCCCATAGATCTGACCTTTCCTCCTTGTCGTATTGACATGATCAATCATGCTATTACAGTCCGGCCCACAACAGCTCCCAGCGATCCTCATCAGAGGATTCGTTGGACACTAGGGAGATGGCCAGCGAGACACCGCCGACCGCATACTCTCCCAAGGCCAAGGGGGACAACGAGGTGCTCTCCCAGCGGACCTTACCGAGCCGGGGAGGGGCACCAGAAGGCGAAGCCCCCGTCGCCGAACACCAGGGAGAGTCAATCCTCATGGAGACTGGGGATGAGGGTCGTACTCAGTTCGGCCCTCAACCGGACTCGATTCCGGAGATCGATACAGCTCCGAGATCCGGCACGCAGCCTCCTTCGAAAGAAGGGGGTATGCCTATTCCACCGGTGACCCCTGTCCAACCAGGGGCACCAGATAATTTACTGGAAGCGCTACGAGGCGCTTCCATTGTGGACAAGCACCGTGTTCTTATGGGCACGGTGATTGAAAGGGTTCACTCCGCCAAGAGCGAACTGACCGAAGCCTGCAGCAGCCTGCTAACAGGGTTTGAGGTAAGCGACGCAAAAGGAGAAAATCCCGATATAGACAGTAGCCCCTGAGACACTGTCCGGTGTCCTGAAAGGAAAACCGGACGGAGGATCAACTCCTGAGGGCAGGAGACTAACTAAACTTGTCTGAAATGAATATGCAGGCGTCGCTATTGGCCGCAGCCTCACATACTACTGAAGTCTCTGGACTAAAGCAGAGACTGGAGCAGTTCGAGAACGAGCTCGGTCTGGTGAGGAGGCAACTCCAAGAAAAACAAGGTATGTGGTAACCCGTTGTCGGTGTCAAAACCGCCGGATCTCGGGTAGGGGGTCCCGAACTGTGCGTCTAAGGTGGATGGTAACAGGAGGCAAGGGACACGATGTTTACCCAGGTTCGGGCCCTCTCTATGGAGGTAATACCCTACTTCATGTTTGATTGATCTTGATGAATATGAGTATTACAAGAGTTGATCTACCACGAGATCGTAGAGGCTAAACCCTAGAAGCTGATTGTTGTTGTCCTACGGACTAAACCCTCTGGTTTATATAGACACCGGAGGGGGCTAGGGTTACACAGAGTCGGTTACAACAGAAGGA
Organism: Aegilops longissima; assembly: GCA_021605205.1. Classification (NCBI taxonomy): domain Eukaryota; kingdom Viridiplantae; phylum Streptophyta; class Magnoliopsida; order Poales; family Poaceae; genus Aegilops; species Aegilops longissima. Next base: position 328,889,608 of record CM038680.1, read on the forward strand.
GATCTACATATCCCTATCGCCAAGCTTGCCTTCCACGCCAAGAGAGTCCCATCCGGACACGAGACGAAGTCTTCAATCTTGTATCTTCATAGTCCAACAGTCCGGCCAAAGGATATAGTCCGGCTGTTCGGATACCCCCTAATCCAGGACTCCCTCAGTAGCCCCTGAACCAGGCTTCAATGACGATGAGTCCGGCGCGCAGATTGTCTTCGGCATTGCAAGGCAGGTTCCTCCTCCGAATACTCCTTAGAAGATCTTGAACACAAGGATATATAGTGTCCGGCTCTGCAAAACAAGATCCACATTCCACCGTAGAGAGAATAATATTCATAAATCTGACCTGCTGACGTATTTGACACCATGACATCATGCCATGGCCCGGTTATTATCGAACCGTGTTTTTCAACCAGCCTTGGCGCATATCACGAGGAGGTTTCCTTGGCACGTCTTGTCGAAGCAGAGATCGTGTCCCCTTATCACAAGATTCTCATTAATACGGGCGTGGGTAACCCAATCGTGCCCGTTGGTATGACTCCTCGATTATAGGCAAGTCCAAATGGTCACGAGGAGGACGCTTGGTATTCACCCTCTTTATAAAGAGACCAAGGCCTATCCTTTTTTATTCCTCGAACTCAATCGAATCCCTCCCCCGCCTCGAGTTCCAACATCCAAAGCCCAGGTCAGGCGCTTCGGACCTTCAACCATGTCCGGATCCAACCTTCAAGGTCGGTGGATGCCCTCCTCCGTCACGGAGGAAGACGCCGAAAGTTAAGAGAGGCGGTGTTCTTGACCGGCGAGATTGCGCACCGGCTGCGTGCTCAAGGGCAGGTCATACCTACTCCCAAACCCGGCGAGACCGTAGTATTCATATCTCACTTCCTTCGAGGGCTAGGCCTGGCTCTGGATCCCTTCGTGAGGGGGCTCATGTTCTATTACGGGCTGGACTTCCATTATTTAGCTCCGGATTCTATTCTCCACATCTCGTCTTTTATCATCGTGTGCGAAGCTTTTCTCCGCATCACCCCTCACTTCGGCCTGTGGCTCAAGACCTTCCAAGTGGAGCCGAAGACGATCGAGGGGAGGTATGCAGAATGCGAAGGTGTTGTAATAAGCAAAAGCGCCGATGCCCCATGGCCCGAGGGTTCTTTCCAGGAGGTGTCCAACTTATGGCAACAAGAATGGTTTTATGTCACAGCTCCCAGGGGTACCAAATGGGTGGCCCCACCTGCCTTTTGCTCGGGACACCCTCCACGACTAACGTCATGGATCAACAAGGGGCTAGACTAGGGGCCAGTGAAGGACGTGCCCATACTGCAGGGCCGCATCCGAGATCTCCTCGAAAGAGATATTGGTCTGGTCACAGTAACGCAAGTAATGTTACTTCACCGAACCCTGCCCTGTAAACGTCGTCCCCTTCGTCTATGGGAATTCAATCCGGAGGGATCGCAAGCTATTCAACACTTCCTCGGCATAACGCCCGAGGAGATGTACAAATTGTACTTCGGACCACAAGCAATGTGTCCGGATTCCACCGAGGACGCGGGTCTAAGCTGCAATCGTCCAGATACCCAAGTAAGTCGCCCTATGGCCGAACACGTTGTATTTCTATTCATCACGACATCATTCTGAAAAGTCGCTCTTTGACCAGGACTGGATAGCAATGGCGAAGATGATCAGGTGTCCGGCCCCCTCCCCGAGGTCTCACCGGATCCGACACTAGTCCGGATGTTGGAGCTTGCGCCCTACCAAGCGCCCTCAGGGGAGGATAAAGGTGGGAATAAAGAGGCTGACGCCTCCGCGAAGGCGGACAACCGGGGAGAAGAAGCCAAAGCTCCCTCTCCCCAAGGAAGGAAAAGGACCGCCTCTGAAGGCCCGGAGACAATAGTCTCTAAACGGGGGAAGAAATCTTTGCCAGAGGGTCCTGGCCCAGGGAATACCCCGGCCGTACAGTGCCCGCAAGGGGATCGTCCCTCCATCAAGCTATAAGTAAAAGAAAGGGTTTAATAGTAAAAAAACATCCTACTTTACTTCTGAGGAAAATAACCGAAACATCCGTCTTGTAGTCCGGATCGTGGCCCTTTTCGGCAGAGTTCGTCTTCGGGGGATCTTCTTCCGGAGATGATGGAGAGCGAAACGCCTCCCCACGCCATCCCGCCTTACAAAGCGGGCGACCCTGAGGTGTCGTCTCGGAGGACTTCTCCTGATCCGGCAAGGCCAAAGGGTGATTCTTTGGCCAGCCGAAGTCCTCAGTATCCGGCTCTTGAAGAGAGCAACCGGAAGGGTCCAGCTCCGCCTGTCATGCGGTCGGACGCACTGAAGGATCTGCTAGAGCAGGCAGCTATCTCAGAAGCGCACCATGCACTAATGGGCGCGGTGGTTGAGAGGGTTTCATCCGCAGAAAGCGGGTTGCATGAAGCCTTTATGAGTCTGCTGAAAGATTTTGAGGTACGCGAAATGACGTGTATTTTTTACAGTACCGCACATGTTTTAAATGTGCCCTGTGCAGATAGTAGCCCCTGAGACTCTGGTTGCCGTCGGAAACTGCGGTAAACAGAGGATCATAGTCGCAGGTAATAATCCAGCCGTCTTCATATGCAGGTGGCGGGAGGTCCGGCGGCTAGCCGGACTTGTGAGGTTGTCGAGCTAACGCGACGACTTGATGCGGCAGATGCCGACATCGTGCTTGTCAACAAGCGGCTTGACGAGGCGCAGGGTATGTAATTTCTCCGGTGATCAACATATGGTAAGAGGAGCGTAATGCCAGTATCTTGAACATGTTGTGAAATGCAGATGGAGCTGCGGTAGTGGAGACCCTTCGGGGGGAACTTGCCCGAGCCAAAAAGCAAGCCAGGAATAGTGATGTGGCCGCTCCAAAGGCGGCTGAAGAGCTGAGGGCCAAACAAGCTACCCATTGCCAAAGTAAGGAGAAGATGGCCAAGATGGCTGTTGAGTTAAGTGGTGCCGCCGACCGATACCGGCTTCTTGAGAAGGAAAACCGAGCGAGGGCTACGGAGCTGGAGAAGGCCATGGTAGCAGCCAAGGAATCCGCCTCTACAATTAGAGCGATGAAGGAAGAGTTGCGTCACGCCGGGGGTATCGCGGCTGGGAAGCCCTTTATGCTGTGGATGAAGTTCGTAGATCCTAAGTATGCTCCTCTGGACCGACTATGGAGTTCTGCAGACGCTTATTCGATTTGGCAATGGCGAGTGCCGATGATGCGACGAGTTCTTCAAAGATCAAAGGGATCGTGAAGTGGAGAAGCTGTTCGTCGCAATTTAATGGTCCAGTAGCGCCCGCTTCCTCCGAATGAGCGGATGACCGAATGGGCCGAGCTCCATAGGTTGTCGGGACTAGCCATGAGGTCTGCTAGGATCACCGTGGCGGCAGGCTAAGGCGAACAGTTACTTCAGCTTGGTGCAGCAGTTCCTTGGGCTTTGTAGCGCGATCGGCGCTATGAAGAGGTCGGCGTGCATCGAGGGTGCGCGGATGGCGATTGCCCGTGTCAAGACGCACTGGGCGGAGATGGAAGCCACCGCAATTGCAGCTCCTAGTTCGGCAATTAGCCAAGTAGCTGCCGAGCACTACTTTGATGAGGTCCTTGAAGGCGCTCGTTCAATAGGAGCATAGTGCTCGAAGAATATTATGTTCAAATGACATGTATTCCCATTGAAAAACAATGTTTTACTAAATTATATAAAGGCTATTTTTATACTTTTGCCTAAAAGTGTTATGATGCCTCCGTGCGGCCGCTTATGTATATGTGTATATAACTGAAAGTTTGCAATGTCGGCTTCACCCCCACGCATATAATGCGGGTGTTCGCAGAAGACGCATGACCACACTTGATCCAACGCCTTGGTCCATTAAGGAGGTGATAGCGCAGCTTAACTAGGCAATCGGACTATATTGCTTTAACACTTTCACTTAGCCATAGGAGTTTGACAGTGGGGCTACTATATAGCCCCTGGTGGCTCCGAGCTCATCCGAATACGGGGCGCGGTCATGCCTGGCCGGGAAACGGCCCTTCGTTAATGCGGAGGAATCCCGAAGATTCCGATAAGTCATCGAGTGGTTGACCAGTCTCTACCTTATCATGACAGTCGGCGCCGCGGCTTTCATCGAGGTGCTTGTCCTGCCAGCTGTGGCACAATCGCAGTAGTTCTCCTGGTGCCACCTTAGCCGATAGAGCGGAACGTAAGGTAGCAAAACACAGGAGCCGGACAAACCCAACATTTGACCAAAGACATGATTCAGAGTTGATGAATATAAGGCCTAACTCGCGACGCCGAACACTCCCTAAGGTGTTCTGTCTTTGAAACATATACTGGGCTTAGGTGATGCCCTTTGATAATGAACCCATAGTGTCCAGGTACGAGCAATATTCTAACGTGGCCACATGCCAAGACGTCAGCATCCTTCTCGGTTGTATTGAGAATCCGAAGGATGTGAACAACAAAAGACAGTAAAAAAAGGTTGACGCAGGGTCTTAATCTAAAGAGAAACCTTTGCACGGGTCCCTGCTGCACGTCTGCGCATGTGTCTCTGTTGTGCCGTATCCTAGACAGGTGTAGCACGATCGTCATGTGTAAAAGAGAGGTTCTTAGTGAAAAGTTGTTGTGCAAAAATTTGGTTATTATAAATAAACCATGAAAAAGTCGAGATGGATAAAGTTGAGCCGAATTATCGCGGCGAAGCCCCTGGTACCGTCTATATGGGTGTAACCATCGAACCAATATCTATCCAATGATTGGCCGGACTTGTCTAACCGTGTCCGCGGTCCTAACGACCGTCATCATCTGTGGTGGTGAGGTCGTCTAGTGTTCGGTTGTTAAAGCAGCCGTGCGTTCTTCTGCTCGGAACGAAAGCTCAACATTTCCATGTACTGTGATGGTGCCGCGCGGACCGGGCATTTTAAGTTGGAGTAAAGCGTAATGCGGTATTGCATTGAAACGGGCGAAAGCCTCTCGTCCGAGTAGTGCTTGATAGCCACTTCGAAATGGAGCAATGTCGAAGGTTAACCTTTCACTCCGGAGGTTGTCGGGCGAGCCGAACACAACCTCTAGTACTAGAGAGCCCGTAACGAGCAACCTCAGGCTCGGTATTACTCCCTTGAAGGTAGTATTACTGTGGCTGATGTTTGTTGGGTTTATCCCTCATTTTGCGGACGGTGTCCCGTATATCGATTTATACTCTCGCCGCCGTCCATAAGGACTCGTAAGGTGGTATCCGCTACTATTGGGTCCAGCATCAAGGCGGCTGATCCTTCCTACCGGATACCTATTAGGTGATCCCTGCGATCGAAAGTGATCGGGCAGGCCGACCAGTGGTAGGACTCATGGGTGACGGGCTCTATGACTCGGGTATTTCGGAGTGCGTATTTGCCTCTCCTCTTTGTCACGTGGATAACATTTACTATTTTGACTTCTGGCGGGAATTTTTTCTGTCCCCCAGTGTCTTGCTAGCGAGGCTTATCCTCGTCCTCGCTCGGAGTGTCCTCCCCCTTGTGTTCGGCGTTTAGCTTGCCACCGCTTGAAGACCCAAAGATTCTCTGTGGGTATGATTTGCGTGTTTGCCGGGTGCCGTGGATCGACATAGTTTGTCTAGAATTTTGTTTAGGCGGTCGGTTCATCTCTGTTGTTTTAAAGGGCTTTTTCCGCGACCCGGTCGAGAGCCTCTAAACCGCTATTACCGCCGTGTTGTCTGGCTGTCTTCTTTATTCCGCGCTTGTTTTTACTACGTCGCGGTTTTCCATTTCCTTCCGGACATTGATGTGCTTTGTCGCTGGTGTGCTGCTGGCTAACCAGTTGTCTCGCGCGCAAAAGCGGGTCATGAGGCTTGTTAGGGCCGCCATTGTTCTCGGCTTTTCTTGGCCAAGGTGTCTGGCAAGCCATTCGTCTCGAACGTTGTGCTTGAAAGCTGCTAGGGCTTCAGTGTCCGGACAATCGACAGTTTGGTTCTTCTTAGTGAGAAACCTATTCCAAAGCTTTCGGGCTGACTCTCCGGGCTGTTGAATTATATGACTCAAATCATCAACGTCCGGGGGTCGGACATAAGTCCCTTGAAAGTTAGTCCGAAAGCGCCCTCGAGCTCCTCCCAACTTCCAATGGAATTTTCGGGAGGCTTTTCAGCCAAATGTCGAGCTGGTCCTTTGAGCTTGAGGGGTAAGTATTTGATGGCGTGAGATCGTCTCCACGAGCCATGTGAATATGGAGGATGAAGTCTCAATCCGGACCCTGTGGTCTATGGTTCCGTCGTATGCCTCTATGTTAACTGGTTTGAACCCTTCTGGAAATTCATGGTCCAATACCTCGTCGGTGAAACATAGGGGGTGTGCGGCACCCCTGTATTTGGCTGTGCCATGGCGTTCGGACGGTTGTGGTATTTGGTGTTGGTTGAGTGCTGGAGCGCGTTTCCTTGATCCGTAGATGGATCTGGTTGCGCCGGCCCATTGATGCGGGTCCTCGCATCGGTCATGTACTGACTTATGTGTGGCCTCGTTGGCCACCCTATCGCGGCCATGAGGTCGTCGATTCGACCGATCGGCGGTTTTGTTTTTTGGCTGCGAGGGTTCGAAGGCCTCGTCGTCGAATTCCGGCAGCAGCTTCCGCTTTGGGTAGCTCTTCGTGGGGCGACTGCCACCATACTTTTCTGCCGTGTCGAGCACTTTATTCCAGCTACTATTGAGTGTGTTTTGTGCGGCCTTGAGCCTTTGTTTCTGCTTCTTCAAACTTCTTGCAGTGGCCATAAGCCTTTCTTGCTCCAGCTGCCTTTCCAGGATGATGCGCTCGTCGTCGTCCGGACTGTTCTCCTGACCGGAGACGGGTTGGTTGTCTTGATGCTCGGCGTCGCCGTGCTCGGACAGCCTGCTCTATCGCTGGGTCAATTTGGCTTCTTGTTGCGATGTTGTCGCTGTTTTTGCCAAGGCGGGATTTAGAGCGGCGCCTACGGCGCCGTTTTGATTGCTTGTCATGGGAGCTATCTTTTGCTGCATCCTCGTTATTATTTTCTTTGGGTGTATCCACCATATATACGTCGTGTGATGAAGTGGCAGTCCAAATACTGTTGGCGATGGTTCTGTTCGTCTCTCGCATCGTTGTTCATTCCATCGATGTCTTGAGTCAAAGTCGAACATGTCGGTTAAGTCGCCAATGATGGCTACTAAGTGGGTGGTGGGTGGGGGTGAATTTCTTCGTCATCCGAGATCCCACTCTAGCCGGACATAGTTCGCCAAGGTTCTCCTGACAGGAGAGAGATTTTACCGAGTTGAGATGTCGCCGAAGGGCGAAAAGCCGAAAGATATCCGTGAAGGTGAACTTCGTGATCGGCGCCCAATCGGATTCGGCGGTATGGGCGCGGGTGGTTCGGAGTCCGTGGTCGGGGACGAGTCTAGCAGTTCGGCGACGCGGCTCTCGTGAGGGGTAAGGTCAATATTCGGCTCTATCACCACTGAGGGTGCGGTCTCCGTGGCAGAGTCTATCCTCCCATCCTCGGATGGCGCGATCTGCCCGGACTAAAGGCGGAGTAGTTCTTGGCGTGATCTCCGAACACCGTCCGACGGCAAAGCTATGTCGTGTTTCGCCGTGATCGCGGCGGCACACCGCATGGGTCCGAATCTGTCAAGATCGAGTCTCCGCGGATATCGGCAACGTAATTCAAGTTTCCAAACCTGACACGATGGGCGGGCGTTTCTCGATCTGCTCCGGATGGCCAAACGAGTTGGCCCGCGGTGAGAAGCTGCCGGACGCGAAGATCTGTCCGGGGAGGAAAACCTCACCCTGGACCGCATCGTTGTCAATGATCGAAGGGGCCATCAAACCTTGCAGCGACGGCACAGTGGAACTCTCAATGAAAGCACCAATGTCAGTGTCAAAACCGGCAGATCTCGTAGGGGTCCCGAACTGTGCGTCTAAGGTGGATGGTAACAGGAGGCAAGGGACACGATGTTTACCCAGGTTCGGGCCCTCTCTATGGAGGTAATACCCTACTTCCTGCTTGATTGATCTTGATGAATATGAGTATTACAAGATTTGATCTACCATGAGATCGTAGAGGCTAAACCCTAGAAGCTAGCCTATGGTATGATTGTTGTTGTCCTATGAACTAAACCCTCCGATTTATATAGACACCGGAGGGGGCTAGGGTTACACAGAGTCGGTTACAACAGAAGGAGATCCACATATCCGTACCGCCAAGCTTGCCTTCCATGCCAAGAGAGTCCCATCCGGACACGAGACGAAGTCTTCAATCTTGTATCTTTATAGTCCAACAGTCCGGCCAAAGGATATAGTCCGGCTGTCCGGATACCCCCTAATCCAGGACTCCCTCACCCGTTTTATATTAAGGCGGTAAAAATGATATGCATGGACTGAAGTTTCAAGATGTATATAGGAGCGACGACCGAAGTCGAGGCCCTGCAAAAGGCCCTGGGCGAAGCCGAGGGGAAGGCTGTCAAGGAGCAGGCTGCCCATGAGAAGCTCAAGGCCCGGGTTAGCGAGGTCCAGCAGGAGCTCCAGGATGCGGTGAGGAAGTGCGAGACCTTGGAGCGCGATGCGTCGACTCGAGAGATCGAACTCGCCAAGGCTCGCCAGAGCGCGGAGATGGCCCGGAATGAGGCCCAGGGCATCCTCCAAGAGATCCAGAAGGCCCAGAAGATTGTCGCGGGTAAGGCATTCAATATGCAAAGCAAATATGTGAAAAGGAATTATCTTTTGCTAACCCGGATTTGGAGTTCTCCAGGGGCTTTTGCTGATCTGCCGCGAAGTGTGTCCAACGCCGTGGAGTTCTTTCGAGCCGAGGAAGGGAGCTCCACGGAGAAATTGTTCTGGTCGCAGTATCTTGTGCTAGAGCATCCCGTGCCTTTCAACGATCAGCTGAAACAGCTGGTGGAGCTGCATAGGGTTGCCAAACTAGCCATGAGGGATTTAATAATCCGGCTATGGCCAGCCGAAGTTATGCCCGACAGCTACTTCGGACTCGTAAGGCGGCTGGTGAACGCTTGTCCTCGACTGGACGTCGTCAAGCGATTGGCCTGTATTGAAGGTGCACGCATGGCCTTCGCCCATTGCAAGATGTGGTGGGCGAAAATGAACGCCGTCGAGCTGGCCAGGGTGCCGCCGGAGGGCAAGGAGCACCGCACACCCGAGCGCTATTTTGCGGATGTCCTAGAAGGGTCTCGCATTGTGGAAACGTAGTGTGGGCAGGACATTATTTTCGAATGAATACATTCGTGTTGTCTTTGCCTTGTATGATGAAACAAATTCAGTTTGTAATATAATGCTTGTTTATGTTTTAATTTTTTCCTCCTGTGCGGCCGTGTTGTATGAAATTTGAGGGTTGGCCAGTCATCGGCTTCTTCCCCCACGGAGGTAGTACGGGGGTGTTCGGGGTGGAATCTAAACAATCTTGATCCAATTGTATGGTCCTTGAAGGAGTTGTTTAGCGCAACGAACCAGGCAATCAGACTATGCGGCTTAAACACCCTAGTGTTCGAACCAGAGTGCTATGAGCGTCTGATCGGGAAGTACCAATACTTCGCGTAATGCAGGAGAAATCTCCAACGATTTGTAACCTCCGAACAGCTGACCGGCTCTCACCGCATCATGACAGTCAGTTTTCGGCTTTCTCTACTTGGGTGCTCCTTTGGATAAACCAGGGCACAATCGCAGTAGTTCTCCCTTTACTACCTTAGTCGATATAGCGGAACCTAAGGTAGCAAGCACAGGAGCCGGGCAACCCAACTATTGACCAAAGACATGATTCGGAGCCAATGCATATAATGCTAAATTCGGGGTGCCGAACTATACTATAAAAAGTGTTCGGACTTTGTTGCCGGATTGTGGGGCGCCGGGGAGCCCCTGGCAAATATGAAACGTACCAAAGTGTACGGGTGCTAGAAGATAAGTTATTAAAGGAAAACAGAAAGAAAGCAGAGGTAATATATGGGGCCCTAAAACTTGGGCCACGAACTGTTTCCATTATAACTGGGCTAATGCTTTAAGGCGCATAGATAAAAATAAATGCGGTAAGCAGTCGACTATTTAACATGCCAAGAACAAAGGCGAGCTGCGTGCGGGTCCTGACAACAGGTAGAGTGGTCGGTGAATTCACCTCTACATCTTCCCCTATACGTCTATGCTTCTTGCCATCCTATTGTATTTATCCTTTGACATGGCCAGTAATCAGGCCGTCAAGAAGGCCTGTGTAAAATAAACCTGGAGAAGGGAAAATAAAATAGTGAAAGTATGTGTGTGTCTGGGATCGGTCGAGCCGAACTGTGGATCACAAGCTAGTTGTGCCTCCGTCGATGCCCATGGGATTTCTAGTGCGTAATTATGCACCGTGGTACGAATGACGGAGGCCAAACTGCTAGTCGAGCTCTTGATGAGCTGCGTTGTCCTGGTGCAGCGTAGTCCGGACCCTCTTGACGATGTCCAAGGGCTTGGCAGCCGGATTATGGTTCTGCTTGAGAAGGCCGCTCTGTATTTCTGCTGCTAGGGCGGCGGTGTGCTCCTCTGTACGGAGGGAGCGTTCCGTGTTTCCGTTGACCGTTATGACGCCACATGGACCGGGCATGTTAAGCTTAAGATAAGCATAGTGCGGCACCGCATTGAACCGAGTGAATGTCATTCGTCCGAGCAGTGCGTGATAACCACTGCGGAATTGGACGATGTCGAAGATTAACTCTTCGCTTTGGAAGTTGTCGGGGGATCCGAAGACAACCTCTAGTGTGATTGAGCCCGTACAGCGGGCCTCTACACCTTGTATGACTCCTTTGAAGGTAGTCTTCATTGGCTTGATCCTTGATGGATTAATGCCCATTTTGCAAGCTGTGTCTTGATAGAGCAGATTGAGGCTGCTACCACCGTCCATGAGGACTCACGTTAGGTGGAATCCATCAATGATTGGGTCCAGGACTAGTGCGGCTGATCCGCCATGCCGGATACTAGTCGGATGATCCCGACGATCAAAAGTGATCGGGCATGATGACTGTCGGTGTCAAAACCGGCGGATCTCGGGTAGGGGGTCCCGAACTGTGCGTCTAGGCGGATGGTAACAGGAGACAAGGGACACGATGTTTTTACCCAGGTTTGGGCCCTCTCAATGGAGGTAATACCCTACTCCTGCTTGATTAATATTGATGATATGGGTAGTACAAGAGTAGATCTACCACGAGATCGTAGAGGCTAAACCCTAGAAGCTAGCCTATGGTATGATTGTTGTTCTGTCCTACGGACTAAAACCCTCCAGTTTATATAGACACCAGATAGGTTAGGGTTACACAGAGTCGGTTACAATGGTAGGAGATCTACATATCCGTATCGCCAAGCTTGCCTTCCACGCCAAGGAAAGTCCCATCCGGACACGGGACGAAGTCTTCAATCTTGTATCTTCATAGTCTTGGAGTCCGGCCGTGATGATAGTTCGCTATCGGACACCCCTAGTCCAGACTCCTCAAGAGTAGCCCTGAACTAGGCTTCAATGACGACGAGTCCGCGCGCATATTGTCTTCGCATTGCAAGGCGGGTTCCTCCTCCGAATACTTCATAGAAGGTTTTGAACACCAGATAGTGTCCGCTCGCAAAACAAGTTCCACATACCACCGTAGAGAGAATAACTTTTGCACAGATCTGCTGATGTATTCCGTGGCGTGACATCACACCACGCCAGGCCTTTATATGAATCGTTTTTACCGTTTCACCTTAGCGCGCTTAGCGAGGCGGTTTCCGCACGCCTTATCAAAGCATAGATCGTGCCCCTTATTCCGGGATTCCCATCAATACGGACGTGGGTAACCCAACCGTGTTCGCTGGCACTCCTCTATCAAAAGCGAGTCCTAATCGACCACGGGCGGGCTCTTGGTATTCAACCTCTTTATAACGAGACCAAGGCCCTCTTCTTTTACACCTCCATCGAAGTTCGCCTCACGCTCGAGTTCCAACACCCAAAGCTTCAGATTTAGGCGCTTCGGACCTTCGACGATGTCCGCTCCGACCAAGACGGCCGATGGATGTCTTCCTCCGTCACGAAGAAGATGTGCTAAAGCTGCGAGACGCCAGTATCTAACCGGCGAGATCTCGTGATAGGCTGCCTGCCCGAGGCAGGTCATTCCCACTCCCGAGCCCGGCGAGAACGTGGTGTTCGTGGTCTCACTTCCTTCGGGTTTAGGCTTCCGACGGATCCCTTTGTGCGGGGCTCATGTTTTATTATGGGCTTGATTTCCATGACTTGAACTGAGTCCATCCTCCATATCTCGCCATTCATTGTCATATGTGAGGCCTTCCTCCATATTACCCCTCACTTTGGATTGTGGCTCAAGACCTTCAAGGTGGAGCCAAAGATGATCGAGGGCAGCAAGCGAAAGCGGAGGGGGTCATAAGTAAATGTGCTTTGACGCCCGGTGCCCGAGGGCTCTTCTCAAGAGGAGCTTGGTTTGTGGCAACGGAGTGGTTTTATATCACCGCCCTGTGGGCACCAAATGGGTGGCGCCCCGCCTTCCGCCAGTCCACCACAGTGGTGGCGTCATGGGCCAACAAGGCTCGACTGGGGCCGCCCAAGGACGCCTTTGTTGCAGGGCCGATTCGAGACCTCCAAGAAAGAGAGATCAATCTGGTTGCATGGCGCAGGTTATGCTGATCCGCGCCTTCCGCCTGCAAACATCGCCTCCGCCTGTGGGAATTTAATCCGAGGGACCACGAGCTCTCCAAAATTTTATGGGCACGACGCCTGTGGAGATGTATAAACTGTTCTTGGATCACAAGAGAAGTGTCGGACTGACCGAGGACGCAGGACTAAGCTGCAATCGCCCAGATACTCAAGTAAGTAGTCCTATAACCGGACAAGTTGTTCATTCATTTATTATATATATATATGCCCTTTAAAGGAGCTGTTTCTTGAACAGGAGTGGATAGCCAAGGCAAAGTTAATAAGGTGTCCGGCTCCCCTCCCGGAGACCACGCCGGATCCCATGCTGACCAAGATGTTGAAGGTCGCGCCTTTTGAAGAAGGCAAAGGGGGGAGCGGGGAAGCAACTGCCTCTATGAAGGAGGCTATCAAGGAAGGAGGGATTAAAAGTCCCACCTTTCGAGGAGAGAAGAGGACCGCTTCGGAAGATCCGGAGGTCAAGGCCTTAAAGAGGGAAAGGAATCTTCGTCGAGTCCGCGCTGGGAAGTAACCCAGCCGCACTATTTCCCAAGGGGATCAGCCTCCAATGAGCCGTAAGTAAAAAGGAGGGTCTTGTAAATAAGGAACATCCCTTCATTTATTTATGAAGATAACCGAAATTGTACCTTGTAGTTTGGACCTCAGCCCTTCTCAGCAGAGCTCGTCTTTGGGGGATCTTCTTCCGGATATGATGGAGAGCGAAACGCCTCCACCTGTCGCACCCTCATGTGAGGCGGACGACCACGAGGTGTCGCTATGAGGGTTCCCCAAGTCCGCGCGGGCCGGAAGGTCCAGCGCAAAGTGGTGTGCGGTCGGAGGAGCTGAAGGATCTGCTCGGGCGAGCGACTATCTCAGAAGATCACCGTGCTCTAATGGGTACGGTGATTGAAAGGATTGCATCCGCAGAGAGCGGATTGCATGGAGCCGTCATAAGCTTACTGACAGGGTTCGAGGTACGCAAGAATGATGTACCTTCTAACAGCTATGCATATAGAGTGCGCCCTGTATAGGTAGTAGCCCCTGAGACTCGGTATGTTGTCAAAATTGACAGCGTGCCGAGGATCAAAATCTCAGTTATAACATCTCGCCGCTCCTAAATAGGTGGCAGGGCGTCCGGTGGCCGGCCGGACTGATGAATATGCCAAACTAAAGCGGCAACTTGACGAGGCGGATGCGGACATCGCGCTGGTCAATAAACGGTTTGACGAGTCACAAGGTATGCGACTTCTACGCGGACACCTGGTAAGGGAGCTTGACGCCCATGTCTTACTATTTGTATGCTTAATGCAGATGGTGCCGCTAATGTGGAGGAGCTGCGGGCGGAACTCGCCCGAGCGAAAGAGCAAGCCAGAATTAGTAATGCGGCCGCTTTAAGGGCGGCCGAAGAGCTAAAAGCCGAACGGGCTGCTCATTGCCGAAGCAAGGAGGAAATGGCCGATATGGCCAGAAAGTTGAAGAATACTACCGATCGCTGCGAGGTTCTTGAAAAAGAACGTCAAGCGGAGCAAGAGGGCCTGAAAAAGGCCGCCGCCGAATCCAAGAATGCCCATTCGGCTTTGAGGGCTGCCAAGGAGGAGCTGAGTCGCCGGGCAATTGCGGCCGGAAACCGTTTTCGCTGCGGAGGAAATATACGGATCCAAAGTATGCCGTTGGACAAGTTGTGGAGTTCGGAGGATGCTTATCTCGACTTGGCGGCGAAGGCCATGGACGCTGTTGAGCACTTCCGGGCCGAAGGGGCATGTAAGGGAAGAGCTATATTGGTCGCAATTCCATAGTCGGAGTGTCCTCTTCCGCTGACCGATCGGTTGGCGAATGGGCCGAGCTGAATCGGTTATCCGGATTTGCCATGAAGCATATCTTGACTCATTTGTGGCGGGCGGACCCACCAAGAGTTATGTTGGTTTAGTGCAGCAGTTCCTTGGTGCGGTATCGCAGACGACGCAATGAAGCGGTCGGCGTGTATTGAGGAGCGCGGATGGCTCGCCCGTGTCAAGACATACCGGGCAGAGATGAAGGCCACCGACGTTGCATCCCAAGATTCGGACGAAGCCGAGTACCGCCGAGCACTACTTTGAAGAAGTTCTGCAGGCGCTTGCTTAATAGAGACGCAGATGCTCAAGGATATTATGTTTAAATGACATGTATGATTTGTAAAAACAATGTTTCAATATAATATAAGAGCTTTTTATACTTATGCGTCCAAGTAGTAAACTACTCCCTGTGCGGCCGTTTATGTATATGTATATATAACCTGAAAGATGGCAGTCCTTGGCTTCAGCCCCCACGCACATAGTGCGGGGGTGTTTGCAAAGAAAGCACTTTTTCACACTTAATCCAACGTCTTGGTCCTGTTAAGGAGGTGGTAGCGTAGCAAACTAGGCAACCGGACTATAATGCTTTATTACTTTCACTTAGCCATAGGAGTTCGAGGGTGGGGCTACTATATAGCCCCTGGGGGCACCGCACTCTCCCGAATTCGGGGTGCGTATGTGCCTAACCGAAAACCGGTCCTTCGTCAATGCGGAGGAATCCTAAACATTCCAGTGAGTCATCGAGTGGTTGACCAGTCTCTCGCTATATCATGACAGTCAGTTTTCGACTTTCTCTATTGAGGTGCTCGCCCGGCCGAACCGGGGCACAATTGCAGTAGTTCTCCTGGTGCCACGTTAGCCGATAAAACGGAATGTAAGGCAGCAAAACACAGGAGCCGGGCAACCCAACATTTGACCAAAGACATGATTCGGAGCTGATGCATATAAGGCCTAACTCGAGACGCCGAATACTCCCTAAGGTATTCGGTCTTTATGAAAATGGGCAAAATAATGCCCTAAGCCCTGGTGTCCGTGCACGCGCAAAAAATTTGGTGCGGCCAATGCCAAAACGCCACCTCCTCCTCGGTTATAGTAAAGAACCGGGATGTATATCAACAAGAGACAGAAAAAGGTTTACGCAGGTCTTAATCAAAAGAATCCTTGCAACGGGTCCCTCTCGCACGTCTGCGCTGTGTCTCCGTTGTGCCGTATCTGGGACGGGTGTAGCACGTTGTTCATCCGTAAAGAGAGGAACTTAGTTTGAAAGAAAAAGATCGTGCGTAAAGATGTACTTTACATTAAATAAACAGAGTACGATTTGAAGAAGTGAAGAAAATTGAGCTTTATTGTCTCTTTTTGTACGTGCATGTAGCCCCTTGTATGGGGGTATGCTGCTAGTAGGCGCCGGACTCGTCTAGCCGTGTCCGAGGTTTGAATGACCTATTCAGTTTCTTTGACTAGCGGGGCCGGATAGGTGTGGGGCTGTCAAGGCAGTCTCACGTTCTTCCGTGCTCGAGTAACACTTAATACTTCCTTTTAACGAGATGATGCGGCGTGGACCGGGCATTTTAAGTGTTAGAGATGCATAATGCGGTATTGCGTTAAAGCGGGCGAAAGCTTCGCGTCCCAATAGTGCTTGATGGCTACTTTTAAACGGGGCGACATGGAAGATCAACCTTTCGCGACGGAAGTTGTCGGATGAACCGAACACAACTTCTAGCAGTATGGAACCCGTACAATGGGCATATGGGCATGGCATTACTCCTTTAAAGGAGGTATTGCTACTGGCGAATTTTGGTTGGGTCTATCCCCATCCTCATGGATTGTGTCCTCGATATATCGGGTTTATGTCATCGCCGCCATCCATGAGGACTTGTGTAAATTGGAATCCGTCGATTATAGGATCCAATATCAAGGCAGTCCATCCTGCGTCCGGATACTTTCGAATAGTCCCGATGGTCGAAGGTGATTGGTTTTGACAACCAGTGGGCGCCGCTCTGTTTTTCCCTTTGCTCACGTGAAGTGAGTTTACTGTTTTAACCTCTTGTGGGAAATTCTTTTGTTTTCCGGGGCTCTGCTTGTGGTGCTCGTCATCATCTTCACTTGGTGTGTCAAGCCCCTTGTGTTCGGCGTTGAGTCTGCCGGACTGTTTGAAGACCCAACAATTTCTGTGGGTATGGTTTGCAGCCTCCAAAGATCTTGTGGATTTGACATATCTTGTCCAAAATTTTGTTGAAGTTGGATAGTTCATCACTATTGTCCTTGAGGGGCAGCTTTTTATTGTTCTGCCGTGAGCTTTTGAATCCGGCGTTGCCTGCCGCGCTCTTTGGACCGTTCCTTTTAATCCGGCGCTGGTCCTTGTTGCGTCGTGGTTTCCCATTTCCATCCCTGATTTGGATGTACTTGGGTCATTGGTGCTGATCTTGCTAGCCAGCTATCCTCTCCAGCAAAAGCGGGTCATGAGGCTTGTTAATGCGGCCATTGTTCTTGGCTTTTCTTGGCCGAGGTGTCTGTCGAGCCATTCGTCTCGGACGTTGTGTTTGAAAGCTGCTAAGGCCTCGGCGTCCGGACAGTCGACTATTTGGTTCTTTTTAGTAAGGAACTTGCTCCAGAATTTCCGGGCTGACTCTCCGGGCTGTTGAGTTATGTGACTTAGATCGTCTGCATCCGGAGGGCGGACATAGATCCCCTGAAAATTTGCCCGAAACGCATCCTCAAGCTCTTCCCAGCTTCCAATGGTATTTTCGGGGAGGCTTTTAAGCCAATGCCGAGCTAGCCCTTTGAGTTTAAGGGGTAAGTATTTTATGGCGTGGAGATCATCTCCTCTAGCCATGTGTATGTGGAGGATGTAATCCTCAATCCCGACTGTGGTCATTGTTCCGTCAGATGCCTCTATGTTTACGGGTTTGAATCCCGCTGGAAATTCATGATCCAGCACCTCATCGGTGAAACATAGGGGGTGTGCGGTGCCCCTATATTTGGGTGTGCCATGATCTTTGGATTTTTGGGGTGTTGCATTGCTTTGACGAGCCTGCTTTCTTGGCCCATAAATGAACCTAACTGGGCCATCCTTTTGATGTGAATCCTTATGCGGATCGCATATTGGCTTGTGTGCGGCACCATTTGCCGCTCTCTTTTTGCCGTGGGTGTTGGGGAACGTAGTAATTTCAAAATTTTCCTACGATCACGCAAGACCATGGTGATGGCATAGCAACGAGAGGGGAGAGTGTCCGTCCACGTACCCTCGTAGACCGAAAGCGGAAGCGTTATAACAACGCAGTTGATGTAGTCGTACGTCTTCACGATCCGACCGATCCAAGCACCGAACGACGGCACCTCCGAAGTTCTGCACACGCTCAGATTCGATGACGATCCCGGACCGATCCAGCAAAGTGTCGGGATGAGTTCCACAAGACGACGGCGTGGGACGATGTTGATGCTCCACCGACGCAGGGCTTCGCCTAAGCTCATGACGATATGACTTCTCCGCGCAGGCTTCGCCTAAGCTCTACGACGATATGACCGAAGTGGAATATGGTGGAGGGGGCACCGACACGGCTAAGGAACGATCCGTAGATCAACTTGTGTGTCATGGGGTGCCCCCTGCCCCTTATATAAAGGAGCAAGGAGGAGGTGGCGGCCTAGGAGGAGGCGCGCAAGGGGAGTCCTACTCCCACCGGGAGTAGGACTCCTTCTTCCTAGTCCAACTAGGAGAAGGGGGAAAGGGGAAGTGGAGAAGGAAGGAGAGGTGGGCTGCGCCCAAACCCCTTGTCCAATTCGGACTGGGCTTGGGAGGGGCGCGCCACCTCCCGGCTCCTTCCCACTAAGGCCCATTAAGGCCCAATACTTTTCCCCGTATTCCCGTAACTCCCGGTACTCGAAAAATACCCAATCACTCGGAACCTTTCCGAACTCCGAATATAGTCGTCCAATATATCGATCTTTACGTCTCGACCATTTCGAGACTCCTCGTCATGTCCCCGATCTCATCCGGGACTCGAACTCCTTCGGTACATCAAAACTCATAAACTCATAATATAACCATCATCGAAACCTTAAGCGTGCGGACCCTACGGGTTCGAGAACTATGTAGACATGACCTAGAACTATTCTCGGTCAATAACCAATAGCGGAACCTGGATGCCCATATTGGTTCCTACATATTCTATGAAGATCTTTATCGGTCAAACCGCATAACGACATACGTTGTTCCCTTTGTCATCGGTATGTTACTTACCCGAGATTCGATCGTCGGTATCCAATACCTAGTTCAATCTCGTTACGGTAAGTCTCTTTACTCGTTCCGTAATACATCATCTCACAACTAACTCATTAGTTGTAATGCTTGCAAGGCTTAAGTGATGTGTATCACCGAGAAGGCCTAGAGATACCTCTCCGACAATCGGAGTGACAAAACCTAATCTCAAATACGCCAACCCAACAAGTACCTTTGGAGACACCTGTAGTACTCCTTTATAATCACCCGATACGTTGTGACGTTTGGTAGTACCAAAGTGTTCCTCCGTAAACGGAGTTGCATAATCTCATAGTTACAGGAACATGTATGAGTCATGAAGAAAGCATTAGCAACATACTAAACGATCAAGTGCTAAGCTAACGGAATGGGTCATGTCAATCACATCATTCTCCTAATGAGGTGATCCCATTAATCAAATGACAACACATGTCTATGGTTAGGAAACATAACCATCTTTGATTAATGAGCTAGTCCAGTAGAGGCATACTAGTGACTATCTGTTTGTCTATGTATTCACACATGTATTATGTTTCCGGTTAATACAATTCTAGCATGAATAATAAACATTTATCATGAAATAAGGAAATAAATAATAACTTTATTATTGCCTCTAGGGCATATTTCCTTCAGTCTCCCACTTGCACTAGAGTCAATAATCTAGTTCACATCATCATGTGATTCAACACTAATATTCACATCTCGTATGTGATTAATACCCATAGTTCACATCGTCATGTGACCAACACCCAAAGGGTTTACTAGAGTCAATAATCTAGTTCACATCGCTATGTGATTAACACCCAAAGAGTACTAAGGTATGATCATGTTTTGCTCGTGAGAGAAGTTTAGTCAACGGGTCATCACATTCAGAGCCGTATCTATTTTGCAAATATTCTATGTCTACAATGCTCGCACGGAGCTACTCTAGCTAATTGCTCCCACTTTCAATATGTATCCAGATTGAGACTTAGAGTCATCTGGATCAGTGTAAAATGCTTGCATCGATGTAACTCTTTACGACGGGTTTTTTTACACCTCCATAATCGAGAAATATTTCCTTAGTCCTCACTAAGGATGTTCTTGACCAATGTCCAAAGGATCTACTCCTAGATCACCATTATACTCCCTTGCCAAATTCAGAGCAAGGTATACAATAGGTCCAGTACATAGCATAGCATACTTTATAGAACCTATGATCGAGGCATAGGGAATGACTTTCATTCTCTTTTCTATTTTCGCCGTGGTCGGGATTTGAGTCTTACTCAATTTCACACCTTTGCAACACAGTGCAAGAACTTTTCTTTTGACTGCTCCATTTTGAACTACTTCAAAATCTTGACAAGGTATATATTTATTGAAAAACTTATCAAGCGCCTTGATCTATCTCTATAGATCTTGATGCTCAATATGTAAGCAGCTTCAACGAGGTCTTTTTTGAAAAACTCCTTTCAAACATTCCTTTATGCTTTGCGAATAATTCTACATTATTTCCGATCAACAATATGTCAATCACATATACTTATCGAAAGGCTGTAGTGCTCCCACTCACTTTCTTGTAAATACAGGCCTTTCCAAAAGTCTCAGATAAAATCATATGCTTTGATCAACACATCAAAGCGATATTCCAACTCCGAGATGCTTGCACCAGTCCATTGATGGATCATTGGAGCTTGCACATTTTGTTAGCACCTTTAGGATTGACAAAACCTTCTGGTTGCATCATATACAACTCTTCTTTAATAAATCCATTAAAGAATGTAGTTTTGACATCCATTTGCCAGATTTCATAAAATGTGGCAATTGCTAACATGATTCGGACAGACTTAAGCATCGCTACAGCTTGAGAAAGTCTCATTGTAGTCAACACCTTGAACTTGTCAAAACCTTTTGTGACAAGTCGAGCTTTGTAGATAGTAACACCACTATCGTGTCCGTCTTCCTCTTGAAGATCCATTTATCTACATGGCTTGTCGATCATCGAGCAAGTCAATCAAAGTCCATACTTTGTTCTCATACATGGATCCTATCTCAGATTTTATGGCCTCAAGCCATTTCGCTGAATCTGGGCTCATCATCGCTTCCTCATAGTTCGTAGGTTCATCATGGTCTAGTAACATGACTTCCGTAACATGATTACCGTATCACTCAGTGCGGATCTCACTCGAAGACCCACGAGGTTTGGTAGCAACTTGATCTGAAGTTTCATGATCATCATCATTAACTTCCTTACTAATTGGTGTAGGAATCACCAAACTGATTTCGTGATGAACTACTTTCCAATAAGGAGAAGGTACAATTACCTCATCAAGTTCTACTTTCCTCCCACTCACTTCTTTCGAGAGAAACTTCTTCTCTAGAAAGGATCCATCTTAGCAACGAAAAACTTGCCTTCGGATCTGTGATAGAAGGTGTACCCAATAGTTACCTTTGGGTATTCTATGAAGACGCACTTCTCCGATTTGGGTTCGAGCTTATCGGTGAAAACTTTTTCACATAAGCATCACAACTCCAAACTTTTAAGAAACGACGACTTAGGTTTATCGTTAAACCATAGTTCATACGGTGTCGCCTCAACGGATTTAGATGGTGCCCTTTTAATGTGAATGCAGCTATCTCTAATGCATAACCCCAAAACTATATCTGTAAGAGACATCATAGATCGCACCATATCAAAATAAAGTACGGTTCTGACGCTCGGACACACCATAACGTTGTGGTGTTCCGGTGGCGTGAGCTGTGAAACTATTCCACATTGTTTTAATTGAAGACCAAACTCAGAACTCAAATATTCATCTCCATGATCAGATCGCAGAAACTTTATTTTCTTGTTACGATGATTTTCCACTTCACTCTGAAATTCTTTGAACCTTTCAACTATTTCAGACTTATGTTTCATCAAGAAGATATACCCATATCTGCTCAAATCATCTTGTGAAGGTCGAAAATAACGATACTTGCCACGAGCATCAACACTCATTGGATCGCATACATCGGTATGTATTATTTCCAATAAGTCAAGATCTCGTTCCATTGTTCCAACAACGGAGTTTTAGTCATCTTGCCCAAAAGGCACGGTTCGCAAGTATCAAATGATTCATAATCAAGTGATTCCAAAACCCATCAACATGGAGTTTCTTCATGCGCTTTACACCGATATGACCCAAACGGCAAAGTGCCACAAATAAGTTGCACTATCATTATTAACTTTGCATCTTTTGGTTTCAATATTATGAATATGTGTATCACTATGATCGAGATCCAATGAACCATTTTCATTGGGTGTGTAACCATATAAGGTTTTATTCATGTAAGCAGAACAACAATTTATTCTCTTACTTAAATGAATAATCAGATTGCAATAAACATGATCAAATCATATTTATGCTCAACACCAAATAACACTTATTTAGGTTCCACACTAATCCCGAAAGTATAGGGAGTGTGCGATGATGATCATATCAATCTTGGAACTACTTCCAACACTCATCGTCACTTTCCCTTCAACTAGTCTCTGTTTCTTCAGAACTCCTGTTTGAAGTTACTAATCTTAGCAACCGAACAGTATCAAATACTCAGGGCTACTATAAACACTAGTAAGGCACACATCAATAACCTGTATATCAAATATAACCTTGTTCACTTTGCCATCCTTCTTATCCACCAAATATTCAGGGTAGTTCGCTTCAAAGGACCAGTTCCATTGCAGCAAAAGTACTCGGTCTCGTGCTTAGGTCTAGACTTGGGCTTCTTCACTCGAGCAGCAACTTGCTTGCCGTTCCTTTTGAAGTTCCCTTCTTCCCTTTGCCCTTTTCCTTGAGACTAGTGGTCTTGTCAACCATCAACACTTGATGTTTTTCTTGATTTCTACCTTCGCCGATTTCAACATCACGAAGAGCTCGAGAATCTTTTTCGTCATCCCTTGCATACTATAGTTCATCACGAAGTTCTACTAACTTAGTGATGGTGACTAGAGAATTCTGTCAATCACTATCTTATCCGGAAGATTAACTCCCACTTGATTCAAGCGATTGAAGTACTCGGACAATCTGAGCACATGCTCACTAGTTGAGCAATTCTCCTCCATCTTTTAGCTATAGAACTTGTTGGAGACTTCATATCTCTCAACTCGGTATTTGCTTGAAATATTAACTTCAATTTCTGGAACATCTCATATGGTCCATGACGCTCAAAACGCCTTTGAAGTCCCGATTCTAAGCCGTTAAGCATGGTGCACTAAACTATCAAGTAGTCATCATATTGAGCTAGCCAAACGCTCATAACGTCAGATCCGCTCATACAATAGGTCTGTCACCTAGCGGTGCATTAAGGACATAATTCTTCTGCGCAGCAATGAGGATAAACCTCAGATCACGGATCCAATCCGCATCATTGCTACTAACATCTTTCAATACAATTTTTCTAGGAACACATATGAAAACATAGGGAAGCAACAACGCGAGCTATTGATCTACAACATAATTTGCAAAATACTACCGGGACTAAGTTCATGATAAATTAAAGTTCAATTAATCATATTACTTAAGAACTCCCACTTAGATAGATATCTCTAGTCATCTAAGTGATTACGTGATCCAAATCAACTAAACCATGTCCGATCATCACGTGAGATGGAGTAGTTTCAATGGTGAACATCACTATGTTGATCATATCTACTATATGATTCACGTTTGACCTTTCGGTCTCCGTGTTCCGAGGCCATATCTGTTATATGCTAGGCTCGTCAAGTTTAACCTGAGTATTCCGCGTGCGCAACTGTTTTGCACCCGTTGTATTTGAACGTAGAGCCTATCACACCCGATCATCACGTGGTGTCTCAAAGACGAAGAACTTTCGCAACGGTGCATACTCAGGAGAACACTTCTTGATAATTTTAGTGAGAGATCATCTTATAATGCTACCGTCAATCAAAGCAAGATAAGATGCATAAAGGATAAACATCACATGCAATCAATATAAGTGATATGATATGGTCATCATCATCTTGTGCTTGTGATTCCATCGCCAAGCACCGCCATGATCACCATCGCCACCGGCGCGACACCTTGATCTCCATCGTAGCATCGTTGTCGCCTCGCCAACTATTGCTTCTACGACTATCGCTACTACTTAGTGATAAAGTAAAGCAATTACATGGCGCTTGCATTTCATACAATAAAGCGACAACCATATGGCTCTCGCCATTGCCGATAACTCGGTTACAAAACATGATCATCTCATACAATAAAATATAGCATCACGCCTTGACCACATCACATCACATCATGCCCTGCAAAAACAAGTTAGACGTCCTCTACTTTGTTGTTGCAAGTTTTACGTGGCTGCTACGGGCTGAGCAAGAACCGTTCTTACCACGCATCAAAACCACAACGATATTTGTCAAATAGACTCCGTTTTAACCTTCTCAAGGACCGGGCGAGCCACACTCGATTCAACTAAAGTGAGAGAGACAGACACCGCGGTCACCTTTAAGCAACGAGTGCTCGAGCGGTGAAACCAGTCTCGCGTAAGCGTCACGCGTAATGTCGGTCCGGCCGCTTCATCTCACAATACCGCTGAACCAAAGTATGACATGCTGGTAGGCAGATGACTTGTATCGCCCACAACTCACTTGTGTTCTACTCGTGCACATGACATCAACGCATAAAACCAGGCTCGATACCACTGTTGGGGAACGAGTAATTTCAAAATTTTCCTACGATCACGCAAGACCATGGTGATGGCATAGCAACGAGAGGGGAGAGTGTCCGCCCACGCACCCTGAGACCGAAAGCGAAGCGTTATAACAACGCTGTTGATGTAGTCGACGCCTTCACGATCCGACCGATCCAAGCACCGAACGACGGCACCTCCGAAGTTACGCACACGCTCAGCTCGATGACGATCCCGGACCGATCCAGCAAAGTGTCGGGATGAGTTCCACAAGACGACGGCGTGGGACGATGTTGATGCTCCACCGACGCAGGGCTTCGCCTAAGCTCCGCGACGATATGACTTCTCCGCGCAGGCTTCGCCTAAGCTCTACGACGATATGACCAAGTGGAATATGGTGGAGGGGGCACCGACACGGCTAAGGAACGATCCGTAGATCAACTTGTGTGTCATGGGGTGCCCCTGCCCCGAGATATAAAGGAGCAAGGAGGAGGTGGCCGGCCTAGGAGGAGGGCGCCAAGGGGAGTCCTACTCCCACCGGGAGTAGGACTCCTTCTTCCTAGTCCAACTAGGAGAAGGGGGAAAGGGGAAGTGGAGAAGGAAGGAGAGGTGGGCTGCGCCCAAACCCCTTGTCCATTCGGACTGGGCTTGGGAGGGGCGCGCCACCTCCCGGCTCCTTCCCACTAAGGCCCATTAAGGCCCAATACTTTTCCCCGTATTCCCGTAACTCCCGGTACTCAAAAATACCGAATCACTCGGAACCTTCCGAACTCCGAATATAGTCGTCCAATATATCGATCTTTACGTCTCGACCATTTCGAGACTCCTCGTCATGTCCCCGATCTCATCCGGGACTCGAACTCCTTCGGTACATCAAAACTCATAAACTCATAATATAACCATCATCGAAACCTTGCGTGCGGACCCTACGGGTTCGAGAACTATGTAGACATGACCTAGAACTATTCTTGGTCAATAACCAATAGCGGAACCTGGATGCCCATATTGGTTCCTACATATTCTACGAAGATCTTTATCGGTCAAACCGCATAACGACATAACGTTGTTCCCTTTGTCATCGGTATGTTACTTACCCGAGATTCGATCGTCGGTATCCAATACCTAGTTCAATCTCGTTACGGTAAGTCTCTTTACTCGCTCCGTAATACATCATCTCACAACTAACTCATTAGTTGTAATGCTTGCAAGGCTTAAGTGATGTGTATCACCGAGAAGGCCTAGAGATACCTCTCCGACAATCGGAGTGACAAAACCTAATCTCAAATACGCCAACCCAACAAGTACCTTTGGAGACACCTGTAGTACTCCTTTATAATCACCCGATTACGTTGTGACGCTTGGTAGTACCAAAGTGTTCCTCCCGTAAACGGAGTTGCATAATCTCATAGTTACAGGAACATGTATGAGTCATGAAGAAAGCATTAGCAACATACTAAACGATCAAGTGCTAAGCTAACGGAATGGGTCATGTCAATCACATCATTCTCCTAATGATGTGATCCCATTAATCAAATGACAACACATGTCTATGGTTAGGAAACATAACCATCTTTGATTAATGAGCTAGTCAAGAGAGGCATACTAGTGACTATCTGCTTGTCTATGTATTCACACATGTATTATGTTTCCGGTTAATACAATTCTAGCATGAATAATAAACATTTATCATGAAATAAGGAAATAAATAATAACTTTATTATTGCCTCTAGGGCATATTTCCTTCAGTCTCCCACTTGCACTAGAGTCAATAATCTAGTTCACATCATCATGTGATTCAACACTAATATTCACATCTCGTATGTGATTAATACCCATAGTTCACATCGTCATGTGACCAACACCCAAAGGGTTTACTAGAGTCAATAATCTAGTTCACATCGCTATGTGATTAACACCCAAAGAGTACTAAGGTATGATCATGTTTTGCTCGTGAGAGAAGCTTAGTCAACGGGTCATCACATTCAGAGCCGTATCTATTTTGCAAATATTCTATGTCTACAATGCTCTGCACGGAGCTACTCTAGCTAATTGCTCCCACTTTCAATATGTATCCAGATTGAGACTTAGAGTCATCTGGATCAGTGTAAAATGCTTGCATCGATGTAACTCTTTACGACGGGTTTTTTTTTACACCTCCATAATCGAGAAATATTTCCTTAGTCCTCACTAAGGATGTTCTTGACCAATGTCCAGTGATCTACTCCTAGATCACCATTGTACTCCCTTGCCAAATTCAGAGCAAGGTATACAATAGGTCTGGTACATAGCATAGCATACTTTATAGAACCTATGACTGAGGCATAGGGAATGACTTTCATTCTCTTTTCTATTTTCTGCCGTGGTCGGGATTTGAGTCTTACTCAATTTCACACCTTTGCAACACAGGCAAGAACTTTTCTTTGACTGTTCCATTTTGAACTACTTCAAAATCTTGACAAGGTATATATTTATTGAAAAACTTATCAAGCGCCTTGATCTATCTCTATAGATCTTGATGCTCAATATGTAAGCAGCTTCAACGAGGTCTTTTTTGAAAAACTCCTTTCAAACATTCCTTTATGCTTTGCAGAATAATTCTACATTATTTCCGATCAACAATATGTCAATCACATATACTTATCGTAAAGGCTGTAGTGCTCCCACTCACTTTCTTGTAAATAGGCCTTTCCAAAAGTCTCAGATAAAATCATATGCTTTGATCAACACATCAAAGCGTATATTCCAACTCCGAGATGCTTGCACCAGTCCATTGATGGATCATTGGAGCTTGCACATTTTGTTAGCACCTTTAGGATTGACAAAACCTTCGGTTGCATCATATACAACTCTTCTTTAATAAATCCATTAAAGAATGTAGTTTTGACATCCATTTGCCGATTTCATAAAATGTGGCAATTGCTAACATGATTCGGACAGACTTAAGCATCGCTACTGCTTGAGAAAGTCTCATTGTAGTCAACACCTTGAACTTGTCAAAACCTTTTGTGACAAGTCGAGCTTTGTAGATAGTAACACCACTATCGATTGTCCGTCTTCCTCTTGAAGATCCATTTATCTACATGGCTTGTCGATCATCGAGCAAGTCAATCAAAGTCCATACTTTGTTCTCATACATGGATCCTATCTCAGATTTTATGGCCTCAAGCCATTTCATGAATCTGGGCTCATCATCGCTTCCTCATAGTTCGTAGGTTCATCATGGTCTAGTAACATGACTTCCGAACATGATTACCGTACCACTCAGTGCGGATCTCACTCTGGAAGACCTACGAGGTTTGGTAGCAACTTGATCTGAAGTTTCATGATCATCATCATTAACTTCCTTACTAATTGGTGTAGGAATCACCGAAACTGATTTTTGTGATGAACTACTTTCCAATAAGGGAGAAGGTACAATTACCTCATCAAGTTCTACTTTCCTCCCACTCACTTCTTTCGAGAGAAACTTCTTCTCTAGAAAGGATCCATCTTAGCAACGAAAAACTTGCCTTCGGATCTGTGATAGAAGGTGTACCCAATAGTTACCTTTGGGTATTCTATGAAGACGCACTTCTCCGATTTGGGTTCGAGCTTATCGGTGAAAACTTTTTCACATAAGCATCACAACTCCAAACTTTTAAGAAACGACAGCTTAGGTTTACTGTTAAACCATAGTTCATACGGTGTCGCCTCAACGGATTTAGATGGTGCCCTTTTAATGTGAATGCAGCTATCTCTAATGCATAACCCCAAAACTATATCTGTAAGAGACATCATAGATCGCACCATATCAAAATAAAGTACGGTTACGACGTTCGGACACACCATAACGTTGTGGTGTTCCAGGTGGCGTGAGCTGTGAAACTATTCCACATTGTTTTAATTGAAGACCAAACTCGTAACTCAAATATTCATCTCCACGATCAGATCGCAGAAACTTTATTTTCTTGTTACGATGATTTTCCACTTCACTCTGAAATTCTTTGAACCTTTCAACTATTTCAGACTTATGTTTCATCAAGAAGATATACCCATATCTGCTCAAATCATCTTGTGAAGGTCGAAAATAACGATACTTGCCACGAGCATCAACACTCATTGGATCGCATACATCGGTATGTATTATTTCCAATAAGTCAGTATCTCGTTCCATTGTTCCGAACAACGGAGTTTCAGTCATCTTGCCCAAAAGGCACGGTTCGCAAGTATCAAATGATTCATAATCAAGTGATTCCAAAAACCCATCAGCATGGAGTTTCTTCATGCGCTTTACACCGATATAACCCAAACGGCAGTGCCACAAATAGGTTGCACTATCATTATTAACTTTGCATCTTTTGGTTTCAATATTATGAATATGTGTATCACTATGATCGAGATCCAATGAACCATTTTCATTGGGTGTGTAACCATATAAGGTTTTATTCATGTAAACAGAACAACAATTTATTCTCTTACTTAAATGAATAACCGTATTGCAATAAACATGATCAAATCATATTTATGCTCAACACCAAATAACACTTATTTAGGTTCCACACTAATCCCGAAAGTATAGGGAGTGTGCGATGATGATCATATCAATCTTGGAACTACTTCCAACACTCATCGTCACTTTCCCTTCAACTAGTCTCTGTTTTTTCAGAACTCCTGTTTGAGTTACTAATCTTAGCAACCTAACGAGTATCAAATACTCGGGGCTACTATAAACACTAGTAAGGCACACATCAATAACCTGTATATCAAATATAACCTTGTTCACTTTGCCATCCTTCTTATCCACCAAATATTCAGGGGTAGTTTCGCCCAAAGTGACCAGTTCCATTGTAGCAAAAGTACTCGGTCTCGGGCTTAGGTCTAGACTTGGGCTTCTTCACTCGAGCAGCAACTTGCTTGCCGTTCCTTTTGAAGTTCCCCTTCTTCCCTTTGCCCTTTTCCTTGAGACTAGTGGTCTTGTCAACCATCAACACTTGATGTTTTTCTTGATTTCTACCTTCGTCGATTTCAACATCACGAAGAGCTCGAGAATCTTTTTCGTCATCCCTTGCATACTATAGTTCATCACGATGTTCTACTAACTTAGTGATGGTGACTAGAGAATTCTGTCAATCACTATCTTATCTGGAAGATTAACTCCCACTTGATTCAAGCGATTGAAGTACTCAGACAATCTGAGCACATGCTCACTAGTTGAGCAATTCTCCTCCATCTTTTAGCTATAGAACTTGTTGGAGACTTCATATCTCTCAACTCGGGTATTTGCTTGAAATATTAACTTCAATTTCTGGAACATCTCATATGGTCCATGACGTTCAAAACGTCTTTGAAGTCCCGATTCTAAGCCGTTAAGCATGGTGCACTAAACTATCAAGTAGTCATCATATTGAGCTAGCCAAACGTTCATAACGTCAGCATCTCCGCTCATACAATAGGTCTGTCACCTAGCGGTGCATTAAGGACATAATTCTTTCAGGCAGCAATGAGGATAAACCTCAGATCACGGATCCAATCCGCATCATTGCTACTAACATCTTTCAATACAATTTTTCTAGGAACACATATGAAAACATAGGGAAGCAACAACGCGAGCTATTGATCTACAACATAATTTGCAAAATACTACCAGGACTAAGTTCATGATAAATTAAAGTTCAATTAATCATATTACTTAAGAACTCCCACTTAGATAGATATCTCTCTAGTCATCTAAGTGATTACGTGATCCAAATCAACTAAACCATGTCCGATCATCACGTGAGATGGAGTAGTTTCAATGGTGAACATCACTATGTTGATCATATCTACTATATGATTCACGTTCGACCTTCGGTCTCCGTGTTCCGAGGCCATATCTGTTATATGCTAGGCTCGTCAAGTTTAACTTGAGTATTCGCGTGCGCAACTGTTTTGCACCCGTTGTATTTGAACGTAGAGCCTATCACACCCGATCATCACGTGGTGTCTCAAAGACGAAGAACTTTCATAGCGGTGCATACTCGGGAGAACACTTCTTGATAATTTTAGTGAGAGATCATCTTATAATGCTACCGTCAATCAAAGCAAGATAAGATGCATAAAGGATAAACATCACATGCAATCAATATAAGTGATATGATATGGTCATCATCATCTTGTGCTTGTGATCTCCATCGCCAAGCATCGCCATGATCACCATCGTCACCGGCGCGACACCTTGATCTCCATCGTAGCATCGTTGTCGTCTCGCCAACTATTGCTTCTCGACTATCGCTACTACTTAGTGATAAAGTAAAGCAATTACATGGCGTTGCATTTCATACAATAAAGCGACAACCATATGGCTCTCGCCATTGCCGATAACTCGGTTACAAAACATGATCATCTCATACAATAAAATATAGCATCACGCCTTGACCACATCACATCACATCATGCCCTGCAAAAACAAGTTAGACGTCCTCTACTTTGTTGTTGCAAGTTTTACGTGGCTGCTACGGGCTGAGCAAGAACCGTTCTTACCTACGCATCAAAACCACAACGATATTCGTCAAATAGACTCCGTTTTAACCTTCTCAAGGACCGGGCGAGCCACACTCGATTCAACTAAAGTGAGAGAGCAGACACCGCGGTCACCTTTAAGCAACGAGTGCTCGGAGCGGTGAAACCAGTCTCGCGTAAGCGTCACGCGTAATGTCGGTCCGGGCGCTTCATCTCACAATACCGCTGAACCAAAGTATGACATGCTGGTAGGCGGTATGACTTGTATCGCCCACAACTCACTTGTGTTCTACTCGTGCACATGACATCAACGCATAAAACCAGGCTCGATACCTTTGTTGGGGAACGAGTAATTTCAAAATTTTCCTACGATCACGCAAGACCATGGTGATGGCATAGCAACGAGAGGAGAGTGTCCGTCCCACCCTCGTGAGACCGAAAGCGAAGCGTTATAACAACGCAGTTGATGTAGTCGTCGTCTTCACGATCCGACCGATCCAAGCACCGAACGACGGCACCGAAGTTCTCGCACACGTTCAGTTCGATGGCGATCCCGGACTCCGATCCAGCAAAGTGTCGGGATGAGTTCCGTCAAGACGACGGCGTGCAGGACGATGTTGATGCTCCACCGACGCAGGGCTTCGCTTAAGCTCGCGACGATATGACTTCTCCGCGCAGGCTTCGCCTAAGCTCTCTGACGATATGACGAAGTGGAATATGGTGGAGGGGGCACCGCACACGGCTAAGGAACGATCCGTAGATCAACTTGTGTGTCATGGGGTGCCCCCCTGCCCCCGTATATAAAGGAGCAAGGGAGGAGGTGGCCGGCCTAGGAGGAGGGCGCGCCAAGGGGAGTCCTACTCCCACCGGGAGTAGGACTCCTTCTTTCCTAGTCCAACTAGGAGAAGGGGGGAAAGGGGGGAAGTGGAGAAGGAAGGGAGAGGTGGGCTGCGCCCCAAACCCCTTGTCCAATTCGGACTTGGCTTGGGAGGGGCGCGCGCCACCTCCTGGCTCCTTCCCACTAAGGCCCATTAAGGCCCAATACTTTTCCCCGTATTCCCGTAACTCCCCGGTACTCCGAAAAATACCCGAATCACTCGGAACCTTTCCGAACTCCGAATATAGTCGTCCAATATATCGATCTTTACGTCTCGACCATTTCGAGACTCCTCGTCATGTCCCTGATCTCATCCGGGACTCCGAACTCCTTCGGTACATCAAAACTCATAAACTCATAATATAACTGTCATCGAAACCTTAAGCGTGCGGACCCTACGGGTTCGAGAACTATGTAGACATGACCTAGAACTATTCTCGGTCAATAACCAATAGCGGAACCTGGATGCCCATATTGGTTCCTACATATTCTCGAAGATCTTTATCGGTCAAACCGCATAACGACATACGTTGTTCCCTTTGTCATCGGTATGTTACTTACCCGAGATTCGATCGTCGGTATCCAATACCTAGTTCAATCTCGTTACCGGTAAGTCTCTTTACTCATTCCGTAATACATCATCTCACAACTAACTCATTAGTTGTAATGCTTGCAAGGCTTAAGTGATGTGTATCACCGAGAAGGCCTAGAGATACCTCTCCGACAATCGGAGTGACAAAACCTAATCTCAAATACGCCAACCCAACAAGTACCTTTGGAGACACCTGTAGTACTCCTTTATAATCACCCGATTCGTTGTGACGTTTGGTAGTACCAAAGTGTTCCTCCGTAAACGGAGTTGCATAATCTCATAGTTACAGGAACATGTATGAGTCATGAAGAAAGCATTAGCAACATACTAAGCGATCAAGTGCTAAGCTAACGGAATGGGTCATGTCAATCACATCATTCTCCTAATGAGGTGATCCCATTAATCAAATGACAACACATGTCTATGGTTAGGAAACATAACCATCTTTGATTAATGAGCTAGTCCGAGAGAGGCATACTAGTGACTATCTGCTTGTCTATGTATTCACACATGTATTATGTTTCCGGTTAATACAATTCTAGCATGAATAATAAACATTTATCATGAAATAAGGAAATAAATAATAACTTTATTATTGCCTCTAGGGCATATTTCCTTCAGTGGGGTCGTCCATCTGACCGGGTGGCCTTCTTACTTTTTAATTGTGGTGGCTCTAAGGCCTCCTCGTCAAATTCGGGCAGTAGCTTTCTTTTTGGGTAGCTCTTTGTTCGGCGATCGTCCGCCGTATTTGTCTCATGGTGTTGAATATTTTGCTCCATCTGATCCTGAGTGCATCTTCCGCTGTTTTGAGCTTCATACCTTTTCAGAGCTACTGTGATGGCGGCGAGCCTTTTCAGAGGTTATTTTGCTCCAACAATTTGTCCGGCGTGAGATCGTCCGGACTGTTGTCTTCCTTGGGACGGGTTGTTTATCCGAGTTGTCTTGTTCGGACGATTGCTCGATAGCGTGTTAAATGCGTCCACGGTTCGCCCCTGCTCTATGGCTGGGTCTCTTTTGAGGCAGGACTTAGTTAGGCGTTTACGTTGCCGTTTTTGCGCCGAGGATTTATCCTTCGTGGCGTCCCGTTGTTCCTCGTCTTCATTTCCTTTAGGTGTATCCACCATGTATACATCATGAGATGAGGTGGTTGTCCAGCATCCTATAGGTGCTGGTTCATTGTTGTCTCCTACATCATCGTCCATACCGTCGATGTCTTCGGAGTCGAAATCAAGCACGTCGTGTAAGCTTTCGACGGTGGCTACGGAGTGGGTGGTGGGTGGGCGTTGAATTTCTTCATCGTCCGTATCCCAACCTTCCTGACCGTAGTCCGGCCAGGGCTCTCCGGATAAAGAGAGAGACTTTAGTGAATTCAGGATGTCGCCAAAGGCGAGTCTTTGAAAGATGTCCGCGCCGTGAACTCCATAACGGCGCCCAATCGGATTCGATTGGCGAGGGTGCGGAGGGTTGGTCCGAGAGGAGTCCGGCACCCGAGTCGAGGTCTTCGCAAGGACATGGATGGAGTTCGCTCAATCGCCATAGAGTTTGTAGCCCCGAGGCGGTGTCCAACCACTCGTCCTCGATCGAGAATCCGGCCCGGATTAAGGATCGAGCGGATCTTTGGTGCGGCCTCGTGGCCTTTGTTCGTCAGCAGAGCTAGATCATGCCCATCGAGACGGCGACACGCTTGGCTGCGGCTCGAGTCCGTCGAAGATCAAGTCTCCGCGGATATCGGCCGTATAGTTCAAACTTCCAAATCTGACTGATGGCGGGCGTAGCTTTCGATCTGCTCCGGATGGCTGCTTAATTGGCCCATGATGCAAAGCCGCCGAATCGAAGATCTGCACGGGGAAAAAGTCTCACCCTAGACCGCGTCGTTGTTGATGATCGAAGGAGCCATTGGGCCTATCGGTGGCGACACGGAGGAACTCTCAATGAAAGCACCAATGTCGGTGTCAAAACCGGCGGATCTCGGTAGGGGTCCCGAAGCTGTGCGTCTAGGCGGATGGTAATAGGAGACAAGGGACACGATGTTTTTACCCAGGTTGGGCCCTCTCGATGGAGGTAATACCCTACTCCTGCTTGATTAATATTGATGATATGGGTAGTACAAGAGTAGATCTACCACGAGATCGTAGAGGCTAAACCCTAGAAGCTAGCCTATGGTATGATTGTTGTTCTGTCCTACGGACTAAAACCC
Source organism: Aegilops longissima (assembly GCA_021605205.1). Lineage (NCBI taxonomy): Eukaryota > Viridiplantae > Streptophyta > Magnoliopsida > Poales > Poaceae > Aegilops > Aegilops longissima. Next base: position 328,924,150 of record CM038680.1, read on the forward strand.
TCCGGTTTATATAGACACCGGATAGGTTAGGGTTACACAAAGTCGGTTACAATGGTAGGAGATCTACATATCCGTATCGCCAAGCTTGCCTTCCACGCCAAGGAAAGTCCCATCCGGACACGGGACGAAGTCTTCAATCTTGTATCTTCATAATCTTGGAGTCCGGCCGTGATGATAGTTCGGCTATCCGGACACCCCCTAGTCCAGGACTCCCTCAATGACCATGGGTTGAATTATGGGGTGACTGGCTCTATCGCATAAACGTCCCTTAGTGCGCGCTTGCGCTCCCTTTTGGGGATGTGTGTAGCGTATATCATGTTCACCGTTTTGACTTGAGGAGGGAACTTCTTATGTCCCCCTGTGTTCGGTTGCCGGGGCTCCTCGTCGTCGTCCTCACTTTGTGATCCCTTTTCCCTGTTATCAACGTTTAATTTGCCGGCCTGTTTAAACACCCAACAGTCTCTGTTGGTATGATTGGCTGGTTTTTCTGGGGTGCCATGTATCTGGCACGGGTGATCGAGTATGCAGTCCAGGCTGGATGGTCCCTGATTGTTTCTCTTGTATGGTTTCTTCCGCTGGTTGGACTTGGAGCCACTGAATCCGACGTTCGCTGTAGTGTCGTCAGTATTATCACCATTGTTTTGGCGTTTGTGTCTGTTACGTCGGAGCTTGCCGTTGCTGTTCTTAACCTCGGAGGGGCCTCCCTCGCTGGCTGTGTTTTTGCTGCGAGCCAACCAACTGTCCTCACCCGCGCAAAAGCGGGTCATGAGTGCCGTGAGGGCTGCCATAGATTTTGGCTTTTCTTGGCCGAGGTGGCGGGTGAGCCATTCGTCGCGGATGCTGTGTTTAAAGGCCGCTAGGGCTTCGGCATCCGGACAGTCGACGATCTGGTTCTTTTTAGTTAGGAACCTAGTCCAGAACTTCCTGGAGGACTCCCTCGGCTGTTGAACTATGTGGCTTAGGTCATCGTCATCTAGTGGCCGGACATATGTACCTTGGAAGTTATCGAGGAAGGACTCTTCCAAGTCCTCCCAGCTGCCAATAGAATTTTCAGGCAGGCTGTTTAACTAGTGACGAGCTGGTTCTTTAAGCTTTAGCGGGAGGTACTTGATAGTGTGGAGGTCATCTCCCCGGGCCATGTGGATGCGGAGGATAAAGTCCTCGATCCATACCGCAGGATCAGTTGTCCCGTCGTATGATTCAATATTCATGGGTTTGAACCCTTCGGGGAATTCGTGATCCATTACTTCATCCGTGAAGCAAAGAGGGTGCGCGGTGCCTCTGTATCTGGCCGCGTTGCGCCGTAGCTCCGATGGTGTTCGTCTGCGGTTATCAGCTCGGGTGTGACTAGGCTTGTCACGTCCGAATAGGTAGCCATCATCATGTGTCGAGGGACGTCCTCTCAATCCATAAATAGATCGTGTATGTCCTGCTCTACTATCAGGGTCTGTCGGAGGTCGTATGTGTGACCCCGAGCTATTCCGTCTCTATTTTTACGAGGTGGTGGGGCAGGCTGCTGTTCGGCCTGAGTTACCATTCTATCCCGTCAACATGGTGGTCGATCCGACGCACTGTCCCGACTCCCGACCGCGTGGTGGTCAGTCGGCTGCATTACGCGAGGGAGGTATGAGCTCCGGCACCTCTTCATCGAACTTGGGTAGTAGCCTTTGCTTTGGGTAACTCTTGGTTGGGCGTCTAATGCCGTATTCTTCGGCTGCCAGGACATCAGTCCATCTATCGACGAGCAGATCTTGGTCAGCTTGAAGCTGCTAATGCTTCTTTTTCAGCCTCCTTGCAGTGGCTATTAATTGGCGCTTAAAGCGCTCCTGCTCCAGAGGCTCCTCAGACACGATGAAGTCTTCGTTGCCGAGGCTTGCCTCCTCCTCGGAGGGAGGACGGTAACTACCGTCCTCCGAGTCTTCTTCTATGGCCTGTTCGTCAGGGCTGACATGCCCTGATTCCCGGTTGTCTTGTTCGGTAGTTTGTTCGTCGGGCTCTTCTGTGTCTTCGGCACCATCCGGAGTGTTATCATCTCCTGTGCTGGTGTTGTTGTCCCTGCTGCGGCGGGATTTAAAGCGGCGCCGCTGACACCGGCGCGTTGGTTGTGTTTTAGGAGGGTCCTCCTTTGTGGGGTTTTCCTTGTCATCGCCGCTATTATTTCCTTTGTGGAGAAATATAAGCCATAGAAACTAGAAAACAAGCAAACTATGCAATGAAAACAGAATCATCGAAAAGTAGAGCGATCTGTAATGATCTGAACATAAACCATACTTCTACTACTCCAAAAATTATGAAATAAATTGGTGTACGTGAGGAATTTGTCTACTAATCTTAATTAAAAAAATAATCGACTCAAAATCACTCTTCTGTAAAAAAATACAACTAATCTCGTGAGCGCAAAGTTTCTGTTTTTTACAGCAAGATCACATTAACTTTCACCCAAGTCTTTCGAAAGGTCTTACTTGGCACTTTATTGAAATAAAAGCTATAAAACATGATTACTACAGTAGCTTAATCATGTAAACACACAAAAATAGTAAGGGTAAATATTGGGTTGTCTCCCAACAAGCGCTTTTGTTTAATGCCTTTTAGCTAGGCATGATGATTTCAATGATGCTCACATAAAAGAAAAGAATTGAATCATAAAGAGAGCATCATGAAGAATATGACTAGCACATTTGAATCTAAACCACTTCCTATGCCTAGGGATTTTGTGGGCAAATAATTTATAGGAACAAGAATCAACTAGCATAGGAAGGCAAAACAAGTATAACTTCAAAACTTTAAGCACATAGAGAGGAAACTTGATATTATTGCAACTCCTACAAGCATATATTCCTCTCTCATAATAATTTTTAGTAGCATAATGAATGAATTCAACAATATAACCATCACATAAAGCATTCTTTTCATGATATACAAGCATAGAATTTTTTCTACTCTTCACATAAGCAAAATTCTTCTCATTCAGAATAGTGGGATCACTAATTCCTAAAGTTGACACTCTTCCAAACCCGCTTTAGATGATAGTGTTATTCATACTCCAAAAGATATAAGTGAAGTTCATGGAGCATTCTACAATTAATATAGACTAACCAATATCCAAGCTCAAAATATATAAGTGAAGCACATGAAGCATTCTATAAAACCATACTCAAAAGATTTAAGTGAAGCACAAAGAGCATTCTATAAGGTCATACTCAAAAGATATAAGTGAAGCACATGAATCATTCTATAAATCTATGAAGGTACATCTCATACTAGCATGGTTCTTAAAGAAAAATAAAAACACAAAGGACACAAATCATGTGAACAAAACAAAAACCGAGGTATACCGATAATTGTTGAAGAAGAAAGATGGGATGCCAACCGGGGCATCCCCAAGCTTAGATGCTTGAGTATCCTTGGAATATTTACTTGGGGTGCCTTGGGCATCCCCAAGATTGAACTCTTGCCTCTCTTTATTCTTCTCATATTAATAGCTCCTCGATCTTCGCACACTTCATCCACACAAAACTTTAACAAAAACTTTGTGAGATCCGTTAGTATAATAAAGCAAATAACTACCTTTAGGTACTATTGCAAACTTATTCCAATTTCATATTAGAACTATATCTACTATATTCCAACTTCACCATGGTTCATACCCCCCGATACTACCCATAGATTCATCAAAAGAAGCAAACAACACATAGAAAACAGAATCTGTCAAAAACATGACAATCTGTAGTAATCTGGAAGTTTAGTAAACTTCTGTAACTCCAAAAAATTCTTAAAGGTGGAAGTGATAATCCCCAAGTGCAGGGAATCGTCGTAGCAATTCCCAAAGGTGGAAGTGATAATTATGGAGTGTTGAACCCACAAGGAGCTAAAGGTAAGATCAATATTCTCTCAAGTCCTATCTACCACTGATACAACTCTACGTACACCGAACCTTTGCTTCCAACTAGAAACAAGAAATAAAACTACGTTGTGGGTATGAAGAGGATAACTTTGCATGGTATCGGAGAGCTAAAACATAAAAGTAGTTGCTGTTACCATAAAGTTAGAATATATTGTTGGGGATCGTTGCAGAAATTAAAAAAATTCTCCGCATCACCAAGATCAATCTATGGAGTTTACTAGCAACAAGAGTGGAGTGCATCTTCATACCTTTGAAGATCGTGATGCGGAAGCGTTGCAAGAACGCGGTCGGTGGAGTCGTACACGAAGCGATTCACATCGCGGCCGATTTCGATCTTAGCACCGAACAACGGTGCCTCCGCGTTGAACACACGTGCAGCCCGGCTACGTCTCCCGCCCCTTGATCCAGCAAGGAGATAGGGAGAGGTTGGGGAAGACTCCGTCCAGCAGCAACACGACGGCGTGGTGGTGGTGGGGGAGCGTGGCACTCAGCAGAGAGCCGCCAAGCACCTGCGAGGCGAGGAGGAGAGGGGTAGGGCTGCGCCAAGAGAGAGGAGACTCGTGTCTCTGGCAGCCCCAAAACCCCCACTATATATAGGGGAGGGGGAGGGGGGCCGGCCCCCTAGATCCATCTAGAGGGGGGCGGAGGCCCCCTTAGGGTTTCCAGCTAGGCGGCGCCTGCCCCCGGGGGGGGCAGCGGCCCCCTAGGGTTTCCAACCCTAGGCGCCTTGGGCCCTGGGGGGGGGGCACCAGCCCACTAAGGGGCTGGTTCCTACCCAACTACAACCCATTTGGTCCTTCGGGGATGGTGGACCCTGCCGGTGGACCCCCGGAACCCCTTCGATGGTCCCGGTACAATACCAATAAACCCCGAAACCTTTTCAGTGACCGAAACTGGACTTCCCATATATAAATCTTCACCTCGGACCATTCCGGAACTCCTCGTGACGCCGGGATCTCATCCAGGACTCTGAACAACATTCGGTAACCACGTACATCTATTCCCTATAACCCTAGCGTCATCGAACCTTAAGTGTGTAGACCCTACGGGTTCGGGAACTATGCAGACATGACCGAGACATCTCTTTGGCCAATAACCAACAGCGGGATCTGGATACCCATGTTGGCTCCCACATGTTCTACGATGATCTCATCGGATGAACCATGATGTCAAGGATTCAATCAATCCCGTATACGATTCCCTTTGTCTATCGATATAGCACTTGCCCGAGATTCGATCGTCGGTATACCGATACCTTGTTCAATCTCGTTACGGCAAGTCTCTTTACTCGTTCCGTAACACATCATCCCGTGACCAACCCCTTAGTCACATTGAGCTCATTACGATGATGTCTTACCGAGTGGGCCCAGAGATACCTCTCCGTCATACGGAGTGACAAATTCCAGTCTCGATTCGTGCCAACCCAACAGACACTTTCGGGGATACCCGTAGTGTACCTTTATAGCCACCCGATTCGTTGTGACGTTTAGCACACCAAAGTACTCCTACGGTATCCGGAGTTGCACAATCTCATGGTCTAAGGAAAAGATACTTAACATTAGAAAAGCTTTAGCGCACGAACTACGATCTTGTGCTATGCTTGGATTGGGTCTTGTCCATCACATCATTCTCCTAATGATGTGATCCCGTTATCAATGACATCCAATGTCCATGGTTAGGAAACCATAACCATCTATTAATCAACGAGCTAGTCAACTAGAGGCTCACTAGGGACATGTTGTGGTCTATGTATTCACACATGTATTACGATTTCCGGATAACACAATTATAGCATGAACAATAGACAATTATCATGAACAAGGAGATATAATAATAACCATTTTATTACTGCCTCTAGGGCATATTTCCAACAGTCTCCCACTTGCACTAGAGTCAATAATCTAGTTCCATTGTGATGAATCAAACACCCATAGAGTTCTGGTGTTGATCATGTTTTGCTCGTGGAAGAGGTTTAGTCAATGGATCTGCGACATTCAGATCTGTATGCACTTTACAAATATCTATGTCTCCATCTTGAACATATTCACGAATGGAGTTGAAGCGACACTTGATATGCCTGGTCTTCTTGTGAAACCTGGGCTCCTTGGCAAGGGCAATAGCTCCAGTGTTGTCACAGAAGAGAGTCATTGGGCCCGACGCATTGGGAATAACTCCTAGGTCGGTGATGAACTCCTTCATCGCATCTGCTTCTGTCTGCCTCCGAGGCTACCATGTACTCTGCTTCACATGTAGATCCCGCCACGACGCTTTGCTTGCAATCGCACTGCCGACTGCCCCACCATTCATAATATACACGTATCCGGTTTGTGACTTGGAGTCATCAGATCTATGTCGAAGCTAGCATCGGCGTAACCCTTCTGACGAGCTCTTCGTCACCTCCATAAGCGAAACATATCCTTAGTCCTTTTCGGTACTTCAGGATATTCTTGACCGCTATCCGGTGTTCCATGCGGGATTACTTTGGTACCTTCCTACCAAACTTACGGCAAGGTTTACATCAGGTCCGTACACAACATGGCATACATAATAGACCCTATGGTGAGGCATAGGGATGACACTCATCTTTCTCTATCTTCTGCCGTGGTCGGGCATTGAGCCGTGCTCAATCTCACACCTTATAATCTGAGCAAGAACCTCTTCTTGGACTGATCCATATTGAACTTCTTCAATATCTTGTCAAGGTATGTGCTTTGTGAAAGACCAATGAGGCGTCTCGATCTATCTCTATAGATCTTGATGCCTAATATGTAAGCAGCTTCTCCAAGGTCCTTCATTGAAAACCACTTATTCAAGTAGGCCTTTATGCTTTCCAAGAATTCTATATCATTTCCCATCAATAGTATATCATCCACATATAATGTGAGAAATGCTACAGAGCTCCCACTCACTTTCTTGTAAACACAGGCTTCTCCATAAGTTTGCATAAACCCAAACGCTTTGATCATCTCATCAAAGCGAATGTTCCAACTCCGAGATGCTTGCACCAGCCCATAGATTGAGCGTTGGAGCTTGCATACCTTGTCAGCATTTTTAGGATCGACAAAACCTTCTGGCTGCATCATATACAATTCTTCCTTAAGGAAACCATTAAGGAATGCCGTTTTGACGTCCATTTGCCATATCTCATAATCATAGAATGCGGCAATTGCTAACATGATTCGGACGGACTTCAGCTTTGCTACGGGTGAGAAAGTCTCATCATAGTCAACCCCTTGAACTTGTCGATAACCCTTAGTGACAAGCCGAGCCTTATAGATGGTCACATTACCATCCGCGTCTGTCTTTTTCTGAAAGATCCATTTATTTTCTATGGCTCGCCGATCATCGGGCAAGTCAGTCAAAGTCCATACTTCGTTTTCATACATGGATCCTATCTCGGATTTCATGGCTTCAAGCCATTTGTCGGAATCCGGGCCCGCCATCGCTTCTTCATAGTTCGAAGGTTCACCATTGTCTAACAACATGATTTCTAGGACAGGGTTACCGTACCACTCAGTGCGGGCGTGTCCTTGTGGACCTCTGAGTTCAAGAGCAACTTGATCTGAAGTTTCATGATCATCATCATTAACTTCCTCTCTAGTCGATCGGGCACCACGAAACATTTTCTTGAGCTGTGCTACTCTCCGGTTCAAGAGGCAATACTTCATCAAGTTCTACTTTCCTCCCACTTACTTCTTTCGAGAGAAACTCTTTCTCTAGAAAGGATCCATTCTTGGCAACAAAGATCTTGCCTTCGGATCTGAGGTAGAAGGTATACCCAATAGTTTTCTTAGGGTATCCTATGAAGACGCATTTTTCTGACTTGGGTTCGAGCTTTTTAGGTTGAAGTTTCTTGACATAAGCATCGCATCCCCAAACTTTCAGAAATGACAGCTTAGGTTTCTTCCCAAACCATAATTCATACGGTGTCGTCTCAACGGATTTCGACGGAGCCCTATTTAAAGTGAATGCGGCAGTCTCTAAAGCATATCCCCAAAATGATAGTGGTAGGTCAGTAAGAGACATCATAGATCGCACCATGTCCAACAGAGTGCGATTACGATGTTCGGACACACCATTCTGTTGAGGTGTTCAGTAGCGTGAGTTGTGAAACAATTCCACATTTCCTTAAGTGCGTGCCAAATTCGTGACTCAAATATTCTCCCCACGATCTGATCGTAAGAACTTTATTTTCCTGTCACGTTGATTCTCAACCTCACTCTGAAATTCCTTGAACTTTTCAAAGGCCTCAGACTTGTGTTTCATTAAGTAGACATACCCATATCTACTTAAGTCATCCGTGAGGGTGAGAACATAGCGATAACCACCGTGAGCCTCAACGCTCATTGGACCGCACACATTAGTATGTATGATTTCCAATAAGTTGGTTGCTCGCTCCGTTGTTCCGGAGAACGGAGTCTTGGTCATTTTGCCCATGAGGCATGGTTCGCACGTGTCAAAGGATTCATAATCAAGAGACTCCAAAAGTCCATCTGCATGGAGTTTTTTCATGCGTTTGACACCAATGTGACCAAGGCTCACTAGGGACATGTTGTGGTCTATGTATTCACACATGTATTACGATTTCCGGATACCACAATTATAGCATGAACAATAGACAATTATCATGAACAAGGAGATATAATAATAACCATTCTATTATTGCCTCTAGGGCATATTTCCAACATATATTACTAAATATTATAAATAGCAAGTGTGGAATAATGATGGGTCGGTGTGCGGAATTGTCCTAGGCAATTGTTAACAAGACCGGTAGTCGTCATTGCAATTTCATATGAGGGAGAGGCATAAGCTAACATACTTTCTCTTCTTGGATCATATGCACTTATGATTGGAACTCTAGCAAGCATTAGCAACTACTAAAGATCATTAAGGTAAAACCCAACCATAGCATTAAAGTATCAAGTCCCCTTTATCCCATACGCAACAACCCCCTTAGTCGGGTTTATGCTTCTGTCACTCAAGCAACCACTATAAGCGAATCATGAATGTATTGCAACACCCTACAGCGGGAATCCCTCACGCTTGCGCGACACTGAGGGCACAACAGGACATCACCAAAATAAAACATACATCTCATGCCAATCTAGATCATCAATCAACCCAAAGAAAAAGGATATCTACTCAAAACATCATAGGATTGCAACACATCGTTGGATCATAATATGTGGCATAAAGCACCATGTTCAAGTAGGGATTACAACGAGGTGCGGGAGAGTGGACCGCGTAAAAGAGATGAGGATGGTGATGTTGATCAAGACGATCACCGCGGTGACGATTCCCCTCCCAATGGCACTCCAGCGCCACCGAGAGAGAGGAGGAGAGGTTCTCCCCCTTGTGCTTCCTCCTTCATGGCCTCCCCCCCTGGATGGGGAGAGGTTCTCCCTCTGGTCCTTGGCCTTCATGGCGATGATGGCCCCTCCGGGATCCTCCCCCATGGCTTCCAGTGATGATGGCCCCCTCCGGCAGGGTGCCAGAGAGGGCCTAGATTGATTTATCGTGGCTACAGAGGCTTGCGGCGGTGGAACTTCCGATCTAGGTTATTTTCTGGAGGTTTGGGAATTTATAGGAGAGGTTGGCGTCGAGAACAAGTCAGGGGGCCCCACGGGGAGTCCACGAGGCACAGGGGCGCTCCCTAGGGGGGGGTGGGCACACCCTCCACCCTCGTGGGGCCCACAGGCCTCCCCTCCGGTAACTCTTCGTTCCAGTATTTTTTATATTTTCCAGATTTTCCTCGCATTCCGAGAACTTTTATTTCCGCACAAAAACAACACCACGGTAGTTCTGCTGAAAACAGCGTCAGTCCGGATTAGTTATAATCAAATCATACCAAAAGCATATAAAACTATTGTAAACATGGCATGAATACTTCATAAATTATAGATACGTTGGAGACGTATAAGGTATCGTATTGATTTACTTGATATATGTTTTTGCACTCAACTCGCGAATTCCTGAGGTGACATTGGGGTAATCTACGCATAGGGGTTGATGCACGTTCTTGTCTTTGTTTCTCCGATAGAAATCTTGGGGCACTCTTTGAGGTTCTTTGTGTTGGATTGAGTATTATGAAACTGGAATTATTTGGTGTTATTTTAGTATGAACTCTTGGTTAGATCGATCGGAAAGAATAGCTTTGAGGTGGTTTCGTACCCTACTAATATTTCCGTCTTATATTCTTCGCTAGATAGGAACTCTGGAGTGATTCTTCATCACACTTTGAGGGGTGGTTATATGATCCAATTATACTAGCATTGTTGAGAGATTGCACTAGCGAAAGTACGGACCCTGGACCTCATTTTCAAGCATTGCAATACCGTTTTGTGCCTGTTTACTATTTGCTACCTTGCTGTTTTTATTTATTCAGATTATAAAACTATATTTCTACCATCCAGATTACACTTTTATCACCATCTCTTCGCCTAACTAGTGCACCTATACAAATTGCCGTTTGTATTGGGTGTGTTGGGGAGACAAGAGATTTCTTGTATTTGATTGCAGGGTTATTTGAGAGAGACCATCTTCATCCTACGCCTCCCACAGATTGATAAACTTTAGGTCATCCACTTGAGGGAAAATTGCTACTGTCCTACAAAACTCTGCGCTTGAAGGCTCAACACGTGTCTACAAGAATAAAGTTTCGTAGTAGACATCTGCTACCTCTTGAGCATGCGTTGGTTTTCCCTTGAAGAGGAAAGGGTGATGCAGTAAAGTAGCGTAAGTATTTCCCTCAGTTTTTGAGAACCAAGGTATCAATCCAGTAGGAGACTACACGCAAATCGCCTAGTACCTGCACAAACAATCAAGAACCTTGCAACCAACGCGATAAATGGGTTGTCAATCCCTTTACGACCACTTGCAAAAGTGAGATCTGATAAAGATAATAAGATAAATATTTTTGGTATTTTTGTTGTATAGATTGGAAAATAAAGATTGCAAAATAAATAGTAAACTAGAATTGTATATTGGAAACTTATATGATGTAAAGTAGACCCGGGGGCCATAGGTTTCACTAGTGGCTTCTCCCAAGACATCATATATTACGGTGGGTGAACAAATTACTGCCGAGAAATTGATGGAAAAGTGCATAGTTATGATGATATCTAAGGCAATGATCATGAATATAGGCATCACGTCCGTGTCAAGTAGACCGAAACGATTCTGCATCTACTACTATTACTCCACACATCGACCACTATCCAGCATGCATCTAGAGTATTAAGTTCATAAGAACGGAGTAACACATTAGGTAAGATGACATGATGTAGAGGGATAAACTCAAGCAATATGATATAAACCCCATCTTTTTATCCTCGATGGCAACAATACAATACGTGTCGTTTCCCTTTACATCCTTTGGGATCGAGCACAACAAGATTGAACCCAAAGCTAAGCACTTCTCCCATTGCAAGAAAGATCAATCTAGTAGGCCAGACTAAACCGATAATTCGAAGAGACTTGCAAAGATATCAAATCATGCATATAAGAATCCAGAGAAGAATCAAATAATATTCATAGATAATCAAGTTCATAAACCCACAATTCATCGGATCTCGGCAAACACACTGCAAAAAGAGTATTACATTGAATAGATCTCCAAGAACATCGAGGAGAACTTTGTATTGAGATCCAAAGAGAGAGAAGAAGCCATCTAGCTAATAACTATGGACCCGAAGGTCTGTGGTAAACTACTCACACATCATCGGAGAGGCTATGCTGTTGATGTAGAATCCCTCCATGATCGAATCCCCCTCTGGCAGATCACCGAAAAAGGCCCCAAGATGGGATCTCACGGGTACAGAAGGTTGCGGCGGTGGAAAAGTGGTCTCGTGGCTCCCCTGGATGTTTTCAGGGTATAAGAGTATATATAGGCGAAAGAAGTAGGTGAGTGGAGCTACGAGGGGCCCACGAGGGTGGGGGGCGCGCCCTTGTGCCTCGTGGCCGCCTCGTTGCTTCCTCGACTTCCACTCGAAGTCTCCTGGATTGCGTTTGTTCCAAAAAAGATTCTCGCGAAGGTTTCGTTCCGTTTGGATGCCGTTTGATATTCCTTTTCTGTGAAACACTGAAATAGGAAAAATAACAGCAAATTGCACTGGGCCTTTGGTTAATAGGTTAGTCCCAAAAATAATATAAAAATGTATATTAAAGCCCATTAAACATCCAAAACAGATAATATAATAGCATGGAACAATAATTTATAGATAGTTGGAGACGTATCAAGCATCCCCAAGCTTAATTCCTGCTCATCCTCGAGTAGGTAAATAATAAAATAGAATTTTTATGTGGAATGCTACTGTAGGACCTTGAAGTATGTCTAGAGGGGGGGTGATTAGACTACTTAACCAATTAAAAACTTAACCTTTTCCCAATTTTAGACTTTGGCAAATTTAGCTATCTTTGCACAAGTCAAACAATCTTCACACAATTCAAGCAAGCATGCAAAGAGTATATGAGCAGCGGAATTTAAAGCATGCAACTTGCAAGAATGTAAAGGGAAGGTTTTGGAGGATTCAAAATCAATTGGAGACACGGATGTTTTTGTCGTGGTTCCGGTAGGTGGTGCTATCGTACATCCACGTTGATGGAGACTTCAACCCACGAAGGGTAGCAGTTCTTGTGAGTCCACGGAGGGCTCCACCCACGAAGGGTCCACGAAGAAGCAACCTTGTCTATCCCACCATGGCCGTCGCCCACGAAGGACTTGCCTCACTAGCGGTAGATCTTCACGAAGTAGGCGATCTCCTTGCCCTTACAAACTCCTTGGTTCAACTCCACAATCTTGTCGGAGGCTCCCAAGTGACACCTAGCCAATCTAGGAGACACCACTCTCAAGAAGTAACAAATGGTGTGTTGATGATGAACTCCTTGCTCTTGTGCTTCAAATGATAGTCTCCCCAACACTCAACTCTCTCTCACAGGATTTGGATTTGGTGGAAAGAAGATTTGAGTGGAAAGCAACTTGGGGAAGGCTAGAGATCAAGATTCATATGGTAGGAATGGAATATCTTGGCCTCAACACATGAGTAGGTGGTCTCTCTCTAACCGACAAGTTGGAAGTGTAGGCTTGTTCTGATGGCTCTCTCCACGAATGAAGAGGAGGTGGAGGGGTATATATAGCCTCCACACAAAATCTAACCATTACACACAATTTACCAAACTCGGTGGGACCGAATCAACAAACTCGGTCGGACCGACTCAGTAAACCTAGTGACCGTTAGGGTTTTTGGTGGGACCGACATGCAACTCGGTAGGACCGATATGGTTAGGGTTAGGGCACAACGTAATCTCGGTGAGGCCGATTACACAAACTCGGTGAGACCGATTTTGGTAATTAGCTAACCAGAGAGTTGGTCAGGTAAACTCGGTGGGACCGATTCTCTTTTTTCGGTGAGACCGAATGTTACGAAAGGGAAACAGAGAGTTTACATTGCAATCTCGGTGGGACCGATCGCTCACTTCGGTTAGACCGAAACATTACGAAGGGAAACAGAGAGATTACAATCCCATCTCGGTGAGACCGAGATCCCTATCGGTGAAACGATTTGCCTAGGGTTTGTGGCAGTGGCTATGACATTTGAACTCGGTGGCGCCGGATAGAAAGAATCGGTAGGACCGATTTTGACTTTAGGTTTAGGTCATATGTGGATGTGAGAAAGTAGTAGAGGGTTTTTGGAGCATATCACTAAGGATTGTTTTGACTGGATAGAGGTGTTTCAATCGTGGCAAGAATCATAATGAACACAATGTGCTGAGAATCAGACGAGGATAGCACTGTGATCGAGTTCATACCCTAGTTCGGCGATGAACTCGCTATGGCAGCAACGGTGGAGATGAAATCCGTTGACGGTGGCGGAGACCAGTGACAGGAGGCTGCTGGCGACGAAGTCGACGATCCGGAGACCTAGAAGACAGAGCGAGCTATGCGCGGGTGAAAAGGTTTGGAGAAAGTTTTCCAAATTTTGCCCGTGTGAATAGATAGCCCGACACTGTCGGTGTGACCGAGTAGAACAACTCGGTGGCACTGAGATGCATAACTGTTGACAGTTACAGCAACTCGATGTGACCGAAAAGTTCAAATCGGTTGCACCGAGATAAAAACCTAGATCGACTTAGTGATCTCGGTATGACCGAAATGGAGGAATCGGTCAGACCGAAAAGCACAAAGAAGTTTTGGAAGTTTAAGTCTATGACGAATCGGGGACTCCGAGTGCTCCTCACACAGAGTGGTTCGAATCTGACTTGATCAAATTTTGTGATGTAGCATGAATAGAGTTTGAGACGAGTAAAGCATAGATAGCTAGAGAAGGTTCTTAGGCATTCTTGTCCATCCACTTGGCCAAAGAAAAGAATCAAATCAATCAAAACAACAAGTGGATGTCCTCGAATGAGTAAGATATGCAACCAACATGCTCACACAATAAAATGACAAATGAAATATGTGACAAAGCATGCACAAACAATTCTAGCATCTATCAAACAATTGGCGATGACTAGGTCATCTATATATGAGTATATTGACTTAGGAGTCAAATGAGAACATTTGATCATAGGTCATACTCATCGTTTAAGCTCAAGTGGAGTTACCACTTTTACATAAAGCATTTATGTGTTCACATCATTAGAGTTGCTTTGACTCAATTCTTAGAGTTAAGCTCCCCCTAGATGTGAGACCCCCCCTTAGAGGGATGAACTAACCTTGGGTTTTGTCGATGATGACTTCATGTAGGTGTTGATGATGTGGATGCTCAATGTTGATGTAGATCTTTTGGAGCAATCCTTTGGAGTGAGTTGCACTTTCAATACCTACATGGGTCAGTCCCACAAGGAACAAACAAGAATATCCATAGACATAGAGTGATGCACACACAAGATGATGTCCATGAAAACATTAGGTTACCTTGTCCCTTGCCTTACCAACATGAGGGTTTGTGACTCCTTGAACTAGTGCAAGATATGGAAAATGATTGCACTTGTCCTTTCCATAATGATATGAGTGAAGAATGTTGGCGGAGTCACCCTCAAGAACACTCCAGTTCTTCTTCTTCGGGATCCACATCATCTTGATGGGAATCCTTGGTGTTGTAGTTGTACTTGATGAAGTAGAACTTGACGTAGTCTTGGGAACCCACTTGACCAAGGTCTTAGGTGCTTCTTCAAATGCATCAATCTCCTCTTGAAGCTTGTCCTTGCCTTTGTTCTTGTGGTCTTGTGGTGGAAGATCATCTTGTGCTTGTGTTCCCTTGAAGGAAGTAGGATCATACTTCTCTTGTTGAGGAACAAACTTTGTCTTGGGGTATTTATCTTCTTCCCACTCTACTCCATTGGCATTGAACTTTCATTCAAAACCAACACCTTGATTCTTCCGGTTCCTTCCTTGCTTGCGTACAATTTCCTCGAATTGCTTACTCCCGGCAAGGCTCTTGTATACACCTTTCTCTATAATTCCCTTCAATAAGCTGTTTTCTTGCTCAAGTGTAACTTGGCTAAGAGAATCATTAGTGGAATCAAGAGAACTACTAGAAGCAACAATATTGGATTTAGCATTGTTATTTTTACTACTAGAGGAAGAATCTTTCTTGTTCTTGTTACTAGACTTGACTTGAGGCATGTAAGTAGATAAGAGTAAACGCTTGGCAATGTAAGAAGAACTTTTCTTACAGAGATCATCATTGATTGCCTTTAGGAACTCATGCTCTTGCTCAAGATTGAGCTTTTCAAAGCGTAACTTCTCATGAGCCCTTAAAAGTTCTCGATGATCTTCGAATATAGTTTCATGAGCTAACTTAAGAGTGTTTAGTTCTTTAGTTAGAAGCTCAATCTTCTCCTTATCATTGTCATTCGTTTCATCTTGATTAGCATGATTAATTGACGTTTCATCATAGTATTCATCACTAGAGTTTTCAATAAGTAAATCATCATCACCTAACAAGTCATCTTCATCACTATTAAAATCAACATACTCGGGGTGTGTTACCTAGGACCTTTGGCCATGAAGCATCTTCCAATTCCTTCATTTGGTGAATCAAATATGTCGTAGGAGTTGGTTTACACAAGTGCTAGACCGGCAACACCTTCATCTTGAGTGTATTCGGAGTCGGAGTGATAACTTCTCTCGGAGTGATTGTCGGAGTCGGAGCCGGATACCCATTCACCAACATGAGCTTGATGTCTTTGTTTTGTGTAGCTCTTTGATGACTTGTCCTTCCTTTCCGAATCCTTGCTTCTCCGTGAGGGTTTTCGTTCATAACGATCATCTCTACTCCTTCTCTCTCTTGGTGGTGATTCTTCTCTTCTACTTCTTCTTTTTGGAGAATCTTCTCTTCTTTTGTAGGGTGCCGTACACTCATTGGAATAGTGTCCGGGTCTCCCATAATTGTAGCAATTGCGCTCTCGACTAGAAGATTTTTTGTCATTGTAGGACCTTGACTTAGAGCTTCTTTCTTTGCTTCTACTCTTGTAGAATTTGTTGAAGTTCTTCACCATTAATCTCAATTCTTCATTGAAGGTTTGTTTCTCACTTAATGATGTGGGGGATTCACATGAGGCTTTGTAAGCACCACTTGACTTGTTGTGAAGTTCCTCCTTATCCTTGAGTGACATCTCATGAGCAACAATTCTTCCAATGACTTCCGTTGGCTTGAGATCTTTGTAATTTGGCATCATTTGGATCAATGTGCACACGGTATCATATTTTCCATCCAATGCTCTCAGGATCTTCTTGATGATGAATCATCGGTCATCTCTTCACTTCCTAAGCGGCAATCTCATTTGTGATAAGAGCAAGCCTAGAGTACATTTCAATGACACCTTCACCATCCTTCATTTTGAACTTGTCAAGCTGACTTTGGAGCACATCCAAATTGGATTCCTTGATGGAGTCGGTACCTTCATGCATATCAATCAAAGTATCCCAAATTTCCTTTGCATTCTCAAGACGGCTGATTTTGTTGAATTCTTCAGGGCACAAGCCATTGAAGAGGATATCACAAGCTTGAGCGTTGTATTGCAGCATCTTCAACTCTTCCGCGCTAGCTTCACGGTTCGGTTCTCTCCCATCAAAGAATTCACCTTGCAAGCCAATACACACAATAGCCCAAGCAGGCGGGTTATGTCCGAGAATATGCATTCTAATCTTATGCTTCCAACTAGCAACATTAGTGCCATCAAAGTAAGGACCTCTTCGGTGATAATTTCCCTCGCTAGATGCCATACTCTCCTAGGTTGTGAAACCAAGGCTATGACCACCAAAAGCTATGGAAATCAAAGCAAATGGAGACCAAAGCTCGATACCACTTGTAGGACCTTGAAGTATGTCTAGAGGGGGGTGATTAGACTACTTGACCAATTAAAACTTAACCTTTTCCCAATTTCAGACTTTGGCAGATTTTAGCTATCTTTGCACAAGTCAAGCAATCTTCACACAATTCAAGCAAGCATGCAAAGAGTATATGAGCAGCGGAATTTAAAGCATGCAACTTGCAAGAATGTAAAGGGAAGGGTTTGGAGGATTCAAACGCAATTGGAGACACGAATGTTTTTGTCGTGGTTCTGATAGGTGGTGCTATCGTACATCCACGTTGATGGAGACTTCAACCCACGAAGGGTAACGGTTGCGCGAGTCCATGGAGGGCTCCACCCACGAAGGGTCCACAAAGAATCAACCTTGTCTATCCCACCATGGTCGTCGCCCACGAAGGACTTGCCTCACTAGCGGTAGATCTTCATGAAGTAGGCGATCTCCTCGCCCTTACAAACTCCTTGGTTGTGACGCCCCCGATTCAATCGTACACTAATCATGCACGCAAATGTGTACAATCAAGATCAGGGACTCACGGGAAGATATCACAACACAACTCTAAAACATAAATAAGTCATATAAGCATCATAATACAAGCCAGGGGCCTCGAGGGCTCGAATACAAGTGCTCGATCATAGGCGAAGTCAGTGGAAGCAACAATATCTGATACGGACATAAGTTAAACAAGGTTGCCTTAAGAAGGCTAGCACAAGCTGGGATACAGATCGAAGAGGCGCATGCCTCTGCACAGGATCCTCCTAAACTACTCTGTGTCGTCGGCCAGGCTGCACGTAACGATGAGGGCACCTCCGGGGTAGTAGTCGTCATCGACGGTGGCGTCGCTCCTGGGCTCCATCGTGCAGTTGCGCAATCGGGTAAAGAAAGGGGGAAAGGGGAACAAGGCAACCGTGAGTACTCATCCAAAGTACTACTTAAGCAAGGAGCTACACTACATATGCATGGATATATGTGTAAAGGGCCATATCAGTGGACTGAACTGCAGAATGCCAGAACAAGAGGGGGATAGCTAATCCTGTCGAAGACTACGCTTCTGTCAGCCTTCGTCTTGCAACATGTAGAAGAGAGTAGAACGAAGTTCCCCAAGTAGCATCGCATAGCAATAATCCTACCCGGCTATCCCCTCCTCAATGCCCTGAGAGAGAGCGACCACCGGGTTGTATCTGGCACTTGGAAGGGTGTGTTTTATTAAGTATCCGGTTCTAGTTGTCATAAGGTCAAGGTACAACTCCAAGTCGTCCTGTTACCGAAGATCACGGCTATTGAATAGATTAACTTCCTGCAGGGTGCACCACATAACCCAACACGCTTGATCCCATTTGGCCGGACACACTTTTACGGGTCATGCCCGCCGCGGAAGATCAACACGTCGCAGCCCCACCTAGGCTCAACAGAGAGGTCAAGACGCCGGTCTAAACCTAAGCGCGCGAAGTGCAGGGCCCATCGCCTTAGCACACCTGCACGTTGCGTCTGTGGCGGAAGCAGACCTAGCCTACTGAGCGTTCGGTCCAATCCGGTAGCGCCACTCGATCGGCGGCGTCACGAAGTGCCGGTGATACCACGACGCCGGGATACCATAACTACTCCCGTAGATGGTTAGTGCGTATAGACCAAATGGCGGACTCGGATCAAATACCAAGATCTCGTTAAGCGTGTTAAGTATCCGCGAACACCGACCAGGGCCAGGCCCACCTCTCACCAGTAGTCTCAACCTGCCTGTCGCTCCGCCTCAAAGATCCACTCATGGTGCTCCACCGGCCGACCCGACTTTAGTCTCCACATGTATCATGTATAAGTATATAGTATATACCGTGATCACCTCCCGGTGATCACGGCCCGATAATATAGCACATGCAGACGGACAAGAATGTAGGGCCACAGATGGAAATACTAGCATCCTATACTAAGCATGTAGGATTGCGGTAAAGGTAACAACAGATAGTAACAAGGACGGCTATGCATCAAGATAGGTATAACGAAAGCGGTAACATGCTACACTACTCTAATGCAAGCAGTATAGAGTAGAATAAGCGATATCTGGTGATCGGGGGCTTGCCTGGTTGCTCACGGCAAGAGAGAGGGTCGTCAACTCCGTGGTCGGTAGGCAGACATCGGCGTCGATCTCGGTGTCTAGTGGAAGAAGAGGGGGGAAGAAACAATGAATATTTAAGCAAACAGATGCATGACAATGCATGACAAAGCAAAGCGTGATGCTAGGCGTGCCCTAACGCGGTATGAGGTGATACCGACGAAGGGGGGAAGCATCCGGGAAAGTATCCCCGGGGTTCCGCGTTTTCGGACAGAGAAGTCGGGGGGGGGGGGGGAGGGGGGAAGTTGCGAGTTCGATAGGTTAGGGAGGTGTGGCACACGAACGGGCTGCGTATCCGGATTCGTCTCATTGTTCTGAGCAACTTTCATGTAGAAAGTATTTTCATCTGAGCTACAGTTTATTTTATATTAATTTTAAAAGATTTAAATCATTTTTAGGATTTATCTAATTATTTTAAAACAACATTATCTAGAACAGTGTTTGCTGACATCATCATGACGTCAGCAGTCCACAGAGGTGTTGACTAGTCAACTGACATGTGGGTCCTGTTCGTCATAGACACATCACCCTAACTAACAGATTAGTTAGGTTAATTATATATTTTAGGTTATTCATGCTTAATTAGTTTAACTAAACATGATTAATTAAGTTAATTATTTAGTTAATTAACTAACTAATTAATTAATTTTATTATTAATTATTTATTTATTATACATGTTTTTTCAAATTCTTTTTTACGTTCTCGGGCTAGGCCCCACATGTCGTGGCCGAGGCCATAGTGGGTTCGGTACTACGGCGCCGCCCGAACAAGCACTGTGGTGCGGGGCCGGGCGCATGCCTGTGTGAGGAAGGCGGCGGACTGGCAGTCTCAGTCGGCGAGGGCGAGGCCAAGTCTGGGGTGGCGTGGCGGCGAGGCCGGCGGAGTGGCGCAAGGCGGCGGAGGAGTGGAGCAAGCGAGGCGAGAACTCGGGCGTGGCCACGCGAGGTCATGGCGACGACAGCGTATCCCGAGGCGGGCAGGCGCCCCGGGCAGCGCGTCGAGACCCGGCTGGGGTGGGCGAGGCATACGGGAGGCGGGAGCGCGTCGCGCGTTTGGCGGAGCATCCGATGCTCGAGCCCATCGGCCATGGCGGATGGCGGAGCTCGGCGCGCATGGCGTCGGTGATCGACGTGAAACCGATGGAGAACGGAGGAGGAATCGAGAGGAGCTCACAACCGGGCTGTAGGGTTCGGGGGCAGCGTTGCTCGGGGTGGATCTGGGGACGGCGTCGGCGGGAAGCGATCCGTGGGGGAGGCGGCGGCCGATCCGGCGAAGACGGTGAGGGGCTCCGGTGGCGCGGTCCTCGAGCATTGGGGAAGGCGTTGGGGAAGACGAGACGGCGACAAGGTAGTCCTGGGCGGGGTGGCAAGGGCGAGGCGGCGCCGGCGAGGTCCAGCGAGCGCCTGGCGTCGCCGGTGCAGCGGCGTCAAGAGGACGGGGGCGCGGTGGCGGGATCAGCGATGGGTGTCGGGTGGCGTTGCCCCGATCAAAATTCAGGGGATCGAAGTGGGGGAAGGGGCGAAGTGGGGGTGGGGGTTAGGGTTTCTGGGGGGATAAGGTGGAGTGGGGGTCCGGTCGGGCTAGCGGGCTGGCGGCCGGTGAGCGATGGGCGTGGGGAGGGAGGTTCCCTCCTTTCTTTCTTTTTTTTTGTTGTGTTCCTTTTCTTTTATTGTTTTAGTTTAGTTTCGTTTATATTAGTTCTATAAATTATAAAATTAGTTCCTAAATTAGTATATGTATTAATGCCACATTCCGAACATTTTTATTTTTAATGTTTGAAACTTATACAGTTAGACTTTAATTCAAATTTGAATTTGGATCGGTTTTTAACTAACGCGACATTAGAAACAGTAAATGGGGTGATGTGGCGTTGTTAACGTGGGATTACTGTAGCATGATTATCCAGGCGTTACAAATCTCCTCCACTACAAGAAATCTCGTCCCGAGATTTATGCGGTGGAGTAAGGGGGAAAGGTGCTGGTTATTCTAATGGATCTTCTCGAAGAAGTTAATCCCTTTCGTTGATGCCTTCAATTCTTTATTCCAAAGCATCATGATGAAGTTGTCGTCCTTTCTTCGGGGAACTCCATCGTACTTACGAATAGGTAAGGGGCAGCTCTACAATGATAGGATGTTATAAGGGAAATTCATCTGGGGGTATCCCAGGAACGAACATATTAGTATCTCTCGAGTTGAACAAATGACACACATCGAGAGCAAAGTAAGACGGCGGATAGGCAATCGTTCATTTCCTGAAGCAGAGTGCGAAAGGGGTTCAGAGCAACGGGAATAAGTATTGTGTCCGATACCAGAATAGATCAACAGGCAAGTGGCCCGTGAATTACATACAAAGTCAAGCACGAGGAATAACTTTGACAACGGGGTGTACGGGAGAGTCGGGTTTCGATCACGTGGGCTGTGGTTATGGGCCCACCATGTGGGTTAAAAGCAGGAAGGCGCTAACATTTGCACGGTCAAGATAGCAAGGTATGTCGAGAGGATAGCTGTCGTTTTGTTGGCAACAATGTTGGTACCTAGAGGCGAGGGACGAAGAGAACCATTTTCTTGCTCGTTGAAGCGAGGCGGACCAATAGGCAAAGTTCTCGTCCATCGGTGGTTACGGAATGTCATCAACAAAAGTAATGAGGTCTTCTTGAGAGTGGTACAACGAGCTATTTACATAAGCAGGCAAATATTACTGCTTATATAATATAGATCATGAGAAGGTTTAAACAAACCAATGGAAAGGAACAGTGATTATCAGATTTAAACAGAACAATGGAATGGAAAATGTGTATACACACATATTTCGGGGGTATATCCTTCCCAATGACAAGCAGAGCATGATATCCATGTCAGGATATAATGTAGAAAACCCTTTAGGTAAGGGGAGAAAAATTACATGACATTACCCATACAACGGTGTTTGGATAATTGATAAAGAGAATTTAGCATTGTGCTTCAAATGTTCTTGGTGATGAGCGAAGTACCACAGACATGCTTGGTAGCAATGATATGGTGTTTCAATCAAGGGCGGACTTTGGATACACCAATGATCCATCAGGAGTAACTTATAAAATAAGTCCTACAATTTCCTCCAGGAGGAATGGTTATCCTTGCAAAAGAAATTATAATGATAGGTCCTCCAGCCAGGGGGGGTGCTAGGCATGACATCCTGTTACCAGGTCATCAAAGGGCCAACAACATAACTCTTGGAAAGTTGTCCCAACCATCATATCTGACTGAGATTCAGATCCGATTGGTGTCATGATACCTCAGACTCAGGATGCCCGAGAAGAAAAGGTGCAACACAAATAGACGAAATGACATTTCAAGATTCTCAGGAAATGAACTATGGGAGTGGGTTCCTGAAACAATAGTTCATCATTAAACCAAGGAGAGGAGGAGGTGGCTGATGGGCTCGGCGATAATCCATCGAGATTTCTGACAAGATGGATTTCCACAATTATGTGAACAATGAGATAACATTTGTCAGATCAAATGGTATAATGATGTATGCTCGAGGAAACATGCTCAATTAAACATTGGTTGAAAGGTGCACCCGAATATGGGTTGGGTTGCACGATCAATGTTAGAGTGGTGACTTGACGAACAAAAGAATTAGAATGAAACTCGACCATTCACTTCAAAGCAATAGGGTTGCTAGAAGTTTTGAATTCACACATCATAGTTCAATTGTCGGTATTCGGTTAGAAACAACACAGTACCAAGAAAGAATGGTGAGGGTGAGAAGTATCACCATACCAAGAATTCTTAAGAGGTGGAGTAATCCTCCGACATTCTTGACATAAAAGATGGTAATACTCCATGGTAAAGAAGAACAAATGCTAGATAGCCGGGAACTCGAGGTATAACACGAACACAAACAAGTTTTTGTTGGAGGAACACAATAAAGGGTCGATGACAACACAAATCATTGAGGGCAAGGTGGTATTTCTCATCATTAATTCAATTGATATCACGGAAGAGCATCGAATGTAGATGATGATCATGACACATTTGTCGAGAGATTTCACGAAGATGTAATCGATCGACGATGACATCAAGTCAAGCGAATGATGAAGCGAAAGGTTGTTGGAACCACGGTAGGACACAGACCGAGATCAAGTTTGTTGTTCAAGATGGAGCGATAAGACAAGGAAACCGGCGTAAGCTTAGCTCAATCGTCGAATGTTGTGCTCGAATTAAGGACCCGTAGCACAGTTAAAATTAGCACGATAATGATGTAGCCGATCGGGCTAGGAGTGACGGGATGGAGTATTAAACTTCTCAACCACAAAATCTTTGGGGTAACGAATCTCGGTGTTGATTCGATTCACAAATCGGGGTTCTCGGTTGGCGACAACCCATAACCCGTGGAGTGACTGTGATGGGGAAGCGTACTACTTCATCGAGAATTCATAAGATGAAGTGCAATGGGTTGATATCCTCGAGATACCGGTGGTAATACTCGAAGGTAGAACAAAATAGAGGTTGGGAAGGCGTCTTGATCCATGAAGGCAAGCACTTTAACTTGTCCAAGAAATAGAATCAAGGAGAACAATCATGGTGGAACCCACGATCATAAAGGATCGAACCACGGATACAAGATGAACTTATAACAAGGGGTAATTATTTTTACGAGCAGCTTCCATGATAAGTTATACATCGTCTCCATGGGCATGAACGCAAGGTTCAAGGTCGACTCCCACTTCTTCAATGAATAACCTTCCATTCACTTCTCGCTTTGATAAAGGCATTAGTGTTGAAAGTTTTACCTGGTGAAATACCAGATGAGTATGTCTCGTGAAAACTTCCGAGCTCACACATATAAAGGAAGGCATAGGTTCAACCCGTCAGGGTATCATGGAAACATATACCACAAGCTTCAATAGTAAATACCACCAGCTCGAAAGCAGAGCATGGTTGGTCAAGCAGAGGATACAATGTACCAAAGGCATTATGTATCAGGGGAAAGAACTCACAAGGTGATTAATTATGAAGGACACGGTCGGATAATAATCCAACAGTGGATATGGCGATCCACAATGGAGCTGATGTGAGTATCGATACCCAATCAGAGGAAGAAAGAATGCAAATGCATCGGTTTATAGAACATCTGAATAATTCAACGTTTAAATAACAAAGGAATTATGATTTTCAAATCAAGGGATCAGAAGCAAACACTCTGATTTAAGGATGGATAAGTTGAGTAGGCTTAGGGATACCATCGATGGTAATTTGATTGGTCGAGATCCAGCTCATGTTCAAAATGACATCTGAGCCGGAAAGATAATTTAAAAGGATCAACCGATGATTGTGAACATTCACAACGTATTGAATCAACGGACTCAAAAATGATGGTGACAAAGGATGCCAATATGATTACTATACTTATGGGATTAATCATAATGAAAGCAAACAAGAAATTCGAGCAATAGGTTCTTTGAGGATTTTGGAATATCAAATGGTATTTGAAGACTTTTGTGTAACACATGATCAAGCTGGGGATGGCGGATACTCGATAAGTGCGAGAATTAACCATAGGGGTATTCGGTGACAAAGAACAGCAAGGCGAGAAGCTCAAAGGATTATCGAAACAACGGCGAGTTTTTCAGGTATCTTGTAATAACAAGACCAGCGGGGATGAATGTAAGAATAACAAGCGCAAGTAGTTATCCATAAGGGTTTCTTGGTGGAAGGGAATTGCAAGCGCGATGAACACAAGTTCTCGGGTTAACAACGGAGAGTATCTTGAGGTCTTACAGTGCGTGACGACCATCGATAATAAGGGCCCTCCGGGTGAAAGTGATAACGAGATCCTAATGTTAGATTTAGTAAACTTCATTTAACCCGAATAGAGGAGAGATCGAGTCCCGAGTAAAGGTCGAGGAGTAAAAGATCCTAGTACCACCCAATGGCGGCGTGGGCCCGTAAAGGCGCATGACCAAGTTAGTAAAAGTTTTGTAATGTCTAGACTCGACTTCGCCAAGGAGTGTGGAAGAGGATTCCTACAGCGATGGCTCGATACCAACTTGGCGCCCCGATTCAATCGTACACTAATCATGCACGCAAATGTATACGATCAAGATCGAGGACTCACGGAAGATATCACAACACAACTCTAAAACATAAATAAGTCATACAAGCATCATAATACAAGCGAGGGGCCTCGAGGGCTCGAATACGGTGCTCGATCATAGGCGAGTCGTGGAAGCAACAATATCTGATACGAGACATAAGTTAAGCGAGGTTGCCTTAAGAAGGCTAGCACAAAGCGGGATCTGAGATCGAAGAGGAGCAGGCCTCCGCTGCAGGATCCTCCTAAACTACTCCAGTCGTCGTCGGTGGGCTGCTGCGTAGCGATAGGCACCTCCGGGTAGTAGTCATCATCGGCGGTGGTGTCGGCTCCTGGGCTCCATTGTGCAGTTGCAACAATCGGGTAAAGAAAGGGGAAAAGGGGAACAAGGCAACCGTGAGTACTCATCCAAAGTACTGCAAGCAAGGAGCTACACTACATATGCATGGATATATGTGTAAAGGGCCATATCGATTGGGTGAGCTGCAGAATGCCGAATAAGAGGGGATAGCTAATCTGTCGAAGACTAAACCTGTCGACCTTCGTCTTGCAACATGTAGAAGAGAGTAGACCGAAGTCCTCCAAGTAGCATCGCATAGCAATAATCCTACCCGGCGATCCCCTCCTCAATGCCCTGAGAGAGAGCGACCACGGGTTGTATCCGCACTTGGAAGGGTGTGTTTTATTAAGTATCCGGTTCTAGTTGTCATAAGGTCAAGGTACAACTCCAAGTCGTCCTGTTATCGAAGATCACGGCTATTGAATAGATTAACTTCCTGCAGGGTGCACCACATAACCCAACACGCTTGATCCCATTTGGCGGACACACTTTTACGGGTCATGCCCGACCGCAGAAGATCAACACGTCGCAGCCCACCTAGGCTCAACGAGAGAGGTCAAGACGCGGTCTAAACCTAAGCGCCGCGAAGTGCAGGCCCATCGTCCTTAGCACACACCTGCACGTTGCGTCTGTGGCGGAAGCAGACCTAGCCTCTGGCGTTCGGTCCAATCCGGTGCGCGCCACTCGATCGGCGGCGTCACGAAGTGCCGGTGATACCACGACGCGGGATACCCATAACTACTCCCACGTAGATGGTTAGTGCGTATAGACCAAATGGCCAGAATCAGATCAAATACCAAGATCTCGTTAAACGTGTTAAGTATCCTCGAATGCCGACCAGGGCCAGGCCCACCTCTCACCCAGGTAGTCTCAACCTGCCCTATCGCTCCGCCTCAAAGATCCACTCATGGTGCTCCACCGGCCGACCGACTTTAGTCTCCACATGTATCATGTATAAGTATATAGTATATACCGTGATCACCTCCCGAGTGATCACGGCCCGATAATA
The DNA here is from genome assembly GCA_021605205.1 of Aegilops longissima. Taxonomy (NCBI): domain Eukaryota; kingdom Viridiplantae; phylum Streptophyta; class Magnoliopsida; order Poales; family Poaceae; genus Aegilops; species Aegilops longissima. The sequence goes on from CM038680.1 coordinate 328,950,908, forward strand.
TAGCACAATGAGACGGACAAGAATGTAGGGCCACAGATGGAAATACTAGCATCCTATACTAAGCATGTAGGATTGCAGTGCACAGTAACAATGATAGTAACAAGGCGGGCTATGCATCGGGATAGGTATAATGAAGCGATAACATGCTACACTACTCTAATGCAAGCGGTATAGAGTAGAATAGGCGATATCTGGTGATCACGGGGGGGCCTTGCTGGTTGCTCGGCAAGAGAGAGGGTCGTCAACTCCGTGGTCGAACGGGCAGCAGCGTCGGTCTCGGTGTCTAGTGGAAGAAGAGGGGAAGAAACAATGAATATTTAAGCAAACAGATTCATGACGATGCATGACAAAGCAAAGCGTGATGCTAGGCGTGCCCTAACGCGGTATGAGCTGATACCGACGAAGGGGGGAAGCATCCGGGAAAGTATCCCCGGGGTTCCGCGTTTTCAGACGAGAAGCGGGGAGGGGAAGTTGCGAGTTTGATAGGTTAGGGAGGTGTGGCAGACGAACGGGCTGCGTATCCGGATTTGTCTCGTTGTTCTGAGCAACTTTCATGTAGAAAGTATTTTCTTGTGAGCTACGGTTTATTTTATATTAATTTTAAAAGATTTAAATCATTTTTAGGATTTATCTAATTATTTTAAAACAACATTATCGAGCAGTGTTTCTTGGCGTCGGCATGGCGTCGGCGATCAATGAAGGTGTTGACTAGTCAAGCGACATGTGGGTCTGTTAGTCATAGACACATCACCCTAACTAATGATTAGTTAGGTTAATTATATATTTTAGGTTATTCATGCTTAATTAGTTTAACTAAGCGGGATTAATTAAGTTAATTATTTAGTTAATTAACTAACTAATTAATTAATTTTATTATTAATTATTTATTTATTATACATGTTTTTTTCAAAATTCTTTTTTACGTTCTCGGGGCTAGGCCCACATGTCGTGGCCCGAGGCCATAGTGGGTTCGGTACTACAGGCGCCGCCCGAACAAGCACCATGGTGGGTGGGCTGGCGCATGCCTGTGGGTGAGGAAGGCGACGGACTGGCAGGTCGCCCGGTCGGCGAGGGCGAGGCCAAGACGGGGTGGCGTGGCGAGGCGAGGCCGGCAGAGTGGCGCAAGGTGGCGGAGGAGTGGAGCGGCGCGAGGGAGCGAGAACTCCGGCGCGGCAGCGTATCCCCGAGCGAGGCGGCGCGCAGGCGGCAGCGCGCACGAGACTCGGCTTTGGGGTGGGCGAGAGCATCTGAGGCGGGGAGCGCGTCGCGCGTTTGGCGGAGCATCCGATGCTCGAGCCCATCGGCCATGGCGGATGGCGGAGCTCGGCGCTCGTGGGCATCGGTGAGGCGACGTGAAACCGATGGAGAACGGAGGAGGAATCAAGAGGAGCTCACAACGGGGCTGTAGGGTTCGGGGGCAGCGTTGCTCGGGGTGGATGCCGGGGACGGCGTCTGGCGGGAAGCGATCCGGCGGGGAGTTGAGCGGCGGCCGATCCGCGAAAACGGTGAGGGGCTCGGTGGCGCGTCCTTGGGCATTGGGAAGGCGTTGGGAAGACGAGAGCGGCGACAAAGGTAGTCTGGCCCGGGTGGCAAAGGCGGCGGCGAGGTCAATGGCGCCAGTGTCGCCGGTGCAGGCGTCAAGAGGACGGGCGCGGTGGCGGGATCGGCGATGGGTGTCGGTGGCGTTGCCCGATCGAGATCGAGGGGATGGGGGAAGTGGGGGGAGAAGGGGGCGAAGTGGGGGTGGGGGTTAGGGTTTCTGGGGGATAAGGTGGAGTGGGGGTCCGGTCGGGCCAGTGGGCTGGCCGACCAGCTGGGCCAGTGGGCCGTGGGGAGGGAGGTTCCCTCCTTTCTTTCCTTTTTTTTGTTGTGTTCCTTTTCTTTTATTGTTTTAGTTTAGTTTCATTTATCTTAGTTCTATAAATTATAAAATTAGTTCCTAAATAAGTATATGTATTAATGCCACATTCTGAACATTTTTATTTTTAATGTTTGAAACTTTTACCGTTAGACTTTAATTCAAATTTGAATTTGGATCGGTTTTTAACTAACACGACATTAGAAACAGTAAATGGGGTGATGTGGCATTATTAACGTGGGATTACTGTAGCATGATTATCCGGGCGTTACATTGGTTCAACTCCACAATCTTGTCGGAGGCTCCCAAGTGACACCTAGCCAATCTAGGAGACACCACTCTCCAAGAAGTAACAAATGGTGTGTTGCTGATGAACTCCTTGCTCTTGTGCTTCAAATGATAGTCTCCCCAACACTCAACTCTCTCTCACAGGATTTGGATTTGGTGGAAAGAAGATTTGACTGGAAAGCAACTTGGGGAAGGCTAGAGATCAAGATTCATATGGTAGGAATGGAATATCTTGGCCTCAACACATGAGTAGGTGGTTCTCTCTCGAACCGGCAAGTTGGAAGTGTAGGTTTGTTACGATGGCTCTCTCCACGAATGAAGAGGAGGTGGAGGGGTATATATAGCCTCCACACAAAATCTAACCATTACACACAATTTACCAAACTCGGTGGGACCGAATCAACAAACTCGGTCGGACCGATTCAGTAAACCTAGTGACCGTTAGGGTTTTCGGTGGGACCGACATGCAACTCGGTAGGACCGATATGGTTAGGGTTAGGGCATAACGTAATCTCGGTGAGACCGATTACACAAACTCGGTGAGACCGATTTTGGTAATTAGCTAACCAGAGAGTTGGTCAGGTAAACTCGGTGGGACCGATTCGCTCTTTTCGGTGAGACCGAAATGTTACGAAAGGGAAACAGAGAGTTTACATTGCAATCTCGGTGGGACCGATCGCTCGCTTCGGTTAGACCGAAACGTTACGAAGGGAAACAGAGAGATTACAATCCCATCTAGGTGAGACCGAGATCCCTATCGGTGAAACCGATTTGCCTAGGGTTTGTGGCAGTGGCTATGACATTTGAACTCGGTGGCACCGGATAGAAAGAATCGGTAGGACCGATTTTGACTTTAGGTTTAGGTCATATGTGGATGTGAGAAAGTAGTAGAGGGTTTTTGGAGCATATCACTAAGCACATGAAGCAAGAGGCTCATTAAGCAACACCTCATCCCTCCTTGATAGTATTGGCTTTTCCTATAGACTCAATGTGATCTTGGATCACTAAAATGTAAAATGTAGAGTCTCGAGCTTCTGAGCTTGAGCCAATCCTTTTTCCTTAATATTTTGAGGGATCCACTTTCATCATCCATGCCATGCCATTCATTGAGCTTTCCTGAAATATTTGTCTTGGAATAGCATTAGCTCAATGAGCTATATGTTGTTATGAATTACCAAAACCACCTAGGGATAGTTGCACTTTCAGCTACCTAACATAATTTTTTCAATGCAATTCTCTTTATTGTGGCATGAATGTTTAGATCCAAAAGATTATAGACAAAGTTTTAATATTGACATAAAATAGTAATACTTCAAGCATGCTAACCAAGCAATTATGTCTTATCAAAATAACATAGAGAAAGAAAGCTTATCCCTACAAAATCATATAGTTTGGCCATGCTTCATTTTCGTCACACAAAATGCTCCCATCATAGACAACCCCGATGACAAGCCGAGCAATTGGTTCGAACTTTTTAACGCGCTTCAGCCTTTTCAACCCTCACGCAATACATGAGCGCAAGCCATGGATATAACACTACAAGTGGAATAGCATATGATGATGGGGGGTATGTGAGAAGACAAAAAAGGAGAAAGTCTCACATTGACGCGGCTAATCAACGGGCTATGGAGATTCCCATCAATTGATGTCAATGCGAGGAGTATGGATTGCCATGCAACAGATGCACTAGAGCTATAAATATATGAAATCTCATCAAAATAAATTAAGTGGGTGTGCATCCAACTTGCTTGCTCACGAAGACCTAGGGCTTTTGAGGAAGCCCATCATTGAAATATACAAGCCAAGTTCTATAATGAAAAATTCCCACTAGTATATGAAAGTGACAAAATAAGAAACTCTCTATCATGAAGATCATGGTGCTATTTTGAAGCACAAGTGTGGAAAAAGGATAGTAACATTGTCCCTTCTCTCTTTTTCTCTCATTTTTTTGGGCTTCTTTGGCCTCTTTTTTTATTATTTTTCGTCCGGAGTCTCATCGACTTGTGGGGGAATCATAGTCTCCATCATCCTTTCCTCACATGGGACAATGCTCTAATAATGATGATCATCACACTTTTGTTTACTCATAACTCAATATTACAACTCGATACTTGAACAAAAATATGACTCTATGTGAATGCCTCCGGCGGTGTACCGGGATATGCAATGAATCAAGAGCGACATGTATGAAAGAATTATGAGGGTGGCTTTGCCACAAATATGATGTCAACTACATGATCATGCAAAGAAATATGACAATGATGGAGCGTGTCATAATAACGGAACGGTGGAAAGTTGCATGGCAATATATCTCGGAATGGCTATGGAAAAGCCATAATAGGTAGGTATGGTGGCTGTTTTGAGGAAGATATAAGGAGGCTTATGTGTGATAGAGCGTATCGTATCACGGGGTTTGGATGCACCGGTGAAGTTTGCACCAACTCTCGAGGTGAGAAAGGGCAATGCACGGTACCGTAGAGGCTAGCAAATTGCGAAAAGGTAAGAGTGCGTATAATCCATGGACTCACATTAGTCATAAAGAACTCATATACTTATTGCAAAAGTTTATTAGCCCTCGAAGAAAAGTACTACTACGCATGCCCCTAGGGGGATAGATTGGTAGGAAAAGACCATCGCTCGTCCCCGACCGCCACTCATAAGGAAAGCAATCAAAGAACACCCCATACTTCAAATTTGTCACACAATGTTTACCATACGTGCATGCTACGGGACTTGCAATCCTCAACACAAGTATTTCTCAATTCCACAAGTACCCAACTAGCATGACTCTAACATTACCACCTTTATATCTCAAAACAACTATCAAGTGTCATAGTATTTAATGCACTCTATATGAAAGTTTTTATTATACCCATCTTGGATGCCTATCATATTAGGACTAATTTTATATCCAAAGCAAATTACCATGCTGTTCTAAAAGACTCTCAAAATAATATAAGTGAAGCATGAGAGATCAATAATTTCTATAAAATAAAACCACCACCGTGCTCTAAAAAGGTATAAATGAAGCACTAGAGCAAAATCTATCTAGCTCAAAAGATATAAGTGAAGCACATAGAGTATTCTAATAAATTCCGATTCATGTGTGTCCCTCCCAAAAGGTGTGTACACCAAGGATGATTGTGGTAAACTAAAAAAACAAAGACTCAAATCATACAAGATGCTCCAAGCAAAACACATATCATGTGGTGAATAAAAATATAGCCTCAAGTAAAGTTATCGATACACGAAGATGAAAGAGGGGATGCCTTCCGGGGCATCCCCGAGCTTAGGCTTTTGGTTGTCCTTGAATTTTACCTTGGGGTGCCTTGGGCATCCCCAAGCTTAGGCTCTTGCCACTCCTTATTCCATAATCTATCAAATCTTTACCCAAAAACTTGAAAACTTCACAACAAAAAACTCAACAGAAAATCTCATGAGCTCCGTTAGTATAAGAAAACAGATCACCACCTTAAGGTACTGTAATGAACTCATTCTTTATTTATATTGGTGTTAAACCTACTGTATTCTAACTTCTCTATGGTTCATACCCCCCGATACTAGCCATAGATTCATCAAAATAAGCAAACAACACACACAAAACAGAATCTGTCAAAAACAGAACAGTGTGTAGCAATCTGATTTGTTCGAACTTCTCAAAAACTAGGACAACCTGGATAATTTGTATATTGATCTACTGCAAAAAGAATTGGTATTTTATAATGTTCTGGTGGATTTTAACAATTATGTTCCTTAGCATAAAGTTTCTATCGTTTTCAGCAAGATCAAACAACTATCACCCAAGAAGATCCTATTGGTTCTACTTGGCACAAACACTAATTAAAACATAAAAGCACATATAAACAGAGGCTAGATGAATTATTTATTACTAAACAGGAGCAAAAAGCAAGGAACAAGAAATAAAATTGGGTTGCCTGCCAACAAGCGCTATCGTTTAACGCCCCTAGCTAGGCATAAAAACAAGAATAGATCTATGTATTGTCCTCTTTTGTATTTATCTTTTTAATGGAGTTATGTTCGGATCCGGGAGGTTCCTTACATTTTCCTTCATGCTCGGAGATCTTTAGATCTAGAGCATCCAACCGCTTATTGCAGAGTGTAATCAATGTATTCATGCGGTTAAGATTTCCACCAACATTTTTAAGAGGTTCAATAGATTTTTTAAATTCGCATAATTTCTCTAAGATTTGGGTTCCTTCTTGAGTAAGGTGAAGTCCCTTTTGTGGGGGAAGTACTCCTACTATCCCTCTATAATTTCATAAGCAATATTAGGATCAACTTCAATAAAATTCCCTTTGGCGGCAAAATCAAGGAGTTGTCTATGGGATATGGTTAGCCCAACATAAAAATTGCGAAGTAAAATCTTGAAATCTCCCTCTATAGTGCAACTACGATAAGATTCTACCATCCTATACCAAGCATCTTTTAAGTTTTCTCCTTGTCTTTGTTTGAAGTGGAGGACTTCAAAACCAGGAGATGAAGGAAGGGAGAAAGAGCTAGCCATGGAAACGAAATAAACAAACTAACACACGGACACACAAGAGACAAGCGAAAAGAAGCGGACGGAAAAAGGGCAAATAAAACGGCAAGGGTGAAGTGGGGGAGAGGAAAACAAGAGGCAAATGGCAAATAATGTAATGCGAGGGATATGAATTTGTGATGGGTACTTGGTATGTCTTGACTTGTGCGCAGATCTCCCCGGCAACGGCGCCAGAAACCCTTCTTGCTACCTCTTGAGCATGCGTTGGTTTTCCCTTGAAGAGGAAAGGGTGATGCAGTAAAGTAGCGTAAGTATTTCCCTCAATTTTTGAGAACCAAGGTACCAATCCAGTAGGAGACTACACGCAAATCGCCTAGTACTTGCACAAACAATCAAGAACCTTGCAACCAACGCGATAAAGGGGTTGTCAATCCCTTCACGGCCACTTGCAAAAGTGAGATCTGATAAAGATAATAAGATAAATATTTTTGGTATTTTTGTTGTATAGATTGGAAAATAAAGATTGCAAAATAAATAGTAAACTAGAATTGTAGATTGGAAACTTATATGATGTAAAGTAGACCCGGGGGCCATAGGTTTCACTAGTGGCTTCTCTCAAGATAGCATATTGTCGGTGTCAAAACGAGGCAAGCCATCTAGCCTTATGATGACGACACAGTGGAACTCTCAATGAAAGCACCAATGTCGGTGTCAAAACCGGCGGATCTCGGGTAGGGGGTCCCGAACTGTGCGTCTAAGGCGGATGGTATGTAACACCCCGGATACAACTTTCCATATTCGTAACTCCGACTCTTGCCTTTTCCGGAGATGTGATTTATTATTTCCTTCGTGGTTGGGTTTTGTTTGTTGTTTTGCATTTTGTTCTTGTATTGCATCTCATCTCATGGCATCATCTGCATTTCATCCGCATGTTTTTCAAAACTTGCATCCGTTCGGGTTCCGCCGGTTCTCTTCGTTGTCCGTTCCGAGTCCGGTTACACTCGCACGCGCCCGCGGCACCTCCGAAATATTATTTTATTAGTGGCATAATAATGTTCTCGGAATGGGTTGCAACTTGTCATGCGGTCTTATTATAGTGTAGACAGGCCGCCTGCCAAGTTTCGTCGCATTCGGAGTCCATCTGTTAGCCCAACCGTTGATCATAGCGGTACCGTTGCCGGTACCTTCGTCGGACGTTTTCGGTCTCCGAAAACAGATGCCGGGCTGCTTTTCTTTTCTCTCCCCTCAGTCCAGACCTTCTCGTCACAGCCCACCTGCAGCCCACCTAGTTTCCCCTCTGTCCGGAGCCGCTCGATCGCGATCCGAAGGTCCCGAGAACCCCCTAAAACCAAACCCTAGCCATCCCTGCTATAAATGGACACCACATCTCCATTTTGGGCAACCCTAACCCCCCTCCTCCTCAGATTCCGCGCCCCCAATCATCAGCCGCCGCCTTCTCCTTGAATTCCGGCGCTAACCTCTTCCCCGCCGCCACGTCGCCTGGCGCCCCCCTCCCGCGCGACCACTTGAGCCAGGCGCAGCCCGCCAAGCCCATCGGGGCCCGGACCGCGTCGCCCCGCGCCCTGAGCTCCAGATCGGGAGAGGAGCTCCCGATCCAGAGCTCCGAACCCGCCTCGTCGACCCCGCCGCCCGCACTCCTCGGCCTCGCCGCCGGCGACGAACTCCACCATCCCGGGTCGCCGCCCCGAGCCTCCCTCTTCCTTCCCTTCGTCCTCCCTCTCTCTCACCTCGCTCTCTCTCTGTTTTCCCCCGCGAGATCCGCCCGTGAAGCTCGGATCGACGCGGTGGCCTTCACCGATGCCGGAGCGGAATCCTCGCGTCCCGGATCGACGGCCTGCCGGATCCACCCCATTCGCGCCTCACCGGTCCTCCACGACCTCACGGAGCTCCCTCCCGCCGCCGGGCGTGTCTCTTCTCGTGGGCGATTTAACAGAGGACGCGGCGTCCGCTTCGCTGCGTTGACCTCTGCTGGGCAGCGCAGAAGGCCCAGCCAAAGACCTCCCAGATTTCGCCTCTCGGCTGCTCCATCCGAGGCCCACCTGCCTGGCCTCCTCCTCACCGACCGGGCCAAGAGCCCATGGTGAGACCCCAGCCCAACACCCAGCAGATCTGGCCCATGGCTTGTTTTTTTTTCAGTTCTGCAATTTCGCTTTATCCGATAATTTAACTGCATTTCTGAAAACCCCTAAGCATCATGCATTTAATATCTCTCAAACTGTGCATCGGATTAAAATAATTTATATATGTAAAATGCTCAGAAAATTGTGTAGATTAATAATATGTAATTTTCATCCATGTTTAAAATGTTTAAATTGATGTTTGCATTAATTTGCTAATATGCCATGCTAAAATGCCTTAATTCATAACTAAATAACCGTAACTCGGAATTAAATGTTCTTTATATGTAAATGGGGTGGAAAAATGCCTAGATTAACATGGTCCACTTTATGTTGCTGTTTAACAACTCTAAAATTGTGTTTAGGGCAGAACAATACCGAATCTAAAGTATTGCTCATGGGGATTTTCTGGAATTGTTGTTTCTTATTTCCGGCCTCATCTAAACTTGCCTAAATAGCTAGTTTAATTATGCTCCACCTCTTGCCATGTTTAATAACATTTAATATTGTTGAGTACCTAACCGAGAGAGAACTAAATAAGTGTTGTGGTGTTCCATCAATATGCAACTCGTTGCATATTGAGCTCCACTTAACTTGTAGTGTTGTTTGTGCATATTGCCATGCCATGCCTCATTAAACCGGACATGCATCATATTTGTTTGTGCATCATGCCATGTTTATGATTGTGTGTTTACTATGTTATTTGCTTCTTTCCGGTTTGCTTCTCTCGTTAGCTTCGGGTTCGTTCCGGAGTTGTGAGGATTCGTTCGACTACTTCCGTTCGTTCTTCTTCATGGACTCGATCTTCTTCCTTGCGGGATTTCAGGCAAGATGACCATACCCTCGAAATCACTTCTATCTTTGCTTGCTAGATGCTCGCTCTTTTGCTATGGCTATGCTATGATGCCTACCACTTGCTATATCATGCCTCCCATGTTGCCATGTCAAGCCTCTAACCATCCTTTCCTAGCAAACCGTTGTTTGGCTATGTTACCGCTTGCTCAGCCCCTCTTATAGCGTTGTTAGTTGCAGGTGAAGATGAAGTTTGTTCCTTGTTGGAACATGGAGATGTTGTTCCTTGTTGGAACATGTTTACTTGTTGGGATATCACAATATATCTTATTTAATTAATGCATCTATATACTTGGTAAAGGGTGGAAGGCTCGGCCTTATGCAGTGTTTTGTTCCACTCTTGCCGCCCTAGTTTCCGTCATATCGGTATTATGTTCCCGGATTTTTGCGTCCCTAACGCGGTCGGGTGATTTATGGGACCCCCTTGACAGTTCGCTTTGAATAAGACTTTTCCAGCAAGGCCCAACATTGGTTTTACCATTTGCCTCACCTATGCCTTTTTTCCCTTGGGTTTCCGGAGCCCGAGGGTCATCTTTATTTTAGCCCCCCGGGCCAGTTCTCCTTTGAGTGCTGGTCCAAACCGAGCGATGTCCGGCGCCCCCTGGGCAATCAGGGTTTATGCCAACCCGACGTCTTGCTCATCCGGTGTGCCCCGAGACCGAGATATGTGCAGCTCCTATCAGATTTGTCGGCACATCCGGCGGCTTTGCTGGTCTTGTTTTATTGCTGTGAAATGTCTTGTAGCCGGATTCCGAGACTGATCGGGTCTTCCGGGAGAAGGAATATCCTTCGTTGATCGCGAGAGCTTATCATGGGCTAAGTTGGGACACCCTGCAGGGTTTGAACTTTCAAAGCCGTGCCGCATGTTATGTGGCGATGGGAATTTGTTAATGTCGGTTGTAGAAAACCGAAGTTGATCTTAATTAAAATACACCAACGCGTGTGTAACCGTGATGGTCTCTTCTCGGTGAGTCCGGGAAGTGAACACGGTGTTGGAGTTATGTTTGGCGTAAGTAGTTTCAGGATCACTTCTTGATCATAGTTGTTCGACCGTGCTTTTGCCTCCTCTTCTCGCTCTCTTTTGCGTATGTTAGCCACCATATATGCTAGTCGCTGTCGCAGCTCCACCTCACTACCTTGCCCTACCTTTAAGCTTAAATAGTCTTGATCTCATGGTGTGAGATTGCTGAGTCCCGTGACTCACAGATACTTCAAAACCAGTTTGCGGTGCCGATGAAACCGTGCAGGTGATGGACCCGAGCTCAAGGAGGAGCTCGATGAAGATCTTGTTCTTTGTGTTGTTTCGTTTGATCGATCAAGAGTGGAGCCAGTTGGGACGATCGGGGATCTGTGTAGCATTTGGGGTAGTCTTCTTTTATTTTGGTTCCGTAGTCGGACCTTGATTGTATCTGTATGATGTAATGCTTTACTCATGTATTGTGTGAAGTGGCGATTGTAAGCCAACTATGTATCTCTTTCCTTATGTATTACATGGGTTGTGTGAAGATTACCTCACTTGCGACATTGCTTTCAATGCGGTTATGCCTCTAAGTCGTGCTTCGACACGTGGGAGATATAGCCGCATCGAGGCGTTAAAAGTTGGTATCGAGCCTTCCCGACTTAGGAGCCCCTACTTGATTGTTTCTTGGCGTTGTTGAGTCTAGAACGGAAAATGTTTTGAGTCTTAGGATTATATATATCGGAGAGTAGGATTTTTTTACTCCTCGGTCCCTTAAATCGCTCTGGTGAGGTATCCGACGTAGAGTTTTGACTTTCTCTCCTCAAATTTCACTAAAAATTTTTAGGATCACGCTGGTATCTTGGAATCGTTCGATGGTTTTGTGACGAGAACATTGTTCTTGGTGCCTCCTGTCATTTAGGGGTTGTGGCGGTGTCCCGGGAGTTGAGCTCCGAGGTGTTGTCGTCACAATTTTATCGTTGCGATTCTGGAATACCGAGTTTTGCCGACATCGAAATCTCTTTTGTGCAGTTGTTGGTGAGATAACACGATAGCCCGATCTTGTGGCGAAAAGGGAGTATTGCCATGACTTGTATAACGGATGTTTTTGAAGGTCGAGGTACACGATTTCGAAGGTTTCGGTTATGTGTTGACGGATGGATACAATTGGATCTAGGTATTGTTAGTTTGGGTGATATATTTTGTGTCCCTGTATCCCCAACACCGGATTGCATAACCAGAAAGTTTGGGAGTTTATAGGTGGGAATTCAAGTAGCTCTAGGATATCTTTCCAACGGATGTATGATTTGAGATTGGGGTTCAACGTCTAGTGGTCCGCCCATTCACGGTCGATTCTGAAGTGGTCGCGAGGCGTCTTAAAGAATCCTTGGCTATGCTGATTCGGGACGTCTTGTTTGTCATTCGTGACGTCCGCTATATCGTCGTGTCCGTGTGGGCCCCACCACGAACACTTTGGGCGAAATCTCTATCATGTGTTTGTTCCGGCTTATTCTGCAAGCCAAATCCTTGTTTTGTTTTATCTGTGGTATTCAAGTTGCTTCAATGCCAAGTGTTGATTCCATACCTTTCCTAAATGGTGTTCTCATATTGCTATGTGAATACTAATCCTTCTTGATCACTGAGCTTGTCATGTTAATTCTTTTCTCAACCGGCGTGCTTCTCTTCAAGTGGATCCGATCATTCCAACAGTCGCAAGATCAATTCTAACCTTTTTCTCAACGGTGCTCGTTTCATCCGACCTAAATTGTCTTTGTTTTCCCCGCCCTCCCACCCTTTTTCTTCAAGGACTCAGATTTCTTAACCAAATATCCATTGTATGGATGTGAAGTTTCTGCATTCTTTTCCTTTAAATGCTTTATCCGGTGATTTCTCATGAAAACGCTAAGGAAGCTTCAACCTTATCATTGTTCCATTCTAATTTTCTTCTCCGGTGGTTTTAGTTCAAGATTTCGGTGTTGATCTTATCCCTTTTCCTCTTTTCACAATGTTTTCTCATGCCGGTGTATCTCTTAATCATTCACCTCTCGCTATTCAATTGTTCCGGAGTGTTGAAGATATCTCAGAAGATTCTAGTTTCCATTCTCAATTCACTCAAGTTCTTTTGAGGATGCTATCTCATTCAAGCCATTTAATTCTACCGGTGCAATATCTATTTCAAAAATCGTTCAACGGTGTTTTCTTTTGAGTGGGCCCTAACCCACAGGTCTTTTTCCAGGATCTTACCTAACTCTTCTAATTTTCCGGAGTTATTCTCAAATTCTTTGCAAAGTTTGACGTAAGAATGAATTATCATCAGTCTTGGTTTTCTCCAAGAATTTTCAAATTCTTTTCATCGTTGGTTCAACCTTTCTAATTTTCATCCCGGAGTATCTCAACAATTCATGGTGGTGTTTCTCGTCGTCATTCTCGAATTTTGAAGACTGAAGATGAGTTTCTCTTTAATCTTGCTCCATTCTCTTCAAGATTCTTGGTTCTAGTTTGATGCCATCCTCTCATAATTATTTTCGTTTGTGAGAATTCTTTTCACCCATCTGGAGCATTTCAGGAGTCTTTTCAGTTTGATTCTTCGGAGCCCATCATCTCAGAATTATTCATTCAAGCGTTCAACTCTTGTTTTCCAAATCTCACCGGTGCATCGTCGAAATATGCTCTAATCAGTTCATGATCTCTTCGTTCTAACGTATCCAAATCCCCTCAAATATCTTCATTCGTTTTCCAATTCTTCCCGGTGAATTGTGCCTTTGCTACGTTCATTTTCAATTCTTACGGTGGTTTGTTCAAGATTTCACTTCTTTTGTTATCATATCAATTTATTCGTTGTTTCAATCCTACCGGTGGTTCGTTGAAGACCTTCTCAAGTTTGCGCCATATCTATCTTAATCTTTTCTACGGGAATAAGTAGTATGCCAAATCCGTTGCTTGTCATCAATTTAATTGGTGAAGGATCAGCATAATGTAATTCTTATTCTTGTTTCATCGAGTAAGTTCAATTCCTTATTCCGGAGGTTCATCAAAATTCTTGATTTCATTTATTCTTTTTTCTTTCCGGAGTTCCAAGTTTTCTCGGCTATATCATTTCAAAGCTTCATCTTATCACTGCAATGCTTCACCTTGTGTTTTCAACTTCTCTTTCTTTTATCATCTTTTTTTTCTTATCGGAGTTCTTCATGGAGGCTCTACATGGTGGTTCGTCAAGGATTCTTTTCATTCTTCAATTGTTCTTCAAGATTTCTCTCGGAGTTAAGATCCGTCAAGCTATACTCTAAAATAAACATGGTGCTGCAACACATGTTTTGTTTTGAGGAGTTCAAGCATTTTTCTTCTTGCATTTCGAAGTGCAATTCGTTCTACCTTATCATTTGAGGTGGTGTTATGTCATTCTCGACAATTTGAGTTCGTGTTTCATGATTCACATGTTGTCAAGAATGAGGTATTTTAAATCCATCAATCTCTTCATTGGAGTTGCATTGGGCTATATTTCACCTAAAGCTTTCCCTAAGGATTGTTGCTATTTATGGTGCTTATAAAGGACCCAAGTTCTTCATTTCTCCTCTCGGTGAAATAAGTTTCTCGTCTCCTTGTTGATCTTAATCCAATCAATTGTTTCCGTTGGTGGCAGAAGCTCGCCTCATAATTTTGAGATGTTTTCATAAACCCACTACAAGCTTATCCTTATCGTTGTTGTTTTTCAAACAACTCCGTTCAATCCAACTTTGTAATTGCTCTTTCAAATTCATTTATGGTGGGAGATGTTGGTTTCATTCTTCGTTCTATTCATTCCAACTTTCTATCGATCATGCATTGTTTTCGAAGGCATTGTGATGTTGCTCTCTTCGACCCATCGTCTCGTTTTGCCAAGATCATGTTCTTTTCTTGCATTATCCATTTAACCGGAGTGTGGTGTCTTCTCTTCAAGTTCTTTTCATCTTATCAAGTTTTCCTTCTTCTTTTAGTCGGAGTGCTGCCCAAATTTATATCATTCTTATTTCTTCTCTATCTTGTTTTAACCGGAGTGGTTTCAATATTTATTTTATCACTAAACCTCTTGGTTTTCGTCGTATCCCTTGTTCCTCTTTTCTAACAGAGTGTTTTCAACTTTCTTCATCTTCATTGTTTTCTTTCTTTCATTTTGTTCAACCTCTCAAGGTTCGTGGTTTCATTCGTTCGTCAAAGAAGCAACTTAGTTTTACCTCTCATCTTCCTCGTCCTTTTCCCTCCGGTGCCATCCTAGATCTCGGGACGAGATCCTCTCGTAGTGGTGGAGTGTTGTAACACCCCGGATACAACTTTCCATATTCGTAACTCCGACTCTTGCCTTTTCCGGAGATGTGATTTATTATTTCCTTCGTGGTTGGGTTTTGTTTGTTGTTTTGCATTTTGTTCTTGTATTGCATCTCATCTCATGGCATCATCTCGCATTTCATCCGCATGTTTTTCAAAACTTGCATCCGTTCGAGTTCCGCCGGTTCTCTCCGTTGTCCGTTCGAGTCCGGTTACACTCGCACGCGCCGCTGCACCTCCAAATATTATTTTATTAGTGGCATAATAATGTTCTCGGAATGGGTTGCAACTTGTCATGCGGTCTTATTATAGTGTAGACAGGACGCCTGCCAAGTTTAAATCGCATTCGAGTCCATCTGTTAGCCCAACCGTTGATCATAGCGGTACTGTTGCGGTACCTTCGTCTTGACGTTTTCGGTCTCCGAAAAAGATGCCGGGCTGCTTTTCTTTTCTCTCCCTCAGTCCAGACCTTCTCGTCACAGCCCACCTGCAGCCCACCTAGTTTCCCTCCGTCCGGAGCCGCTCGATCGCGATCCAAGGTCCCGAGAACCCCTAAAACCAAACCCTAGCCATCCTGCTATAAATGGACACCACATCTCCATTTTGGGCAACCCTAACCCCCTCCTCCTCAGATTCGCGCCCCCAATCATCAGCCGCCGCCTTCTCCTTGAATTCGGCGCTAACCTCTTCCCCGCCACGTCGCCTGGCGCCCCCTCCCTGCTGACCCCACAGTTCAGGCGCAGCCACCAAGCCCATCGGGGCCGGACGCGTCGCCGCGCCTGAGCTCCAGATCGGGAGAGGAGCTCCCGATCAGAGCTCCGAACCCGCCTCGTCGACCCGCCGCCGCCTCCTCGGCCTCGCCGCGCGCATTGAACTCCACCATCCCGGGTCGCCGCCCCGCGCCTCCCTCTTCCTTCCCTTCGTCCTCCCTCTCTCTCACCTCGCTCTCTCTCTCTTTTCCCCCCCGCAGGATCCGCCCCGTGAAGCTCAGATCGACGCGGTGGCCTTCACCGATGCCGGAGCGGAATCTCGCGTCCGGATCTGACGGCCCTGCCCGGATCCACCCCATTCCGCGCCTCACCGGTCCTCCACGACCTCACCGGAGCTCCCTCCCGCCGCCGGCGTGTCTCTTCTCAGGGACGAACAGAGGACGCGTCCCGCTCGCCTGCGTTGACCTCGCGCGCGGGCCGCGCAAAGGCCCAGCCCAGCACCTCCCCAGATTCGGCCTGCCCCTCCAGCCTGCTCCATCCGAGGCCCAGCCGGCCTGGCCCTCCTCCCTCACCGACCGGGCCAAGAGCCCATGGTGAGACCCCAGCCCAGCACCCAGCAGATCTGGCCCATGGCTTGTTTTTTTTTTCAGTTCTGCGAATTTCGCTTTATCCAGTAATTTAACTGTTTTACAGAAAACCCCCTAAGCATCATGCATTTAATATCTCTCAAACTGTGCATCGGATTAAAATAATTTATATATGTAAAATGCTCAGAAAATTGTGTAGATTAATAATATGTCATTTTCATCCATGTTTAAAATGTTTAAATTGATGTTTGCATTAATTTGCTAATATGCCATGCTAAAATGCCTTAATTCATAACTAAATAACCGTAACTCGGAATTAAATGTTCTTTATATGTAAATGGGGTGGAAAAATGCCTAGATTAACATGGTCCACTTTATGTTGCTGTTTAACAACTCTAAAATTGTGTTTAGGGCAGAACAGTACCGAATCTAAAGTATTGCTCATGGGGATTTTCCGGAATTGTTGTTTCTTATTTCCGGCCTCATCTAAACTTGCCTAAATAGCTAGTTTAATTATGCTCCACCTCTTGCCATGTTTAATAACATTTAATATTGTTGAGTACCTAACCGAGAGAGAACTAAATAAGTGTTGTGGTGTTCCATCAATATGCAACTCGTTGCATATTGAGCTCCACTTAACTTGTAGTGTTGTTTGTGCATATTGCCATGCCATGCCTCATTAAACCGGACATGCATCATATTTGTTTGTGCATCATGCCATGTTTATGATTGTGTGTTTACTATGTTATTTGCTTCTTTCGGTTTGCTTCTCTCGTTAGCCGGGTTCGTTCGGAGTTGTGAGGATTCGTTCGACTACTTCCGTTCGTTCTTCTTCATGGACTCGATCTTCTTCCTTGCGGGATTTCAGGCAAGATGACCATACCCTCGAAATCACTTCTATCTTTGCTTGCTAGATGCTCGCTCTTTTGCTATGGCTATGCTACGATGCCTACCACTTGCTATATCATGCCTCCCATGTTGCCATGTCAAGCCTCTAACCATCCTTTCCTAGCAAACCGTTGTTTGGCTATGTTACCGCTTGCTCACCCCTCTTATAGCGTTGTTAGTTGCGGTGAAGATGAAGTTTGTTCCTTGTTGGAACATGGAGATGTTGTTCCTTGTTGGAACATGTTTACTTGTTGGGATATCACAATATATCTTATTTAATTAATGCATCTATATACTTGGTAAAGGGTGGAAGGCTCGGCCTTATGCAGTGTTTTGTTCCACTCTTGCCGCCCTAGTTTCCGTCATATCGGTATTATGTTCCCGGATTTTGCGTCCCTAACGCGGTCGGGTGATTTATGGGACCCCTTGACGGTTCGCTTTGAATAAGACTTTTCAAAGAAGGCCCAACATTGGTTTTACCATTTGCCTCACCTATGCCTTTTTTTCCCTTGGGTTTCGGAGCCGAGGGTCATCTTTATTTTAGCCCCGGGCCAGTTCTCCTTTGAGTGCTGGTCCAAACCGAAGCGATGTCCGGCGCCCCACAGGCAATCGGGGTTTATGCCAACCCGACGTCTTGCTCATCCGGTGTGCCCGAGACCGAGATATGTGCAGCTCCTATCAGGATTTGTCGGCACATCCGGGCGGCTTTGCTGGTCTTGTTTTATTCTGTGAAATGTCTTGTAGCCGGATTCGAGACTGATCGGGTCTTCCGGGAGAAGGAATATCCTTCGTTGATCGTGAGAGCTTATCATGGGCTAAGTTGGGACACCCTGCAGGGTTTGAACTTTCGAAAGCCGTGCCGCGGTTATGTGGCAGATGGGAATTTGTTAATGTCGGTTGTAGAAAACCCGAAGTTGATCTTAATTAAAATACACCAACCGCGTGTGTAACGTGATGGTCTCTTCTCGGAGTCCGGAAGTGAACACGATGTTGGAGTTATGTTTGGCGTAAGTAGTTTCAGGATCACTTCTTGATCATAGTTGTTCGACCGTGCTTTTGCCTCCTCTTCTCGCTCTCTTTTGCGTATGTTAGCCACCATATATGCTAGTCGCTGCTGCAGCTCCACCTCACTACCTTGCCCTACCTTTAAGCTTAAATAGTCTTGATCTCGCGGGTGTGAGATTGCTGAGTCCCGTGACTCACAGATACTTCAAAACCAGTTTGCGGTGCCGATGAAACCGTGCGGTGATGGACTCGAGCTCAAGGAGGAGCTCGATGAAGATCTTGTTCTTTGTGTTGTTTCGTTTGATTCGATCAATAGTGGAGCCAGTTGGGACGATCGGGATCTGTGTAGCATTTGGGGTAGTCTTCTTTTATTTTGGTTCCGTAGTCGGACCTTGATTGTATCTGTATGATGTAATGCTTTACTCATGTACTGTGTGAAGTGGCGATTGTAAGCCAACTATGTATCTCTTTCCCTTATGTATTACATGGGTTGTGTGAAGATTACCTCACTTGCGACATTGCTTTCAATGCGGTTATGCCTCTAAGTCGTGCTTCGACACGTGGGAGATATAGCCGCATCGAGGGCGTTAAATGGTAACAGGAGGCGAGGGACACGATGTTTACCCAGGTTCGGGCCCTCTCGATCGAGCTAATACCCTACTTCCTGCTTGATTGATCTTGATGATATGAGTATTATAAGAGTTGCTCTACCACGAGATCGTAGAGGCTAATCCCTAGAAGCTAGCCTATGGTATGATTGTTGTTGTCCTACGGACTAAACCCTCCGGTTTATATAGACACCGGAGGGGGCTAGGGTTAAACAGAGTCGGTTACAATGGGAGGAGATCTACATATCCGTATTGCCAAGCTTGCCTTCCACGCCAAGGAGAGTCCCATCCGGACACGGGAGAAGTCTTCAATCTTGTATCTTCATGATCCAATAGTTCAGCCAAAGGATATAGTCTGACTGTCCGGAGACCCCCTAATCCAGGACTCCCTCAGTAGCCCCCGAACCAGGCTTCAATGAAGATGAGTCCGGCGCGTAGATTGTCTTTGGCATTGCAAGGCGGGTTCTTCTCCAAATTCTGAATACCTGCTGAGTAGTGTCCGACTTCCCATAATGTTGCACTTCTCGGCTTTCGCGCCCAATAATGGCTATCTCCCACGTGTCGAGCGAATGCGAGAAATCAGGGCATTTTTACATTTGCCACCCTAGTCACGTGAGTAAACTGTCAATTAAAGAGACGGGGATCCATAGATCCGAATCACACCATCCTCTCTTCAGTGAGTATCCATCGGAGCGCGCTCAAAAAATCCATTCCAACATGGCCAGCCATCGCAGCTCCTCCTCTCGCTCCCGCAGCCTTAAGCCCGGTGATTGGAAGAAGTGTTCCGTCCCGCACAGCCAATTAGTAGAGCTACAGACCTAGGGATTTCTCCCTCCAACGTATATGGTTCCCGTTCGAGCCGGGCTCGCCACCTATAATGGCGGGGAGCAAGCGGAGAGCTTTCCTAATCCCTCCAAGGGGGAGCGGGTATGCCTCATCCCTTATTTACTAAGGGGGCTTGGATTTCCAATCCATCCATTCCTCCGCGGGCTCCTGGAGTTCTATGGCCTCCAGTTGCATAATTTCACCCCGGCTTCCATATTACACATCGCTGGTTATGTGGCCCTTTGCGAGCTGTTTACGGGCTACTGGCGCATTTCAAGCTGTGGAAGAGGTTATTCGCCTTGTGCCCGCATACGAAGGGTCAATATATCAAGTGGGCGGAGCCGAAATATGGTGCATCGCCGGGACCGGATACCTGTCTGGCACCCCGAAGAAGACGTCCGAAGACTGGCCTTCAGAGTGGTTTTATATGGAGGGCGTCCCCCCTTCCGGATCCTATTCGGATTGGTCTTCCCGAGTTCGACAATGCCCCTTTGAAGAAACGCAGAAGCTGGCGCCCGCGGAGCCCTCAGGAGGAAGGTAACAGAGAAGTCCTTTACCTGATGGGCTGGATAAAGGTGCTAGCTCAATCAGGACTGACAATAATCGAGGTTATGTCAATATGCATAATGCGGGGGGTGCAGCCACTTCAATATCGAGGCCACCCCATGTGGCACTTCAACAGGGAAGATGATGCCACTCGCTGCAGGCGTAAAGGACCAGACTCACCGCTGCACGGCAAGAATTCATGCGATTTGTATAAAGGAGAAGAAGAGGAGTTCATCCGCATTAAGCCACGGGATGGATTCTCCATGTACAACCCTCCAAGCTGGGTGAGTTGCCATTCTTTACTCCCATCTTTTCCACACTCGTCGTCATATGTATTTACCTTGCCATTTCGCGGCAGGAACTGCGGAAGGCTGTAAGGGAGGTCAATAGCCCGCCTCCACAACCGGAGGACCCTGACCGGGCCCTTGATCCCGGACTCGAAGAGGATCCGGACATATTTGTGGAGCTGATCGACAGGATATTCTATCAATTAAGCTGTGATGATGCCATGGTGGCCATTATAGCTGACTATCCTGGGCTACTCCCCACATCGCACGTGAGTAAAACCAAAGTCCCAACTTCCAAGAAGGATCCCCTTTTATGCACTTCACCTACCGTACATGTATGGTGTTTTACAGGGAAGGCCCTCGGGACGCCATGCCGAACCCGCAGGGACTCACCAACAAGGGGCACCGAAGCCGGGTAGGCTAAAAAGGAAGGTGGTCCGGACTGAGATGCCGGCGCAGAGGTATGATACAAAACCTTGCTCCGTGGGTGTCGTCTTTTTAAAACATAATAACACCCATGTTTCCTAGAAGGAAAAATGCTCGCCGGACTATATCCGGAGAGGTCGCTGATCACGCCTCCACCAGTCGGGCTCCAGAGCCGGACACAGAGGCGGAAGCTAACACGGGGCACACGCCGGATGCTCCTCCTGCAGAGGACGCGTATAGAATATCCGCTACAAATTCCAAGGTGGAGAGCGCCATGAATCATAGGCGTCGCCGGGCCGTACTCCGTGACACTTGTTTCTCCCAAGAGGCGTTTGACGCCTTCAACTCGGGAGATGCGTACATCCGTGCTGCTCAAAATGGTCTTGCCAGAGCCACGGACCAGTATGTAAAGGATATACGGGTAAGAAAATTTGATGATTATATATATCAGTAGCCCCTGAGACTTGAAACAGTCGACACAACTGATTTAAGGATCAGTATATGTGCAGGTTCTTACAGAGAAGAATACCCAATTGTCTCAAGAGCTGAAAGAGTGCAAGGCCCAGCTACAGGCTGCAGTTGCCGCCTTGAAGGAGTCCGAGAAGACCCCCTCTGGTAACACATTTTGCTATTGCAAAGAATGACAGGTACCATATAGTATGCGGCATGCATGCAAATCTAACAATAGATATTGCAGATGACTCTGGAGTGAATCCGGAGGCCTCGCCGGGGGATGCACAACGTACTAAGTGGCAGCTAAATGCTGTCGAGCGCGTGCTTACACGGGTTAGGCAGGAGAAAAATGATCTCCAGGACGCCAATATTCAGCTGGACGTGGAACTGAAAGATGTTCGGGCCCAGCTAGCGGACTCCGTGAAGGAGAATAAGCGGCTTCAACACGACATATTCAGTAAGTGCTTGAACGAAATTTTGAAAAGAGTTTGGCGAACAAGCCGGTTAACAGAGTTATATCTGCAGGTATGCTGATGGGCCGTCCCGCTGAGGAGATGCCCGGTCTACGAGTGATCTTCTACCAGAGCTCTCACAACTGGACGAACAAGTTCGGCGGTGATCTAGTATTGCCCAAGCCTTGTGGCCATCCACTTCCCCGCCCGGAGGCATGGGGGAGCTTATAGAAAAGCTCAAGGGAGCGTGGCGACGCTTCCGATTATGGAAGATATCGGCCTGCCGACAAGGTGCACGGGAGGCCTGGGCCATGGTGAAGACGCGATATACCAAGGCTGACCCAAACCACATGGCCGAGGTCGGACCTGTGGGGCCTGATGGGAGAGAGATCCCCGCCAGTTTGGTGTATGACCAAGTAGAATTAGCCACAAAGTACTCCCAATAAGATTGTAGGCTAGACAGCCTATTGGATGGGATAGAAGAAGAATTTAGTTAGTCGAAGTGACTGCGTACTTTAAATGACATATATAATGTCCCTAGCCGGATTGTAAATCATTTGTCATGGTGGACCTTTTTGCTTCGACCTCGGGACCCGATAGTCCGGAGTGTATCCGAATACCCACTCAGTTATATAAAAACCGGGTATGCGTGGAAACCAGGCGTAGGGGTCATAAGTGCTTGAACAGACAAGTGCCCAACTAGCTATGTTATATTACATGGATAGTAAGAAACATCTTCCAGGGAGAATAGTTCTGTTAAGGGTTCCTTTCCTTGGGTACGCATGCCCTAATGTGCATGTTTGAACTGTGAAAAAAGACGCAGGCAAAAACATCTGGGGGCATGTATCAAAATAAATAAAAGTCATCTTTTGTTCACCGACCGAATATTCCCTTAAGAACGCTAGCTTTCGGCTTCACCCGTCGAGGTACACATCCGGTGACCAGCAATAATAATCGCAGAGGTGCTCCCCTTATGCCCTAGCCGAATTAACGGGGCGTAGGGCATAAATACAAGAGCCAGGCAACCCAGCTTGGCCAAAACTTAAGTCATATCGATGCATATAATGGCGAAAAAAGGTACATGCGGAAGAATACACTACAAAAAAAAGACACATCCGTGACATTTTGGGCTGAACGAATTTTTTTCTGTCATACATATGACACCTCTATGACGATAATTGTGACAAAACCCTGTATCATCATAGATGTGGTGGGCTCCTACTTCTATGACAAAAAATCATGACAGAAAATGGGCTTTTCGTCTTGGGCGGGCCGGAGACGCAGCTGCATGACATTCTTTGGGCCGTCCATGACGGAAAAAACCATGGTAGAAGCGAGGGGGAGGAAAATTTTGGGGAGTTGCCGGTTATGGTGGGAGGTCGGGGGCCGAGTGATGCGCGTTTCTCTCGTACGTACGCGCGTGTGTGCGAGGCATTGGCTCTAACTGAACCCGAGCGAGGCGTTAGGCTCTAAGCGAACCCGGCGATTGACTGCGAGCTACGCGTTCATGAACCCGAGCGATCGATCGATGGCTGTTAATCGAACCCGATGGAGCGATTCGCCGCTCTCGCCGCTAATGAAGCCAATCAAGCTGGATGAGCAAGTGAGTGTTATGGGGGGGTTGGATGAGCGATGGCGGTGGCGTTGCCTCTGGATGAACAGGACCCGTGGTGTGGAGGGATGGATGAACAGATGAGCGGTGGAGGGTGGCCGTGAGGGTGGTTGAACAGGACCCGTGGTGTGGAGGGCTGGATGAGCATGAGCGGTGGAGGGTGCCCGTGGAGGGTGGTTGAGCAATGGCGGTGGAGTAGCACGCGGTGGAGGCTGGATGAGCAGGAGCCCGTGGAGGCTGGAGGAGGTCGGCGGTAGCCCGTGGAGGTGGAGGAGGTCGACGGTGGAGATGAAAAGTATCCCATGGAGTCCCATTTTGCGATACGCCACACCCTCCCGATGAGCAGGAGCCCGTTTGACCGTGGCGCCCAACACAAGTCCGTTTGTCCGTTTTGCGATCGCCACACCCTCCCGATCAACGGGACCCCGTTTCGACCGTAGGAGGTCCGTTTCCTCCGCTTTTGCGATGCGCCACACCCTCTCGATCTACAGGACCCCGTTTCGACCGTAGGAGGTCTATTTCCTCTGTTTTGTGGTACGCCAGACCCCTCCCGATGAACAGGATCCCGTTTTGAACGTGGCCGGTCAAACACAAGGCCGTTTCCTCCGTTGTGCGGTACTTGTCGGATTTTGGGTTTCGGCAGACCCTCTAGGTTCGAACTCTGGGGTGCACGCGGAGATCTCACCCCCTACCTACCTGCACCTCGTCGCCTCGCAAGGATCTAACTACACAAAGAGCAACACAAGGGACACAAGGTTTATACTGGTCGGGCCACCATTGTGGTGTAATACCCTACTCTAGTGTGTGGTGTGGTGGATTGCCTCAGGGGTTGATGATGAACAATCTGAGGAAGAACAACCATGAGGGTGCATTCTTGGCGGTCTGACGAACTGCTAGGGGAGTTCGGTCGCTCTCTCTCTCTCTCTCTCTCTCTATCTCTCTCTCTCTATCTCTCTCTCTCTCTCTCTTTCTAGATTCCATGTCTCGATTCCGGATCCCCCTACCCTGTGGGTGGCTGGTCCTATTTATAGGCAAAGGCCCTGGGCCTCTTCCCAAATATTGAGCGGGAAGGCGCCAACAATTAGCCATTTGAAAGGGAACATCTAGTACACTTATCTGACTAAAGTTGGTCCTCGCCTGTCAAAGGCTCGACGATGACGTCGGCTTGGGCTCCACGATGACCTCCTTCCTGCCGTTGTGTTGGTCTTGGTCTTGTTGCACCGAAATGGTTGCCTTTGCTTGATGCTCTCGCCTGCGCTTGCCTCCTTTGCACCAAAGAGGAAATGAGGACACTGCGCGGGCTGGCGCCCACCTGGCGCCCTTGGTCGTCATGGCTTGCGTCATGGGCACCTCGTGAGGTACCCCGCCTTGATCTCTCCGCCTCCTCGCGAGCCAGCCTGACGAGGCCGTGCCTGAGGAGGCTTCTTGTCGTTCACCCCGCGAGGCTTGGCCCCTCGCGAGGGTCTTGAGCTTGTGCTGATGAAGATGGGCCATGCTGGGCCACCCCTTGAGCCACGCCGCAGGCCGCAGGCAGGCAAGTCAGGTACCCCGTTCCTAGAACGCATCTCTGATAGCCCGGGTCCAAAGGCACTGGACTTGGCTTAGCAGAGAAAGCGAAGGGCAAGTCACGAGCGCCAGGGCCCTAACAGCCTTCGGCCTTGGGCACCGCGTGGCGGTTGATTGGACGTGGGCGTATCCACTTCACCACGACGCCTCAGCGACTGCACGAATTGACAAGTCCCTGCATGCAAAGCGTGTCATGATTACCTGTGATCGTGGAGGTCGATGGTTGGCCTTCCAGTCCATCTCTTCTTTCTTCTCCTTCTTCTCCATCCCTTGCTCCACATTGCGGCAATGGATCCGATCCGCCGGTTCTCCGCGGAAGAGAAAGGAAAGGCTCCCCGAGAGGGTCCCGATCCGCCGCCGCGCGAAAAGCAGCCAGCCCTCTGCCGCCGAGATGAGGGCGCCCGACGAGAGGTGTCGAGCCTTAATACGGCGGCGCCGCCAGGTTCCCGCTGCCCTTATGCGCCCGCATTGAGGGCCACGAAGGAGTTGTCGCGGCGCCATGGGCGACGCCGCCCGTCGGCGCCGGCGCTGGTCCACGGTGGTGCGCGTTGTTCCCCTCGGAGTCCATGTCGAGGCTCCGCCCGAGTTTGTGCTCACGCCGCCATGCCTCCTCGGTCTTGGATTCGCCTTCCTCCCTCCTTCGCCTTCGTGATGCCGCAAGAAGATATTTGGAGCTCTGGTTGCAAAGACACGGCTGCAGCACCTTTGCCACCGGCGAAGGTTGTGGTCATCGCTCGGGCAAGGTCTTCATGACTTCGAGGCTGGGCGAGATCGCCGGGTTTGCAGGACGAGGGGCGCCCTCGCGATCCACCTGGAGTACGATGGCGCTTCCGTGATGCTCTTCAAGGTCTTCGACGCAGAAGGACGCCGACTGGAGTGCTGCCTCGAGAGAGATGGCAGGGGCCCTGCCGCGGCTAGGACTAGGCTCGTCGACCGCTCCCCCAGCAGCTCCTCAGGTGACAGAGGCGTCGGAGGATCCAACGACTCCGCCGAGCTCCCCGCGACTCCGGAGACGAGCGACGACAGCTACGAGCCCCCGAGCTTGCGTCGCTCTAGGAGCAGGGCAGGCTTGTCAGGCCGCCGCCGCCACTGATCTGGATGAGGTTGGCGCCGGTGCCTGATGGCCCACTGTTGATGATGGCGTCTCTTGCAGAGGTGCGTGTAGTTAGCGTTCTTTAGGATCTGCTCCCTTTGTTCCCTGCGAGGAATCGAGAAACGCGCCCCGTGGGGGCTTGTAAGGCGCCTGTGGTTCTGTTTGTTAATATGATCCTTGTCGTGAAGTGGCGTGCGGTGCTCATCCCATCTTAGCTTAGTTCCTCCTTTCGAACCTCGCGAGGGCTTGATGCTCTGCGCCGACAGGTCCCGGTCCCAAGGCAGGCTTCAGCTGTCGCTGGTATCCCAGGTCGTGATGCCGTGGTCAAGGCCAGGAGGTGAGCGGCCCGGGGTCCACTAAGAGCCCCTGAGTCGCGATGCTCAGGAGGTCCCATTTAGCGCTCAAGCATCCATCGTTCAGTGAGAAAGGAGCGCAACATTGCTAGCACGGGATTGCTCTAGGTGCGAGGTTGGTGCTGCGATGGCTAGCATTTCCGGAGGATGACTTATCTCGGGGGTCAAGAACCGCTTATTGGTGTGGTGCTAGGTCCGTGCATCGGCAGATGAGGAGTTTCCTGGCGAGGTCCCCGCGTTCCTCTTCCCTCTCGCCTTTACTCCCCTTTCTGCTCTACGTCCTCGGGTCCCGGCCCTCAACCGGGTCTCAGCCGTCGCTGGTATGCCAGGTCGCGATGCCGTGGACAAGGCCAGAGGGTGAGGGCTGGAGAGCCAGTAAGAGTCCATGAGTCGCGATGCTCAGGTACCCCCTTTAACGTGCAAGCGATTCGCACGGACGAGAGTGAAGGAGACGCCGTGAGGGCCTCGCCTGACGCTGCTCCTTGAAGAGATCCTGCAGGCTCATCACAAAAAGAACAAGAGTTCGCCATGACAATCGACAGTCAGCCGTTGGTTGCTCTGGAGGGGTGACGAGGCACTGAACGCTAGATGAGGTGGCGCTGTGCGGGGCTGCCGCGGCCAGAGCTCAGCCATTCAGGTTTGTCGGTGTTGCAGGGACGGACCCATGCGCAAGCGTCGTGCCGTTAGGGAGCAGCTCCATCAGTTGGTGTCAATCGAGCGGGCGACTAGGTCAAGCACGTTAATCACGAAGGAGCAAGTCTATTTAAATAGGTGCAGAGAAGGCGGACATCGCTGGGTCGGGCCCGAGCGACTTGGGATGACGCAGCCCGAGGGGAGCCCCCAATAAAGTAAGCTAGGAACATGAAGCAAAAGGGATACATGTCGCAGGGATGGACCCACGCGGCCTGGGAATGATGCAGCCCTGGGGGGCGCTCCCAGCTGAAAATGAAGCTCGAAGGATAACACCTGATAACGTTGAAGACGAAGGGATGCTCAAGTAGCGGACGTCGTGCGCTGCGGAAGCCGATCTTCACGAGCCCCCAGGCCCAGGAGCCTCGGGAGGCTCTGAAGGCGCTGGTGGCTCCTCGCGGACCATATCCATCTCCGCCAGGAACGCCTGGCCTCTTGAGCCTCCAGGATGCTCCTCATGAGGCGCTGGCGCGTGGCAGCCGCGTTCAGCAAACCGTAAGGCATGCGAATGTAGGCTGTGGGGTGGACCTTCACAATGCCCCCAGCGTGAGGGGCCGAGGTGCTCTGAGGCGGCTCGGTTGAGCCTGGTATGTCGATCTGACGCGCAGCCCTCCATCCTCGCTGGATGGGGAGCTCTGGCGGTAAGCGGCGGTGCCACTCATGACTCTTGGCTCCTGCAGCTCTGAATGATCTGGTGGCGAACTCACGAGGTTTGGCCCTCCTTGCCTCGCTCCTTCTGGGAAACATGCTTTGAAACACGCCTCCAAGTGGTGCCCAAGCGCCTCCCTCGTGATCTTAGCAAGGTCGGTGGCCCTCAGAGAGAGCCCCGAGCCTTGTTCGAGGAGGGCCAGGCGCGCCTTCCTATCTGACGAAGGAGGTGCCCTTGAACAGTAGCGGACCACGAGGGCCTGCCTCCCGAGGGGTCGGGCCAGGCGATGTCTTCTTCTTCTTAGGAGCAGCCTCGGGGAGCCTCCCGCTCCTGCGATCTGGGTCTTCAAGTGACGCGGCTTGAAAAGCATGCTCCATGGAGCTGCTTGTGTCTCTCTCTTCACAAGGCACCATGATGACTCCACGCTTCTGGCATCTTGAGGACATTGTAGCCGTGATGAGTCACGACCATGAATTTGGCGAGCTGGGTGCAGGATGGCATTGTATGGCAAAGCGAATGTGGGCGACGTCGAAGTCGTTGAGGTCGGTCTTGATGGTTATCGCGCCCGAAGGTGACAGGAGGCGGACCTGCCCAATCGGGCTGTGGAGCCATCGGTGACTCGGAGAAAAGCTTGGTTGGTGAAGCTGATTGTAAGGCACTTGGAGATTGTTGAATGTCTCTATGGACAGGACATTGAGCCTGCTCCGCCATCGATGAGGTCTGGTGACTTGCGTTCTTGATGATTGGGGAACAAAGCATCGGGAGGACTCGTGTGTGGCTGCGACTTGAGCTGATCCGCTGAGCTGAGCGTGATGGCGCCGACCACCACGAGAGGCGCGTGGCTTCGAGCTTGGGAGGACTGCATTCACTTGAGCGAACTGCTTGAAGATGCATTGAGAGGCTAGGGCTTGAGCTCCGCCCGGGATGCAAGCGATCATGGCGGCTCTGGAAGCCCCAGCCCCTCTTCCGATGATGGTCTTCATTTCTCCTTGGCTGCGGTGGTAGAGAGGAGGCCTGCGTTGCCTTGCAGGCGATCTCGCGAGGCTGATCCCTCCAGCCTCCTTCGTGAGGCGGGTCCCTCCAACCTCCCTCGCGAGGCTGATCCTGCCAGCAGTCCTCGCGAGGTCGGTCGCGCCACCCTTGGCGAGGGCCACGGTCTTCCCAGTGTCCTGCATTTCTTCCTCCTTCTCTGCCATAGCCTCGATCACTGCGGTCGGGGCGTCGACCGATTCGCCCTTCTCGCACGGCTCTGAGATCTTGACATTCATTGGTGTTGTGGGTGTGGAGGTCGTGGTACACACAGTACCGGCTGCCCTTGGAAGAATCGGGCTGATCTACGCCTCGCTTGGTGTGCGGTTACGCCATGAGCACAACAGCCCCTGCGCTTCCGTCCTTGACCTTGGGCTTCTTCTCTTACGGGTCAGCAGCCGGCAGCTCGAGGAGGAAAGGCGTCCTTCCTCAGCCTGGCGCGACTTGGTCACCAAGTTGAACAGCTCAAGGATGTGCAGGTCTTCATGCATCGCCAGACTCCTCCTTCATCTTGACGTCACGCACACCATCGGAGAAGGCTGAGATAGCGGCCTCCTCGGTCACCTTAGGAATCTTAGGCGTGCATTGTTGAAGCGCTGGATGTATACATGAGGGTCTCTCTGGTTCTTTGCTTGATGCGGCGCATGTCGCTCCTGGCGGGGAGGCGGTCGCGAGTGCCTTGGAAGTTAGCGATGAAGCGGCGCGCATCTCGTCGAGAGGAGATCGTGCGAGGCAGTTCAGGAGCAGTGCGGGCACCGTCCTTGGCGCCATAGAACAGTTTTCCATGACCTTCGTCCCGTTGGCGGCTTGATGCCAGACCGTAGAGCTGGAGGAACTCTGTAGGGTCGGCCGTGCCGTCGTGAAGCGAGGAGGTAGGCACAGCTTGAACTTGCAGCCCCGCGACGCTTCGTGCTTCGGCGGTGAAAGCGTGGCAGCCTGCGGTGGCCACAGGAGGCCTTTGGTGACGAAGGGCTTGGTCTTGTGGGTCCCTGTCGCTGCTGGCCAGGGCAGCGCTGGGTCTTAGCGTGCGGGGAGCAGGGCGCTTGATCGTGGCGGGCGGTGCGAGGAGCACTCGGGCAGCTTCTTGGGGGCGAGGACCTCTTGACAACTCTGCTCTTGTTGCGGCTGGTGCGGACGGAGTGGGTTCCGCCGAGGGCCCGCGCCTTAGGGCCAAGGCGCTTTCTTGAGGGGCGGGTGGCGCCACGAGCTTCATCGCCAGCGCAAAGGCGGGCGCTGTGATGAGAAGGGCGGCAGGTGAGCCCCTGCTGCACGCAGACGAGCTCGGCGGCGGTCGAGCCACTCCTTGTAAGCGCCGTCGGCAGGCGGTAGCGCAGGAGCTCGTTTGCCGCGATGGCCGGTCGAGCCTCCATGGGTCTTGTGGGCGCGAGGCGAAAGAACCAGTAGGGGCGGCGAGGGAGTAGCGGTGCGGCCGTCTCGCCTCACGGATGGATCTGTGGCGGCGCTTGCTGCTTGTTCCCCGCCCGGGCGGTGGCGGCGTTACGGCGGCGATGGGGAACGGCGGCGACCGCCGGCGGGGCTGTCTGGCGACACGGTAGCGAGCGGCCCGGTGCTTTCGGCGGAGCCTCTAGCGTCGACATGGATGCGAGGCGGCAAAGAACAGGCGGCGGAAGGCGGATTCGGCGCACCTACTGGCGCCAAATGTCGGTTCGAGTTCCGGCAGACCCTCTAGGTTCAAACTACAGGGTGCACGCGGAGATCTCACCCCTACCTACCGCACCTCGTCGCCTCGCCAGATCTAACTACACAAAGAGCAACACAAGGGACATAAGGTTTATCTTGGTTCGGGCCACCATTGTGGTGTAATACCCTACTCCGGTGTGTGGTGTGGTGGATTGCCTCGGGGCTGATGATGAGCAGTACATGGAAGAACAGCCTCGCGAGGTCATTCTTGGCGGTCTGACGAACTGCTAGGGGGAGTTCGGTCGCTCTCTTTCTCTCTCTCTCTCTCTCTCTCTCTCTCTCTCTCTCTCTCTCTCTCTTTCTAGATTCCACGTCTTGATTCCGGATCCCCCTACCCTGTGGGTGGCTGGTCCTATTTATGGGCAAAGGCCCTGGGCCTCTTCCCAAATATTGAGCGGGAAGGCGCCAACAATTGGCCATTTGAAGGGAACATCTAGTACACTTATCTGACTAAAGTTGGTCCTCGCTTTGTCAAAGGCTCTGAAGATGGCCCGGCTTGGGCTCCACGATGACCTCCTTCCTGCCGTTGTGTTGGTCTTGGTCTTGTTGCACGAAATGGTTGCCTTTGCTTGATGCTCTCGCCTCCTTTGCCTCCTTTGCACCAAAGAGGAAATGAGGGACCTTCTTGGCTGGCGCCCACCTGGCGCCCTTGGTCGTCATGGCTTGCATCATGGACACCTCGTGAGGTACCCGCCTTGATCTCTCCGCCTCCTCGCGAGCCCGGCTGACGAGGCCGTGCACGAGGAGGCTTCTGTCGTCCGCCCATGAATCTGGCCCCTCGCGAGGTCTTGAGCTTGTGCTGATGAAGATGGGCCATCTTTGGGCCACCCCTTGAGCCACGCCGCGAGCGCAGCGAGCAAGTATGGGTACCCCGTTCCCGAACACCGACGATCGCCAGCCTCGTTTCCATCGCTGTTCCGCCCAAGCCCTCCCGATGAACACGACCACGCATTCCGTTCCGACCCAGCCGGTTTGGCTCCCCATGAACACGACGACGGCGCTGTTTCTCCGTTCCGACCCAGCCATGTACACGAGCCCTCGCCGTGCGTATCGCGCGAGTGGCGTTCGAGACCCGCCCGTATGTACACATCGTGGTCGTATTTCTTTCTTGCACCCTGGCGCTGACGACGTTTACATGCTACGTGCGGCGCCTCTCTCTGCGATTCGTCGCGGCGCCTCTACAGCGACCGGTAGATGTATTACCGTTCGCGACCAGAATGACAACACTACGTGCGCTTGACCAGGTGGGTCCCGGTATCGAGCACTTCCTTGCCTGCGAAGATGTAGCTGGTGCGTCGAGTCGGGGCGAATCGTTTTGGTTTTGCCGGACGCACTTCCGTGCGTGCGAAGATGTAGCCGGTGGGTCCCAGCGATCGGGGCGAATCGTTTTTTTACGGGCGCACTTCCTTGCGTGCGAAGATGTAGCTGGTAGGTCCCGGCGCAGCGAAGCGTTTTTTCGCGAAATACGATGGCCCGTCTGGTGGGTTCCCGCTGTTAGGTGGAGGAATAATTATTTTGCGCGTAATAAGGAGGCACTTCTTTGCTGCGGCCGTGGACCCAGCTGTCATCCTCTCCATGTACAGTCCACGTCCGATGGAAGCCATTCCTTGACCACCTTGACCATGCCGCGACGAGAGCACCAGGGCGATGGACGACGGCGAGGCCTAGGAAGGGGCGATGCGGAGCCGGGAAGACGCGGCGTGGATGCCCGCGTGAGGAGTATGAGGTTCACTCGTTCGGCTGCGGTGTGAGGCTGCCGTCGCCGCGAGAATAACAGGGGGTGTGGGTGCGTAGAGGATGGCACGCCAGCGGTGGGAGTAGTAAAGGCGGTGAGGCCTCCGCGGCATCACAGCCCGCCCTGCGCGAGCGAGCGGCGGCACGACCGGCGCTGCTTTGGCGGTGGAGCAAGAAGACCAGAGGTTGAAGAAGCACTACGGCCGTTGGATGGACATCGACGGTCCTTTGGAGCTAGAATCGTTCATATATTGACTAAAGTTGACAAAGGCCTCCGTCGATCAACTTAGTAGGCCCTAAGTCAGCCTCCCACCAAGGTTGGTCCCGGCTAGCGGGGGTATTCATTTTTGTGCGTAATAAGGAGGCACTTCCGGTGGGTCGGTGACGGTGGGGGAACATTTTTCGCGAAATCGGTGGCCCGACCTGTGGGTCCCCCAGAGTCAAGGGAAGCGTTTTTTTCGCGAAATACTGGTGGCCCGTCGGTGGGTCCCGGCTGTCGGTGGAGGAATAATTATTTTCCGCGTAATAAGGAGGCACTTCCTTGCGGCTGCCGTGGACCCAGCTGTCATCCTCTCCACGTATAGTACTCTTTTGATGGAAGCCGGTCGTTGACCACATTGACCACGTCGTGCCGAGAGCACCACGACGGTGGACGACGGCGAGGCCTAGGAAGGGGCGACGGAGCCGGGAAGCCAGCGGAGAGAATACGAGGTTCACCGGTTGGCTGCGGTGTGACGCCGTCGCCCATGAGAATAACGGGGAGGTGTGGGTGAGTAGAGGATGCCCGACCAGCGGTGGGAGTAGTAAGGCGCCGAGGCTGCAGCGGCCACAGCCGACCACGAGAGGCGGGAGTAGCGGTCCCGCGCCGCTTTTGCTTTAATTTGGAGCAAGAAGATCGAGATTGAAGAAACACGGCGGCCGTTGGATTGACATCCAGGTTACGTCGCTAGAATCGTTGTTGACGTAGTATATAATAACTAAAAAATCTTGCATCTGCTGCGTCAACTAAACAGGCCCACAAGTCAGACCACTCCCTATTTTTTTAATAATTTATATATAGCTCATGGCAACTTCTTATGCAATTTATTGCGATCGTTTTTAGTTGGCGGGGCCAATTTAGCATATTTACGTGGGTTCCAAACTATTTTAATACAGAAATGTCGAGGCAGATTTAAAGTACTTTGAAGATATATTTTAATTAGGTTAATGCCGAGTGAAATAGGAATATGAAAATGTGAAAAAATCAGAAATTATAAAGTAATTGCCAATTTGTCATCTGTTTTATATTTACAACCCATTTCATATTACTTTCAAGATTTGCGAGCGTCTTGAAAGAGTTGCATATCATCGTATGAGAAAATAAGTAGGCTGGATTGGGTATTCTTGAGAAAAAATAAACTGGGCTCATTTTCACAAAGAAAAAATAGCTGGGCTGGTCACATGGTGAACATAAAATATAAGCCTAGGCTAGGCAGGGCCTGACCTAGCTCAAACCCTGCTCCGTCTCAACAATACCAAACAAAAAATACTGCTCGAGTAGCTACGTCCCGGTGTCGGCCGATCTTGTGCTGTTCTCTTGTCTATTGACTATATCGCTCACAATGTCGTGGGTCCCGGATGTCAGGAAAACACTAGGAGGAAGCATTTTATTTTTCCATACTGTTGACGTGGTAGCCCCTCATCATCCTCTCCACGTATTACGCCGATTCCTGTTGTTTGTTGACCATGTTGACAAGCGAGAGGGCGGCTCATGGCAGCGCACCAAAGCACGCGGAGGGCGTCGGCGTTAACGATTTAGGAGGCGGTGGGGTGGCGATCGTGTCTTTGAGGTGCAGCCCGGCCGTGGGAGGCGGAAGCAAGCGGCTACTGGCGCTGGTTTAGTTTTGGCGGTGGAGGAAGACAGATGAAGAAACACAACAGATTGTAAAAGCAGCAGGAGTACTTAACAACCTTAATTGAAACCAGCAGGGGCACTTAACAACCAAAGTTGAAAGCAATATGAGTACTTATACAGGTTCAACCATACAAAGCACGCCTCGAACAGTGCTACTTTGCCTACAGTTAACCAAGGGTGAGGCCGCCAAGGCCCAGGCGCCACCCCGCACATCCACAACCTTATGAAAGCGGCTTCATCTCGCAACATGGTCAATAAACAGGATATTTGCTTTAGAGCCATGGAAAAGCATGAACATAATCTTCTGTCCTATTCTCCAAGATGGACGGGCCTTCATTATCTGAGACCACCCACGAATAAGTATCTTTTCACCTCCAAGGGGAATTGAGTAGGTCGACATAAACATCATGTTGTGACCAAGCGCAAGTCGACCCGACCATGGTGGGGCATCTCGTATAGGAACAATAGAACTCGGTAGTTCTGTTTCAAGAAGATCCTGGCAGTAAAAGCTGTGTATAAGCAATAGTTTATGAACAACATATATAACAGAAAACAGCTCGTACCATAAGTTTCTCGACACAGTTGGACATGTTCAACGAGTGCAGCAGTGGCACACATATCCCACGTGGCCTTCCACCATTGAAATGCCCCACAAGGACCTCAAGCGATCAATTAAGTGTAGGAACTTGTGGATGTCGATCCAGTCTACTTCAGTGCCATTAGTAACAGCCGAGTTATTACAGAGTAACAAACAAGCAGACTGCTTAACTCTGAAAAAACCTACACGTGCCACCAATTATAAGAAAATATTAGTTAGAAGTAGCATCTTCGTGAGAGATTCGTTGCTACTTCTAAAGTTAAATTGTGATTAGTTAGACATAATAGGTGGATTAAGAAGTAATCGAGGCCACAAGCAAGAACCAGATACAAAACTAACATGGATGAACACTTGGAACGACGTCGGGGTGGAAGATCGCAGTGAAGATGAGAGCAGGTTCTGCTATTTCCATCAACATTCGTGCGCCAACTTTCATTCCGTAACACTTGAGAAAGTTTATCCAAGTTCGGCCATAAAAAAAGCAACGATCTTCTTGGTTCATGAACCCAACTCGGAAGTAATATCCATGGCTTGTCTTCACTGTGACCATTAAACTAGTGTATTCAGTTATGGAAAGGCCGAGCATCTTGAGTACATGTGTTCTGGCAGAGCAAATAATACATTGCAGGAAAAATAATATGACAACACAGCATGTTCAAAAAAAACCCAGCCTCCCGGATAGAGAAGAGGATTCTAGGAACATATTGTGCGCGTTTCAAAATGCTGTGGTAGGATGAGAAGGAACAAGTGTGGCGTCTCGCCGAGGGCGCAGAAATCTATAGGGTACTCGCACTTTGGGAACTATAAATGAAACACACTAGATTCAGTACGAAGAAAAATGCATCAACGGCGGCGGCTGTCATCCTAGGATTACCTGCGACCAAGGGACTTGGATTTATCGGGGATGGATGAAGAATGCGTACCTGGTTCTCCATGAGAAAACCCTATGCAATCGCCGGCGGGGTTTTCTACGAACAAGCGAAGAGGGAGAAGGGATTCAGGCCCAGTGAAATATTGCCGCTTCGTCCGTCCGACTTCATTGCTAAAGCTGGAAAGGGGGTTGTGATTTGGCGGCTCATTGGGCATTACTGCGGCACTACGACCGGGGTGTGTCTACCGTGAAGTTGTGCACTCTAATTTGTGCATATGGCACGTGGACCCCATTGCCGGTTGCCCCACATATTAGCGAAAGGAAGTAGAAAGACAGGAGTAACTAGTTACACATAAATATATATTTTGACAGAGAGATACTCCCTCTGTAAAGAAATATACAAATCTTTTATATCACAGGCTCACCTTGCCGAGAAATATACTCCCTCTGCAACACACGGGCATTATGGGGGTTCAACTTTTTTTATGGGGGTTCAGCTGAGAATATAATACCCAGTTTTTTTTTACTCAGATAGGCTCATGGTTCTGGACTTTGGGCCGCAGGCCGACCCTGCATGTTTGGGGGCCCATGTGTTCTACCTCAGCGCTTTTCATATTGCAAGCGATCGGTACTGCGCTGGTTTTAGATGTTGTCGCAAGGCGAATACGCAAAATTGAATAAAGCACGACAGCTGTTGGAATGAAATCGAATGAGAGTTCCTAACCATCAATCAGAGTTGCAATTCTATCAACGATATACCATGTGATAAATAATATTGTCGTACTACTTATACACACAGGACACTTGTTTCACCATGCCAGATTATTACATCAAAATCTCTCGGAGGATAGATTAGTTCGGCAGTTGCGTGCTGCTACTGAAGAATTTCAGAGTTGATTTGGACCAGCTCTCCTTGCCGAGAAAGTTCGATTTTGACATCATCCCCTACCGCAAGATATGATTTAGATTTGAACCTTGACCATCCTTTAGCATCAATCATCATGCGACCATCCTTTGTACTTATGGTATATTGAGCAGGTTCATTCACACCAAGGCTGCGCATGGTAAGAGAAACTTGGCATGATCGCCGGATAGTTGAGCGACTCCTCCTTGCTCTAGGAATTCTCTGTTTGCAAACAAGAAGACATACCCAAACAGTTATATCAACACGATGAATCATGTGAAACAACATGGAAAGAAAAAGAACGAAGCACTTGGGCGGCCAATGCTTACCAAGAAGGTGGACATGTCGGTTTGTGTAAGGACTTTGGTATATGAAGTGCGAACTGCAGCCCGATCATTGCGGTGCAACTGCGGGCGGACCAAATGCAAGTGCAAGTGTTGGTGCAGTGCGAAGCCGCTTTGCTGCGGAGATGGTGCTCCTTGTAGAGCTGGTGCGGTGTCGATGCCCGATCCTCCGGTGATCAGGTGATCATTGGCGCGGTCGGTGCCCAATCCTCGGTGGATCAGGTGAGCTGCTGCCTTCGTCGGTGCTAGAGCAAGCCGGTGCTCGATCTGTCTTGAGACAACGGCGATCATGCACGGTCTGCTATGATCAACTTTCTAACTTGACTAGGATCCGTGACCGTGATCCAGTTTTTTCTTCATTTCTTTTAAACGTGAGAAGGACTAATTGTGGCGTTTTTGTTAAACCAAACTGCAATTCATCATAGGGATTCAGCTTGTACTCGGACAACAGCATGATCAATTTTTCCGATAATATAAGTGATGGGCGAGTGCCTTCGTTCTTGACACGACATAAGAAGTGAAACCTGTAAAAATAGCCATCGTAGAGCAAACCAAATAGTTTATTCTGTGATGAATGTCACATGGCAAAACCTGCATTGCAAAATTGTAGGAAAAGAAAGAAAACATGACATTAAATCAGTAAGATTTAGACAGTAAATCAATAAGATTTACTTGATGTGACACAAGTGAATCCTCACCAGGAAATCACTATGTTGAAGTACTAAACAGAAGATTGATCGCCCAACTTCGTGTGGCATGCAGGGCCCCGCCTACTCCCAAGCAGGGACAGTCAAAGGTCATGACAAATCGTATTGACCGAACATCCATGGGACTGGAAATCCTGGTGGGTGCGATAAACCCTGCAATGCATACAGATATTGGAGTGTAACCATAATTGATAAACCGTCCTCACAAAAAATATGATCTGGATACTTCAAAATGTATAGACTGAATTGAGTGGACAGACATTAACATAGACCGTTCTGTAACGCCCCGAGACCGATGCTTCAGAAGACTTCCATATATTCCGGGTTTCGCCGTGTGTTTATTCTGTGCCTGCCCTTTTATTTTTGCATTGCATCATGTCATCATGCCATCATATCATTAATTTTAAAACTCATCTTAATAAATTGCATAGATCTTTTGATCTATTTAAATCGAGGGAAGGTTGACTTCTCTTTATAACATATCGTCCCAATATTAGGGAGCTATATAAAATATTCCTTTGTTTTGGAATCACCATAACCCACTTGCATAATAAATCCCATGCCTTTTCTGCTCCGAGTTGACCTCAAAACCTTGCCAATATTATTTCATCATTTTCCGGAGCTCCACCAAAAATCCTCAACATTTTTGGACACACCAAACCTAGTCCCAATTCAAGACCATTTGAATTATATTCAAATGAATTTGAATTTAATTCCTTCAATCTTGCCACTTCTATTTTTCTGTGGTCATGCTTATTTTTATGAGTCCAGGAAAATTGTCCTTCTGCTCAAACTCTTTTCCCTAACCCCCCTTCTTTTTCCTTTCTCTATTTTTTCCTTTCGGTTAAAGAAAAGAGAGAGAGAAACCAGCCAGCCCGGCCTCTTAGGCCCGACCAACTAAGCCGGCCCACTTCTTTTGCGAAAGCCTAGGCCAGGCCGGCCCACCAAACCCCTTGAGGCCCAACCCAGCTCTAACCCTAGCCCCGAACCCGCATCTCTCTCCCTCGTCTCCTCCCTCAGCGCCGCGCACCCGCCGCGCGAGGAGGCCGCGCTCGACCCCGCTCTCCTCCTTTCTCCTCGATCTCCTCCTCTCCCTCTCGTCCTCCCACGCCAGCGACCCCTCCGCCGCCTTGCCGCTTTCCCCGCACCCTTTCTCCACCCGAGCGGCTCCTCCTCACCTCGTCTCCCTCGTCGTGGCTGCCCACGAGCCTCCTGCCCTTGGCGCCTCTTCTGGCGGATCCGCCGCCATCTCTCCCTCCTGCCGCCTCGTCCCGTCCCGCGGCCCCTCCTCGTCGCCTCGCGCCTCCAGCCCCTAAGCGCGACCAGCGAGCCGCGACCACGCCCCCGGCCCGTGCCCGGCCTCCGCGACTCCATCAGTGCGGCCAACTCCGGCCCTCGGGCCATGGCGCCACCTGCTCCTCCCTCCACCGGGCGCCATCCGTCCCGCGCCACCGCCTCGCGCCACCACCTCCTGGTCCCGATCGAGTCGC
The DNA here is from genome assembly GCA_021605205.1 of Aegilops longissima. Classification (NCBI taxonomy): domain Eukaryota; kingdom Viridiplantae; phylum Streptophyta; class Magnoliopsida; order Poales; family Poaceae; genus Aegilops; species Aegilops longissima. The sequence goes on from CM038680.1 coordinate 328,989,827, forward strand.
GCCTGCTTCTCCTCGCCGGCCTCGGCCTCCTCCCGAGCTCGCGCCGTCGCCTCCTCCGTGATCGAGCGAGGAGTGGTGCTCCTGCGCCCGTCCCTCGCCCCTTGCCGCCTCCTTCGTTGGTGGCGACCACCAGAGCTCCACGAAGCCCGAGCCCCGCCGTGAAGCTCCATGCCGCACCCGCATCCTGCGCCCGGCTTCCAGCAGCTCGGCGGTCCCGGTGACCTCCGGGGTAGAGCCTTGCTAGTCCTCGATGCCCCTTCAGATTCATCCAGACCGGCAAGATCGACCTCGGCGCCAAGTTCGTCTTCAGATCGGTTCGACTACCTCCGATGTGGTTTTCGGCAAGTACTTGGAGGCAACAATGATGCCAAGTACCACGACGACCGTCGAGACCGCCAAGTTCCACTACCGATGAACGTTTTGGACCGCTAAGTTCGGCTACGATCCTCGAGACCATCGTGTTGCACGCCAACATGAGTACGACCACGGACGGCTACCTGCGGATGGATTTCGTCAAGTTCAACGATGACCCGTGAAGCACATGGGAACATCAAGTTCCTCTCCGAACGTGTACGACTACCATCGCCGAGATCGCAAGTACCACGACAACCCTGAAGGGATTCGGACCCGTCAAGTACCTCTTCGAAAACAAACGTGTACCCCTACTTCCCTTACCGTCGCGAGAACGTCTACTTCCCTCTACGAAACGCATTCCGCCCCGAATGCACGCTTTGAAGGTATAACCGCCGAGAACGACCGCCGTGAACGAATGCATATGTTGTATGAGATGCCCGTTTGCACCGTGTCCGAAATTGTCGCTCGCTTGTTCCTCCTCGTTGCCATGCCATCGTCTCGTGGGAACCCGTAACAGGAACACCCACCATCTTGCTCAACTCGCTTCGTCACACTTTCTTTTGCACCGATATCTCCATGAGCTACCGGAACTGAAATGTTGCCGTGGCACCATTTTCGTTTCGCCGCCGTGGCACCCTTTCGTTCCGCCATGGTGACCAAATGCCTCGTAACATGCTCTTGTCAACATTTTCATAAAAATTGCATATAACTTGTATATGTCATCCGCATCATGATAACAACATTTAAATGTTTAAAATTGTTGTTTGTATTAATTTGCTTAAATGCCATGCTAAAATGATTTGTTTCATAACTAAATAACCGTAGCTCCATTTTAAATAAATTATATATGTAAATGGGGTAGAAAAATGCCTAGTTTAACATGGTATACTTTATTTGCATGTTTAACAACTCTAAAATTGTGTTCAGGGCAGATCAGTTCCAAATCTAAAATATGCATATGGGGTTTTACCGGAATTGTTGTTTGTTGTTCCGGCCTCATTTAAACTTGCCTAAATAGTTTGTTTTATTATGCTTCACCCCTTGCCATGATGATCAACATTTAATATTGTTGGGTACATAACCGAGAGAGAACTAAATACTTGCATGTGGTGTTTCGTCAATATGCAACTCGTTGCATATTGAGCTCCTCTTAACTTGTAGTGTTGTTTGTGCATATTGTCATGCCATGCTATTGAAACCGGACATGCATCATACTTGGTTGTGCATCATGCCATGTTTATGTGATGGTTGTTTACTATGTTGTTTGTTTCTTTCCGGGTTGCTTCTCTCGTTAGCTTCGGTTTCGTTCCGGAGTTGTGAGGATTCGTTCGACTTCATCCGTTTGTCTTCTTCATGGACTCGTTCTTCTTCCTTGCGGGATTTCAGGCAAGATGACCATACCCTCGAAATCACTTCTATCTTTGCTTGCTAGTTGCTCGCTCTTTTGCTATGCCTATGCTACGATGCCTACCACTTGCTATATCATGCCTCCCATGTTGCCATGTCAAGCCTCTAACCATCCTTTCCTAGCAAACCGTTGTTTGGCTATGTTACCGCTTTGCTCAGCCCCTCTTATAGCGTTGTTAGTTGCAGGTGAAGATGAAGTTTGTTCCTTGTTGGAACACGGAGATGTTGTTCCTTGTTGGAACATGTTTACTTGTTGGGATATCACAATATATCTTATTTAATTAACGCATCTATATACTTGGTAAAGGGTGGAAAGCTCGGCCTTATGCCTGGTGTTTTGTTCCACTCTTGCCGCCCTAGTTTCCGTCATATCGGTGTTATGTTCCCGGATTTTGCGTCGCTAACGCGGTTGGGTGATTTATGGGACCCCCTTGACAGTTCGCTTTGAATAAGACTCCTCCAGCAAGGCCCAACCTTGGTTTTACCATTTGACTACCTACCACATATACCCCTTCCCTTGGATTCTGCAGACTCAAGGGTCATCTTTATTTTAGCCCCCGGGCGGTGCTCCTCAGTGTTGGTCGAACCGAGCAACCTCTTGGGGCCACTGCGGGAAACTCGAGGCTTGGTTTTACTCGTAGCTTGACTTATCCGGTGTGCCACGAGAGCGAGTGCGTGCGACTCCTATCGGGATTTGTCGGCACATCGGCGGCTTTGCTGGTCTTGTTTTATTGCTGTCGAAATGTCTTGTAGTCCGGGATTCCGAGACTGATCGGGTCTTCGGTAGAAGGAATATCCTTCGTTGACCGTGAGAGCTTATAATGGGCTAAGTTGGGACACCTGCGCAGGTATTATCTTTCGAGAGCCGTGCCGCGGTTATGAGGCAGATGGGAATTTGTTAATGTCCGGTTGTAGAAAACCGAAGTTGATCTTAATTAAAATACACCAACCGCGTGAGTAACCGTGATGGTCTCTTCTCGGGAGTCCGGGAAGTGAACACGGTGTTGGAGTTATGTTTGGCGTAGGTTGTTCTAGGATCACTTCTTGATCATAGTTGTTCGACCGTGCTTTTGCCTTCTCTTCTCGCTCTCATTTGCATATGTTAGCCACCATATATGCTAGTAAACTTGCTGCAGCTCCACCTCACTACCCCCTGTCCTACCTTTAAGCTTAAATAGTCTTGATCTCGCTGGTGTGAGATTGCTGAGTCCCGTGACTCACAGATACTTCAAAACCAGTTTGCAGTGCCGATGAAACCGTGCGGTGGCGCGATACAAGCTCAAGGAGGAGCTCGATGAAGATCTTGTTCATTGTGTTGTTTCGTTTCAGTTGATCAATAGTGGAGCCCAGTTGGGACGATCGGGGATCTGTGTAGCTTTTGGGGTAGTCTTCTTTTATTTTGGTTCCGTAGTCGGACCTTGATTGTATCTGTATGATGTAATGCTTTACTCATGTATTGTGTGAAGTGGCGATTGTAAGCCAACTATGTATCTCTTTTTCCCTTATGTATTACATGGGTTGTGTGAAGATTACCTCACTTGCGACATTGCTTTCAATGCGGTTATGCCTCTAAGTCGTGCTTCGACACGTGGGAGATATAGCCGCATCGAGGGCGTTACACGTTCTCAGAACTGACCACACACCAAAAGCGGCAGTACTAATAAACAATACAGGGTTCACAAACACAAATCAAGTACTGAACAATAGTACTTACTACAGACAAGCAAAGTTGCACTAACTAAACTCTGCAGACTATTTCTTGCCACCGACCTACGGGATGAACCCCGCATAACTGACTAGGCCATGGACTTCGTGTGAGATGTCTACATGCACCATCACCATCTTGTCAACCTTGGAGAACCTAACAGAGTGGTCTTTCCACTCATAAACATGATGATGAAGACAGACCGCATCAGATTTGTTGGGAAGCTTTACAAGAACCACACCCTTCGTAATTGAAGGCACATCCAGGAAATTGTTGTGGTCAAGTACAGCCTCGAGAACACGCCTGACAACAATGCTACAGGAAAACACTAGTTCAGGACACGTGGCAACATGGACACAACAGCTGGATAGTTCAGCAGTAGAACTCATCATCAGGTCTTCCAGTTCACACGGCATGACTTTGAGAACTTCATCTCCACCGCGGACCTGGTTCTAATTCAAACAGAAATCATATTTCATTACTACCTCCGTTCATAAATATAAGATGATTTTCGATATTATACTCCATATATGACTACATATACGCATAGAAATGAGTGAACAAAGACACTAGAACATGTCTTCAAAGGCATGAGAGCAGGGGGATTACATGCAATATCCATAACACAAGTTACTGAGGCAAATATACCCTCTTAAAAGGTAGCATTGATGTTCATAAAGTCCTCCCTCCGTCCCAAAATTGTTGTCTTAGATTTGTCTAGATACGGATGTATCAAGTCACATTTTAGTATTAGATACATCCGTATCTAGACAAATCTAAGACAAGAAATTTGGGACAGAGAGAAATAGTTGAAAGTAATCTATAAGAAATCAGTGTCAACCTCTCGCATGTTTTGGTCAAAAGAGGAATTTAGAACCGTCATTTGGCACACAAAATCACATGCAAGATCACCCGAAAGTTGTACTACCAAGTACTAGTACTGCGTGTTAGATGAAAAACACAATCAAGATCGAGAAAAGATCGTCAACAAGAGACATTACGTGGACTTGCTTAATGAGGGATCCCGGAGAGGGGGCTTGGACAGGCGATGGCTTTGAGCTTGTCTGCGGTAGTCTCGACGGGGTGCTTGCGCTTCTTCGTACCATGAGCCTCGATAGTTTTGGCGAGCCATAGACATCACGTCGGCCGGTGCTCGGCGTCCATCCAAGAGAGGAAGCTAAGAGAGAAGAGTGAAAGGAGGAGCGAGATGAGGGAGAAGCGGCGAGTGGGGGTTTTCTTCAAGAGAGGAAGCTGAGAGAGAAGAGTGAAATGATGGTTGCTTCGTCCGTCCAACTTCTTCTTTGGAAAGGAGGGGTTTTGTGATTTGACGGCTCATTGGGCATTCTGCAGCGGTTCGATCGGGTAGTCTACCGTCACTCTACTACGGAGTAATTTAGTGCATGGCTGGTGGACCAGTCTTGGCTGTCCCACACGTCGAAAGTGAGTAATTTAGTGCATGGTGGAGGAGGATCCGCACGGTAGAGCGTGTCCACTGTTTTCATTCGAAAAAAAAATGATTACAACAAGCGTTTCCACTCTTACAGACGGAGGAGTGCGAAACACGGCAGCCACTTGAACATACGGTGCTCCTACTACTAGGCATGTGCGATGGTTCATACGTCGATTACTACACAATCTTGTTGCTAGTGTAGTAAGATATGGCGATAACAAATGATGTTGTGCGATGTCAACTACTCCTATATGTAACATAGTACCGCTTTTTCATTGTCCGGTCGAGAATGAGCAGTGAGATCAATGTTAACAGAACTAGGTCCACAGCAAGACGGAGAATGCGGTGCTACAGTACTCCATGAAACATGAACCATATGAAGCACATCCTATAGTGTTAGACAGGGTGTATGAAGGGTGCACGGGATGGGAGCAAAAGTTCCCTTCTCGACCCACTTTTGGGTGTTTGGCAGAGTGCATGAAGGGTGCATGAGTCCACACTAGTAGGTTGAAAAAAATACACGAAGAGGAAACAACTATATTGAGATGAGAATGCAACCAAACACACCCACACGCTTTGTGCTACAGTGACTGATCTGCACCGTCTGAGTTTGATCCAACGGTCATGTTGCACCGAGACATGGACATGCCCATGCAGAGGGCGCCTAAACACCACCGAAGTCCCTCTGCTTCTTGAGGCGCACGATGTTGGTGATGCAGGGTGCAACCGCCCACAGAGCCCGCTCCCGATCGACGGGAGCCAGCTCGTCAAAGACGGCGTCCAATGGCACGAATGGATTCCGGTGACGGAGCCCTGAAAGGATTCGCCCAGCAACAGCGACGGCAGCGCGCAACCCCTCCTTGTCCAGCTCAGCCCCCACCATCGCGCGGAGATGGCTCAGCTCCTCGGAGATATAGGTGAAGAAGGAGACCAGGTCAGGAAGCCGCAGCTCGTTGAAGTCGACCGGGTGGTCGAACGGGTTTAGCCCGACGGCCGCATCATCGCTACCTGGCACGACGGTAGGCATCGCGCAGCCGCAACACGTCGCGTGGCAACTTCTTTCACCAAGTGGCTGAGGCGATCTGGACCTCGTCACGATCGGCCGCTTCGCGCTCGGCTGGCTCCCCGACGGCCTATCGTATCTCCGCTTTCTGCAGCAACGCCGCCAATGCCTCGAGCATCTTTGTGGTGGGCGCCTGCGCTTTTGAAGCCCGTGAACTCCCGCACATAATGGAGGAGCATGGCACTCCTCTCCTCCTTGAGCTCACGGAGCTCCACGTCCTGGCCCCGAGCTCCGCATCCTTGGCATGGAGCTACGTGTCGAGCGCCTCACCTCGGACTCCGTGATCTGCTGCGCCGCCATGGCACCAGGTAGAAGCAATGGGAGAGGAAGCAAAAGGCGAAAGCGGCTGAAAGGCAATGCAATCCCACGGAAGGCGGAGGGAGCAGCCGAGGAGCGGGAATCTTTGGTTTTCACCATGGTAAAACACCGTCGACGACTTCTCACATCGAGGGAGCGGTGGGTTTTACAGCGGAGTCATCGTGACTAATTGCTACCGCGCTGCTCCGTCAATCAAAAATTAAAAATCCTGCCGCTACTGCTCCGTCAATCAAAAATTAAAATCCTGCCGCACCCAAACACGAACAACGCTGTGGTGGATATTTAAATTACCCGCGGCAAGTAGATAAAAAAGGGGTGAAAAAACAAATGTGGCGGCGGCCTAGCTAATCGGTCGAACTAGCCCAACTAGCTAGCCACCGTGCTTCACTGATGTACTCGGTGGGAAAGGTGGTCTTTCGTGATTTGACGACTCATTTACTTGCTTCGGCGCTACGACCGAGGAGGACCCAGAAAACGCGTGGTAGGGCGTCCCACGGCAGGAATAATATATCGTGCACCACGGGAGGACCCAAACACAGCGGTAGGGTGTGCCACATCTTGGCACGGAGGAAAAATGTGTGTGTAAAAATATACTGTATCAGACGTAGTACCTATGGTTCGACCTCGGGACCCAGCCAGTCGGTCGAAAACACCCCACTAGCCACACAACTTCATCATGCAAACGTGGCACGGTTAGCTCCGTCTCGACCAGCCACAACGTCTCTTGTTCTAGGCGATTCTTCTATTTTCCAAGCTTTTTTTTAGTTGTAATAACACCACGGCAAGCTAGCGCCGCTCTTCGTGTGTGCCCGTGCAAAGGTTAGGCGATGGAGAGAAGAGAGATTGAGATCGCAGACACAGGACCCACCGTAAGTGAGACAACGGTCATGGGCGTGTTGACGAGGCACTCCCTCTACTCTACTCAACGCAAGTACTGTATAAAATCAAGTTATGGGACAAAGCCAACAACCGTTCGTTTTTTCAGGCTATCGACTTACGCTTTGTAGTCCAGGTTGCCAGTTCGAATCTCGTCTTTCAGATTTGTTAGTTTTAGGTCCAAATTTGATTAATGACAAGTGGGACCCCCGTGTGTTGTTCCGATATTTCAGTGTAGGATGGTTTTTTTGAACAAACACTTTGCGCGGTTAGACAAGTAACGGCACGAGTTACACGTATTTTGCAAGTTTACGAACAAAAATGACAGCGGCATAGAATATCACATCCACCCCGCAGCTTAGATACTATGGTGATACGAGTTTTTACACCGTTGGAAGTGAGATCCAATGGCTTGGGAGTAGTCTTTGTAATTATGCGCAATTTCCAAACTCTCCAAAGTTTTTTTGCAAATAAAACATTCAGGCCTCGTGTGTGCGCTGCATCTTGATCCAACGGCTCCTCGGTGCTCATATTAGGTGCTCCCGTAGCAATTACCGCTATGGTGATATGAGCATCTAGGTCGTATGATCGATGATCGATGGCACATGCATAGTACTTGTACTTTTGCGCATTTCCCAAACTCTATCAGCCGTATATTGCAAAAACATTCAAACCTCCTATTGTGGGCGTTAGATCTCGGTGAACTCGTATCACCATAGAATCTACGGTGCGGGAGCACCTCATACTCTCCGTGCGAGAAAACATAAGGTGCTATCGCAGCTTGGATGCTACGGTGATCTGAGCTTGGAGGTCGTTTGATCTGAGATCAATGGCATCTGAGCAGTCTTTGTGCTTATAAGCGGTGGCGAACTCTTTTGGGGCTTTTATGCAAAAACCATTGAACCACCGAGGAGGTGTTGGGTCACAAATCCAACGCCTCCGAAGAGCTTGTATCACCAAAGCATCTAAGGTGTGGTAGCACATGATATTCTTACATATAGGAGAATATGATGTCCTCCTTCATCTTAGATGCTACGGTGATCTGACTTCGAGTCGTGGATATGGGATCAAAGGGCATCTAAGTAGTTTTTGTACAAATTGTGTGCAATTCTCAAACTCATCAAGGTTTCTGCAAAAAATTAAGACACATCATGTGAGCTGCTATATCTCAGATCTACAAGCTCCAAGCAACTCGTATCGGCATATAGCATCTAAGGTATGGGGGCACATGATATTCTCTCGGGGAGGAGGGGTGGGGGTGCACAACCAATCGGTGGTTGGGAGGTTGGGGACAAATATAATCTAAACAACCCTAAACAGAGCTCCACAATTTTATCTAAGGTCGAGGGGTTGACCCCCGACAATCATAGCTCCGCCTAAACACAACATTTGCATGTACAGTAGTACTAGACTTAATATTCATGTTTCAGTTTCATGTTCATTTTAAATATTGAACTGAGGACCATGGATGTCTTACATTTTACTCCTTAGTTCCTAAGTCTTTTAGAGGCTTCAAATGGGTGGCACATACGGATGTATATAGACATATTTTAGAGTCTAGATTCACTCATTTTGCTCCGTATGTAGTCACTTGCTGAACTCTCTAAAAGACTAATATTTAGGAATAGAAGGAGTATTTTTGAACTCGTGTCATACATGCATGGGTTGGAAAAATAGATGCACTATACTTATTAGATTGTTGTTGTGTGCGTGCGTGTGTGTGTGTCTGTGTGTGTGTGTGTGGTCATATGCTTGATACATACAAAGTTTTCTCACCTCCATATTGTTCATCTTTTAAATTTGAATTTGCATTGGAAAACTTACTAGAGATACCATGAAATGTGAAATCCACGTTGAGATCACTATATCACAAAATTCACTCTAATTCAACAACTCGTCATAAATCAATTACCACGTTGAGATTAGTATTTGCAAGGAAAATACGGGTATTGTAATACACATAGATTCGTTCGGCAATTTAAAAGGTTCCTTTCATATTCTCAAATGGTAGGACCCAACGGCGTACCAGCCAGACCTTGGCTCGTGTTGATCCTAAAAAAGCGGGCTCGTGTCCTTCGGTGGCGTGCGTGGTACGCACATTAGGCAACCCCAACCAGTCGAGCCTCAGCGTTTCAAGTCGAAATATCTGGCGGCCAAAATTCCAGCCCTAGGAAATTCCCCTCATGTCCCCGGTCCATGATGACTACCGATGAACAAAGGAGGGATGCTTTAGTAACTAGACAACGTTACCTACCGTGCCGAGCACGGTTCAATTCCCTCGGTCGCCGCTCGTCAAGGTCACCCGTCAACTGCATTGCCTAGTACTACTACTACTACACCATGATGAGCATAGAGTTGAGCCCGTTTGTTCGTGCCTAGTATTTGAGTTAATATATCAGGCAATGCACTGGTACGGAGGATTATCCTTTTACTCCCTCCTTTCTTGTTTATAGGGCTTATCTCAAAATTTTAGTTTTCCCATTTTATAAGTCTCAATTTGGTTGTTCCCCATCACATGTTCAGATTTCAAGGTGCAATAAATCATTACATGCAAGTATTAAGAGAAAATTGACCAATGCATGTACTTTATGCATGCATGCATTACAATTAATGCATTAAGTAAACACAATTTTGAGGAAAACAAAGCGCATTAATTGAGTGGTTTTGCAAACTACAACAATTGTTCCACCACTCACCATCTACCTTGGTTGGTGAGATTTTTGAATTGAGCCCTATAAACCGGAAAGGAGGTTTAACTAAGGAAAATGTTTGAAAAAAATCCTTTCTTAAGAAATACAACAGGACAGATGTATGGCTTGAAAATTTATTGCATGATGCAGGTTATGATATTGTTTCGAATCCTGGATCTTAAATTTTAGAAAATCCAAAAGTGAGCATAAATTCTTGAAACTGAGCATGGTCACCTGATATGGCACAAATATTACTTCGTAAGTTTTTTCTTCAATTCGAGACAAGCTGCTTATTAAAAGTTGCACAAATGAAGAGCCAAGGTATTTTGGAACAAAGACCTGTCACGTTAAGGCGAACGCTTTCACTATTGAAACCGTGGGCGTTTACGTGCCGCCACGAGTCCCCGCTTCTCATCGCCAGGTGCCGTCCCAGCAAGCGTGTGAGTCGACGGGAGGTGTGCGAGCAGACCCTGTGCCGGCTGTCAGGGAGGCGTGCGAGCAGACCGCTGTGCAGACTCACCGGGAGGCGAGCCCTTTGACCAGGCTCCGCCGCCCACCGTCGTCCCAACTGCTCCCACTTTTAATGTCGCTGGCGCCACAGTTTAAATTCAACCCTGCACTACCCGGTATCGCTACAATCCTCTCTCTTCCTCTCCGATTCTCCTGTCGTCTACCTCCAACTAGCCTGACCTAAACGTACGCCATGCCGCATCATGATGGTCTGCCCTTAGTGTTCCAGTTTCATGAGGAAGACACCCAGCCGGAGTCTCAAGAACATAAGGCGCTTTGGGGCGAGCTTGAACTTCGCCTTGCGAAGGCGCGCGCTGTCCCGCTCCCGTTCGGCTCCGTCGCCTCGATCTGCGCCGGCGCCCATCCCGTGGCATTGATGGGCTGGGAGCCGCACATTGTCGCCGAGCTTGATGCCACGGGGTTCCACGAGGTCCGCCGACTTTCACGCGCCCGTGCACCTGCGGCGCATGCGCCTGCGCGTGCTGCATCGCTGACGCCGTGCGGTGCCGTGCACCTGCCCGGCGCATGCGCTGTCGCGGCTGACCGACATGCGCGCCCGTGCGGTGCCGTGCACACGAATGTCTCCGCCGCGTCGTTGACAGCGCTGTCCCAGCAGGTGCGGTGCCCCCCTCGGCGGCATGGATGGCGCCGTCGACCGCTTCCTTGCACCGCGCGATCGCCTCCTCCCGCCATTGACTCGCTCGAAGTCCGAACATTTTGGCCTTCCTTGAAGCTAGGCCAACGTCCAGGAGTACGCCAACAACGGTGCAAGATGCCACCATCGCCGTCGGCCAGTGGCCCGACGACACACAGAGCACGACAGAGGAGCCGGTTCCCACCGCGAGCCGCCGCTGCCGCCGCCGCGTAATCTAAATTTGCCATGAAAAACGTTCGGATTGCCATGATTAAAATCCAAACGTTTATCATTTCCGTTTATTTTATATCGATCGTCGTATAATTTAAAGTCGGAGTCAGACTGAACGAAATGTATGGTTTGATCGATTGAATGTTTTGCTAGAGCCGTATCAAATTAAATATAAAACGTCATCAAGCCACATGTATTCCTTGTCATCCAACGACCTAGACTGCTTCAATGTCGAGCGCTCAACACGTTTAGCGTGCAGTTAATTTCATGCCAAAAATAGTGCTAATCACATGACAACACGCAAATAATATCCTAGTAGTTAATATCCGCATGCACTTAATATACTTCCAAATTAACGTGCATTGCACGCATACCTGACTAGTGCTGCTAGTACATGAAACTGGTGCCGTGACTTGTGAGCGCGTCGAGATATGGTCAGCGGCAACATCGCCCATGAGTTCTTCCTGTTTGCCGTGCATCTAAACACGAAGGGAGGAGAGAGAGAGAGAACACATGGAACCCACCAGTAAGTGAAGGCGAATAGTACTAAAAATAATATTACATGTTATCCATTAATTAGGCTGTGGTAATATAAAAACATTATGTGAACAAAGGGGGTACAACAAACATTGCTATTCTACGTATGTTGCCTATTGACGTGCGGCTTGAAGGCCCGGTCGCATGTTCGATCCTCGTCCTTTATTTTTAATTTGTATATGGGTCCAAATTTGTTTCATGACATGTGGGCCCCTCGGTGTGTAGTTTGTAGCACTTTAATTTGTGGGTCAAAATTTGTTCCATTCCAAGTGGACTATCGGTGTGTAGTTTTGTAGCTTATTTATAATAATTAAAGAGAACAACATAGTTTTTCAATAATACCATGGTGCGATGTTGAAGGCGAGAAAGGGCGTGCGAGAGGCGATGACCGAGCAGGAGGAAATCAACTAGGGGAGTTGCGTGGGTTGCAACGGCGTTTGGAGTAGTTGTGGGCGAATGCTACGAAAATATAATCTAAACCGACCGGAATAAATGCCTACACAAATTAATCCAAGGTTGGAGTGCCCTCGCAATGTAAATAGCCCGGCTGCGAGGATGGAGAGGTAGTATCTTCAATGCGTGGAAGATACGGTATGAAAAGCGAGGTCAATCGAGAGACATATAGATAGAGACAAAGTGAGTGTGGTCCGACATTCATTGAACAAATATATATGCTCGGAGAGATATTGTCGATTGAGCTTTTGGTAAGGGTGAGGGCTGTAAGATAGAGCTTGAGAGATGATCCGATCCGCAGGCGTGTAGATATATTTTGTGCGTGGGAGGAAGCAAGGTCAACCGATCACATAGGGTCGCCGTGCGATCGAAAGAGTGAGACGGGTTGGAGAGAGTGACCTAGATAGACGATGTGCGTGAGAGAGTATACAATGTGAATAGGTCGAATTGGGCTCAAACATGGTGATATATCGTTTTTGTCCGAGAAAGAGCAAGGTAAACCGACACATATGGAGAGAGAGAGATAGAGAGAGAGAGAGAGAGAGAGAGAGAGAGAGAGAGAGAGAGAGAGAGAGAGATTGAGTGAGCGTGGCCCACCATGAGGTCGAAAGAGTGGCGGTGGCTTGGATGGACTAACCTAGATAGACAATATGCGTGAGAGAGTATAGAGTGTGTCGATCGAGGCCCGAACAGGAGATATATCATTTGTGTGTGAGAAAGCGAGGTTAAGCGAGACTCGGATAAAGAGATAGATTGAGCGAGTGTGGCCCGCCGTCGGAAGAAAGAGTGAGACAGTCTCGATGGAGTGACCTAGATATACAACGTGCGTTAAATGCGCACGAGAGGTTGGGGGGGCTAGATAGGCAATGCATGTATTTAAGCGAGAGGGTGAGAGGGAGAGGGGAGATCTCGGCATGGGGTGCAATGGCGGGTGTGTGAGGTAAATACATTTGGTAACAGGAGTGGAAAAAGGGTTGTGTAGTTGAGAGACTTAGAGATCGAACATGGAGAGAAAGAATGAGCGTGTGTTGGAAATCGATAGCTTGCTAAGGTGGTTAGGAGAGGAAGATTGACCCGTACAGGGAAGTATGTAGCGTTTGTCTTGGGGGGGCTAAAAACAACATTTGAATGTACATAGTACGAGACTTAATATCGATGTTTCAATTTGGTGTACATTGTAAGATTTGAACCGAGGACCAGGCATACGGGTAATTATTTCGAATTCGTGCCATACTAAGTTTCAAAAAGTTGACATTGGCTCAATTTGTTGTGCTATTTTGTAGGTCATATGTTTGAATCCATCCAAAAGTTTTCTCACTACCATGGTGTTCATCATATACATATGAATTTGTATTAAAAAAGTAGCATGGATACAGTGAAATGTGAAATCCACGTTAGAATTGGAGATCGCTACGTGACACACACTCTAATTCAAATAACTAACTACGTGACACACACTCTAATTCAAATAACTAATTATGTGACACACTCTAATCCATGTTAGCGTGGGCACCGTTTCGATTTTTTTTCAAATAACTCCTCATTAATTAATTTATAGTACTCCGTCTGTTCACTTTTATAAGACCTTGAAGACATTTCAGACAATGTGCAAAACAGTTCATTTTAAGTTATGCAAAGCGACTTACAAAAGTGAGCGGATGGAGTATCTCGTTCGAATGACTAATTATTGCAAGGAAAACACGGGCATGGTAATACATACAGATTCGTTTGCAAATGAAAGAAGATTCGTTTGCATTCTCAAATGTAGGCGCACCAGGCAGACCAGGGTCGTGTCGGGGTGGACGCTGCTTCGGTGCCTTAAAGGCAACTTCCCTTGGGTGACTGACATGTGGGCCAGCCACTTGTTGGGCCCACATGTCATGGACACAAAGGCAGGTGCCTTAAGGCACCGAAGCATAGTCCTGTCGGGGTGGTTGCGTGTGTCGGACGGACGCGTAGCACCCAGCCACCCACCCCCTCCCCCCAAAAAAAGGACGACGACAATATAAGTTCGCGCTTCCATGTTTCAGATTTAAATATCTGGCGGCCCCAATTCCAGCCTGCAAAATCTCTCTTCTCCACCATCCCCTTCCGCGCCCAGATTGCTCAAATCCCTAATTCGCCGCCATCCCTCGAATCGCCCCTCGTCTCGTCTCTTTCCCCACCGTTCCCCACCTCTGTGCCGGACGACGATGACGAAGACGACGGTCGCGCTTCACCACCGCACCGGAGCTACCTCATCTAGGCCCTCGTCCACCGCACCGGGTGGTCCACCGACAATGTCGGCCGCCGCAACCGACGTGCCTCACAGACACCTTGTTCCACCGCATGAGGTGCGCTTCACCGACGCCGTCTCCCAGCTCACCGGGGCTACTTCACCGAGCACATCATCGCACCTCCGCCCCCCGAGGCCGTTGGGGCTTCACCAACGGTCTCGTCCACCGCATCATAGCGCTCCGCTGCCACTCAAGATCTGCATACGTGCACGGCCAGCCAACGTCAGCGCATCACCCTCAACGGCTCTGAAGTGACCCGCACTCTAGCTAGGCGAGCATGCCCAAGCGCCGCCCGAACTAGGTATCCACACATCACTCCCTTGTGCCTTTGTTCGATGATGTTTGGATATCCTTTCACTGCTCTCTTAGCTTACACGCCTATGCAACTCGACTTTAACTCTTATTTCTTACGGAGATATCATCGAAACAAGCAAATCCATTTTTAGCGAAGCATGGCGGGCTACGGGATCTGGTACACATCTTGCACACCGTATAACCTTGTAAGTATCATCCTCGGTACAACATCAAGGTCGATTCCTCTTATTTGATCAACCATTCGCCGTGTCAAAAATGCAGAGGGGATGCAAGGAGCACAAGGCCTGCACATCCAAGCAAGTGGTAACATGGACTTGTACATGGAACATCCCAAGCATAGCAGAGCTGCGATGAGCACTGCATACAACGAGCTAGCGTAAGTCCCGCATTTCATTTAATTAATCTTGGCATTCATGTATGATTTGTGTGTAGTGGCTGATCCACGAATTCAAGTTACCGAGGCGAACATTTAACTTAAAAATACGAAGGCACTTGCACTCGAAATCAACATAACTTGAGAAATGTGAAGCTACATGCACTTTGAAAACCAGCTAATGATCCAAAGTAGTTCAGATTATAAACACTAAATGATGCAAGCACCAAAAACACAAAATGCAACATGGTGTACAAGGACTACAAACATGGTCATACCTGCTTGAATTATTAGTTCTCCGGCTGAAAATATCGAAGTGTAATTGCACGTATAACCGGTCATAAACTGCATATCAATATATCTATCCTGCACAAGTATGCCAATAGTTTCAAACAACAGATTAGAAAAGTATTTATGCTATGTTGTCATGATATGGGGACTTTACGGTAGATGGCCTCGGCGTTTCCTCAAGCTATGAAAATGCACTATAATTTGCTTGTCATCAATGCTGCAAATCTCTGTCTCTCTCAACATAGTAGATCATCATTAGACACTAAATCCTTCAATGAGCTTGCAAAATGCTTGCATTAGATCCCTCATTAGACACTATATGTTCATCACCAGGAGCATGTAAAATGTTTGCATCAAATCCTTCATTAGCGATCATTCATTAGACACTTGAGGCTCAAGAACAACATGAGCTTGTATGTTTGCACCGAAACTTGATTAGATACATCAGATTGATCGATTCAGTATTGATTGGGGAGTTATAAAATAAGTAGAAATTGGTTTCATTTTCTCATAGATTCCCTACATACAAGCAGTTTTACAACACCGTCAGGTTTAACTATTGGCCAGAAATTGAAGAGTTGAATTAGATATAATCCGGGATGTGATGTACCTGCTCGTTGCGCATGCTACTCTTGCAAGCTGTGACTGTCCGTTTGTGCAAGCTCGATGCCATGCCGTCTTGCCGCCGCTGCCTCCACAGAGCTACACCGGGGTTGGATCTTCATCTTCTTGTCCTTCCGTTCGCTTGAAGCCGCGACCGCCCTCCAACGAGGGCGAGGAAGTCTGTGTCGGTCTGTCGATGGCGGCTAGGTTAGGAGCGAACCAGGTGGAGGCTGGAGCGAATGAATTGGGATTTTTCCTGCTGTCGATCGATATGGGAGGCGCTCGTTTGGGCCATGAGCTTGCTATAGGGCCTGCCTTGCACTTATGTTATTGGCCCATCAAATTGAAACATTTTCTTCATTTTTACATTGCTGCTCGTGCGTTGGGACGAACAAAACTAGCGTGGGCCAACCTGGACGACTCAAACTAGGTGCACACTTTCCAGCCACACGAGGCGGCCGCCCATACCAGCCCCTATGGTGGCGTCGCCCTTTGCGTGTATGATTGGATAGTGAAAAATATTCGAGGGCGCTTTTTATTTACCCACAGAATGGTTGAATTGCTTGTTTCTATGAACTGAGTTCGCTAATAATGTGAAGGATGCGGTCTTTTCATCCTATTGTAGATTGCTTAGATCTCGATATGCCAAAAGTAATCGCATGAAATATCTGATAAAAGCCGATGTGATGTGTTTGGCTACAACTAGTCGACTACACGTCCTCATATAACATATCAAGGGCGCACCATCTTACCAGATTAACCATTCGACTTACCCATGCGGTGTGGGAAGAAAGAAGTATTGGGACTGCGTATCCAAGCAATTGATGCCATGGACTCCTTTGTACAACCTTGTAAGCAAAAAAGAAGTTGCGGTGTGCTGTACAAAGAACTAGCGTAAGTTCGGTTACACGCTTCTCGGAATTTTAGTTAGCCACTTATTGCAAAATTGTTCAATTACGTTGCTTGGCTTAATTTAGTTTGCTACTGATTACATAATGGCACAGCACTGTTAATCATATTGTAGACTGCGCCTATCTATGTGTTTGATACTTCTGTTAAGAATTACCTGTTTGCCTTAACTTAAATATCTACTTGTTTGTTTAAGCGCTTTTTGCTGCTGCAACAATGGTTACAATGATGTTAATAACTAGTACTTTTCAGCATCAATTGAAACTCTTTAATTCCTTGTTTTTTTAACTGGTTTGCTGTTATAACTCCCAGTTGAGATGTTTTGCTAACTTCAACTTTTCGAATCAATCGAACTTTAATGGCAAAACAGGTTAGCCCAAGATCAAAGAGCGAGGTCCCCATGGACGTTGCATCATCCCACACGATGGCACCGACCCAATCGTGCATTATGAATTGCCAACTGCTGATGCTCTAGAGGCTAAACTAGTGGTAGAAAGAGATTACGCTTCGCACTTAGAGATGAAGTTGACATGTTGAGGAAGCAAACAGCACAATCACAAGCGAGTACTCAAGACAACCATTAAATATTTGGTGGATTTCAAAAGCGAAGCAAGCTGAGACTGATCAGATTGTTAAGGTCTGAAGGAAAAAAGGAAATTAAATTCCTACTTGGTAAATCATAGGTGAAATGTTCTTTCCATAGTTGAATAACCTTTGTGTTGTCATTCATGTAATCAATCAAACCATTTGTTTTAGAGCTCATGTAATAATTGTTTTTTTGTTTTTTGGTTTGTAATTTTATTTGAGCACAAGTCTGTATTAATTGATAAGACTCGGAGACATTTCATTTGGATTGCTGTCCCAGACCTACAAATATGCCAATCGGGCTGAATGTGCATTCAGCAATAGTAGTAGTATAGATGGACCATAAGTGGCACGCATCGGAAAGGGCCAAGATGTTGGCTAAAAAAAGGATGCTGTTGTAGCAAAAAAAAGTACAGCGGCCTGGCTTATGTATATTAATTGATATTATTGATCCATATACTCTATAAGTGTTTATATATACATTAGTTCTATACATTCTTGGTTGATTGACTCGGTATTTGAATCTTGATACATCGCTTGTGTACATATCTAAATGGGAGTACACATTATGCTGCGTGTGACATTTGAGTTGGACATGAAGTGTTCCAAATATTAATTCACCTTAAACTGGATACTAGTTTCGAATTTGAGTATCGGCATTTGTAACCCATATTCATATATGACGATGGAATACATCTTTGTCGTCCTTTTGAAGATATATAAAACACATAGAATGATTTATAAAGATTCATATAGGAATACAAAATGGATTGAATTTAGTTGCTGTGGTAGCGTGGATGCTTATTGTCCCAAAATTGAAAGAAGCAGCAAAATGTCCACTCCCAAGTGTCGGCTGCCCGAAGCCAAGTGTTTGGGAGATGGAAATTACTGTCTACCCATTACACGGACAATCCATCGACCCGATTTCCACTGCTCTAAATAGGGGTAGGTTAGTAACTTCAATTAGACGTGACACGACCGCCTCTGAGCCCATTCCGACACGGTGGGCGTCAAACATGGGCAGCAAAACACATTTGATTCAAGCTCGTCCGAAAGACCTCTGTTTCTCCTCCATTCCCCATTCATACATGGTGGCGGCAAAACAAACTCGACTCGGCGAAATCGATGTAGGCAAATATTTTCAATAGGGGCAGGTTTGTAACTTCACTCGGGCGTGACACAACCGCCCTACTGTCAGCCCCATTCATACACCGTGGGCGCCAACCATGGGCGCCAAACACCCTCTCCTCGCCCGAAATCGCTCAGGCAAATATTGGCGAGATCTTGAGATTACCGTCCTATCCCCAACCGACGAGGCGTCCAAATTTTAAGCGGGGCTAAGTTCAGTAACTTTCCCATATTTCAGAGAGGCGCGTCCCAAAAACATGGTTCCCCATACCTCTCCCTCCATTTTCCCATTCATACACCGTCCGTGCTAGAACACCCCATCCCCACACCAGCCTCCGCCCGCCACCCCATCCATCGCCTCCGTCCTCCACCACATCCATCGCCACCGTCCTCCACCATGCCTAAGCGCCTACCAATACCGCGTTGTCCACTACTAGAGATGGACGTTTCTCATCCACGGCGACGGACCAATAGCCTTGCATCGCGTCCTCACGCTTCATCAGCGCCGTCGTCCTCTTTGCCGGGGCCGCTCACACGACCTTCTCTTCCACCATAGCAGGACTTATCCCCGATGCACCCGTCTCTGATCGCAGATCTGCTTCAACGCCACCGACAGCCATCGCACCCCGATGCCTACACGGCGCCGCAAGAGAGGTGGTACTTCATATCTCCTCAACTTTTTGATCTCAACCAGAAAATAGATCTTAACTTGGTTACTCTACTTTATTTTGAGCTCTTAGAATTTAGTTCTTAGTTCGAAGCAAAAATGGATGCTAAATATCATTTCTTCGGTTTGCAGCTTCAAATCTGCCATGGCACAGCCATAATACGGTTTAATTGATCATGCTTAGGGTTTAATTGATCATGTTGGTTCCTGGTGGTTTCTTTAATAGAAATCGGAGGAAACCCTCTTTGCTAAAAAATATGCTTAGAGTTTCCCCCTTTTATGATCACTATACAATCAGAATACATGCTTCGTGTCATAATAACACTGCTCCACGCATCAAGCTAAACAAGCTTAGATGTTCAAATACGAATATGATATTATTAAAACAAAGTTGTTTAATTGGTCAGCTAAATGTTCCTAAATTAGTTTGAAAATGCATGTTACGCCGCTCGGGTGTGTATCTCTGAGGTGCCCACGGTGGGCGGCCCACCACAGGATTTTGGGTCATCCAGGCCCCAATTCCCCTCTTTCTGCTGGCGCTTCGATCTCTACTGCCTCACCGCCTACCTCGCCGGCGACTTGCCGTCCCCGGATGGCATGACTCTAGGAGGAGATGCCGGACTAACAGGAGGCCAGGAGCCGCTCACCCAACAACGTCACCGCTGCCCGGGCGCGCCGCCGTGCCTGCCTTCCCAGTCCGTTCAGGGCTCAGGCGTGCAGCACCCACCAAGCCAACCCGATTTATCCTGAGATACGTCCTCAACACTCAGCAGCCACTCCTCATCACCCATTTTCTAATTGATTCATTACTCATTAGGCAGGACTATCATTAGGGTTTGTTGCGTGCTCAGTGCTACCTACACTTAATGGTTCATATGTATTTCGGTAATCTTTAGTACCTCTAAAGTTCACAGGGTTTTCAAAATTCCGGCCCTCGGAACAGAAACTAGTCATTTTGGATTGTTGGTCGCAGTGACATTGACCCAGATTACTACTGCAAGCCAGGTTTGTTGACAATTTTACTTTTCTTTCTTACTCATTCAATATAATATCCAATTATTCACGTCGATTAGTTGCAAACAATGAGTGCTAGACAAACTTCTTCATTCAGATTTTGGACGGTCTCTTACTGCAGTTACAATTCTGCATACTTGTCCTAATATGCTCACAAGTAAATGATTGATTCACTACATCTATGCTTGCCTTGTCATATTTGTTGTCAATATTCTTTTAGGGTGGACCACCGTGTTTCTAAATACTGGAACCGTAGACCTGAGTGAATAGTATTTCTCTATGTGATCTCTTCCATCATGTGTGGGTAACGAACACTGCATTGTATAGAAAGAAAGTGTCATTTCCAGCTTTTACATAGGTTTTGATCTTTTACATGGAATAAAATATGCCTACTTGCTTTGTGTCGCACTACCAACACTCCACCCTTGAAGCTAAACATTCGCCACTCATAATTGCTTAGTTTATTTGTTCAAATCTGAATTTCATATGATTCTAATGTTCCTACTTCAGTTTTGAAATGTGTGCCTGCTGTTATAGAGACATAAGGGTTTGTATTTACAGTGTGGTGCAGTCAAGACGGTTGGGGAGGTGAACTTTGCATATGCGAGGGTTTATAGGGAGACACTCTCCGAGTTGAATCCATAATGCATTCCATAGATAATCTGACTACTTTTTATGTTTTCATGAATCTCAGATTCGAACAACATCATAATGATTATGAGCTTGCGTGCATGAAAAGAATAAAGCGAGAACAATGCCATGGCTGTCAAACTTGGCATTAAGGGACTGAAATCAAGTCGGATGCAATGCAATGCAAGCGCTCTCCACCTCTGATTCATGCTCGAATATGATCCTAACAGTGATTACGAGCTAGAGGGAGACCTAAGTCAATGTAGCTCCCTAGTGGAGGAGTCAGAGGAAGATGCCCTATCTTATTCACCAATCAAGGTACTTGCTCTAACTTTCCAAGGTTACATTGCTCGCACATATCTTGCAACTGATGCTTTGCATTGCTTCTACTTTGTTGAACTACCATTAGCTTAGTTTACACATCGTGTATGTGAATACGCCCTGCCTATCCATTTTTAGTACATATTCCATCTGTCATCATACCATATTTATCCATTCAAATGCTGTTCTTGTGTATCGGACGTTCAAAAGGAAGAGGGCGATTGCTGATCGTGGAGGAGCACAAGCAAAGTATTTGGAAAAGGTAGTGGCTTTTGATAAATCAAATAGCCCATTAGGTGTAGTTGCAATATCACGACCCACAAAATACCCCAACTCTAGCAGACTCTAGCCCTACTACTTTGGTCATTTCGATGCCCCAACTCAATGAGACCCCAAGCTGCAGCAAATAGTATGATTATGCAGTTGACATAGCACCGGTATGTCTGACATAAAACCCCATTCCAGCAAAGAGTACACCAAATCCAGTTGCCAAATCCCTTTTCAAACCAGAGAGAGCCCCAATTGCAGCAAATAGGACCCCTGTTCCATTTCTTCCCAGTTTAGAAGACGAAGCTTATGTTGTTGTCAGGAACTTTGTGCGCATCTTTCCTTCATGGAAAGATTATATCGCAGACACAGAACAATTTCCAGTCTTCCTCCGCAACTTACGCGTAAGTAATGTACTAATGTTATTCATGGTCATTACTGCATATGTTTCTGCTGACAGAAGACACAAGATTTCATTCTTTTAAATAGGTGAGGAGCAAACTGGATTGTGATGACGAGCAAGAGTTGGTTGCGCTTTTCAAGCACTCGTTGATGAAGTATCGTTCCTACCTGAGGCAAGCGCACTTCGATGGAAAGCCTCTGAACGAAATTTCTGTAAAGTCTCCGTTGCTACATTTATCCGACGGTGACTGGAATAATCTTGTTACACATTGGTCTCGGCTGCAGCATAAGGTCGCATCTATGATATCACATCACAATTTGAACTACATTTCTGCATTTGCCTTAATGTCTCACTTGTATGAAAACTGTTAGCGTAAGAACATTCATTCTCAAGGGACCACAGAATCTCGCAACTATCTGCATAATTGCATTGCTCTTGTGAGTACCTCTTGCCCAGTATGACCATACTTACTTTCATAGCTGTTTGATTATGTAGCATCACTGCACATGTTAGCCTCGAATCGTCCATTTGGTGGACATTATAAGATCCGTATGGACTCTTACACAAATTTAGAATCAACCCAATGCATTTGAAGAGGTTTAGCTCTGCAGTCCTCTTGTAAGGACTGAGCGTGGTCTATCACTTGTACTTACATTAACAGCTACTCCTCCGTCCCATAATATAAGAGCGTTTTGTACAAGTACACGGTGTTCAAAACACTCTTGTATTATGGGAAGAGGGATTAGTTCATTGTAGCATTCGCATCTTATCTCCCTCGCCCACCATTTACTAAAAAGATCAGATCTATATTTAATCTTACCAACAAGTAGAATACCAGACAATGCCGGTCTGAAGTGTAGCCCATTGCTCTTGTCAATTACATTTTGTCTGTAACGCTTGTACTTCGAGGATTGGTAGTTGATTATGTAGCATCAATCTGCATCTTATCTTCATTATCCTCTATCCCTTCCAGTATTATCATATCTATAACAGGCAATGCTTATGAAGAAGATTCTGTGCTGAAATTCTTGAGTTATCCTTCCCTTGACATGGAGAAGGGCATTATAAAGCCCGTGTTAACTGTTAATGTAAGTCAGTCCTTCTAAAGCCTTTATCCTCAACTGTTGTTTAATTTGCTCATACTCCCTATCGTTTACTGCTGTTTAGTTTGCTGTTTCTACCAAAATGCATGTTTGTAAGAACCGTAAGTTCTAAGTTTTACTTGTAAAACCAAATTTCTTATTCATACCATGCACATTACTTAATACTCCCTATATGTATGCTTGGTTTTGTGGATCTATAATCCAGTGTGAGGTGAAGCAGCCCACATTTGCACCTTGTCATCTCCTATTTTATCTTACTGATGTGGCTGATGATATGAACAACATGCCATGCACATTATCCAAAATAGATACAATGATTTTCTTTGCCCTTCATCTATGCTTGTTATGTTGACATGCTAATCCAAAGAGTGTGGTGAAGCTCCCGCATTATGAACAATGCCAAATTATGCTATTGATATTTTGAACTTACTCTTTATTTTCTAATTTGAAATTGGATAGAATTGATGAGCAGTTATCATCTTTGTTTATACACGTGCAAAACCTGTCATCTCTCTGCTTTGTTTCAGGGTGATATGCCTGATGGCATGCACAAGTCTGCTGAAGGTTGTGAGACAAACCCAACATATATTGCAGCAAACAAGGCAAAACATCTTGAAGATAGCGAGACAACCCCAAAGTCTTTTCTTGATGCGATGTTCAAGTTACTTGAGACTAACGGTCAAGACAAGCTCACAAAATTCATTATGCGAATTAGTTCGACTTCTTGGTCCCAAGTTCTAGCGAAAGGCATTCTGCAACTCAACTTCGACTTGAAGTCCTATCTCTAAGAAAGATTGCGTAGAACACCAATGAGAACCTCATCACTAAACAGCTACACCTAGAAGCTATGACTGACATGCTAGGCCGGTCTCACAGCCTTGCTCAAGACTTATGCAGCAGTTCCCCCGCAAGGCCAACCTTTCTTGAACTGTCTTGGAAGTGGTCTCGGTTCGGTATTATTTTGTTACGCTACAATGATGCCCGATTTTTGTAATCTGCTTCTTCGTTGCGCTTTATGATCTTGGTGGCGAACTTGATGCCAGTGGATGTAATATACCTTAAATCTTTTATTGTATAGTGTAGGTTTATTCTTAGTTACTATGCCATAATTTCTTTATTGTATAGAGTAGGTTTGTTCTTAATTCCTACTAGTTCTGCCATCATTCGCTATCTGAAAAAAATCAGATGTAGTCGATCGGGCGAAACATTTGATAACGGGCCAGGTTTTTAGCGGGCCACAATTGGGCCGGCCTGCGTCTTTCTTGGGCCCGAATGATTGGGGCCTTCACACATTGCGCCAGGCCCAAACTTACACCAGCCTATATTTTAGTTGGGCCTTTTGTCGACCAGTAGCTTAGTTTGGCCCAGTAGCATTGGGCCATTAACGAGCTGAATATTGTATCGGCTTTATTACGACTAAGATGAAACCACGGGCCTTTAGCAGGCCAAAATGCATGTTGGGCCGCAATTTTCACTAGTCGTTGACGGGCCTTCAGCAGGCCGAAATGTAGACCGGGCCGTTATGGGCCCAGTTAGCTCACGGGCCGTTACCAGGCCGAAACATATCTCGGGCCTTAGTTGGCCCACTGATATCATGGGCCTTTAAGAGGCCCAAATTTTAGTACAGGCATCAACAGGCCGAATTACGAGACATGCCTTTAACATGCCCAAAGTCACGTTGGGCTTAACTGTTGCCACCTTTAGCACGGGCCGTTAGTGGGTCCGATGTCCCGTCGGACCATATATGGCCCATGGGCAGCACGAGCCATTTCCAGGCCGAAAGTCACACCGGGCTGAAATGGGCCCATGTCTACATCAAGCCTCTAACAGGCCGAAGGTCACTAGGCTGTAGTTGGGCCCGAATATTCGGCGAACAATTAACGTGCCAGATCTGGCTTCGGGCCGTAAATGGGCCCAAATATTGGGCGAACAATTAATGGGCCAGATCTAGTTTCGGGATGTAAATGGGCCTTTATTAAGCAGGCCGTTATTGGGCTGGCCCACTAGTACCTGATTAAGTTCTACGGGTCTTTGACTGGGCGGACTTTTTAACCTATATGGGCCTCTGTTGGGCCCAGCCACGTGTCGACGTACCATAGGCATGTCTCCTCCAATGGACGGGTGACATCGGCCCATCGACGCCAATCAGAATTTTACGTGGAAATTTCCCATTGGTCGGGGCTGTTAACGGGTTATCGGATCAAAATCCGACCGATAGCTAACGGTGTTCCGTTACGGTGGATGCCGCGTGTCGGTCACCCTTGACGAAAGCACTTACGTGACGCGCGATTTATCGTCATGGAAGTGGACACTTCCGTGATGATAATTTTGGTAATGTCATGGAACACTTCTCGACAACACGGTATGACTATCTTGATTACATCATAAATTTGTCATGGATGTACATGCATGACAAAAAACACGACCTACTGTGACAAACACGTATCATCAGGGAAGTGTATTTTTTTGTAGTGATAACACATGTGCGGGGCCTGAAGCCCAGAAAAGTAATTATATTAAGCTTCTGTATAAGAAGCCCCCAGGTATGATGAGCGCGGTTAGCGCGCTAATATTGTGTAGTCAAGACACAAGTTGGCCTTTTAAGGCCTTGAGGAGAGGGGAAAAAGAGGAAAGAAAGAAAAGACAAATAACGTATATGCGAAAAATGGACAGGGGTAAGGAGACGAACATAGAGTCTGGCACTAGGCGTAGAATCTTTGGAGTCTGGCTGCGTTCCATGGGTTTGGCTCGAGTCGATTGTCCGATGCATCCCATAGATGGTATGCTCCGCCGGTCAGAACTTGGTCAATAATGAAGGTACCTTCCCATTTGGGTTTAAGCTTGTTCTTTTTCTTCTCCGGCAGGCATAGAACTAGTTCGCCAACGTTATAAGTTTTGGCCCGTACTTCTTTGCTTTGGTACGTTCGAGCCTGTTCCTGATAGAATGCGGAACGGGCTTTTGCCACATCGCGCTCCTCCTCCAGGGCGTCCAAACTGTCCTGCCGATCGAGCTCGGCCTCTCTTTCTTCATACATGTGCACTCGAGGTGAGTCATGAATTATGTCACAGGGCAGAACCGACTCTGCGCCGTACACCATAAAAAACAGTGTGTATCCGGTGGTGCGATTCGGTGTGGTCCGCAGCCCCCATAGTACGGAGTCGAGCTCCTCTACCCAGTGTGTATTAGACTCCTTTAAGGACCGCACTAATCTGGGTTTGATGCCGCTCATGATAAGACCATCTGCTCGCTCGACTTGACCGTTAGTTTGCGGGTGATAGACGGAAGCATAATCGAGCTTGATGCCCATGTTGCTGCACCAAAGTTTTACCTCGTCGGCTGTAAAGTTCGTGCCATTGTTGGTGATGATGCTGTGGGGGACGCCATAACGGTCTACAACCCCAGATATGAAGTCTATCACTGGTCCGGATTCGGCCGTTTTAACAGGTTTGGCTTCTATCCATTTGGTGAATTTATCCACCATGACCAGTAAGTATTTTTTCTTATGGGTTCCCCCCTTGAGGGGTCCGACCATATCAAGCCCCCAGACCGCAAAGGGCCAAGTGATGGGGATTGTTTGGAGGGCGGTAGGCGGCATATGGCTTTGGTTTGCAAAAGGCTGGCATCCAACACAATGTTGGACCAGATCCTGTGCATCTGCCCGGGCCGTCGGCCAATAGAAGCCTGTACGGAAGGCCTTGCTTACAAGGGCCCGGGCAGCGGCGTGGTGACCGCCGAGTACAGCATGTATTTCTGCCAAAAGCTTTCGCCCTTCCTCTTTGGAGATGCACCTTTGGAGGACTCCGGTAGTGGTTTTATTATAGAGCTCTCCCTCGTGGACCTTGTAGGCTTTAGATCGCCGCACTATGCAGCGTGCCTCATTTTGGTCCTCGGGTAGTTCCTTCCTAGTTAGGTAGGCCAGGAATGGTTCTGTCCACGGGGCTATGACGACCATTATCACATGGGCTGAAGGTTATTTCGATGGCAGAGCCTCCGATGATGTCAGAGTGTTCGGGATCTGGTGTTGTGGCCGGGTCCGGACTATTGTTACCGGTGTCCCCTTCCCATACCACGGATGGCTTAAACAGTCTTTCAAGAAGATGTTAGGTGGGACGATGTCGCACTTAAGCGCCGGCGCGAGGCGAGGATATCCGCCGCTGATTGTTTTCGAGCCACATGGTGGAATTCAAGTCCCTCGAACCGGTGACATTTTGAGGGCGGAGTTGTGATATGCCGCCATTTTTGGATCCTTGGCGTCGAAGTCTCCATTTATTTGGGATATTGCGAGGTTGAGTCCCCATGCACCTCCAGGCGTCGAATGCCCATGGAAAGCGCCATCCGGAGACCACGTAATGAGGGCCTCATATTGGCTGCGTTGTTGGAGTCTGTGTACAGTATTTGGAGTACGTATTGGACTGTATCTCCGGTGGGGGACGTCAGGACGACGCCAGCCCCCAGACCAGCCAGCATTTTAGAGCCGTTGAAGTGCATGATCCAATTGGAGTACGTGTCATACTCTTTAGGGAGTTCGACTTCTATCCATTCGGCGACAAAATCGGCCAATACTTGCGACTTAATGGCTCGCCGAGGTTTATATGTTATGTCGAATGGGAGGAGCTCGATGGCCCATTTGGCAATCCGGCCCGTGGCATCGCGGTTGTTTATTATGTCGTTGAGTGGTACTTCCGAGGCCACTGTGATTGAACACTCTTGAAAGTAGTGTCTTAGTTTCCGGGATGCCATGAATACCGCATATGCTATCTTTTGATAATGCGGGTACCGTGATTTGCCTGGAGTGAGGACAATGGATACATAATATACCGGCTTCTGGAGTGGGAACTTATGTCCGTCCGTTTCTCATTCGACGACGAGCACTGCGCTTACAACTTGATGAGTTGCCGCTATATATAGCAGCATTGGTTCGCTGATGTTTGGCGCGGCCAGGATTGGGTTGGTGGCCAGGATGGCCTTTATTTCTTCCAATCTGGCCGTGGCCGCGTCCGTCCACTCGAAGTGTTCGGTGCGCCGAAGAAGGCAATAAAGGGGTAGTGCCTTTTCTCCTAATCGGGAGATAAAGCGGCTTAAGGCCGCCACGCATCTAGTTAACTTCTGGATTTGCTTGAGGTCAGTTGGGATGGCCAAGCTGCGGCGAGGCTTCGGTTTTAGCGGTTGCCTCAATTCATCTACTGGAGACGATGAAGCCCAGGAGCTTTCCGGCGGGCACGCCGAAAATGCATTTTTCCGGATTGAGCTTGATGTCGTATGTTCGGAGATTGTCGAACATGAGCCTCAAGTCGTCTATTAGGGATTCGACGTGTCTGGTTTTAACGACCACATCGTCTACGTATGCCTCCACTGTTTTGTCGATCTGTTTTTCCAAGCATGTCTGAATCATGCGTTGATACGTTGCACCGACGTTCTTAAGCCCGAAAGGCATAGTGTTAAAACAGAAGGGGCCGTATGGGGTGATAAATGCCATTGCGGCTTGGTCGGACTCCGCCATCTTAATCTGATGGTATCCGGAGTATGCATCGAGGAAACACAATGAGTCGTGTCCTGCAGTAGCATCGATAATTTGATCGATGCAGTGGAGGGGGAAGGGGTCCTTGGGGCAAGCCTTGTTCAGGTCTTTGAAATCCACACATAGGCACCATGATTTATCCTTCTTTGGTACCATCACCAGGTTTGCTAGCCAGTCCGGATGTTTTATTTCTCTAATGAATCCGGCCTCCAGTAACTTGGCTAGCTCCTCTCCCATGGCTTGTCTCTTAGGTTCAGAGAAACGCCGAAGAGTCTACTTGACCAGCTTGAATCCCTTCAGAATGTTAAGGCTATGCTTGGCCAGCTTGCGTGGGATTCCTGGCATGTCTGAGGGATGCCAGGCAAATATGTCCCAATTCTTGCGCAGGAACTCCCGTAGTGCGGCGTCTACAACGGGGTTTAACTGTGCCCCGACGGAGGCTGTTTTTGTATGGTCCGTTGGGTGGACTTGGAATTTGACTATTTCGTCCGCTGGTTTAAAAGAGGTGGACTTGGATCTCTTGTCGAGTATCACGTCGTCCCTGTCCACTGTGGAGCGCAACACAGTTAATTCCTCGGCCGCGAGGGCTTCGGATAACGCCTCGAGGGCCATTGCGGCTGTTTTGTTTTTGGCGCGGAGTGCTATGTCCGGATCACTAGCTAGAGTGATGATTCCATTGGGCCCGTGCATTTTGAGCTTCATGTACCCATAATGGGGTATGGCTTGGAAGACCGTGAATGCCTCCCGCCCTAGAAGGGCGTGGTATCCGCTACTGAACGGGGCCACTTGGAATGTGATTTCTTCGGACCTGTAATTCTCCGGCATGCCGAATACCACATCTAGTGTGATTTTCCCAGCGCATCGTGCCTCCCGACTAGGGATGATTCCTCTGAAGGTCGTGCTGCTTTGCTCAATGCGGTTCCTGTCTATTTCCATTTTTTTAAGAGTCTCCTCATAAATGAGGTTTAATCCGCTGACGCCGTCCATGAGTACTTTGGTAAGTCGAAAGCTGTCCACAATTGAATTGAGGACCAAAGTGGCCGGTGCTCGGGCTGTTCGGAATTTGGGTTCGTCACTGGCACTAAAGGTGATAGCCGTGTCGCTCCATGGATTTATTGCTGCCACGTGGCAGACATCGGCGAGGCCGCGGAGTGCTCTCTTACGCCTATTATTTGAGCCGAAGGTCTCGAAGACTGTCAGTACTGTATTGTTATCCACGGGATGGTGCTCTGCGGTGTTCTGAATGAGGAGATCCTCACCGCTCTTGGCCACCTGCCGGAGCACCCAACATGCTCTAAGGCTGTGTTGGTATGGTATCCGCTGTACTATGAATTTTGCAGGGCTCGTTGAGCCATCCCTCCAGTACGGTTCCACGCCCTGTAGTGGGCTTTTGCTTCTTTGTAGTTGAGTCAGGCCACTTATGAGAGTGCACCCTTTTAATTCAGACTGGGTGTTTAGTCAGAGCCGGATTGTCCCAGAATTTTGTTTGGGTTTTCCAGGCGCTTTCCATCGCACAATACTTCTGTACTATGGCCGCCAAGTCTGCGAAGTGTGTTATATCACGGCGACTTATGGCATTGAGGATTCCCTTGTCCGTGCAATTATTGCAAAAGAATGAAATTGCGTCTTCCTCGCGACAGTCCTTGACCTTGTTCATTACAAGGAGGAATATGGCCCAATAGTGATGTACTATTTCCTGGGGCTCTTGCCTAATGTGGGAAGGATCGTTTGTATCTGGGTGGGTGGGTGGATTTAAGTCCAAACCTTGACCCGATCTGGGACCCAGGGGCAGAGGAGTTTCCGATCTAGGAAGTTCGGGCTCCGGGATGTTGCCCAACAGGTCCGACCCGCTGCCTGATTCTAGGTTCAGGGTTTGGGCGATGTCCTCCCGTAGACGGGTATCCGGCTCAGAGAGCTCAGGAATCCGGACATAGCTTTTCCTCAAGATGGAGGAAGAATCGCCGTATTGCTCTTCCACCACCACTATCTGATGGGTGACCGGCGAAGAGTTAATCTCCCTTTGGTCGGGTTTAAGCCCAATCCGATCATAGTCCGTAGCAACTCCCAAAGCGGCGATGCGATCCAAGAGCTCGTTCAAGGAGGAGAGCTCCATTGGGTTCATCCGCTCGGTAAACTTCAAGCCTATGTGAAGGCTATTTTCGATGACCCGAGAAGTCACCGTCGGTGCAGCGGCCGAACAGGCGGTCATGACGAAGCCGCCTAGTCGGAGGCTTTGGCCTACAGCTAGGGCTCCCCCAGAGGTGATGTTGTCCCTAAAAACGAGGCGAGCCAACCAGCCTTATGATGACGGCACAGTGGAACTCTCAATGAAAGCACCAATGTCGGTGTCAAAACTGGCGGATCTCGGGTAGGGGGTCCCGAACTGTGCGTCTAAGGCGGATGGTAACAGGAGGCGGGGGACACGATGTTTACCCAGGTTCGGGCCCTCTCGATCGAGGTAATACCCTACTTCCTGCTTGATTGATCTTGATGATATGAGTATTACAAGAGTTGCTCTACCACGAGATCATAGAGGCTAAACCCTAGAAGCTAGCCTATGGTATGATTCTTGTTGTCCTACGGACTAAACCCTCTGGTTTATATAGACACCGGAGGGGGCTAGGGTTACACAGAGTCGGTTACAATGGGAGGAGATCTACATATCCGTATTGCCAAGCTTGCCTTCCACGCCAAGGAGAGTCCCATCCGGACACGGGACGAAGTCTTCAATCTTGTATCTTCATGATCCAATAGTCTGGCCAAAGGATATAGTCCGGCTGTCCGGAGACCCCCTAATCCAGGACTCCCTCACATATATTACAGTGGGTGAACAAATTACTGCCGAGCAATTGATAGGAAAGCGCATAGTTATGATGATATCTAAGGCAATGATCATGAATATAGGCATCACGTCCGTGTCAAGTAGACCGAAACGATTCTGCATCTACTACTATTACTCCACACATCGACCGCTATCCAACATGCATTTAGAGTATTAAGTTCGTAAGAACGGAGTAACGCATTAGGCAAGATGACATGATGTAGAGGGATAAACTCAAGCAATATGATATAAACCCCATCTTTTTATCCTCGATGGCAACAATACAATACGTGTCGTTTCCCTTTACATCCTTTGGGATCGAGCACGCAAGATTGAACCCAAAGCTAAGCACTTCTCCCATTGCAAGAAAGATCAATCTAGTAGGCCAAACTAAACCGATAATTCGAAGAGACATGCAAAGATATCAAATCATGCATATAAGAATTCAGAGAAGAATCAAATAATATTCATAGATAATCGAGTTCATAAATCCACAATTCATCAAATCTCGGCAAACACACCGCAAAAAGAGTATTGCATCGAATAGATCTCTATGAACATCGAGGAGAACTTTGTATTGAGATCCAAAGAGAGAGAAGAAGCCATCTAGATAATAATTATGGACCCGAAGGTTTGTGGTAAACTACTCACACATCCTCGGAGAGGCTATGGTGTTGATGTAGAAGCCCTCCGTGATCGAATCCCCCTCCGGCAGATCGCGGGAAAGGCCCCAAGATGGGATCTCACGGGTGCAGAAGGTTGCGGTGGTGGAAAAGTGGTTTCGTGGCTCCCCTGGATGTTTTCAGGGTATAAGAGTATATACAGGCGAAATAAGTAGGTCGGTGGAGCTACGAGGGGCCCACGAGGGTGGGGGGCGCGCCCTCCTGCCTCGTGGCCGCCTCGTTGCTTCCTTGACTTCCACTCCAAGTCTCCTGGATTGCGTTTTTTCCAAAAAAGATCCTCGCGAAGGTTTTGTTCCGTTTGGATTCCGTTTGATATTCCTTTTCTGCGAAACACTGAAATAGGCAAACTACACTAGGCATTTGGTTAATAGGTTAGTCCCAAAAATAATATAAAAAGGTATATTAAAGCCCATTAAACATCCAAAACAGATAATATAATAGCATGGAACAATAAAAAATTATAGATACGTTGGAGATGTATCAACATCAAGCTCTTTTCTAGCGCCGTTTCCGGGGAGGTTAGGTAAGCGTCACTCACATCCCGTCAACGAAGCTCTTTTCTGGCGCCGTTGCCGGGGAGGTGAGTGCTTGAAGGTATATCTTTAGATCTTGCAATTGAATCTTTTAGTTTTTTGTTTTATCACTAGTTTGGTTTATAAAAGAAAACTACAAAAAATGGAATTGAGGTTGCATCATATTATTGATCACCTTTATAATATCTTTCTTGAAAATGATGGATGGAAAATTGTGCTCAATTTTTAGAAGAAGAATTCAATAAAATGTTTGGCATAAATGATGAGCATAATTGCAAAGTTGTTAGTATGAATTCTTTGAATATCCATGATGCTAATGATATGCAAAGCCATAAGCTTGGGGATGCTATGTTTGATGAAGATGATATTTTTAGTCCCCCAAGATTTGAGGTGGAAATTTGTTATAATGATTGCATGCCTCCTATTTATGATGATTATAATGATGAAAGTGGATTTGGAGAGGTCATGACTTTATTTAGTGATGAATCCACTATTTTGGGAGATGTTTCAATTGATTATGAAAACAATGTCGCTCTCTATGATGATTATGGTGATGACATGCATGCTATACTGAATAATGATAACCATGAAACGGGATATTACAACTCGATATCTAGAACAAAATATGACTCTATATGAATGCCTCCGGCGGTGTACCGGGATGTGCAATGATCTAGCGTAGCAATGGCATCAAAAACGGACAAGCCATGAAAACATCATGCTAGCTATCTTACGATCATGCAAATCAATATGACAATATATAAATGCTCAAGTCATGTATATGATGATGATGGAAGTTGCATGGCAATATACTCGGAATGGCTATGGAAATGCCATAATAGGTAGGTATGGTGGCTATTTTGAGGAAGATATAAGGAGGTTTATGTGTGATAGAGCGTATCGTA
Source organism: Aegilops longissima (assembly GCA_021605205.1). Taxonomy (NCBI): domain Eukaryota; kingdom Viridiplantae; phylum Streptophyta; class Magnoliopsida; order Poales; family Poaceae; genus Aegilops; species Aegilops longissima. The sequence goes on from CM038680.1 coordinate 329,023,401, forward strand.
TCACAGGGTTTGGATGCACCGGCGAAGTTTGCACCAACTCTCGAGGTGAGAAAGGGTAATGCACGGTACCGAAGAGGCTAGCAATGATGGAAGGGCGAGAGTGCGTATAATCCGTGGACTCAACATTAGTCATAAAGAACTCACATACTTATTGCAAAAATATATTAGTCATCAAAACAAAGTACTACGCGCATGCTCCTAGGGGGATAGATTGGTAGGAAAAGACCATCGCTCGTCCCCGACGGCCACTCATAAGGAAGGCAATCAATAAACACCTCATGCTCCGACTTTGTTACATAACGGTTCGCCATACGTGCATGCTACGGGACTTGCAAACCTCAACACAAGTATTTGTCAATTTCACAATTACTCAACTAGCAGAACTCTAATATCACCACCTTTATATCGCAAAACTATTGCAAGGAATCAAACATATCATATTGAGCGATCTACAAGTTTTATGTAGGGTTTTATGACTAACCATGTGAATGACCAGTTCCTGTCATCTCTCTAAATAGATATAAGTGAAGCAAGAGAGTTTTAATTCTTTCTACAAAAGATATACCCACGCTCTAACAAATATAAGTGAAGAAAAAGAGCATTCTACAAATGGCGGTTGTCTATGTAAAGAGAAACAGGCAATCCAAACTTCAAATGATATAAGTGAAGCACATGAAGCATTCTATAAAGCCATACTCAAAAGATATAAGTGAAGTGCATAGAGAATTCTATAAATCAACCAAGGACCATCTCATACCAGCATGGTGCATAAAAAAATGAAAACTAAATGCAAAAGACGCTCCAAGATTTGCACATATCACATGAATGAAACGAATCCGAAAACATACCGATATTTGTTGAAGAAAGAGGGGATGCCTTCCAGGGCATCCCCAAGCTTAGACGCTTGAGTATCCTTGAATATTTACTTGGAGTGCCTCGGGCATCCCCAAGCTTGAGCTCTTGCCTCTCTTCCTTCTTCTCACATCGAAACCGTCTCGATCATCGAACACTTCATCCACACAAAACTTAAACAGAAAACTCGGTAAGATCCGTTAGTATAATAAAGCAAATCACTACTCTAAGTACTGTTGCAAACCAATTCATATTTTGTTTTTGCATTTTTTCTACAGTAATATAACTTTTTCATGGCTTAATCCACTGATATAAATTGATAGTTTCATCAAAACAAGCAAACTATGCATCAAAAACAGAATCTGTCTAAAACAGAACAGTCTGTAGCAATATGAACATTAACCATACTTATGATACTTTAAAAATTCTGCCAGAATTAGGAACAATAAACAATTTGTATAGCAATACAGTGCAAAAATAATCAGAACCATTTGATGTTCCAGTAAAAAATTAAAAATCGCGCACTACAGCCAAAGTTTCTGTCCTGCACCGCACAAACCAACAAGCATTGTAAACATCCTAGAGGCAAACCTTGGCACATTATTTTTATAATACAATGGAATTGTACAAGGGGATAATTATTTTTGTTGAAAAGTTTCTGTAATCAATATTCACAAAGTTTCCGTGAGCATGAACAAAGTTCAAGGCTAGCTCCCACTTCAACAATGCTTGTCTTTCTCACTTTCGCTTTTCTTTTTGAAAAGTTTTGGGTTCACCTCTTTATTTTTGTTGTTTTTAAACTATATGAAAGCACTCAACAGAAATAAATGACTCTCTAAAACTTCTGGGTTGTCTCCCTGGTAGCGCTTTCTTTAAAGCCATTAAGCTAGGCATATAGTGCTCAAGTAGTGAATCCACCCGGATCCCAAGGTATATCAAAGCCAATTTTAATTAGCAATGATTTGTAATTTAGTAGTGAGCACAAAGTAACATATATCATGTAATGACTAAGTCTAACTCTCTTCCTATGCATCGGCATGTCATAAAAGAACAATTCATGCACACATAGTAAAGGCCAATGCATAGTATAAATAGTTTGTTGCAACTTTATTGTATTGGAAACATAGAGAGGTGGAGATATAGTTCCTCTCTCATAATAATTGCAAGTAGGAGCAGCAAGCACATGCATATTATATCCATCAAAATCATCATCTGCAACGGTAAAAGGCAACCCATCAATATAATCCTTAATAAGTGCAAACTTCTCCGATATAGTATAATCGGGAGATTTCAAAAAGATAATAGGACTATCATGCGTGGGTGCAATAGCAACAATTTCATGTTTAACATAAGGAACTATAGCAAGTTCATCTCCATAAGCATAATTCATATTGGCATCTTGGCCATAAGCATAGCAATCATAAAAAAGGGATATTTCAAGAGAATTAATGGGATCATAATAGTCATCATAGCAATCATCCTTCGGTAAGCACGAAGGGGAATTAAACAATGTATGAGTTGAAGGGTTACTCTCATTAGAAGGTGGGCACGGGTGATCAATCCGCTCTTCCTCCTTTTGTTCTTCGCTCTCCTCCTCATCTTTTTCATCCAATGAGCTCACAGTTTCATCAATTTCTTCTTCCATAGATTCCTGCAAAATATTAGTCTCTTCTTGGACAGCGGAGACTTTCTCAATAAGTGCATTAATATCAGAATTGTATTCATAATTATCATAGCAATATTTGAGGATAGCTAAATTTTCAGATCTATAAAGAGCATCATCAAAATCTTCGAACTCTTTACACATAGATTCAATTTCATAAGCACCCATAAAAGCAACAAATTCTTCTATTTGTTCCACATCATAGTAATCATATATACCATTAGCATAAGAAGCTAAGGTTTTATTATCATTAAATTTGCATGAAAAGGGAAGGTGTGGAGCCTTCATCCTAGAGCAACAAGTATAATCATAAATCACGCATAGTTGCCAAGCATACCACTTCAATATATGAATTTGATCCCATAATAGTTTCCCTTTTTGTGTTAAGCAATAATCCCTAAAGTATTCACGTTGATCCAACGTTACTCCCATTACATAATTGAATGGGGTTTTCTCAGGATTATTAAAGTAGTACATAATATCTGTCATGTAACGAGCATCGAGGGTTTTAGGAGGTTCCTCATCTCCATGAGTAGCAAGTACACCTAATTTTTTTGGTATTTTGTGTTCCATATCCATAACTAAAGATAGAGAACAACTAAGAACAGCAAAAAAAATTACTTAGTGATAAAGCAAACAAGCACACACGAGAATATTCACCCCACGATATAACTCCCCGGCAACGGCGCCAGAAAAAGGTCTTGATAACCCACAAGTATAGGGGATCAATTGTAGCCTCTTTCGATAAGTAAGAGTGTCGAAACCAACGAGGAGCTAAAGGTAGAACAAATATTCCCTCAAGTTCTATCGACCACCGATACAACTCTACGCACGCTTGACGTTCGCTTTACCTAGAATAAGTATGAAACTAGAAGTACTTTGTAGGTGTTTTTGATAGGCTTGCAAGAAAGTAAAGAGCGAGTAAATAAAAGCTAGGGGCTGTTTAGATGAAGACACAACTAAATTAGTTTTAGTAGAGAGCTTGTTGTCACGAGAAAGTTATTTGTCCCTAGGCAATCGATAACTAGATCGGTAATCATTATTGCAATTTTATATGATGGAGAGGCATAAGCTAACATACTTTCTCTACTTGGATCATATGCACTTATGATTGGAACTCTAGCAAGCATCCGCAACTACTAAAGATCATTAAGGTAAAACCCAACCATAGCATTAAAGTATCAAGTCCCTTTATCCCATACATAAACAACCTACTTCTTGGGTGCGTGTACATCACTCATGCCACCCACCATAAGCAAATCATGAACATATTGCAAACCCTACAGCGGGAATCCCTCATGCTTGCGCAACACGGAGAGCACCATAGGACAGCACCAATAATAAAACATGCAACTCAAACCAATCTTAATCATCAAATAGCCCATAGGACAAAACGGATCTACTCAAACATCATAGGATAACCATACATCATTGGGAAATAATATATAGCGTTGAGCACCATGTTTAAATAGAGATTACAGCGGGTAAGAGAGAGAGGTTACACCGCTGCATAGAGGGGGGAAGAGTTGGTGATGATGGCGGTGAAGTTGTTGGTGAAGATTGCAGTGATGATGATGGCCACGGCGGCGTTCCGGCGCCATCGGAAGAGAAGGGGAGAGGGGGCCCCTTCATCTTCTTCTTCCTTGACCTCCTCCCTAGATGGGAGAAGGGTTTCCCCTCTGGTCCTTGGCCTCCATGGCTTGGGAGGGGCGAGAGACCCTCCGAGATTGGATCTATCTCTCTATTTCTCTCTGTTTCTGCGTTCTGTTCTGGTGCCCTTTCACCGTTTCGGGTATATATGGAGATCCGTAACTCCGATTGGACTGAAACCTTGGCCGTGATTTTTGACCAAAAATTAGCTTTCTTACAGCGGAAGAAGGGCATCAACCGCCTTACGGGTGGCCCACGAGGGTGGGGGGCATGCCCTCCTGGTACGGGCGTGGGCCCCTGCCTCGTGGCCACCTCGGACACCGTTTTGCGTTGATCTTTCTCCCAGATTTTCCAAATATTCCAAAAATAAGCTCCGTCCGTTTTTATCCCGTTTGGACTCCGTTTGATATGGATATTCTACGAAACCAAAAACATGCAACAGATAGGAACTAGCCTCGGGCCTTTGGATCAATATGTTAGTCCCAAAAATAGTATAAAAAGTTGCCAAAAAGTATATGGAAGTTGTAGAATATTGGCATGGAACAATCAAAAATTATAGATACGATGGAGACGTATCAGGCCACCCCCAACGCGCTGCCCCCCTCGACTACGCCGCCCCGAGGGGCGTCCCCGGCAAGGGCATCCACCACCGAGCCCGCGCCTATGGAGGACGAGGGGGCGAAATTGGGTGCAGGTGGTCCTACCCCGGCAACGAACGTTGGCGGGGAGGGCGCCACTTCTTCCCAGCCAGATGCTGGTAAGTTTGCTTGCTTCCCGCCCCTGTTCTTCCTTCTTTCCCCCTCTTTTTTTGAACTTTGATCTTGGCTCTGCCTCATTCTTCTTCTTGGCATCTAGGCACCTCCTCGTCGGATCAGGAGAACATCGATACCGTCATCGAGGAGGTCGCCAGGGATGCCGAGGCCGAGGCAGACAAGATCGCCGCCGAGGAGGCCGCCAAGACTGCCGCAGAAGAGGCCGACAAGGGGCCTGCTGGGGAGGCCAGCAGGGCCACTGCCGAGGAGCCGGTAAGGCCGCCGCCGAGGAGGCCGGCACGGGGCCTGCCGGTGAGGGGGTGGTTGGCGACCAACCTTCCTCCTCCGCTGCCTCTGGCTCGGGTAGGTACCTGAAGGTGAGCGACGACCTGTTCGTCCACCTCCCAGGAACGGCGAGCACCAGGGCGCCCACCGAGGGGGAGGTGTTCGATGACGAGGTGCTCGCCGCTGCCGGGTTTGAGGTTGTCGACGAGCCAAGCGCCGGTGGCAGCGGTTCCCAAGAGGAACAGCTCCTTCGGGCCATGAGTGCAACTTCCAAAAGCTCCAGGCGCTTCACCGTGCCCGCCTGGACAAGGCGAAGTCCAGGATGGCGGCGGTGGAAAAGGCGGAGGTGGACCTCGCGGGGCGCGTCGCTGAGATGCAGGCCTGGTTTCGCTAGGCCCACGAGGAACTGAAGGTTGCCCAGGATCTGCTGGCTGAGTGCAAACAGGAGCTTATCCTGTTGCAGGCCGATGTCGAGAAAGCCGAGGAGGCGGCGAAGAATCAGGCCGCCAAAGACGAGGCCGCTCGGCACCAGCACTAGGCCGAGCTGAACTCCCAGGAGGAGGACCTTGTCGCTCATGAGGAGGCGCTCACCGCCACCCTCCGCGGTAAGGATGAGGAGGTCAAGAAGCTTGCCGCGCAGCGGACCCAGGTGCTGGAGCAGAGGAACAAGGAGGCACTCAACGCTCAGGCCCAGGTCCATGCTGGCAAGGTGAAGGAGCTGGAGGTGGAACGGGATGGGCTGAAGGAACATGTCCTGGGGCTGGTGAAGGAGAAGGACATGCTCAACGACGCCTTGGTGGAGGCGCAGGCCGCAATCCTCGGCAAGGCCGAACTGCTCTCCAAGGCCAACGACTCCATCAAAGACCTGAAGCTGAAGCTGGAGGGTCTTGAGGGCACGCTTTCGGAGGTCAGGGCCCGGGAAGAGACCCTGACCAAGGCCCTAGAGGACGAGAAGCAGCTGCGAAGGAATGACGCCGCCAACCACGAGGACTACGTGAAGGGCGAAAACCTCTGGATCAGCCGTCTCGCCGACGTTGCCGGCAGGATCACCACGAAGCTGGCTACCATGGGGATGTTGAATGTGAGGTACGCACCGGAGCCGAACGTGAGCCCTAATGCCAAGCTGACTCTTTTCTTCGAGGGCGTTCTCGAAGCCCTGGAGCAGCTCCGCTCCAACCGGGCATCTTCTCCGGCCAATGAGGCCCGAAAGCTTTGCCGGGTTGCCATAACCAAGGTCCTCACCAAGCTGGCGTACTGGAACCCCAACCTCGACTTCAACGCCGCACTAGAGAGCTTGCCAGAGGGTGTGGACCTCGTGGCGCTCGAGGAGCGTATCAAGCCGATCATCAGCCGCATCGACGGAGTTCGGAGGATAGAAGGCCAGCGCCGGGACTAGGCACCCCGTTTCTCATCGCTGCTGCAGGTTCACGACCAAGACAATTTTTATCCTTAGTTATAACTGCAGCAACAATTGGTGTAATATAACTCTACAGTACTTTGAAACGATGCATGCTATCTTGCCGTTAGATCTTTCTTTGTATGTCCGCACCCTACGCTTGTTGAGATAAGGCTGCCGGTGCGTAAACCCATGCGATGGTGCTTTGAGGACGAATCCTTAGCACCCTGTCGGAAGGGCGCTTGCTGCCGGGAAAGCCACCTTGCCGCTACCAGCGTGGTCGCTTGAACTGTCGAGCGGACTCGAAACAGGACAAGAGCGCTGCTGGAAGCGGGTAGGCCACCTTGTCATTCTCAGCGCGACTGCATGAACTGTCGAGCGGACTCGAGACAGAGACAAGGACGTTGCCAATAGCGGAAGGGTCCCATTGAGTGCAGGTTTCCCGTACAAGGAACGAGATATTTTGGGGAGGACAGATTTATGTAAATGAAATTAGCCAAAACTTTGCATGACTTAGCTTTTTGGGGCCACGCGGATGGCCGTCGAGGCCGAGGACGGCACCAGAGGGCGATTGATCGACGATGCCCTCTCCCTTCGAGCCATCCTCATGAAAGAGTCACTACGTCGGCTCCAAAACCAGATTTCCACGGCTTGCGCCCCCTACCTGGCGCGCCAAAGATGTCAGGGGAAACGACACCTACGGATCATGTGGAATCCCTTTTTCTACAGTTGGCGTGCGGCGGGGCTATGGAAAGAGTGGAATTGAGAGATCAACACGGGGGTGAGGAGTCCCGGATTAGGGGTGTTGGATAGCGAACTATAACCTTTGGCGGACTCTGGACTATGAAGATACAAGATTGAAGACTTTGTCCGTGTCCGGATGGGACTTTCCTTGGCGTGGAAGGCAAGCTTGGCGTCTGGATGTTGATCTCCTCCCATTTATGGCTGACTCTATGTAACCCTAACCCTCTCCGGTGTCTATATAAACGGAGGGTTTTAGTCCGTGGGGCGAACAACAATCATACCATAGGCTAGCTTCTAGGGTTTAGCCTCTCGATCTCGTGGTAGATCTCTTGTTGTACTACCCATATCATCAATATTAATCAAGCGGGAGTAGGGTTTTACCTCCATCGAGAGGGCCCGAACCTGGGTAAAACATCGTGTCCCTTGTCTCCTGTTACCATCCGCCTAGGCGCACAGATTCGAGACCCCTACCGAGATCCTCGGTTTGACACCAACATTGGTGCTTTCATTGAGAGTTCCTCTGTGTCGTCATCTTTAGGCCCGATGGCTCCTCCGATCATCAACAACGGCGTGGTCCAGGGTGAGATTTCTCTCCCCGGACAGATCTTAAATTCGGCGGCTTTGCTGCGGGCCAATTAAGCAGCCATCTGGAGCAGATCGAAAGCTATGCCCCTGGCCATCAGGTCAGATTTGGAAGTTTGAACTACACGGCTGACGTCCGCGGAGACTTGATCTTCGACGGATTCGAGCCACAGCCAAGCGCGCCGCACTGTCACAATGGGCATAATCTTGCTCTGCAGCCGAACAGTGCCCTGGAGGCCGCACCAGTGTCCGCTCCGACCCTCAACTCGGAGCCGACTGCGCCAATCAAGGATGGGTGGCTGGACACCGCCTCGGGGGCTGCAATATCTACGGCGATCGAGCCAAACACCAGCCTTGTCCTTTGCAAAGCTTGTGACTCCAAGGTGTCAGACTCCCCTCCGGACTCCGAACCTTCCGCGCCCCTGCCAATCGAATCCGATTGGGCGCCGATCATGGAGTTCACCGCCGCGGACATCTTTCAGCACTCGCCCTTTGGCGACATTCTGAATTCACTAAAGTCTCTCTCTTTATCAGGAGAGCCCTGGCCGGACTATGGTCAGCAAGGTTGGGATGCGGACGACGAAGAAATTCAAATCCACCCACCACCCGCCGTAGCCACCGCCGATGATTTAAGCGACATGCTCGACTTCGACTCGAAGACATCGACGGAGCGGATGATGATGTAGAGAGCGACAGAACCAGCGCCTATAGGGCTTTGGACAACCACCTCATCCCACGATGTATCGTGGTGGACACACCTAAAAGAAGCGGCGATGAGGAACAAAGGGGCGCAGCGAGGATCGTTCCCTCGGCGATCAAAGCGGCGGTGTAGCGCGCTCAAACCCCACCTCGGCAGAGACGGCAGCCATACAGACCCAGCCATAGAGCAGGGCGAACCAGCGAGACGACTAACATGCCATCAAGCAACCCGTCCGAACAGGCAACTTGGATAGACAACCCGTCCGGCGAAGATAACAATCCGGACGACCTCACGCGGACAGATTGCTGGAGCGAAGAACCTCCAAAAAGGCTCACGCCACGGTAGCGTAGCTGAAAAAGGTAAACGAAAGCTCAAAACAGCGGAAGATGCACTCAGAATTAGATGGAGCAAAGTACGCAACACCGCAGACAAATACAGCGACAGTCGCCGCACAAAGAGCTATCTGAAGCGAAAATTACTGCCGAAATTTGATGAAGAGACCTTAGAGCCTCCGCAATCAAAAAATAAGGAAGCCACCCGGTCGGATAAACAACCCCATGGCCAACATAGTGCGGCAAATGGCACCGCACACAAGCTGGCACGCGATCCGCATGTCAGGACCCCGATTCCAAGTCACATCGATCTAGCCGGTAACACCTCATATCACTTTGCGGCCTCACGCACAGTATTCCCACGGGTGTCGCCTTACCATGGCCCGAGACCGTTTGTGCCTTTTGGCTCACGTATATGATAGTGTCGCTAGCATCCATATGATGAAGAACCCGTGGCGACATGGCTAGTCGTGAACCCAAAGGCACTAACCCATGGGGACAGGCATACATGAATCACATCGAGCATGTCGATTGCCAGACTTGTGAATCCGGGCTGTAGCTTTGGGCTAACAGGACTCAGGGAACCCGGGCTGTAGCAGCTAGGCAGGACTCAGATGTCACCGCGTGACATTTCCCGAAGGACGAACACAGAGCAGTGAAACACATGCCGGCCAGTCAAGTGTCGGAGAGCGGTAGTCTTTGGGCTAGCAGGACTCCGGTGAACCGGGCATAGCGGACTACTATCGCTCAAGAAGCACTAGACTACATTTCCCCATATGAGAGGCTGCCAAGGATAAACAACTAGATTGTCGGATCCCACACATACCAAGCATTTCAAACATACACACAATATGCTCAATATGTGTAAATACAACATGGCATCACAACATAACTCTCGGCTCAAATATTTATTCATTAGGCTCGAGGGCGAGATATTACAAACAGGGGTCTCATGACCCAACATTCAGAGCATACAAGTCAAAGCACTTGCGGAAGCTTAACATGTCTGAGTACAGACATCTATAAATGGAAAAGGCTGAGAAGCCTGACTATCTACCAGATCCTGCCAAGGGCACAAGATCGTTGCTGAGGTAACAAGCTAAACATCGAAGTCCACACGGAACTACTAGTGAGACTGACATCTCTCTGCAAAAACATAAAATAGGCAAACGTGAGTACAAATGTACTCAGCAAGACTTATATCAGAACTAACTACATATGCATCATTATCAACAAAAGGGGGTGGTGGAGTTTGACTGCAGCAAGCCAGCTTTGACTCGGTGGCTATCCTGAACTACGACTGCAAGTAACTCTTTTGAGGTGGCGCACACAAGTCCACATATTCCCCATATCAATACACCACTATGGATTCGATCCCGTCTTCCTACGAGAACGCCATCCATAGCACTCACGCTTATCTTGCACATTTTAGAGTATCCACTTTCACTTGTCTATGAACTGTACAGGCAACCCAGAAGTCCTTTACAGCGGACAGGGCTATTCGAATAGATGATGTTAACCCTGCAGGGGTGTACTTCTTCACACACGCTCTCGCCATTTACCACCATGTACACCTCGTGTATCTCGGCAACCTTCAAGCGGAAGCCTGGCGAGGGAGTGGGCCACGACCTGACTAACCACACAAGACTCTAGTCCAGGTTTATCGCCTATTCGGGTTCCATCCGCAAGGAGATCCGGCCAGGGAGTCGCTCACGGCCCCAAACGATGTGTGCAGGGTTCCCGAGACACCAAACGGGCGCTCGCTACACCGGACCATGGTGTATCTACCGCAACATAGCCCACCCCTAGGGTTAGCGCTACACACGGCCCCCAACACATATCCTACAAACACCAGAAACTAGTTGCAACTCCTGGACAGAGATCGAGGCGATTAATAAGGCGAGAGGGGTCGAGTTACCAGAACCCAATGTGTGGTAGTAACTGTTTCATGGATCACAAACACAGAACTCAGTTCCTGAGGACGGCTGCAATGAGACAACCCACCATGTACTCCTACATGGCCTCTCACCGCTACCTTTACCAAATCGTGTTCACACACTTAGCTCTCAAGATGGGACAAGTTCACACACCTCCGATTCATCCCGATGAATCAGACCCGACTCAACTCTAAGAAGTAGCAGGCATGACAAACAAGCATGAATGAGTAGGCTGTGAGGGCTCAAACAACTCCTACTCATGCTAGTGGGTTTCATCTATTCTTGTGGAATGACAGGTCATGCAGAGGATAAAGGGGTTCAGCTACCGCAGCAAGTAACAGATGAATCATTGTTGTCTTAATGCAGTAAAAAGAGCAGGAGCGAGAGAGTGGGATTGTATCGGAATGAACAAGGGGGTTTTGCTTGCCTGGCACTTCTGAAGATAATATAGTTCTTCATCGGTGTCATCGAACACGTCGTCGAAACATCGTCTCCCGGGAGGGTATAACACCGGCAAACAAGAAAGAACACAATCAATGCAATGCAACAATATGATGCATGAATGTGACATGGCAATATGTTGTGGTTTGAGCTAATGCAACTAGCAACAGATTAAATGAAGTTGGTTTGAATACAAGATTCAAATTCAAACTCCATATGTGATTATTCAAATGCCATTTAATTGATTCGACCTGATCAGCAGGTATAAGTTGTTTAAACCTGCATGAAAATGGTATAGATGGATAGATTGGATTTTTCTGATCATTTTTCATATATAATTTATTTCATTTGGAGTTATGGTTGAATTTCTATGATTTTTAGAAGTTTAAGTCATTTTCTGGATTTTTCCTGGTTATTTTAAATCCAGAAAATATATTACTACGTCAGCCTGGCGTCAGTGTGACGTCAGCGGTCAACTGACCCGGTCCTGGTCAAACCTGACCTGCGGGGCCCGCATGTCATAGACTCACTGTTAAGTGGATATTAAACAGGGCTAAATATCTGCGGGGCCCGCGTGTCAGTGACAGTGTTGGAGGGTGGCTAATTAACTGCATGCTTAACTCTAAACTAGTGACGCCACGTCATCTAAATGGCGATTAGTCGCCGGTGCTAAGCGGAACGCGGCGGCGCTCCTCGTCCGGCCATCTCCGGCGACGAGAGCAAGCGGGGCTGGGCTCTACGTACTCAGGGCGACGCGACGCGTCGAGTGGTGGCTGCGGCAGGTGCAGAGGCCGGCTTTAGCGGCGGGGACGGCGAGCTTTGGCGGCGGCCGGAGCTCGAGTTCGGTCGTGCGTGAGGCTGCGGTGCCAGAGAGCGGCTAGGTGGCGGGTTAGCCTCTGGAGGCTCGAGAGCACGCCGACGCCGCTCAACATGACGAGCAGGACCTGCAGCGAGGTAGGTGACATGGCGGCGGCGAGCTCGGCCACAGTGGGAGCAGTGGCTATAGGGCCTAAATCGATCACGGGGAGAAGAGGGAGCCGACCGGAGGCTCTGTGGGTCACCTTGAGATGGTCGTGAGCTCGGGGAGCGGCGACGGTGGCGAATCGGCGGTGAAGATCCTCGGCGGCCATGGCGGAGAAGGCGGCAGTGGAGCGATGGAGGCCTTCGGGCTCTCTTCGCCGGTGGGGAGGTGCTACTGAGGGGTTGGTGGGCTCGTGGTCACGACGATGAGGCACGAGGTGGCTGTGGCTGTCTGCGCGGTGTGGCTGTCATGGCGCCGACGTTCGGCCGTCTGAGATAGAGAGAGCAGAGGAGGGGAAAAGCATGGGGAAGAGTGAGAAGGAGCAGGGGTGCGTGGCGTCGTTGGGGTCGCCAGGTGTCAGCAGAAGCAGGAGGTGGCGGGGCAGGCCACGCAGCGCCTCCGTCCTTCTGGCGAGGAGTAAGGCAGCGAGGGAGGAGGCGGTCGTGGGCTGGGCGGCCAGCTGCGATCTTTGGGCAGTTGGTGGCGCAAGGTAAGTTAGGTGAGCCTCTGCTCCTTTTTAATTTTTCTTCATTTTATTTAATTTACTTCCTTTTGCATTGTTTCTAAATAAAACAAATTCAAAACAGTGACAAAATTCCCTGAACATTTTATTTAGCACAATGGGATTATACCAAAGCACATAAAATTGTTTGATTATTTGAACATATATTCAGTATATATTTGAATATAAGTTCAAATTCAAAAATAGTATTGATTTAAATTCAAAGTCCCAAAATAATTCCTTAAAAATGTTCCTAAATTTTGGTTTGATATATAGCTCTTGCCAAAATTCTCAAACATTGCTAAAGGACATCTTGGAACAAAGAATGAGATTTCTAGGGTTCTTTGCCCTTCTTTTAATTAAGTTTTTGAGGTTTTCAAAATTCCTCAATTCAAGTTTTCAAAAAGTTAGACATGATGCGTGGGTGCAAATCCACTATTTACAAACATTATTCTAGGGCTGTGACAACTCACCCCACTAACCAAGAATCTCGTCCGAGATTCAAGGCGTGAGTAAGAAGGCGAGAGGACACAAGCTAACACAATCTTCACCATCCAGGTTGCATCTCATAAGAACGTTGATTCGATCACCATCTTTGTCTCGACGTCTTGCTCTGAGAACTCCAGCTAACATGACAATGAGAGGGAAGGGAAAACTCCAGAAGGATCGATCTTCTCGAAGATCGAATAGCTCAGGATCACTCATCGAGTGAGACATTGAAACATTTCTCGAGCTGAGACATAAAACATACATACAGAGGGATGGAGTGTAACAGATGACGAAGATTCACTACGTAGGCACAATTCCACACTTAATAAGGTGGTGAACGGTTGTCCACGTAGCGAGGAGTTGAGTTGCCATGATACATAACGAGACATCTTAAGGAAGGTGACCCGCAGAAATATTCCCTTAAGTGGCAAAAAGAATTACTTTTGATATAGAGATCATTAAGACTCCTTATACCAGCCTAAGGCAATCACAATCGATCATTTGAAGGAGTTCGAAAGAATGACATACTCGGACTAGAATGGATGATGTGGACTACCCTGTTGAAGACAACACAATGAATGACTTTTGCTTATCACCGAAAATGGATGGGACTCATGACAAGTCCACTTTCAAAGATGATCTTCGACAGCAACTGCTGAGAAGGGCAGCCCATGGAAGATTGGCACAATGACGGTGCAAGCTGGGAACAAGACGCCACTGTTGGGAATGTTCCAACCATCATATCTGCCTGAGATTCAGATCCGATTGGTGATAGGATACTTCAGACTCAGCATGTCCGAAAAGAAAGGTTGCAACACGAATCGACGAGATGACATTGCGAGATTCTCGGGATATGAACTACGATAGCAAGCTCCAAAACATGAGCTGGTTCTGCTACATACATGTGAGCATGTTGTCCTAGACAAGCATGACCACGTAGTAGTCTTATAATGAAACACTACCGAGTTCAGGTGGGGAACCATCATTGAGGATATCGAAGTCTTTACGCAAGTCCATGGATTAGAGCCCAAGCATAGACTTCTCTTCCTTGAACAAGTTGATCAGTGGCTTGGTGTGCTAAGAATACATATAGAATGGAGGTAATTAATCTACCAAACCATAGAATACCTCGCACGAGTGCATGACGGACTTGGGATGATTCCAAAGGAAGCAAAAAAAACCTTTCTCAAATTCATGGCGGCAACTTGCACCAAATGCACACGAGTTCGAGAAAGTCACTTCTTCCATCCAAGCATAAGCTTCATGAACGGAACAGGAAGGCATTTCTTACAAAGTTTCCAACACTAGGTTGATGTTCAACATGAATCATGGGGGAGACAAAATGCTGCTGATGGGCTCAACGACAACTCATTGGAATTTCCATATCACTGGACTTCCACCATCATGTGAACACGGTGATAGCATTGATCAGACCAAAAGATGTAATGGTGTATGCTCGAGGGATCAACCACGAGTAAGACAACATTACCAACATCGTTGGTTCTGATTTGTCTTGACAATAGCCCATACTCAAGTCAAAGTGTTGACAAGGCAATAGATCCAACAACTGATCACGAGGACCAATCAATGGAGATATCATCTTTCTTCAACACACACACGCACAGAAGATATCCCTTAGAGATGAACTAAGTTAAGCAAAGCTTTATCTTCCAACTCTCCAAGTTGTTGTCTAGCTCAACAAACTAGCTCAGGGATATCCAACCCAGATTCTTGGAGAATGGGTGGTTTAGAGGAAAACCAATATGATCATGAACTCAACATAGCGGTCAGGTGACAACCTGGTAACACTTCCAAGAAGATATTTGGAAAGTCACGAACCACCGATATATTACTAAGCTCGAGAACAATCTTGCTTTTCAGGGCAAGACGATATGATCAAAGAGCAAGGGATTGACACAATCCTAACTCATTGATCAAAGAGTGCACCGGAAATAAGGACTAGGTAGCACAATCAACCTTAGGGTGATGATTCAATAATCAACTTGCTAAGGATGAGGTTATTGTCCATTTAACCACCAAGCAACACGGTTACTAGGAGTATAAATTTCACGCACCACAATTCACTTGTCGGCATTCCGGTTGCAACAGCACGGGACCGAGGAATGAACGATGATGGTGAGAGTATCACTGCATCAAGAGTTCATAGAATGGTGTGCAATTCCATGATATTCTTGATATAAATATGGTAATACTCCAGGGTAGAACAGAACAAGAGCTAGATTAGCATTTTGATCTACGGAACACAACTGCTTTGACCCAATCCTGGATATGGATGAGGTACTGGAGTTTGTTTCTCCTAGTCATTCCAAAACAGAATGGCTTGACGGACCACAAGAATAATGGGCATCGATGAGCACAAGTACACGACTACTCCTGACTATCAACTGATAGATGGGGATCGGAATACAACTAAGGAGGAACAACTTGAGGAACATATAACTGTTCGAGTTGTGGAGGCATGGATTAGTATGTCGAGCAAAGTTCAACATTTCTTCCGGATAACCCATGCGGAGAAGGTAGAACTGGCAGAGTCGCAATATAGAATGGGGAACTCATCGAGAGCACTCTTGTTGTGACCTTTTGGTTCAAAGGAGCTCCTGCCAAGGATGGTTCATGGTATTTGGAAGAATGAGATACCACGGACCTCGAGGACTGTCGCAAGGTTACTAATATCCTAAAGGAACTAGCAAATACTAACAACATGAAGTAGGGTGAATCTCGGGTTCAAGAACCCAGGAATAGAATGCCTACTAACTAATAACATCGCGGGATGCTTTCAAGAATAATGGCAGAATCATCACCTTTCGGGATACAAAAGCATTACTAAATTTCTAGGTGACTTCCTGAACACCTAGGGTCATAATAATAGCTCCAACATAAATGCCGAGGCAACAAAGTACCTCAACTTACCGATTAGTGTGCTTATCCTGACCCAAAGGAACAACGGGGTGGGAAGAAGGGATTTGCAAATGCATCAGACTAATTAGAAACCTGGGATGACTCGGACAGCATAACGGCTGTAAATGCTCAAAATGATTTGAGACATCCTGAAAGATAGTGGCATGACCACTCAACATCACCATATCAAGGTTCCGAGACCAACTATGAACATACGGAAGTAGTAAAAACTGAACTCGGCTTAAACCCAACAATCTTAAAAGTCTATGGATTAGTAACACATCATCCTGATAGATAGATGAGAAGGCCTAGTTCTTAATCCCCGTAGAAGAGAAGAGGATGACTCAGATCAGAAGGACATGAGGTATAAGGAGTAAAAGGAGCCTTACGTTCCCTTCCACAATCAATTCCCTGACATAACTAAAACATTTCTAGACACAACGACCGGTTTGGCTTGGTAATCCTCTGACATCAAAGCTCGATACCAAAGCTATCGGGACCCGATTCCAAGTCACATCGATCTAGCTGGTAGCACATCATATCACTTTGCGGCCTCATGCACGGTATTCCCACTGGTGTCGCCTTACCATGGCCCGGGACCGTTTGCGCCTTTTGGCTCACGCATATGATAGTGTCGCTAGCATCCATATGACAGAGAACCGGGCCGACATGGCTAGTCGTGAACCCAAAGCGGCACTAACCCATGGGGACAGGCATACATGAATCACATCGAGCATGTCGGTCGGCGTGTGAATCCGGGCTGTAGCTTTGGGCTAACAGGACTCGGGAACCCGGGCTGTAGCAGCTAGGCAGGACTCGGATGTCACGCGTGACATTTCCCGAAAGGACAGACACCTGACGAAGTGAAACACATGCAGACAGTCAAGTGTCGGAGCGGTAGTCTTTGGGCTAGCAGGACTCCGGTGAACCGGGCTGAAGCGGACTACTATCGCTCAAGAAGCACTAGAATACATTTCCCCATATGAGAGGCTGCCAAGGATAAACAACTAGATTGTCGGATCCCACACATACCAAGCATTTCAAACATACACACAATATGCTCAATATGTGTAAATACAACATGGCATCACAACATAACTCTCGACTCAAATATTTATTCATTAGGCTCCGAGGAGCGAGATATTACAAACAGGGTCTCATGACCCAACATTGAAACAAACAAGTCAAAGCACATGCAGAAGCTTAACATGTCCGAGTACAGACATCTACAAATGGAAAAGGCTGAGAAGCGACTATCTACCGAGATCTGCCGAGGGCACAAGATCGTAGCTGAGGTAACAAGCTAAGCGTCAAGTCCACGGAACTACTAGCGAGACCGACATCTCTGCAAAAACATAAAATAGGCAAGCGTGAGTACAAATGTACTCAACAAGACTTACAAGCAGAACTAACTACATATGCATCATTATCAACAAAAGGGGTGGTGGAGTTTGGTGCAGCAAGCCAGCTTTGACTCGGTGGCTATCTGAACTACATTGCAAGTAACTCTTTTGAGGTGGCGCACACGAGTCCACATATTCCCCATATCAATACACCACTATGGATTCGATCCCGTCTTCCCTCTGAGAACGCCATCCATAGCACTCACGCTATCTTGCGCATTTTAGAGTATCCACTTTCACTTGTCTATGAGGCTATGCAGGCAACCCGAAGTCCTTTACCGTGAACACGGCTATTTGAGCAGATGATGTTAACCTGCAGGGTGTACTTCTTCACACGCTCTCGCCACTTACCACCATGTACACCTCGTGTATCTCGGCAACCTTCAAGCGGAAGCTTTGGCGAGGAGTCGGCCACGACCTGACTAACCACACAAGACTCTAGTCCAGGTTTATCGCCTATTCGGGTTCCATCCGCAAGGAGATCCGGCCGGGGTGTCGCTCACGGCCCCAAACGATGTGTGCAGGGTTCCCGAGACACCAAACGGGCGCTCGGTACACCGGACCATGGTGTATCTACCACAACATAGCCCACCCCTAGGGTTAGCGCTACGCACGGCCCCCAACACACATCCTACAAACACCAGAAACTAGTTGCAACTCCTGGACAGAGATCGAGGCGATTAATAAGGCGAGAGGGGTCGAGTTACCTGAACCCAATGTGTGGTAGTAACTGTTTCATTGATCACAAACACAGAACTCAGTTCCTGAGGACGGCTGCAATGAGACAACCCACCATGTAATCCTACATGGCCTCTCACCGCTACCTTTACCAAATCGTGTTCACACACTTAGCTCTCAACAGTAGGACAAGTTCACACACCTCCGATTCATCCCCGATGAATCAGACCCGACTCAACTCTAAGCAGTAGCAGGCATGACAAACAAGCATGAATGAGTAGGCACAAGAGGGCTCAAACAACTCCTACTCATGCTAGTGGGTTTCATCTATTCTTGTGGAATGACGGGTCATGCGAGAGGATAAAGGGGTTCAGCTACCGCAACAAGTGTGAGATGAATCGTTGTTGTCCTAATGCAGTAAAAAGAGCAGGAGCGAGAGAGTGGGATTGTATCGGAATGAACAAGGGGGTTTTGCTTGCCTGGCACTTCTGAAGATAATATAGTTCTTCATCCGTGTCATCGAACACGTCGTCGAAACATCGTCTCCCGGGAGGGGATAACACCAGCAAACAAGAAAGAACACAATCAATGCAATGCAACAATATGATGCATGAATGTGACATGGCAATATGCTGTGGTTTGAGCTAATGCAACTAGCAACAGATTAAATGAAGTTGGTTTGAATACAAGATTCAAATTCAAACTCCATATGTGATTATTCAAATGCCATTTAATTGATTCGACCTGATCAGCAGGTATAAGTTGTTTAAACATGCATGAAAATTGTATAGATGGATAGATTGGATTTTTTTGATCATTTTTGATATATAATTTATTTCATTTGGATTCTTGTTGAATTTCTATGATTTTTAGAAGTTTAAGTCATTTTCGGATTTTCCTGGTTATTTTAAATCCGAAAATATATTACTCGTCGACTGGCGTCGGTGCAGGACGTCGCGGTCAACTGACCAGTCTGGTCAAACCTGACCTGCGGGGCCCGCATGTCATAGACTCACTGTTAAGTGGATACTAAACGGGGCTAAATATCTGACGGGCCCGCGTGTCAGTGACTGTGTTGGGGGGTGGCTAATTAAGTGCATGCTTAACTCTAAACTAATGACGCCACGTCATCTAAATGGCGATTAGTCGCCGGTGCTAAGCGGGACGCGGTGGCGCCCTCGTCCGGCCATCTCCGGCGACGAGAGCAAGCGGGGCTGGGCTCTACGTATTCAGGACGACGCGACGCGTCGAGTGGTCGCTGCGGCAGGTGCGGAGGCCGGATTTAGCGGCGGCGACGGCGAGCTTTGGCGGCGGCCGGAGCTCGAGTTCGGTCGTGCGCGAGGCTGTGGTGCACAGGAGAGCGGCTAGGTGGCGGGTTAGCCTCCTGGAGGCTCAGAGAACGCCACGCCGGCCAGCTCAGCAGCGACGAGCAGGACCTGCAGCGGGGTAGGTGACATGGCAGGCGGCGGCGGAGCTCGGCCGCGGTGGGAACAGTGGCTAGAGGACTAAATCAATGTGGGGAGAAGAGGGGAGTCGACCGGAGGCTCACAGGGGTCACCTTGAGATGGTCAGCGAGCTCGGGGGAGCGACGACGGTGGCGAATCGACGGTGAAGATCCTCGGCGGCCATGGCGGAGAAGGCGACAGTGGAGACGATGGAGGCCGTCCGGGTGCTCTTCCTTCGGTGTGGAGGTGCTATAGGGGTTGGTGGGCTCGTGGTCACGACGATGAGGCACGGGGTGGCTGTGGCTGCTTGCGGTGTGGCGGCATGGCGCTTGCGTTTAACGTCTTGAGATAGAGAGAGCAGAGGAGGGGGAAAAGCATGGGGAAGAGTGAGAAGGAGCCAGGGGGTGCGTGGCGTCGTGCAGGGTCGCCAGGTGTCGTGAGCGAGGAGGTGGCGTGGCAGGGGCGGCCACGCGCCTCAAATCCTTCTGGCGAGGGAGGAAGACGACATGGAGGAGGCAGTCGTGGGCTGGGCCGGCCAGCTGTGGTGCAGGGCCGGTTGGTGGCGCCAGGTAAGTTAGGTAGGCCTCTGCTCCTTTTTAATTTTTCTTCTGTTTTGTTTAATTTACTTCCTTTTGCCACTGTTTCTAAATAAAACAAATTCAAAAACAGTGACAAACTTCCCCTGAACATTTTATTTAGCACAATGGGATTATACCAAAGCACATAAAATTGTTTCAGTTATTTGAACATATATTCAGTATATATTTGAATATAAGTTCAAATTCAAAAATAGTATTGATTTAAATTCAAAGTCCCAAAATAATTCCTTAAAAATGTTCCTAAATTTTGGTTTGATATATAGCTCTTGCCAAAATTCTCAAACATTGCCAAAGGACATCTTGGAACAAAGAATGAGATTTCTAGGGTTCTTTGCCCTTCTTTTAATTAAGTTTTTGAGGCTTTCAAAATTCCTCAATTCAAGTTTTCAGAAATTTAGACATGATGCATGGGTGCAAAGCCACTATTTACAAACATTATTCTAGGGCTGTGACACCGCACAAGGATTCGCATAAAAAAGATGGCCGAGCCAGATCTATCTACGGGCCAAGAAAGCAAGCTCTAGTAAGCAATGCAACGCATCAAGTATCTGAACATCACGGTACACCCAAATATAGGGGTGCCACACACCCCTATGTTTCACCGATGAGTCTTTGGATCATGAATTTCAGCGGATTCAAGCCCGTAAACATAGAGGCATCTGACGGAACAACAGACCTTGGAGTGCAGGTGAGGATTACATCCTCCACATACACATGGCTAGAGGAGATGATCTCCACGCCATAAAATACTTACCCTCAAGCTCAAAGGGCCATCCTGCATTGGCTTAAAAGCCTTCCGAAAACACCATTGGAAGTTGGGAAGAGCTCGAGGATGCTTTTGGGCAAATTTTCAAGGGACCTATGTCCGACCTCCGGATGCGCATAATTTAAGTCATATAACTCAACAACCGGAGAGTCACCGAAACTCTGGAATAGATTTCTTACTAAAAGAACCAGATAGTCGATTGTCCGGACGCTGAAGCCTTAGCAGCTTTCAAACACACGGTGTTCGAGACGAATGGCTCGCCGAGACACCTCGCCAAGAAAAGCCAAGAACAATGGCCGCATTAACAAGCCTCATGACCCGCTTTTGCAGGAGAGGATAGCTGGTTGGCAAGATGCGTACTAACGACCCAAGTACATCCGAAGTTAGGGATGGAACGGAAACCGCGATGCAAGAAGGACCAGCGCGGACCAAGGGAAACAGCCCAAGAGCACGACAGTCAACGCCGGATTCAAAAGCTCTCGGCAGAATCGAAAAAGCTGCCCTCAAGGATAACAGGACGAGCTATCTAACTTAAACAAAATCTTGGACAAGATATGCCAAATCCACAGTACTCCCGGGAAGCCTGCAGACCATACCCACAGAGATTGTTGGGTCTTCAAGCAATCCGGAAAACTCAACACCGAACACAAGGGGCTCGACACACCAAGCGAGGACGATGACGAACCCCACAAGTAGAGCACCGGAAAACAAAAGAATTTCCCACAAGAAGTCAAAATAGTAAACTCACTTCACGTGACAAAAGGGAAAAACATAGTGGCGCCTATAGAGATACGCGCCATACGGCCTATCCCAGAGGGTCCCACCACTGGTTGTTAAAACCAATCACCTTCGACCAACAAGATTACTCTAGAAGTATCCGGAACGCAGGCTGGACTGCCTTGGTATTAGATCCGATAATTGACGGACTCCACTTTACACAAGTCCTAATGGACGGTGGCAGTGATCTAAACCTGCTATATCAGGACACAATCCGCAAAATGGGGATAGACCCAACAACAATTCGCCATAGCAACACTTCCTTTCAAGTGGTAACGCCAGGCCCAGATGCCCATTGTACGGGCTCTCTCCTGCTAGAAGTTATGTTCGGCTCACCCGACAACTTCCGCCGCGAAAAGCTAACCTTCCACATCGCCCCATTTACAAGTAGCTATCAAGCACTACTGGGACGCGAAGCTTTCGCCCGCTTTAACGCAGTACCGCATTATGCATGGAAAATTCGAATCTGAGCCCGAGCTCATCTGCACCTGCGCTCACGAAAAAATCAAAATAAATACTAGAAAAATTCAAAAAATTCCAAAACAAATTCTGGTGGTGGACAATTTGATGCGTGAGGTACGCTCCAATTTTCAAAACATTTGGACTTCTGTGCAGCTCTCAGCAAAAAAGACAAATCAGACCAGAACAATATATGAACAGTACACATTTTTACAGACCTCCGATTTGTCTTTTTTGCTGAGAGCTGCACAGAAGTCCAAATGTTTTGAAAATTGGAGCGTACCTCACGCATCAAATTATCTACCACCCAATTTTTTTTGGAATTTTTTGAATTTTTTACGAATTTTTATTTGACCGGGTGCAGATGCACCCGGGCACCGAAACGCCGTTCTCATTATGCATCTCTTATACTTAAAATGCCCGGTCCGCGAGGCATCATCTCATTAAAGGGAAATATCGAGTGTTCCTCGAGCGCGGAAGATTGTGCGGCTGCCTTGACAACCACACACTAAACCGGCTTCACTAATCAAAGCACCTAAACAGGTCGTTCAGACCCCGGACATGGCTAGACGTGTCCGGCGTAAACATACAAGGGCTTACTAGCCGCATACCCCCGTACAAGGGGCTCCGCTCATGTACAACGAGACAATAAAGCTCAATTTTATTCATTTTTTGAATTGTACTTTGTTTATTTAATATAATGTACATTTTCGCATGATCTCTTTCAACTAAGTTCCTCTCTTTTACAGATGAACACCGTGCTACGCCCGTCCAGGATGCGGCACAACGGAGACACAGGCGCAGACGTGCAGTAGGGACCTGTTCCAAGGATTCTTTTCAGACTAAGACCCTGCGTAAACCTTTTTTTACTGTCTCTTGTTGATACACATCCCCCGGTTTGTTGCCATAACCGAGGTGGAGGCTGGCGTCTTGGCATGTGGCCACGCTGAATTTTGCTGCACTGGACACGTGGGCTTATTACTAAGGGCGTTCTTCAGCCCGTTTTCATAAAGACCGAATACCTTAGGGAGTGTTCGGTGTCGCGAGTTTGGCCTTATATGCATCAGCTCCGAATCATGTCTTTGGTCAAATGTTGGGTTTGCCCGGCTCCTCTGTTTTGCTACCTTACGTTCCGCTCTATCGGCTAAGGCGGCACCAGGAGAACTACTGCGATTGTGCCCCAGTTCAGCCAGGCGAGCACCTCAGTAGAGAAAGCCGAAAACTGATTGTCATGATATAGCGTGAGACTGGTCAACCACTCGATGACCCGCCGGAATCTTTAGGATTCCTACGCATTAACGAAGGGCCATTTCCCGGCCAGGCACACACGCGCGCACTTAATTGGGCGGCGGCGGTGCCCTGGGCTATATAGTAGCCCCACCGTCAAACTCCTATGGCTAAGTGAAAGTGATAAAGCATTATAGTCCGGTTGCCTAGTTCGCTGCGCTATCACCTCCTTTATAGGACCAAGACGTTGGATCAAGTGTGAAAATGCATATGCGAACACCCCGCATTATATGCATGGGGGAAGCCGACGATCGCCATCTTCAGTTATATATACATATACATTAATGGCCGCACAAGAGGTATTTTAATTCTTGAAGGCACAAGTATAAAAAGCTTTTATATTCCCTCGAAACATTGTTTTACAATAATACATGTTATTCAAACATAATATCCTTCGAGCATTGCGTTTCTATTAAACGAGTGCCCTGCAGAACTTCCTGAAAATAGTGCTCGGCAGGTACTCGGCTCCCGTCTGAATCTTGGGATGCAACATCGGTGGCCTTCATCTCCGCCCAATATGTCTTGACACGGGCAAGAGCCATCCACGCACCCTCTATGCACGCTGACCTCTTCATTGCATTGACATGCGGCACCGCACCGAGGAATTGCTGCACCAAGCTAAAATAACTCTTCAGCTCGGGCCTTTCCGGCCACAGATGACTCACGACATACTTCATGGCGAGTCCGGATAACCTATTCAGCTCCGCCCATGCGGCCAAACGATCGGTTAATGGAAGTGGGCGCTCTGGATTGTGGAACTGCGACCAAAAAAGCTTTTCCACTTTGTGATCCTTTTGATCTCGGAAGTGTTCGGCCGCGTCCGCGGCACTAACCTCCAAGTCCAGGTAAGTATCCGCGACACTCCACAACCGGTCCAATTGAGCATATTTAGGATCCCCGAACTTCATCCGCAGCATAAAGGGCTTTCCAGCCGCGATATCTCCGGCCTGACGTAGCTCCTCCTTCATAGCTCTCATTCCAGAGCGAGCATCCTTGGCCTCGGTAGTGGCCATCTCCAGGTCCTTCTGTTCTGCCCGATCTTCTTTTTCAAGAAGCTTGCAGCGGTCGGCAGCGTTCTTCAACTTCACAGCCATCTCGGCCATTTCCTTCTTGCTTCGGCAGTGAGCAGCCTGTTCGGCTTTCAACTCTTCGGCCGCCTTTAAGGCAGCCGCATCACTTTTCCTGGCCTGCTCCTTGGCTCAGGCGAGTTCCGCCCGAAGGTTCTCCATGGCAGCGGCACCATCTGCATCAAGCATACATGTTGTAAGGCATGGGCATCAAGCCCCCTTACCAGGTGTCCGCGGAGAAATCGCATACCTTGGGACTCGTCAAGCCGCTTGTTGACAAGCGCGATGTCGACATCTGCCACGTCAAGTTGCCCCTTTAGCTCGGCAAATTCATCAGTCCGTCTAGGCACCGGACACTTCACCACCTACACAGGAAGGGTGACATATTATACCTGGGATTATGATCCTCGGCGTACCATCATTTTTGACAACGCACCGGGTCTCAGGGGCTACTATCTACACAGGGCGCATCTTATAGACGCGGAACCGTCAAAAGGTACATCATTTCGCGTACCTCAAAACCTGTCAATAAACTCCTGATGGCCTCATGCAACCCGCTCTCCGCGGATGAAATCCTTTCAATCACCGTGCCCATCAATGCACGGTGTTCTTCTGAGATAGACGCTCGCCCGAGCAGATCCTTCAGCTCCTCCGACCGTGCACCGGACGGTGCCGGACTCGTCCGATGGCCTTTTTCGAAGGCCGGACACGGAGGGCTTTGGGGAGCCATACGACTGTTTTCTGGCCCTGCCGGATTCGGAGAAACCCTCAGTGACGACACCTTAGGGTCGCCCGCTCGCACGGCGGTACGGCAGGGGGAGGCGTTCCGCTCTCCGTCATCTCCGGACGAAGATCCCCTGAAGATGAGCTCTGTTGAGAAGGGCTGAGATCCGAACTACAAGGTAGAAATTCGGTTACCTTCCTCAGAAATAGAACATGGATGTCTCTTATTTTAAAACTCCCCTCTCTACTTACGGCTCGCTGGAGGGCTGATCCCCTTGGGGGCAAAGTGCGGCCGAGGCATCTCCCGCAGGACCCTCCGACGAAGATTTCTTCCCCGCTTTGAGACTATGGTCTCCGGTCTTGAGGCGGTCCTCTTCTTCCCCGGATGGAGGGATTCTCGATTCCTCCTTTCCCGACAGCCTCCTTCGGGAGGTAGTAGCCTTGTTCCCCTTCGCCTTCTTCCAAAGGCGCAACCTCCAAAGATCTGGTTAACACGGGATCCGGAGTGGTCTCGGAGGGGGCCGACACTGATTAGCTTTGCTTTCGCTATCCACTCTGCTTAAGGGACAACTCTTTTAGGGGCAATTTTATGATAAATATACGGATGGCGGTCCGCACAGGACTACTTACTTGAGTATCCAGGCGATTGCAGCTCAGACCTGCGTCCTCGGTCGAGTCCGGAGACATTGCTTGTGATCCAAGAACAATTTGTACATCTCCATGGGCGTCGCTACCAGTAAAATGTTGAGAGCTCGTGGTCCCTCCGGATTAAACTCCCACAAGAGGAGGGGGCGACGTTTGCAGGGCAAGGTGCGGCGAATCAACATGACCTGCGTCACCGCGACCAAATTAAGGTCTCTCTCTAGGAGATCTCGAATGCGGCCTTGCAACAAGGGCACGTCCTTGGATGGCCCCCAGTTAAACCCTTTATTGACCCATGACGCTAGCTGTTGTGGGGGACCGAGCGAAGGCAGGTGGCGCCACCCACTTGGTGCCCCAGGAGCTGTGATATAAAACCTCTCGCTGCCATAAGATGAACTCCTCTTGAAAAGAGCCCTCGGGCCATGGAGCGTCAAGATTCTTGCTTATAATAGCGCCTCCGACTCCGCTGTGTTGCCCTCGATCATCTTGGCTCTACTTTGAAGGTCTTAAGCCACAATCCAAGTGAGGAGTAATGCGGAGGAAGGCTTCGCACACGACGATGAACGATGAGATGTGGAGGATGGACTCCGGAGCCAAGTCTTGAAATTCCAGCCCATAATAAAACATGAGCCCCCTCACGAAGGGGTCCATCGGGAAGCCTAGCCCCCGAAGGAAGTGAGACGCGAACACCATGCTCTCACCAGGCTTGGGAGTGGGAAAAACCTGCCCTTGAGCAGGAAGCCTATGCGATATTTCGCCGGTTAGATACCTGGCATCTCTCAGCTTTAGCACGTCTTCTTCCATAACGTAGGAAGGCATCCACCGGCCTTGAAGGCCGGAGCCGGACATCATCGAAGGTCCGAAGCGCCTGAATCTGGAGCTTTTGGTGTTGGAACTCGAGGCGAGAGGCGGATTCGATTAAGTTTGAAAGAAAGGAGCAGAGCCTTGGTCTCTTTATAAAGAGATTGAATACCAAGAGCCCTCCCCTGACCGTTTGGGACTCGCCTTCGATTCAGGAAATATACCAACGGGCACGATTGGGTTACCCACGCCCGTATTGATGAGAATCCCGAAATAAGGGGACACGATCTCTACTTCGACAAGACGTGCCAAGGAAACCGCCTCGCTAAACGCGTTGAGCTGGGACAAGAAAACGATTGAATAAAGGCTTGGCCGGTGTGATGTCACGCATGAATATGTCACAGATTGGATTTGTGTAAATATTATTCTCTACGGTGGTATGTGGAACTTATTTTGCAGAGCCGGACACTATCCTTGTGTTCAAAATCTTCTATGAAGTATTCGGAGGAGGAACCCACCTTGCAATGCCGAAGACAATCTGCGCACCGGACTCGTCGTCGTTGAAGCCTGGTTCAGGGGCTACTGAGGGAGTCCCGGATTAGGGGGTGTCCGGATAGCCGAACTATAACCTTTGGCCGGACTTCTGGACTATGAAGATACAAGATTGAAGACTTCGTCCCGTGTCCGGATGGGACTTTCCTTGGCGTGGAAGGCAAGCTTGGCGATACGGATGTAGATCTCCTCCCATTTGTAACTGACTCTATGTAACCTTAACCCTCTCTGGTGTCTATATAAATCGGAGGGTTTTTGTCCGTAGGACGAACAACAATCATACCATAGGCTAGCTTCTAGGGTTTAGCCTCTCTGATATCTTGGTATATCTACTCTTGTACTACCCATATCATCAATATTAATCAAGCAGGAGTAGGGTTTTACCTCCATCGAGAGGGCCCTAACCTGTTTAAAAACATCGTGTCCCTTGTCTCCTGTTACCATCCACCTAGACGCACAGTTCGGGGCCCCCTACCCGAGATCCGCCAGTTTTGACACCGACAGGGGGGTTATCCAAGTTCGGGCCGCAAGTGATGCATAATACCCTACTCCTGCTGGTTTTTGTTTATCTGGTGTTCTTAGACTAGCTACAAGGCGTGCAGGGTCCAAAGAGTTCGAATCCTTCTCCAGTACGCCTTGGGCCTCCTTTTATAGTCAAAAGGGGCTGCCACAGTGGCACACAGGAGGTGGAAAGGTATAAAGTGTAGAAGCTTATCGCCTGTCATCTTAGGACAATGTGCATTAAATGCGCTACTTAGGTGTCCTCTTGCTTTATCGGGGGCGATAACGAGGCCCGTCCCGTTCGTCGCCGCTCCGCCTTGCTCCGACACGCGTCCAGGCCAACGAGGCATGCAGCGCCATGTAGGCTGGCAGGCTGCTGAGTTGGCGTGGTGGTAGGGTCTTCACGAAGATCTGCATGCCACCACTCAGGTGCTTGCTGAGTCGGCCTAGAGGCCGCACGTCGCCACGCAGGTGCTTGCCTAGTTGAAGGGTTGGCAGCGGTATGGGAACGGCGGTGGAGTCTTGGCAGATGTGGGCCTGGCTGTGGCCCTGCAGATGTCCCCTGCAAGAGTCTTGTCGGGGCCTCGACAAGGGTCTTGCCGTGGCATCACGGTCGTCCCCGGCAAGGATCTTGCCGGGGGTCTTGTGGGTCTAATCAGCAAGGATGTTGCCGAGGATCGTCGTCTTCTGGTTCTCATCTGATCTTGTGTGCTTCTGATCTTCACAAAGATCTGCATGCAAACATGGAGGTGCCTCGCGAGCCTTGGTTCCAATGTGGTTGATGGTGTTGGAACTCTGGGGCTCAAGGGTGGCGGCCCTGCTGGTGTTGGGCAAGTTGCCCCGGCAAGGTTCTTGCCGGGGCTGTGGAGGCCACCCCTGCAAGGGCCTTGCCGGGGGAGTCCACCTCGCCCTTCTGCTCTTTGTGTTTCCGGCTTAGCGTTGCTCTGGTTGTCTTGTGTCTCTGCTTCCTCTGCCCCGCCAACCGTGGCCAGGGGCATGGGGCTGCGACTGCCCGTGCACAGGTAAAGGGGTGCAAAAAGGGACCCCTACTTTTGTACACCAACACAAATTCCATGATGCTCCCCACCGGGAGTGAGTAATTCCTTTGTAGGCTCGCTAGTCGGTGAGGATTTGGATGAGATTCATCATGTAATCGAGTTAGTTTTGTTAGGTCCTGATCCCTAGTATCCACTATGTTATAAGATTGATGTTGCTATGACTTTGCCATGCTTAATGCTTGTCACTTTGGGCCCGGGTGCCATGAACTCAGATCTGAACCGTTTATGTTATCACCATTATATCCATGTCCTAGATCCGATCTTGCAAGTTATAGTCACCTACTACGTGTTATGATCCGGCAACCCCGGAGTGACAATAGTCGGGACCACTCTCGGTGATGGTTGTAGTTTGAGGAGTTCATGTATTCACTATGTGTTAATGCTTTGTTCCAGTTCTCTATTAAAAGGAGGCCTTAATATCCCTAGTTTCCAATAGGACCCCACTGCCACGGGAGGGTAGGACAAAATATGTCATGCAAGTTCTTTCCATAAGCACGCATGACTATTTACAAAATACATGCCTACATTATATTGATGAACTAGAGCTAGTGTCGTATCGCCCTAGGTTATAACTGTCTCCTGATGAATATCATCCAACAAGTCACTGATCCAATGCCTACAAATTTATCCTATATTGTTCTTGCTAAGTTACTACTGCTGATGTTACTGTTACACTTGCTACAATACTACTGCTATCACTATTACCGTTACTGTTACTACTGTCACTATTATCAAAACTATCATATTACTTTTCTACTAATCACGTTGCTGCAGATAACTAATCTCCACGTGTGGTTGAATTGACAACTCAGATGCTAATACCTTCAAATATTCTTTGGCTCCCCTTGTGTCGAATCTATAAATTTGGGTTGAATACTCTACCCTCGAAAACTGTTGCGATCCCCTATACTTGTGGGTTATCAAGACCTTTTTCTGGCGCCCTTGCCGGGGAGCATAGCTATATTTGTTGAGTCACTTGGGATTATTATCAATTATTCACTATGAAGAATCTGAAGGATGCTAAGACTAAGATTTTTCCCTCAAAGACGAGGGGAGGTAAGAAACTGTCATCCAGTTCTGCTTTAGATTCACCTTCTGTTATAAGTAAACTTGCAACACCACCACCTGCTATCAATTCTGATATGTCGCAAGTTATTGATGATGCTAGTTCTGCTATGGATAATGCTTATGATGATGCTAGTACCTTGCTTGATGATAATGATGTGCCACCTGGTGATTTTCTTGATGAACAAATTGCTAGAGTAATACAACATGATGTTGTTGAATCTTATGATGAGCTTGAAACTGAAACTCCTGAAACACCTGCTAGAACTAGTCTTCCTAGATATGAATTGCCTAAGGTACCGGAAGGTTATGTTATGAATGAGGAGACAACTAGAGATATTCTTGCTTGTAAGGATAGAGATGATCTCGAGAAATTATTATGCAAGTATAAAGAAAAATCTCTGAATGCTAGGATGAAATGTGATCCTAAGTTTTCTACTTCACCTATCTTTATTGATGATAAGGATTATAAATTCTCTATCGACCCAGAGTTAATTACTTTGGTTGAATCTGATCCTTTCCATGGTTATGAAACTGAAACTGTCGTGGCACATCTTACTAAGTTGAATGACATAGCCACCCTTTTTACTCATGATGAGAAAACTCGCTATTACTTTATTCTCAAACTATTTCAATTATCATTAAAGGGTGATGCTAAAGCTTGGTACAATACTCATGCCCCTGGTTGTGTGCGTAGTCCCCAGGATATGATTTATTACTTCTCTGATAAATATTTCCCTGCTCATAAGAAACAAGCTGCTTTATAGGAAATATTTAACCTTGTGCAAACTAAAGAAGAGAGTCTCCCACAAGCTTTGGGGAGGCTTTGTCAGTTACTTAATTCTTTGCCTGATCATCCTCTTAAGAAAAATGAAATACTTGATATCTTCTATAATGGACTAACCGATGCTTCTAGGGATTTCCTAGATAGTTGTGCTGGTTGTGTTTTCAGGGAACAAACTGTTGGACAAGCTCAAGAATTATTGAATAATATATTGAAAATTATGATGATTGGACTACTCATGAACCACATCCTAAACCCACTTCCAAGAAGAGGGTATATTATATCTCAGTCCTGAAGACATGCAAGAGGCAGAGAAATCTATGAAGGAAAATATATTAAAGCTGATGATGTTAAAATTTTACCTCCTATCGAAGAAATAGATGGATTAATACACCACCACTGCCTAACGTGGTAGAGGTAAATTCTTTAATGAAGTTCAATGATAATGACAATACTCATAATATGCATCCTAGCCTGCATTTATGAGTTTGAAAACTATATTAGAAAACAAGATCACTTCAATGCAAATGTTATGAAACAGTTGAAACATAATTCTGATATGATTGCTCGCTTGAGTGACTTGTTATTTAGAATCTCAAATGATGTTAGAGGTGTTGGAAAGCATGCTTCTATGGTTCAAACTCAATTAGATCAAGTTGCTAAATCTCAAAGAGAATTGCTTGATGAAATGAATCATAATATACATGACTTTGCTGTTAGAGTTGCAACTAGAGGAGGTAAAATGACTCAGGAACCACTTTATCCCGAGGGAAACCCAAAAAGAATTGAACAAGATTCACAAAGAGTTAACACCGATGCACCTAGTCCTTCTAAAAAGAAAAAGAAGAATAAAAATGATATGACTTTGCATGCTTCTAGTGAACCTAAAATAGAAAAACCTCCTGATAATGATAATGAAACTTCTATCTCTGATGCTGAAACTCAGTCTGGTAATGAACACTCACCTTCTGATAATGAAAAATATAATGATGAGGTTCATGAAGATACTCAACCAAACAATGAAAAAGAACTAGATAATGATGTTGAGATAGAACCACATGTTGATCTTGATAACCCACAACCTAAGAATAAAAGATATGATAAAAGAGTCATTGCTAGAAAACACAGTAAAGAAAGAGAACCATGGGTTCAAAAACCTATGCCCTTTCCACATAAGTCAACTAAAAAGAAAGATGATGAAGAATTTGAACGCTTTGCTGAGATGCTGAGGCCACTCTTTTGGCGTGCTCGCTTGACTGGAAAATGCCTCCTTATGCAAAGTATATGAAAGACATCATCACAAATAAGAGAAAAATACCGGAAGCTGAAATCTCCACTAAGCTTGCTAATTATACTATTAAAGATAGAGTACCCAAAAAACTTGGATGTGACGCCCCCGATTCAATCATACGCTAATCATACACGCAAACGTGTACGATCAAGATCAGGGACTCACGGGAAGACATCAACACAACTCTAAAATAAAAAAAAGTCATACAAGCATCATAATACAAGCCAGGGCCCTCGAAGGCTCGAATACAAGTGCTCGATCATAGACGAGTCAGCGGAAGCAACAATATCTGAGTACAGACATAAGTTAAACAAGTTTGCCCTAAGAAGGCTAGCACAAACTGGGATACAGATCAAAAGAGGCGCACACCTCCTACCGGGATCCTCCTAAACTACTCCTGGTCGGCGTCAGCGGCCTGCACGTAGTAGTAGGCACCTCCTGTGTAGTAGGAGTCGTTGTCGATGGTGGCGTCTGGCTCCTGGGCTCCAGCATCTGGTTGCGACAACCGGGTAGAATGGAAAGGGGGAAAAGAGGGAGAAAAGCAACCGTGAGTACTCATCCAAAGTACTCGCAAGCAAGGATCTACACTGCATATGCATAGGTATCCGTGTAAAGGGGCAATATTGCTGGACTAAACTGCAGAATGCTAGAATAAGAGGGGCAGAGCTAGTCCTGTCGAAGACTACACTTCTGGCAGCCTCCATCTTGCATCATGTAGAAGAGAGTAGATGGTAAGTTCACCAAGTATCATCGCATAGCACAATCCTACCCGGCGATCCTCTCCTCGTCGCCCTGTGTGAGAGCTCCGGGTTGGAAGGGTGTGTTTTATTAAGGTCAAGGTACAACTCCGGGTTGCCTGTTACCGTGGACATGGCTATTCGAATAGATCAACTTCCCTGCAGGGGTGCACCACATTACCCAACACGCTCGATCCCCTTTGGCCGGACACACTTTCCTAGGTCATGTCCGGCCTCGGGAGATCAACACGTCGCAGCCCTACCTAGGCACAATAGAGAGGTCAGCACGTCGGTCTAAATCCTATGGCGCAGGGGTCTGGGCCCATCGCCCATTGCACACCTGCATGTTGCAAGGGCGGCAGGAAGCAGACCTAGCCCCCTTAATACAAGCACAGGCTTACGGTCCAATCCGGCGCACGCCGCTCAGTCGCTGACATCACGAAGGCTTCGGCTGATACCACGACGCCGGTTGCCCATATCTTGTCCCACGTGGCGGTTAGTGCGTATAAGTTCAATGACCCAACTCAGATCAAATACCAAGATCTCGTTAAGCGTGTTATTTTGAAGTAACCGCGGACGCCGACCAGCCAGGCCCACCTCTCTCGTAGGTGGTCTCAACCTGCCCTGTCGCTCCGCCACAAAGTAACAGTTGAGGGCCGTCGGGAACTCAGGCCCACCACTACCTGGATGGAGCCACCTGTCCTTTCAGCCCCCACATCGGAATCACATGCGGGTACTCAACGAGCTGACCCGACTTTAGTCATCACCTGTATAGTATGTATATATATATGTATATACCCATGATCACCTCCCGAGTGATCACGGCCCGATAGTATAGCATGGCAGACGGACAAGAATGTAGGGCCACTGATGGATACTAGCATCCTGTACTAATCATTTAGGATTGCAGGTAAGGGTAACAACTTTAGCAACAATGACAGGCTATGCAGTAGAATAGGATTAACCGAAAGCAGTAATATGCTACACTACTCTAATGCAAGCGAGAGAGAAGGAATAGGCGATATCCGTGATCAAGTGGGGGGCTTGCTCGAACCTCTCATTGTATAGGAAGAAGGGTCGTCGGTGACGTAGTCGTACTTGGTGGCATCAGCACCGGTCTCGGGGTCTACCGGAGAAGAAGAGGGGGGAAGAAACATTAAATACGGAGCAAACAAAGCATCACAAAACATAACAATGCAATACGCGGTGCTAGGTATGCCCTAACGCGGTAGTAGGTGATACCGGCGAAGGGGGGAAACATCCGGGAAAGTATTCCCGGTGTTTCACGTTTTTGGACAAATGAACCAGAGGGGGAACGTTGCGTGTTTGCTATGCTAGGGATGTGTGACGGACGAACGGGTTGTGCATCCGGATTCGTCTCGTCGTTCTGAGCGACTTTCATGTACAAAGTTTTTCCAACCGAGCTCTATTTTATATTAATTTTAAAAGATTTAATCATTTTTAGAATTTATTTAATTATTTTAAATCAACATTATCCAGAATAGTGTTTGCTGACGTCATCATGATGTCAGCATGACGTCAGGAGTCAATAGGGTGTTGTCTTAGTCAAACTGACGTGTGGGTCCCGCATGTCATTCACTGTAAGTTAATTAATCACAGTTAATTAGATTAACTAGTTAATTAGGCTAATCTAATCAGGATTAATTAAGTTAATTAATTAATTACCTAATTATTTAATATATATTTTATTATTATTATTTATTTTTTATTTAAAAAAATCTTTTTTTATTAAACGTTTTGGGGCCGGCTCCCACATGTCATTGGCCCTAGGGGCCTTAGCGGTTACGGGCGTGCGGGCACACGGGTGTAGTGCCCGTGCCCGAGGCTGTAGCCTGCCCGGGCGATGGGGGAGCCGGGCACGAGCTCCGGCGGCTAGGGTCTGCGCTGGCGCTGGCCGGAACAGGGCGGCGGAGTGGAGGGGATGTGGCCGGCGGCGAGTGGGCATCGCCGGCGAGGCGGGCAAGGAGGCCCGGACGCAACCGGCGCACGGTTAGCACAAAGTGCGGCAGCGGCTGGCTGCGGCCGATGGGGAGCAGCAAAGAAGCGGCGGCGGCGGTCCGGCGAGAAGCGTTAGGGAGCAGCGGCAGGCGCTTGAAGCAGTAGGAGCAGCGGCAAAGCAACGACAGCATAGCAAAGGGCGAGCGGGAGGCAGCAACGACGAGGCTAGAGGAGGGCGAGGCGAGCTCGGCGGGAGTGACTCGACGGCCGAGCACGCGGAGCGGTGTGGGGCGTGGTCGCCGCCGGATCGGAGCAACTGTGGGCGCGGTCCCGCGCGTGTGCGGCAACAGGCGGGTGCGGGATGCGGCGACGGTCAAACTGTGCGGCGATGGCGCGCGCGGGAGGCAGACGAGCAGCGCAGCGGCAGTGGGTGTGGGCGAGCAACGGGGCAACGGGCCTAGATGCGCAGGGTGCACGGTCAAGCACGGCGAGCGCGTGCATACGCGGGAGAGAGGAGGAGGAGAGGGAGAGCTCACGGGGGCCGTAGGGGTTTTGGCAGTGGGGCGCGAGGAGGCACACGGGGACGACGACAGCGTGGAGGAGGCAGTCCGACGCGGAGGGGCTTAACGAATCCGGCGAGGGCAGTGAGGTGCGCGGTCGTCGGGGCTGAGGACGGGGACGACGAGGTCCAGCGGCGACGGGGTGGCGAGGGGGAGTGATGGGGCGCGGCGTCGGGGTCGGGGCAGTGACCTGATCCAAATCCAGGAATGGGGAAGCAAGAAGGAGACCGGGAGGAATCGTGTGGGAGGGGGGAGTGGTGTTCGTGGGCTAGGGTTTGATGTCCCCAGGGGGGTTAGTAGGTGAGGTGGGGTGGGTCCGTCCAGCCGGGCCGACTGGAGTGGCCAGCTGGGCCGGTTGGCCCCGGGGGAGGGCTTTCTTTTCCTTTCTTATTGTTTTACTATTTTCCTTTTATATTTCTTCTACTTTTTTCTGTTTTAGTTTTGTTTCTATTATTTTAGTTTTAGTAAAATATACATGCAACATCTAAATTAGTATTTCAACTTAGCCCATACTCAACAAAAGTCTAGTCCTCAAATAAATTAGTTTGAGATTTAATTAATTACAAAAGGTATTTAAATAATTGTTTTTACTGCTGTTTTATTCATCTTATAGTACTTAAACATTTTATAAAGGCGTGGTTTCTCCACCATAATTACCTATGCAATATTTGGTTCACTCCGAACATTTTAGTTTTAATATTTGAAAACTTTTATTGTTTGCTTGATTTTGAATCTGAAATTGAATCGGTTTCGAACTAACGCGAGATTAGCAACAGTAATCGAAGTGACGTGGCATAATCAGCAGAGAATTACTGTAGCTTAATTATCCGGGCATCACAATTCTCCTCCACTACAAGGAATCTTGTCCCGAGATTTAGGAGTGGTTATAAGGGGGAAGGGATCTGGTTACAAAATTCTAACGATTCTTCTAGGTCATAGTTGCTCTTCCCGAAGATGTCGATCCATTACATTGATGTCTTCATTTCTCTGCTTTAGGTCATCATGATGAAGTTGTCGTCCTTCCTTCAGGATCTTCACCACACTTACGAAAGGGTAAGAGGTAACTCGAAAGAACGAAACTTTGCACGGTTGCTTATCCGGTAGATAACATTAGGGAAGGTTGCGAAAAGTTACTCTCGAATTGAAATTTAAGAAATTATCGAGAGCAAAGTAAGAAGGTGCAAAGTAGAAGTTGCAAGCGCATAGGCAATCGTTCGTTGCCTGATCAGAAGGTGAAAGGGGTTCAGAGCAACGAGAATAAGTATTGCGTCTGATACCTGAATAGATCACTTGGCAGGTGGCCCGTGAGTTACATAAGAAGTCAAGCGCGAGGAATAACTTTGGAAACAGGGGGTGTATAGGAGAGTCAGGTTTCGATCCTGTGGAACCGTGGGTTATGGGCCCACCATGTGGGCTAAAGTAGCAAGGGTGGTGACTTCTTGCCCGATCATGTAAGCAAGGCATGTCAGAGGATAGCCTGGCAGTTATGTCGGCAACAACATCGGTACCAAGGGCGAGGGACGAAGAGAACCATTTTCCTGCTCGTTGAACGAGGCAGACTAATAGGCAAGGTTCTCGTCCATCGGTGGCTACCGGAATGTCATCAACAATAGTAACAGGGTCTTATTGACAGATTAGTACACCGAGGTATTTACTTAAGCAGTGAATTATTACTGCTTAGATCATATTGATCACAAGAAAGATTAAACAAAATAATGGAAAGGAAAAGCTGATCATCAGATTAAACAGGACAATGGAAAGGAAAAATGTGTTTAAACACATATTTCAGGAGTATATCCTTCCCAAGGGCAAGAAGAGCATGATATCCATGACGGGATATAATGTAGAAAACCCTTTAGGTAAGCGGAGATAAATTTCATGACATTGCCCATGCAACGGTGTTTGGATAATTGAGCAAGAAACATTTAGCATTGGGCTTCAAATGTTCTTGTTGAAAATCGGAGTACCACAGACATGCTTCGAGATAGCATTGATATGGTCTTCAAGCAAAGGTCAGACTTTGGATACACAAAGGATTCATTAGGAACAACTTATAGAATACGCCTTACAATTTCCTCATGGAAGAATGGTTAACCTTGCTAAAAAGGAAGAACTATAACAATAGGTCCTCCGGCCAGGTGTGCTAGGCATGACATCACCTTACCGGTTCACAAAGACCAGTGCTATAACTCTTGGAAATATGTTTCAACCATCATACCTGACCAAGATTCAGATCTGATTGGTGTGAGTATACCTCAGACTCGGGATGTCTGAGAAGAAAAGGTGCAAGACAAATTGTAGAGATGACATTATGAGATTCTCGGAAAATGAACTATGGAAGCAAGTACTGAATCATGCGTTCATCATTAAACCAAGAAGAGGATGAGGCGGTGGCTGATGATCTCATCGAAAATTCATTGGGATTTCCAAAAGATGGATTTCCACAATCATGTGAACAAATATATAACATTTGTCAGATCAATTGATATAAGGAGATATTCTCGAGGAAAACATACCCAATTAAACATTGGTTGAAAGGTGCACCCTAAATATGGGCTTAGGTAGCATGACCGATGCTATAATGGTGATCTGATAACCAATGGTCTAAGAATGAAATGTCGACCATTAACTTCAAAGCAATAGGGTTGCTAGAAGGAAAGAATCCAAACAACATCGTTCACTTGTTGGAATCAACACGGGGACCAAGAAAGAATGGTGATGGTGAGAAGTATCACTATACCAAGAATTCTTAAGAGGTCGAGCAATCCTCGCAACATCCTTGACATAAGAGACAGTACTACTTCAAGGTAGAACATAATACAGGCTGGAAAGAAAACTGCATCCATAACATGAACAAGTTTGTGATGGAAGGGAGTAAGGATGTTGTCGGTGGCAACTCAAATTACCAAGGGACGAGGATGGTAATTATCATCATGAATTCGATCGATATCCTGAAAGGAGTCAAATGTTGATGATGATCACGACAAATTTTGTCGAGAGATTTCATGAGGATGTAATCGATCAGCGATGACATCAAGTCAAAGGAATGATGAAGCAAGAGGTTATTGGAACCACAGGTACGACACAAACTCGAGATCAAGCTTGTTGTTCAAGGCTAAATGGTACAATGAGGAAGATCGGCTTAAGCTTAGCTCATCATCGAAAGTTGTGCTCTAGGGTTAAGGACCAGGTAGCACAGTTAAAAATTTGCATGAAAATGATATAGCCGATTAGGCTAAGAATTACTTGAAGGATTATTAAACTCGTAAGCAATGAAAATTACTTAGGGTTATCGAATTGAAATGCGGAATCGGTTCACATATCGGTTTTCTCGGTTGACGACAACCCAGAACCCCCCAAAAAAATTGGAATCGGTGAGAAATAATAGTTGATGAAGAATCCATAAGAAGTTATGCAGTTCCATGATATCTCGAAATACCATGGGGGTAATACTCGACGACAAATCAAAGTAGAGGTTGGACTAGGGTATTGCTCTGCAGAAGACAAGTACTTCAACTTGTCCGAGAAATGGGATCAAAGAAAAACAATCATGGTCGGAACCACGGTTGCAAAGGGCCAAGCATAGATAGCAGATGAACTTACAACAAGGGGATTATTATTACTACAGGAAGCCTCCATGATAAGTTCCACATTGGGTCCATGGGCATGAACACAGAGTTCAAGGTCGACTCCCACTTCTCCAATGTATAACCTTTCAATCACTTCTCGTCTTCAAAGAAGTTGTATGGTAGAAAATTATCTGGTAAAACACCAGAAGGGTATGACTTATGAAAACCTTGAGGTTCATACGGTTTTTGGGAAGGTATAGCTTCAACTCGTTGGGGTATCTTAGAAACATATACCACAAATTTCAAGAGTAATTATCACCAGCTCAAAAGCAGAGCATGGTTTGGCCAAATCAGAGAATAGGATTTACCAATGGAATTATGTATCAGGGAAAGAACTTCTCGAGGTTTTTGTATACAAAGGACACTGTCGGACGATAATTCAAAAAAGGATCCGACGGTCCATAATGGAGCTGATGTGAGCATCGGCACACAATCAGAGGAAGAAACAATACAAATGTATTGGACTATAGAAACAACTGACTAATTCAAAGCTCAAATGTAAAGAATTATGGTTTTTTATTCAAGGGATCAGAAGCAAATGTTCTGATTGAAAATGAATAAGTTCAATAGACTTAGAAGCACAACCGATCAAGGCATTGATTGGTCAAGAACCAGCTCATACCCAAATGACATCTGAGTCAGAAGGACGAATTCTAGGATCTGACTGAGGATTGTGAGCATTCACAACATATTGATTCAAAAGACTCAAAATGATGATGACAAGGGATGCTAATAAGATTATAGACTTATGGGATTAACCATGCAAGCAAGCAAGAATTTGTAGAGCAATAGTTTTAAAGAGGATTCTCGAAAGATCGGATATAATTTCAAAGTATCATAGGAAACATATGAACAACTGGGGATGGATGAATACTTGATAAGTGCGAGTAATTATTTGCAGGGGTATTCATGTGGTAAAGAACTGCAAGGCAGTAGACACAAGGTATTCTCGTATCAATAGAGAGCAAGATCAACTGGGGATAAAAGTAAGAACGATAGGTGTATGTATTTATTCATAGGGATCTTTTGGTGATAGGGAATTGCAAAAGCAACAGGCACAAAGTCTCGAGAAAACATCAGAGTGTATCTTTGGAATCCTTCGGTGCACCAAGCAATCATCTGGAGTGAGGGGCTCTCCGGGAGAAAGTAGTTACGAGAACCTAGTGTTAGAGTTAGCAAAAATCATTTAGCCCGAGTAGAAGAGAGATCAGAATCCCAGAGTATAGACGAGGAATAAAAGATCCTAATACCACCCAATGGCGACGTGGGCCCATGGGCCGCACAGCCATGTTAGTAAAACAGTTTTCATCAACTAGACTCAACTTCGGCCAAGGAGTGTGGAAGGATTCTACAGCAATGGCTCGATACCAACTTGTGACGCCCGATTCAATCATACACTAATCATACACGCAAACATGTACGATCAAGATCAGGGACTCACGGGAAGATATCACAACACAACTCTAAAATAAAAAAGTCATACAAGCATCATAATACAAGCCAGGGGCCTCGAAGGCTCGAATACAAGTGCTCGATCATAGACGAGTCAGCGGAAGCAACAATATATGAGTACAGACATAAGTTAAACAAGTTTGCCTTAAGAAGGCTAGCACAAACTAGGATACAGATCAAAAGAGGCGCATGCCTCCTGCCTGGGATCCTCCTAAACTACTCCTGGTCGTCGTCAGCGGCCTACACGTAGTAGTAGGCACCTCCGGTGTAGTAGGAGTCGTCGTCGACGGTGGCGTCTGGCTCCTGGGCTCCAGCATCTGGTTGCGACAACCAGGTAGAATGGAAAGGGGGAAAGAGGGAGAAAAGCAACCGTGAGTACTCATCCAAAGTACTCGCAAGCAAGGATCTACACTACATATGCATAGGTATCTGTGTAAAGGGGCATATCGGTGGACTGAACTGCAGAATGCTAGAATAAGAGGGGGATAGCTAGTCCTGTCGAAGACTACGCTTCTGGCAGCCTCCATCTTGCAGCATGTAGAAGAGAGTAGATGGTAAGTTCACCAAGTGTCATCGCATAGCATAATCCTACTCGGCGATCCTCTCCTCATCGCCCTATGTGAGAGTGATCACCGGGTTATATCTGACACTTGGAAGGGTGTGTTTTATTAAGTATCCGGTTCAAGTTGTCATAAGGTCAAGGTACAACTCTAGGTCGCCTGTTACCGTGGACACGGCTATTCGAATAGATCAACTTCCCTACTGGGGTGCACCACATTACCCAACACGCTCGATCCCCTTTGGCCGGACAGACTTTCCTGGGTCGTGTCCGGCCTTGGGAGATCAACACGTCGCAGCCCTACCTAGGCACAACAGAGAGGTCCGCACGTCGGTCTAAATCCTATGGCGCAGGGGTCTGGGCCCATCACCCATTGCACACCTGCATGTTGCGAGGGCGGCCGGAAGCAGACCTAGCCCCCTTAATACGAGCGCAGGCTTACGGTTCAATCCGACACGCGCCGCTCAGTCGCTGACGTCACGAAGGTTTCGGCTGATACCACGATGCCGGTTGCCCATATCTTGTCCCACGTGGCGGTTAGTGCGTATAAGGTCAACGACCCAACTCAGATCAAATACCAAGATCTCGTTAAGCGTGTTATTTTGAAGTAACCGCGGACACCGACCAGGGCCAGGCCCACCTCTCTCCTAGGTGGTCTCAACCTGCCCTGTCGCTCCGCCACAAAGTAACAGTCGGGGGCCGTCGGGAACTCAGGCCCACCACTACCTGGATGGAGCCACCTGTCCTTTCAGCCCCACATCGAATCACATGCGGTACTCAACGAGCCGAATTCGACTTTAGTCACCACCTGTATAGTATGTATGTATATATGTATATACCCATGATCACCTCCCGAGTGATCACGGCCCGATGGTATAGCATGGCGCATGACAAGAATGTAGGGCCATCGATGGATACTAGCATCCTATACTAATCATTTAGGATTGCGTAAGGGTAACAATCAGAGTAACAATGACAAAGCTATGCAATGAATAGGATTAATGAAAGTAGTAACATGCTACACTACTCTAATGCAAGCAGAGAGAGAAGGAATAGGCGATATCTAGTGATCAAGGGGGGCTTGACTGGAAGCTCATGTACAGAAGAAGGGTCGTCGGTGACGTAGTCGCACTCGGTGGCATCGCGCCGGTCTCGGGTCTCACCGGAGAAGAAGAGGGGAAGAAACAGAATACTGAGCAAACAAAGCATCACAAAACATAACGAGGCAATACGTGGTGCTAGGTATGCCCTAACGCGGTAGTAGGTGATACCGGCGAAGGGGGGAAACATCCGGGAAAGTATTCCCGGTGTTTCGTGTTTTCGGACAGATGAACCGGAGGGGGAAAATTGCGTGTTTTCTATGCTAGGGATGTGTGGCGGACGAACAGGCTGCGTATCCGGATTCATCTCGTCGTTCTGAGCAACTTTCATGTACAAAGTTTTTCCAACCGAGCTACGGTTTATTTTATATTATTTTTAAAAGATTTAATCATTTTTAGAATTTATTTAATTATTTTAATTTCAACATTATCCAGAATAGTGTTTGCTGACTTCATCATGATGTCAGCATGACGTCTGCAGTCAACAGGGTGTTGTCTTAGTCAAACTGACGTGTGGGTCCCATATGTCATTCACTGTAAGTTAATTAATCACAGTTAATTAGATTAACTAGTTAATTAGGCTAATCTAATCAGGATTAATTAAGTTAATTAATTAATCAACTAATTATTTAATATATTTATTATTATTATTTATTTTTTCTAAAAAATCTTTTTATTAGACGTTCTGGGGCCGGCCCCCACATGTCATTGGCCCTAGGGGCCTTAGCGGTTACGGGCGTGCGAGCACATGGGTGTGGTGCCCGTGCTCGAGGCCGTAGCCTGCCCGGGCGATGGGGGAGCTGGGCACGAGCTCCGACGGCCAGGGGCTGCGCTGGCGCTTGCCGGAACAGGGCGGCGGGGCGGAGGGGATGTGGCCGGCGGTGAGCGGGCACGGCGGGCGTAGGCGTGGGCAGGAGGCCCGGGACGCGGCCGACACATGGCTAGCACGGGCGAGCAAGGGTGGCCGGTTGCAGGCGAGAGGGGAGCAGCAAAGCAGCGCCGACAGCCGGTCCGGCGAGCGCGCAGGGGAGCGGCAGCGGCTGCTGAAGCAGAGTAGGAGCAGCGGGAAAGCAACAGCAGCACATCAAAGGGCGAGCGGGAGGCAGCAACGACGAGGCTAGAGGAGAGCGAGGCGAGCTCGGCGGGAGTGACTCGACGGCCGGGCACGCGGAGCGGTGCGGGGCGTGGTCGCGCCGGGCGGAGCAATCAGGCGCTGCTCAGCTGTGCGTGCAACAAAGTGGGTGCGGGTGCGGCGACGGTTAATCTACGCGGCGACGGCGCGCGTGGGAGGCAGGTGAGCAGCGCAGCGGCAGTGGGTGCACGTGGTCAAGTATGGCGAGCACGTGCACACGCGGGAGAGAGGAGGAGGAGAGGGAGAGCTCACGGGGGCCGTAGGGGTTTTGGCAGTGGGGCGCGAGGAGGCAGACGGGGACGACAGCGGCGTGGAGGAGGCAGTCCGGCGAGGAGGGGCTTGACGAATCCGGCGAGGGCGGTGATGTGCGTGGTCGTCGGGGCTGAGGACGGGGACGACGAGGTCTAGCGGTGACGGGGTGGCGACGGCGAGCGATGGGGCGCGACGTCGGGGTCGGGGCAGTGACCTGATCCAGATCCAGAAATGGGGAAGCGAGAAGGAGACCGGGAGGAATCGTGCGGGAGGGGGAGTGGTGTTCATGGGCTAGGGTTCGGTGTCCCCAGGAGGGTTAGTAGGTGAGGTGGGGTGGGACGGTCCAGCCGGGCCGACTGGAGTGGCCAGCTGGGCTGGTTGGCCCGGGGGAGGGCTTTCTTTTCCTTATTGTTTTACTATTTTACTTCTATATTTCTTCTACTTTTTTCTGTTTTAGTTTTGTTTCCTATTATTTTAGTTTTAGTAAAATATACACGCAACATCTAAATTAGTATTTCAACTTAGCCCATAGTCACAAAAAGTCTAGTCCTCAAATAAATTAGTTTGACATTTTATTAATTACAAAAGGTATTTAAATAATTGTTTTTACTGCCGTTTTATTCATCCTATAGTACTTAAACATTTTATAAAGGTGATGTTTCTCCACCATAATTACCTATGCAATATTTGGTTCACTCCGAACATTTTAGTTTTAATATTTGAAAACTTTTATTGTTTG
This sequence comes from Aegilops longissima, assembly GCA_021605205.1. NCBI lineage: Eukaryota > Viridiplantae > Streptophyta > Magnoliopsida > Poales > Poaceae > Aegilops > Aegilops longissima. Next base: position 329,067,683 of record CM038680.1, read on the forward strand.
CTTGATTTTGAATTTGAATTTGAATCGGTTCCGAACTAACGCGAGATTAGCAACAGTAATCGAAGTGACGTGGCATCATTAGCAGAGAATTACTGTAGCTTAATTATCCGGGCGTCACATTGGACATCCGGGAATACCAACTGCACCTTGCTCTATCAAAAAGAATTATGTGAAAACTGCTTTGTGTGATTTAGGAGTTGGTGTTAGTGTTATGCCTTTCTCTTTATATAAAAGACTTGATTTGAATAAACTCACACCTACTGAAGTATCTTTGCAAATGGCTGACAAAACAACTACCATACCTATCGGTATCTGTGAGGATGTGACCGTTGTTGTTGCTAATGTTACTATTTTGACTGACTTTGTTATACTTGAGATGCCCGAGGACGACAACATGTCGATTATCCTTGGTAGACCTTTCTTGAATACTGCAGGGGCTGTTATTGATTGCAATAAAAGCAAGGTCACTTTTCATATCAATGGTAATGAACATACGGTGCACTTTCTGAAGAAACAATTCCAAGTGAATGGTATTAATGTTATTGAAAAATCTCTGACAATCACTATTGGAAGTTTTCAAATACCTATACCTACCATAAAAAAGAAGTATGCAATGCTTATTGTTGGGGACATTCATATCCCCATTTAGGTAACTAAGTGATTTACGAAAGTTCTTCGGTTTCATGCTAATCGTAAGTGGTTGTTAATAAGACTTGATCAACCTTATTAATGGATCATTTTTGAGCGGTATGAAGTTGATGAATTTAGTAAGCACTACCTTCTGTCCCTACTTTTTGTTTTCTGTTTTTATTAGTTAAATAAAATAAAATGCCATGTTTTTTCTGTTTTCTGAATTTCCCATGCAATAAAAATGGCCAAAAAATATAGTTCTCAAAATGCTTTGAAAATTTAATATGATTTTTTTTGAATATTTAAGAAAACTAGTTAAATGCCCATGCGTTGCTACGGGCAATAAATAAGGACATGTATAAAGCTACTCTAGCATATTTTCTATCCCACCCATCTCTATAATACATGCATATGTCTTCACTGCATTCGTCTCCCTCTCCTCTCACTCTCCTTCCCTCTGCTCCTTCTTCAGATCTAGCCCACCAATGTGCACTCACCTATGCCGAACACCTCTCCAATGCCCCAACGGACGAGACCGACAAGAAGCACGTGATCCGAGGACGCTGCCAACACGGAAAAGGCCTACATGGTGGACATCGTTATCGTGGACTCCCATGTGTCCGGCGCCGAATTTGTACCATGCCGCTGGGCGGAGCACAAGCAGCGCGAGACCGATGCAATGACTCAAGCCTCCTTTCTACACCAATTATAGTTCCTGCAATGACACCTGTTATACTACTATTCTTCTTTGTTGCAACACTACTCACTGTCAGAGTGAATTCCGACAGAAAGTGTCGGTTATATTTTTTTCCACACCCATCACACTGTAGATAAAGATTGATTCCAAAAAGGTACTTACCAAAATTTATTCTTCAACAAACCCCTTGATTTTTATTTGCTACACTTTCTCATACAGATAACTAGAGAAGTCCCTGCCATGATGTCATGGGTGTGATCACTCGGTGCAACCAACTCCATCAAATAAATCTAGGATATTTCATAAATTAGAAAAGTAATAAAACTTTCTTACAGTAAACTGTGAAAGCAACATATGAAAAATGAAATAGATATAATATGACTAATTTACAACATTGATAAATTAGGACTATTGTATTTGAACTTATAATTAAGTAGTTTTTTATGCATTATTATATAATTGGCTTGCACTCTCGTCATTCATATTGCAAGATCAAAGAAGCGTACCGTTTACAAACGAGGACCATGTGCCTCCGGAAGCACATACATGCTCTTGATCACAGGCTTAAAAATAACTTTACATTACCAATAATTCTTTGCATCCACGATACTCTGAGTCTACTGTGATTCTTTTCCACAACTACATTTAATCAGGTACCTTAACAACAAAAATTAGCTCGATTGATATACGTTGTGCACATGCATGAACGGCCCAACAAATAACTCATTAATAATCTACTAATGCAAATAGAAGTCAGTTCAGACGAAAGAAAATGCCCACAAATCCTCAAGCTATATGTACAAGAATTGCAAATAGAAGTCAGTTGGGGCCTTGCCTTCGTGAGAGACGAAGCTAATGTGGTCATCATATGCAGACTGCGAAACGACGGAGAGGGCAACGCAATGGTGCGTGCGTACCATCCTAGCGCAGCCGATCAGCCTCGGTGGTGCCAGCGAAGTGGCTATGACCACTACCCGAATTAATGTCCCACTACTAGGAAAAGGCATGCTAGTGGCGCACCAGTTTTGCCTATTAATGGTCCACTACTGGTGTGCCACTAGCATCACGCCATTAGAATTAAATTCTAATGGCGCACAACTAGTGCGCCATTAGTATCTGGTGTTCTAATGGCGCACCAAGCAGTGCGCCATTAGAATTGCCTATGGTGCGCCATTAGAATTCCTCCCAGGGGCCATATGTACCCATGTGCTTTGGCTTTCTAATGGTGCACCAGTGGATGATGCGCCATTAGTGTGATTATTACAGTGCGCCATTAGTGTCTTGTGTGGTGCGCCATTAGTATTAATATTAGTTTTTTTTTCTGATTTTTTCACAGGTTACAAAATATATTATTTGACAGAATATAGACAGCACCACACAACAACAACAGATTCATCGAATACAATAGAAGGTAAGTCTCTGAATACAATTCATCATATTAGTCTCCGAATACAAAAGACCGAACGAAGATAGAACATTACAAGTCTCGGAGACCGCGAGTAGCGAGTTTGTCTTCACATTACAAGTCGATGTCGATCATCTAAACTACCATCACATAGAAGAGAGCTGCGGTCATCACGATGAGCATCATCGCGATGAAACTGGTCTTCACCCGGTTCCTCCAACGCGCCCTCCTCTCTCCCGCTAGATAGCAGGCGTATCTAGATTCCGCCACCGCCCTAGTGATGTACCCTTTGTAACTGTTACCGCTGAAACAGTGAACCTGTCTCCGACACTCCTCCCAGTCGTCGTAGACTCCGGGAACCTTACCCTTGTACACGACATACAACGGCATCTCTATGCACAAGCCAGACAACAGACAATACATAAGCAATATATAAGTATGCAACAAAAGGATTGGAAGAGAAAAGCAAGACATTAATAGCATGATTCATGGTCCTACTAATAAATAGCATCTATTACATCTAAGTTGAACGACTATCCAAACCAAAGAGACATACAAGTTCATTAAAGTACTTATCGATGTTGGTAAATGTATCGTCGTCATTGTCGTCGTCGTCCGGATCCTGTGCCATATGCATGTCCGGATCCTGTGCCATAGGGATGTCCGGCATGTCCGGTAGCGTTGCGGCATTCTTGCCATGGCGCGACGCCGGCACGACTGACGGTCTTGTCTGTGGCGTGGTGTCCCCCGCCCCCAAAAGAATCCGGCTCTTCGGCCAAAGCAGGGGCCAGCTTAGGCAGGTGCTGAGGGTCATCAGATCTTCTTCGTCGGCCCCGACGGGTTGAATCGGAGGTAACAAATCGTTGCAGCCTGGAAGCACCCGAACCAGTTGAACCCTATACATGGTGGGTGGCATCGGTTTACCATGGAACACGGGGTTGCCCGGTTGAATGATATTGCCCTTGGCGACATCGACCAACTCGTCGTTCACGGCGCGTGAGAGTGCACGAACGCCGGCGGCGCTCGCGAAACATGTAGGGCGTCAGGGATGCCCAGTCAAAGGCAAAAGGAGATGAATTCCTCGGCCGAGAGGCTTAATTATTTACCGTGATGATGGCGTCGAGCTCAACTAATGTCGAGGCACCGCCAACGGCGGGCGTGCAACTGACGGAGGGGCCGCTTGCTGGCGAGGTGCCGACCGGCGTACACCCGGGTGCATTAAGCTCCAATGCCCGTGCCGGCGCCGGAGACACCAATACCGCCGCCGCCGATGACACCAATGGCGCCGCCTGCGCATTGTGCGAGTTGCTGGCCGTGAAGCTGGGAATCGGGGACACCAATGAAGCTTTTGTTATGTAGTTATGTGATTGTTATGATGCTGGTGTAGAACACTTGTTGTGATTGTTATGATGCTGGTGCAGAAATGAAAAAACACTTATGGTTGTAGTGATGATGAGGAAAACAGGAGTGCGCATTGAGTTCCTTGTTTTTGTATCGACGACGATGAGTAGCGAATGGACATGAAGGTTATACTATTACTGCATGTTTCTTGTTTTGATTGGCGATCAACCTTCTCTGTAGTTTTTGTTGATGTGATCCTGATGTAGTTTTTCTACTACAATTCTCTCCAGGTAGCAAAATGCATGAGACTTTGGTGATGAAGAGGCAGATGGTGAAGATAGAATGCAAAATCTGGTGCCATTTTGGTGCCATTTTGGCTGATGGTGAAGATACAATGCATTAAAACTCTGGTGCCATTTTGGCTGATACTTTGGTGCCATTTTGGTGGCATTTTTTGCTGTTTTGGCTGATGTTGTTTTGGTGTTGTTTTGGTGCCATTTTGGATGGCTGCAGTGACTGTTTTGGTGCTGTTTTAATGCTTGAAGATTGATCTCTTAATATGGTTGCAGTGATCATTAATTTTAGAGCAAAATATGGCTGTTATTTTTTTGTTTTGTTTCAGAAATAGGAGAAACCAAAGGGCCCACATCTCCCCTCCAGAGTTTTCGAGGGCCAAAGGGCAGGACATTTGAGTTTTCGAGGCAACTCCCCACGTCCCCCCTCCCTGGCAACTCCCCACATCTCCCCTCCACTGGCAACTCCCCACGACGCAGAGGGGGTTTTCTTCCAGTCCATTGCTGCTCCATCTTCGTCCCTCTTCCTCCCTCCTCATTCCATTGCCGCTCCATCTTCCTCCCTCTACCTCCCTCTGCCTCCACCATCGCTGGCCGGGAGGGCAATGGCGGAGGAATCGTGGAGCAACTCCCCTCCGTCTACTAAGAGAATGGCGAGGCATCGTGAGCAACTCCTCTCCGTCGCCAAGCATCACCGCAGGAGGCGCCCGCAAGGAGCTGCTGGTGGTCGACGACGACGTTCCGTCCCCGGCGTAAGCAGGACTACACCGTGCCGCCAAGGTTGATATCCACTCAAGGAGCCGCTGGATGTCGATGCACCAGCAATCCGCACGAAGCCGACAAGAGGATCCGCGAGATCGGGAGGAGGCTCGGCGGCATGCTTTCTCGGTCGATCGGCGTTGATGTCGAGTATACCGTGGAAGACGAACCTCCGCAAATGGCTGCAGTTCTGCAGTTATGCATGGGGATCTCGTCTGGTATACCACATCACGGCAACAACTAAATGGTAAAAACATCCAGTTCAAGTTTCAAGTTTCGCCTAATTAGTAGTTTCAAGTTCAAGTAGATGCAATACTAGTTCAAGTTCGAAGTTTCAAGTTCTAAAGTTTTTGTTTAATTAGTAGTTTCAAGTTTCAAGTTTCAAGTAGATGCAATAGTTCAAGTTCAAGTAGATGCAATACTAGTTCAAGTTCAAGTTTCGCCTAATTAGTAATTTCAAGTTTTTGAAGTAGATGAATTTGATGCACCAGATTAATTTGATGCAGGCCCAAGGAACTCCGCCCGCTCCTGCAGGAGAATAAGATGTACACCTTTGTTGGCTTCTCCATTGGAGGTGACAAGGAGAAGCTGAAGTTGTCTGGTTTGGAGATCAACACCGACAAGTTCGTCGACATGCAGCGCAAATGGAGAGTTCCAAACAGTGGAAAGAAGTGGCAGTCTTTGGCTAAGTTTGCAGCCAGCCTCATCCACCCATCCTACAAGGAAATGAAGCAGAAGATCAACAAGAAATTGGACCACAAACTATGGGGGGACAGCCCACTGCCAAACAACCTCATCGAGTACGCCGCGAAAGATGCGTACGTCACCTACAAGGCATGGAAGAAAATTGAAACCATCAAAGAAGGTTTGAAGCAATGGAAAGAGGTGGAGGATCATTGGGATGACCCCTACTACTGGGGATATTGAGTTGTTTGTGGTATTATGTGTCTCAGTTTGTAGTTATGTGGTTGAACAAGTTTGCTTTTGTTATGTTGAACAAGTTTGCTTTTGTAATGATGAACAAGTTTGCTTTTGTTGTGTAGTTATGTGATTGTTATGATGCTGGTGCAGAACACTTGTTGTGATTGTTATGATGCTGGTGCAGAAATGAAAAAAACACTTATGGCCGTGTAGGTTCGGCCTAATCACTTGGCTCTATTGCCACCTATGGTTTAATGCAGCAAGAATAAAGGGGCAGTTGATCCTACTGAACTAAGTACTAAGATACCCCGGCTCATGCATTAGTAGCAGTACTTACATGTCCGATTTTAGCAAAGTCATGCTAAAATTCACGGAAAATTTCAGCATGACCTTTGCTGAAAATAGGACATATGGAGTACCTGAATTTGCCTGAACGGAAGTTAATCGACATTCCGGCAAACTCAAGGGCCTCTCAGGGTACCTGCAAATTCATCACGACACAATGGTCGGAGCGAAAACCCAGCAAACTAGCAAAGTTACTGACGTGTTTACAGAAATTGTTTTCTGTAAAAGATGATCATGATCTTTGCAAGTCTTTCTCAATGTGATCACAAGTAATTCAGAGGCATCACAATAAAGCAACACCCTGCACTAGCCTAAAAACAAGTGAAGTTTCACCCATATAAGAACAACTTTATAAAATCAGAGAAGTTGCTAAATTTTTTGTATCCTTCATACACACTAGAGTACAATGCTTTATAATGTTCCATCATCATTACAGAAATCCAAGACCATGTGTTCCATCATCATCATCATTACACAAATCCAAGAAACATCATGCTTTCTAACAGTTTTCAGTTTGGACAGACATCTTTGAAAACTACAGCTTGGACAGAATTCCTAACACTTTGGTCTTCTAGTTACAAAACAAAATGACATAATTCTAGATGCCATAACTGAATTTTTTGACAAGAGCTCAAGTTTTTGATAGTAGCTCCTAACAAAGAGCTCCTAACTGAATTTTCTACTTAAAGGAAGGCTGACTTAAGTGGCAAGATGATACAATTTATGTAATATAACAATATATGCATCTTAATATAACACCATCTCCTAACAGTAAATAGTATCACAGGTTTCCATCTTAATACCACAAAGAATACCATAAAAAAATCCAGGATCATTTTTTCTAGAGAAAAGCATCATTATAAGGGGAGTTTCTTACTCTACCAGATCTACTAGGGGGCAAAGTAGAACTGATATTCTTTTGCTGACTTCTAGTACAAGGTATAGAAGAGGAGGTAAATACAGTAGACATGTAATTGCAGTGTATTAACAATATAATTTCAATAGATTTATAGTGCAAATTTATAGTAGAATTACAACTACAGTGTGAGCCGTAACCATACTCCAATTGTAGTAGAAGATACCTTACATCCATTTGTCAATCTAAAGGGCTGCAACTTGGGCTTTGAAATGAAGATAAGTGGCCAATTAACACACTGTCAAAAAAATTCAATTAACACACTGTCAAAAAATTTTAGTTAACACACTGTCAAAAAAATTCAGTTAACACACTGTCAAAAAAATTCAGTGAATGGATGGCAATACATCATACACTCACGTTGCTACATTATTCATCAACTTGTATCATTAAGAAATACTACTCCAAAGATAGTTTTGGTGTAACTAGGTTTTGCCTCATCGTTGTATTCTTCTTTTGTTAGCTATCTCAAAAGACCTGGAATGAACCGTTAGCTATCTTAGAAGACAAAAACAAAAATTCAGTGTGTTAACCATATGGCCAGAATATTGTCCCAAGATATTCAAGATAAACAAAAATTCAGAAGACATCTCCTGGTCCTACCCAAGATAAACCCTAGTTACAAAAATACAGTGTGAAAATTCAGTTAACACACTGCCAATACATTCAGTTTGGAGCATCGGTTGGAAGGAATGGGGAATGGTGGAGAGAGGGAGGAAGGAGGAAGGATGAGAGGTACCTGGCCGCCGGAGGGGTCGGGGTCGGGGTCAGCGAAGGGGTCGGGTCGGGGTCCGAGCTCGTCTGGTCCTCGCCGCCATGGTCGAAGGAGAGCAGGGATGGTGGCGGAGGACGGCAGGGGCAGGGGGTGGGCGCGGGGGCTGCTGCCGGGCTGCTGCAAGGGCCGGAGTAGGCCTCGCTCGTCGGAGAGAGGAGGAGAGGAGAGAGAGCGGGCGGCGCGGCGGGCCGATCCTGCTCGGGGCGCGGGAGGCGGGGTGGAGTCCCTGGGGTCGGGCGGCGGCGCTGGGCAGCGCAAGACCACAGCAAGGGCGGCGGCGCTGACGGCGTGCAGGCGCGGCGAACGGAGGGGGCGGAGCAAGGGGACAGCGGCTTGGGTCGAGTGGATCTGGCGAGGGAGGGAGGGAGGCAACAGGGCGAGGGGAACAGGTGAACTGGGGGGGGGGGATCTAATGGTGCACCACACCCCCAGTGCGCCATAAGTACAACCATTCTAATGGCGCATCCCGCCCCGGTGCGCCATTAGAATTTACTAGCCCGACAGGTCAGGTTATATTACACATAACCCCCACTCCATCAGAACAAGCCCACTAGCCCGACTGGTCAGCACGCAGAACACACATCAGGAGGTCTTGGGTTCGAATCCCAGGCTTCCCATTTTTTGTATTTATGAATTTAAAATGCTTTTTTATATTATTTGTGTTTAAATATGTTCAAACTAGTTTAAATCATAACAGTAATATTTTTTTATAAAAATAGTAATAATTTTTTTAAAAATATCATCAAATTTGTTATTTGAAAATTTTTATGAATATGAAAAAATATCATATAATTTATTATTTCAAAATATCATCAAATTTGTTATTTGAAAATATAATCAAATTTGTTTTTTTTAGCAATTTTAGTTGCATTCATTTGTGAAGGTGGAGCGGGCCGGGGAGGGTGCGGGGGTGCGCGGGGAGGAGGGTGCGGTGGTCGCTCGGTGGCGGTGGAGTGGGGAGGGTGCGGGCTGTGGGAGGGTGGTGGCGGCGGCCGGTGGAGCGGGGAGGGTGCGTGGGACGCCGGGCGGCGGTGGAGTGGGGGACGGTGCGGGGGTCGGGCGGGGGCTGGAGTGGGAGGGGCGGGCTGGGGTTTGGGCGGGCGGCCGGTGGAGCGGGAGGTGCGGGGACGCCGGGCGGCGTGGAGTGGGGAGGTGCGGGGGTTCGGCGGCGGCGGCCGTGGAGCGGGGGTCGAATTTGAAAGTTATTATTGGCGCACTCGCTTCGTGCGCCATTAGAAGTTTTGCAAAAATAAAAAAGAGAGATATTCTAATGGCGCACCATGGCATAAAGGCGCCATTACTAGTTTACACTAGTAATGGCGCACTGTGCCACGGTGCGCCATTAGAATGTTTGGAAAAATTAAAGAATTTTTTTGTTACTAGTGGCGCACCTTGTGGCTGGTGCGCCATTAGTGTCTTCCACACTAATGGCGCACTAGAACATGGTACGCCATTAGTATATACTAATGGCGCACCACCTGACAGGTGCGCCATTAGTGTCCATCCCATCTATAGCCCTTTCTAGTAGTGTCCCCAGGATCTCGCGAACCTGGAGAAGAGGACGATGTGCACACAATAGCAGGTCGACGCGGATTTGTGGTGGGGCGACAGATCTACCAGTGATAGCGTCAATGAGAGATGAGACAACCATGGAGGTCGTTCGTTATGGCCAGAGATGTCGCTCATGGTGTACTGCGGTTCCAATTCAAACCAATACGCTGGTCACCTCCAGCATCTTGGACGGTTGGACCAACCGTACCAATGCTCTCCTTTCCTATCTTCGTCGCCACACCACCGCCTCCAAACCTCACCCCAGCTCCCTCTGCATCTCACGTTCTTCCCCACCGCTCGAGATTCCTCCACTTTCAAATCTTCTTCACCACCGCCTTGGCTACTGACGAAGGAGAGCCCCTCCCCGACTCCCTCCAATTCCACCGCGACGACCTCACCACCCTTTCTCCTCCACACTCATCGTGAGTGTTGTCCCCGTCGCTCCTGGTCTTCCACATGGCGACGACCTCCACAGTGGATTATCATTGGCGCCAGGTAAACCATGGTGATAGTCAAAGTAGGAAGAATATTGATGACGGTTTCAATGAAAGAAGGAAGGAGAGATTGATCACCGTTTGTTTGAAAGAAGGAAGGTGATTGAATGAATTGATTGCCATGCATGAATTGATTGCGTTTGAATTAATTGTGTCTGGTTACCTTATGTGAAATGATTGCGTTTGGAATGATTGCCTCAGGTTACCTTATGTGATTGATTGCGTCTCTAGTTACCTTATGCGATTGATTGCGTCTTGTTTGTCCGGCCAGAGGGAGAAAACCGTGAGGGAAAAAACCGGGACGAGGGAAAGAAAATCGAGGGGTGAGTGGGTCGTAGGAGAGGTAGGACTGGGACGGGGGAAAGAAAATCCGGGGGGTGAGGGAGTCGTACGGGAGGTTGGACGAAGCGAGGGAACGTAAGAGGGGAAACGGAACACTATGTTTCTTTTAGATAGTAGAGATTTCTGGTGCAAATAATATCAGAGGGAGGTGCACCAGGTGGGCAAAACCCACCTGGGCGCGCCAGGACCCCTAGGTGCGCCCAGGTGGGTTGTGGTCCCCACGTGGGCCCCCTCACTTATCCCTTCACACCACATCATCACTGACCTCCAGAAAAAATTCTCCATTGCTCTTTCTCTGCCGTGTTCTTGCTCTCAAACCTGCGGATTTCGATCTCTTTGCTCGAAGCTCCGTTTCCGAAACTGTTTCGGGGGATTGTTGCTTGGTATGTGACTCCACCGTTTGTCCAATTAGTTTTTGTTTTAGTGGTTTGTATTTTGAATAATTAGCTACTCTTGGTGCTGCTGTAGATGAGCTTGCATGTTAAATACTTAAAGTTCTAAGTAGTTTGAATGCTTGCTATGGCCTCTATGCATCCCTATGAGTAGTTGCTATCAATTTTGTGAAGTTTTATTGAGAAAATTTTGAGGTCTAAAAATTTCAAAATTTTTGTTCATAGGAAAAGGATGAATTTCTTTAGGAAGTTTGCCAGTAAGAAGAACTCCAAGGGTGTTATTGGGGAGTCTTATAATAGTGATCTTCATCCTCGGAGGTTGGCGGAGGTATGGTCATGCGAATGGCCGCACACCTAGTTCATGGAAGAGGCTAGAATCCTTCAGGAGTTCACACAATATGCTGCTAATGCCGGCCTCACCGACTTCATCGCAGCTGAATGCGAACAGTATCATCTCCTCACAAACATCTTTGTTCAAAGTTTTACTTTCCTTCCTAGGAATAATCTTCCTGAGGTGCGGTTTAATTTATATGCTGAAACCCATCAGATACCACTTACTGAGTTTTGTAACATATGCTTGATCCCTTCTGATGGGAGCTTAGCCAAGCCTAGGCCGGCTGAGTTTGAAGCCTTTTATCGTACCTTGACGGTGGGAGATGAGAGAGGGGTGTCGGCTGTCACTGCCACTAGCATACACTTTCCTGTCGTGCATTATTTTACTCTATTCATCGCTAAGTGTTTGCTTGCTAGGGAAAAAGTGGGTGCGCTCAGCGCACTAGACTTTACTGTTTTACGCCGTGCACTAGAGGGCGATAAACTTATAGCTTGGGAGCTATTGTGGCATGTCGCCTTCATATTAATAAGTCCAAGGGTAAAATACATGGTGGGATTTTCGCTACTCGTTTGGCGGCTCACTTCGAGGTTGAGATACGCCTTCATGATCATCCTCTGACCAAGGTCTACCTAGACCACTCAGCCATGGATCACCACCATTCTACTGATATCGAATCTCCTGACATTTCTATTCCATATAACCTAGTTTTTAGCATTGAAACTCATGATATTATTCCATTGTCTGCTCCTGCTTTGTTTGATTCGGTTGCTAGGGGCGGATAGAGGATTATTCCTGCGGACATCATCGCCTACCGGAATGATCAGGCTGCTGCAGAGGCAGAGGAGGAGCCTCAACAGTGGAATGAGTGGATGGCTGCTCCTCAGTACCCCAACTACTATCCAGGCTTCTGATCGACTACCAATTTAGGCCAAAAGCCTAAGCTTGGGGGAATTCCAGCTTAGTCCACGGCACACTTGCACTATTATTATTTTCATATCGTTCCGTCATGCAAGTGAAAGGCAATAATGACGACATTCGATGAACTGGGTGTGGCAGAGAGAAACTGGTATGAACTCGACTTGTTCTGTTTGTGTAAATATGTTTAACCTAGTATCCATGATTCAGCCCATTATGATTAAACATGTTTGCCATAACAATTAGAGATTATAGTTTCTCATGCCATGCATAAGTAGCTGGGAATGGATAATGATTTATCTTGGATATCAACATTGCGTTAAAATGATTGTGATGTAGTATGATGATATGGTATCCTCCTCTGAATGTTCGAGTGGCTTGACTCGGCACATGTTCATGCATGTAGTTGAATCAAAACCAACATAGCCTCTGTGATATTTATGTTCATGGTGTTCATATCTTACTCATGCTATTGTCCAATGTTACTTATGCATAATGCATGTTCATGACCGTTGTCGCTCTCTAGCTGGCCGCTTCTCAATCTAACTGCTAGCCCTCGCCTGTACTAAGTGGGAAATCTACATGTGCATCAAAAACCTTGAACCCAAAAGTTATTCTAGATGAGTCCACCATACCTACCTATATGCGGTATTACCCTGCCGTCCCAAGTAAATTTGCATTTGCCACCTCTAAAAACTTCTAATAAATATTCTTTTTGTGTGCCTGGATCATTCATGGAATAACAGCAGGTGGTTGGTATCTTCCATGCTAAGCGGGTTATTCTCAGGTCGAGTGTTTATTCACTCGCCATCGCACGGGAAAAAGGGCGGTAACAGGGATGCCCAGGCCCAAACTGCAAACAGAAAAAGCTTACAAGTAATCAAACAAAAACTCCCAATGGAGTCAAAACCTTTACTTTTATCGCTTGGGAACTGCCACTAGCGTGCTTAGCATGGAAGATATTGATAACCGATAGTCGTGAAGTAAATGAGAAGGGTGCATGTCTCAAAATATCATTTACCTCTGTTTTAAAAACTTGAGCTCTGGCACCTCTGCAAATCACTACTTCCCTTTGGGAAGGGACTATCTATTTACTTTTATGTTGTGTCATCTCCTTCTAAAACAAGCACCAGAACCTGAGAGCACCGCTGTCACGACTTATGCATTGTGTGTAGCTAATGTTGGGTGCATCATGACTGGATCTTTTCTACCATGAATTACAATATTTAGTCGCTGCTTGAAATTTATAGGTGCTCTGCATTTATGTTTTGCAGTCTCAGAAAGGGCTAGCGAGATACCACTATTGTCATATTATATCATGGTTGTTCTGACAACATGTTGCCGTTTGAGATATCTTATTATTGCTCGCTAGCTGATTATGATTCATTGATATGAGTTAATATAATCTTTAAGAGTTATTGTTGGCATGGTTAGTTATAATGTTGGCTGAAAACCTGGGTGCTGTTTAAGCTTGTCGGGTGGTAGGTGCGACATATGCCAACGGGTGGCTTATCATTGTGGGAGCCAATAAGACGTCGCCGGTGCCTGGAAACGGGATAAGGCGGAGACATGCACGCCGGCGAATCTTACCCAGCTTCGGGGCTCTCCGTGGAGATAACACCCTCATTGCTCTGCTCTGGGTCTCCGCATGATCACTAGATGAACAAGTGGCTACAAGAGGCTCCTTGAGCTGTTCGGTGAGAGGAAGAAGGGCTCGGCTAGCTCTCCTCTTCCTCTATGTGGTGTCTAAAACTCTAAGAGATCAACCCTTTGCATGGGTGCCCTGGGTTTTATAGGCCTACCCCTGTGGGTACATTGTAATCCGTGGGCGCGGGCCCTAGCCGCCGGTGTTCACGCCGGCTTCCTCGCCACTCACCGGGCCTGGCTGACCGGTGGGTCCCACCGCTGCCGCCTTCTTGGTGACAAGCTGGCCCCACCGCTGAGGGCCTTGTCGGGGCTGGTTATGTTGCCTCAATCTCGATGACGAGGGCTTT